>CM035849.1:254674910-255274910 GCA_020510985.1 Pholidichthys leucotaenia | reverse complement strand
CTTCTATTTTATACAGACTGAAAACTGAAGATTTTATACCTAAACTTAAAAAAAATTTCTCAAAATTGGACTTTCAATCTAAACTGGCAGTAATGCCGATTGAGACAGAGAGACTTTTAAAACTAAAAGAAGACAAGGAGGACTTTTACAACAAAGTCACTGATATTTTTGTCCAGAGGGATAGGCAGATGGATTTCATTTACAAGTAAAGGTAAGAATACGAATATTTGTTTTATATACTTGAATTTGTATTGAATTGTGGAGCTTCAGGGTGCATAGCAAATGCGCTCTTTGAGCCACTATAATTTTAGTTCTTCCTTGGCCTGAAACAAGTAGTCTAAAATCAATTTTGGGCCCCTAAAATATGTCTGTAAAACAACTTAATACATTTTTATGTGTAGCCAAGGGTCTTTGCACTTTGTTTATATTCAGGAGAGTTGAATGAAATGAAAACATGGAGGCATGGAGTTAGTCAGTAGAACTTTAACTGCCTTTCTGCAAAATAAAAGCAGCTGGAATGTACTACTCTTTCTGCTTCTTCCCTTCACAATAAAAGCTCTAGACATGCATTGCAGAACTGAACTTAAATTCACTGCACATTCTATCAAGAAGCAATTCAGTAAAATGCCTTGTTTTAATAAATTATTTATATAATCAGATTTTATAATATACAGCAGATCATAAAACGTGCAAACTTTCAATTGAAATTAAATTCAAGCTTATGTTATTGTGTTCATATATTTTAAATCTGACTTTGAAAGAGTCTGTAGCTCACAACCCACAGACCTCACTGCATCCCTGGTACCCAAAAGATTCCTGTGGTGGGGAAACGACTAAAAAAAAAAGCCATGATTCCTTTCTCTCTCATGCCTTCACTAGCAGCAAATTGAGTTGTCATGTGTGAGTTGGTAGTGCTGAAACACTTCATAATTAGCTCCAATATGACCTCAGCAAAATTCCTGTCCTTTCTATAATCCCTCCCGCAGAGTAATTTAAATGGGTGGTAACTACCTTTAGGCTGCACCATGGCTCCAGTTATTTCTGGGCTGCATTAAATGATAAAATCTGTAATAAGGCTATATTACAGCTCAGCTGATTGAGTCAGGTGAAGGGGAGCTGTTGTTATGTATTAATCCTAATGTGAAAATGATTTGGGGGGGGTGAGTGATAGAACTATTATTCGCACTCATTGCTGGGTGGGCCTGTTGCATAACAAAAAAAGCTTAAAAAAATCTATTTATGCAATTATGTAATTTGCTTGATGCTTCAAAGAAAGCAGATGCAAACTGAATAGAGTGAGGTGTGCAGGTGTGGCAGGCAGGATTATCAGATTGAATCCAGCCCAGAACTCCAAACTAATTAAAACATTTTCCTGCACAAGAGCGTCATCGACTAGTCTCTATGAACCAGTTAGTCACATGTTTCCGAGGAGATTTTGTGAGTAGAATAATACGTTTTATGGATGAGACAGGGGGAAATGAGAGGTTGCCATGGCATTCCTCGTGAGCTGTGCTGTGTGGTTGACAGTTTGCTTTATCCTTCTAGTTAACTGAGTACGATGGCTGCCAAGATCCCGAGGGACAGTGTGTGTAAGAATGAAAAGAAAGAGGAAGGAGAGCAACGTAAGAGAGGGAGGATTTGCTGAATAGACAAGACTGACAGGCAGAGATTTTCTGCAAGTGGGAGTCACGATGGACACGTGGCCTCCGTTCATGATCTTAGCTGAGTGCTAAATGTAATTTTTATACTTAGTTTATACAGCGTTTTAATCTTATAGAGAATACAATACATATACAAACATAATCACAAATATAGAACTGATAATTTTCCCTATGTTAAGACAGGAGAATTTTTTACATTTTTGAAGGAAAATGGGAATATATAACTTTCACTACTGTGGAAGAATGGGAAAATTTGTCATTGAACCAACTTACAAACTAATGTCATGGAAAGAAACACCACGAGTGGCATTGTTCCATAAAGTAATTCCAATACACGCTTGTTCTACACTTCCTTGTAGCATAAACAGAACCTTCTTGTGGCTGTTAACATAATTAGTAAAAGAAAGTAGCACAAGCAGTTGAAGTTAGTGGAAACAGTGCTTTCTAGTGGCAATGTTTAAGTGGTTTAGTTTATAGCATGGACCTCCTGCAGCGAGTACGGGAGAGCTGGAGCATGGACCTCCTGCAGTGAGGACGGGAGAATCAGAGCGTGGACCTCCTATAGAAAGGACAAGAGAGCAAGGACCACGGAACTCCACCCCAGTCGAAGCCATCTTGGAAAAGGGAGAAGAGCAGGAGATTGCTGAGGTGGCATCACAACAGATACAGTAGCAGCAAAGACTGGTGGGGAGGACCCAGAGGCAGATGGAGGCTGCACTTGAATCCCTCCGTCAGGAGCAAGGCAAGTGTTTTCTGAAACTGAGAGGAAAAGCACTTGCCTTAGCTCCTGCTCCGCTGCAGCAGGAATGATGCCCTCTGGAGAAGCTGCAGGGATGATGACGACATTTGGAGAAGCTGCCAGATGGATGACCTCGGGCGAAGTTGCCAGATTGACAATCTCGGGCAACCCTGGTGAGGAAGTCTTGAAAGGAGCTACGGCTGCGATAATGGTATGGTGAGGGGATGCAGCTGAGATCAGAAGAAGAGACGCAGCAGCAGCACTGGAGGTCTGAAGTTAGAGAGCAGCAGCTGCAGCGGAAATCTGGAGAATATCATGGCTTGTAGAGAACTGGACCCAAATGCAATAAAAGTTTCTGGTGTTTCATTGAAGAGCTGGCCAACTGGCACAGCTCGAGGGTGAAACACAACATAACATAACTCGGGAGCTGGAACAAAAAAAACCTCAAAAACTAGGCAGGACAAGGCAGGATTACAGGCAGAACAGGAGCAAGAAGCATGTTGCTCAAGCACATATGACAAAGGACACCCATACAGAACACAGATTGGGGCTGACATATATAGACACAGGTAATCAATACAACACAGAACAGGTGGGCACAATCAGGGACAAATGGAGATGGCAGGGACTGATCACTGGCACAGAAACAGGATGGGCAGGGCTGCACAGATAATCACACACAGAGGACTGGGGGGTATTCCAGAAAGCAGGGTTAACATAGCCTGAAATAAACCCTGAACTCAGGGTAAAGTGAACCTGCCAGAACTTACTCAGAGTTTCTGGTTCCAGAGCTCCAGTTATGACTCTGATCAACTCAGAGGTGAATAACCTCAAGACATGTGCGTTCATGGCAAACCTGCTAAGACAGCATGTGTTGAACACAGAGAACACAAGAAGTGGAGGAAAAGAGACAATTTCTCTGAAGTAGAATTACAAGCACTCTAGGAGTCATATGAGGAGAGGGCAAAAAAAAAACAAGCAAAAAAAAAAAAAACGCACAAGAAGAATAAACAGCAACAACAGCCAAAGATACAGGAAGCTAACCTGTAAAGAATTGCCGACTGCATGAAGTGAGTTTCTTGGATTTGCAAAATGATCAAGCCTCTTAGTGACATAAGTAGAGCACCGGACTGTGAGAAGCTGTGAGTTCGAGCCCCAGTTTGAACATCCTTTGGGTAAAATTTATTTTCCATTAAAAAAAAAAAAATTAGAATAATATGACAAAGCGAGTGCATTGCAAGGCAGTAGGCTATTTTACAAACTTTATCATTACATTCATATATAATGGCTTTTGTTATAAAGATTTTTTTCATGTAAATTTGTACCTTTTTTCATAAATTTGAAGCTTTTTGTGTAAATTTGAGAGCCTTTTTGTCTTGTAATTTTGCTATTTTTTATAGCAAATATGCAGTTTTTTTCAAGTAATTTGAAATAATTTTCCCAAAGATATTTGTTACAGATTTCTTTGTAAATATAATTTTTTTTTGTTCATAAATTTGCAATTTGTGTCACATGAATTTGGAGTTTTTTCTTTATATATTTCTAAATTTTTTCATGCAATTTTGTGACCTTTTTTTTGGGGGGAAATGTAGTAAAACAGAATTAGCATAGTTAAAATTGAGCAGTTTGGGTGAAGGAGCAAATATCCAAATACCAAATTTAAAAAAAAATGAATCCCACTGTCATGAACAGATATCCAGATAAGAGAACATCTGGGTTCTGCCCTGGTAAAATGTAAGAAAGTCTGATGATTCCATCCTTCATTGTTTACTTTGTGAAGCTCTGCAAAAGCTTTTAACTTTCCCCACATATCAGATTATACAGTATGGATTTTAATTTTTTTTCCCCATATTGCAATTACATTATTATGCAAGCCTTGCTGTTGTGTTAATTTATACAAACCTTTTTAACGTTTTTGTTTGTTTTTTTTCTGTTCAACCAATTTCCCTCACAAGCCTCTTTTTTCATTGAATGAATGTGGGCTTTTAATTTGAACTTTTTTATAATTTTATCATGGTCACAGTCCAAGATGACGTCCTTGTCTTGTAATCTAAATATAGGTTTTTTTTTCCCCCTTTTGACAAATTATACTTCATTAGGCAAAAGGCCATAAAACTGTTAATACAGTTAAAAGGTTAAAGAGGAGACTGCTTTGACAGAAGTGGACATAGAGGGTCCACTAAACCATATGGACAATATCTGCCAAGCATCCGATATGTGACTGTGGTGTTTGAAGACGGAGGATTTGCAGCAGAACTTATTTCTGTTTCATAAGAGACTCAGTGTGGTGGATCCTCCTCCAAAATCTGGGCAGCAATTTGACAATGTAAGAAACTGATTTTATTGATCTTAATGTGAGACATAATACTGCTAAACAGAAATGAATATTTTACTTTTAAGATCACTAAATCAGGGATGTGATTTGGGGTTGGTGAAATTATCTGAAAATGTTGCAGGTGGTCTGGGGGACATAGTCCCCCAGTGGGGTCCGGGGCAGAGCCCCGGTGAGGGGGGTCCGGGGGGCTTTGCCCCCCCGAAGCTCCTGGGTTTTTATGATTTTTAAGTACCAGAACTGTGCTTAAATGACATAAAACAAACAGCTGAATGCCACTTATTACTGTGTAATACTGACTTATGTTCCAAGAAGATAGCATTCCTAAAATATTCCAACAAGCATTATCCATCACATGCTTTAACACTTGATCAAATCAAAATCAGTTAATTTTATCTATTCCATAATAGAAATAAAATTCCAACATACCATTACTTTTTATAATTTCAGCATTCATTTCGGATCACCAGTTTCAATCTCCATTGAGTCTTGAGCAGTTCATTTTGCACAATCACTGATGTAGCTAAGTCTTAGAAATATTCAAAAGTTATGAGTCAATGTCCACTGTGCACTGCGTTAAAAATATTTTCTAAATAAAATCCAAAACATCTTCAGCAGGCAAGATGAAGAAAATATTAACTAGATGACATGTCTAGATGACATGCCACCGGTCCGGTTCCGCCGGACCGGTGGCGCCACACGAGTCGGCTGCCCGTTGCAACAGCCTTTTTTTTAATCTTCCTTCTTCTTTCTACACCTTTCACTCTGTATATATATCACGGACGCACAGATCGCCCCGGGGGTCTCCCGGGTCGGCGGACGGAGCCACTGTTTGCAGCGGGAGACGTTACAGCGGGGAGGAGCTAGTGCTAGCTAGCACTTGGCCGCCGCCCGGTGCTAATGGGAAACTCGACATACCGGGAGCTGTAGCGAAAACGACGCGGGTGCCGGGCTGGAGTTTAGGCGGCGTGCAAGAAATATAAGACAGAATAATAAAGAGCGATGGCAAGAACCAAGCAGACCACCCGTAAAATCTACTGGAGGAAGAAGCCCCCCAGGAAGCAGCTAGCCACCAGGGCTGCTCGGAGAGGTGCTCCGGCCACCGGCAGAGTGAAGAGGCCTCGCCGTCACAGGCCCGCGGCTCTGAGAGAGATCCGTCGCTACCAGAAATCCACGGAGCTGCTCATCCGTAAGCTGCCCATCCAGCGCCTGGTGAGGGAGATCGCTCAGGACTTCAAGACCGTCCTGCGCTTCCTGAGCTTCGCCGTCATGGCTCTGCAGGAGACCAGCGAGGCCCACCTGGTGGTCTCTTCTTCGCCAAGAGGGTCACCATCATGCCCAAAGACTTCCAGCTGGCCCGCCGCATCCGCGGAGAGAGAGCTTAGACTTTCTGCTGAACATTCACCAACCAACCATAATGCTCCGCACTGTGTGTCTATATATATACATTTATAGTAATATATACATATGTTTACTAGATGTTCTTGTTTTTTCTTGCCTTCTGATTGTTGCTCTGAGTGCTGCTATCCCTGTGCTGTTGCAATCCTGGAATTTCCCCATTGTGGGACTAATAAAGGCTTATCTTATCTTATCTTATCTTATCTTATATATACAAAAATATATCTTCACATACCTCAAAATTCACTACTCTATCTGCAACTGGCACTGGTTGTTGGGGTGGATCATTACTTTCGATTTCCGTGTCCGATCGTGTCGTTAACAAAGGGTGGAGGCTGTATGGTTTTGATGTTTTTTTCTGAACACCGAAAGTTCCAGAAATTGAATAATTAGTGGACCTCGATTTGACCCCTTGTACATGTTTTTTGCGCCTTCTTGTACATGTTTTCCGCGCCTTCCCGGCACGGTCGATTTTCCGTATAAAATCGCTAAACAAATTTGTCACAGTTTTCTTCCCAACATCCATTGCAATCTCCTTTTCTAGCCAATCCCAACGAAATTTGTTTTTCACGATCTTGTCAATTTCTTTAATTCTCGGAGCATCTTTACGTTCAATCACCGACATCACTGCAACAGCCGTGTTCATTGGTCACTGCAAGGACGATCAGCCAATCAGGCGCGTCGTTTCATTACAGTTAGGGAATTACTAAAAGTCGGAATCCGGTATATACTCATATAATATTTTTTTTTTTTATTTTGGAAGATAAAAAAAAGCGGAACTCCGCGAATTAGCGGAAAAATCACATCCCTGCTAAATGTAAGAATTTCACTGTAGTTACCAGCAAAGGATCTGTACAAAATCTATCTCAATAGAATAAAAAAAATCAGAAAATGGATTTGGAGATTAAATATCTGCATGTAAAGACAGAGAGAAAATGATGTTTGTTCAGGAAATGAAGAAGGAACGTTAAAAACAAATTAGTGATGGTTTGGTTTATAAAAAGGTGATTTTGAGGGACAAGTTATCAGATTCTCTGGATTCACACTTCTGTTTGTGGATGTGGTTCCACTTAAGTGTAAATATTCTAAAGATACCCCAAACATAACCTGAACATAACCTAGTTTACAGCAGGTTATATTCAATTCAATTCAATTCAATTCAACTTTATTTATATAGCGCCATTTCACAACAACAGTCATCTCATAGCACTATCAACTGTAGGGAGGACCCCCACAGTTGCAGAAAGACCCCAGCAATCCCCAGCAATATTCACAGCCTTTGTTACCATAGTTACAAACACACTCAGATTTTTTGGAACCAAAAACTCAGAGTTACAGTACATCTGAAAAGTATTCACAGCGGTTCACTTTTTCCACATGTTGTTATGTTACAGCATTATGTAGGAAAACGTTAATTTTGGATAACCTCTAGTGAACCCTCAGAAACAGTGTGGATTAGATGCTAATGGCAAATGTGAAGATTCTTAATAAATGTACCTAAGAGACTATAATTTAATGATTAATAGTAAATGGGAGCATTTATAGGGAATGTATTAAAGGATTGAATATGCACTGTCTAGATATGAGCTGTCAATGGAAGTAGTAGCGTTTCTACGCCAGAGGTGGCGCTCAGTAATGTTAAGACACTGTGTAATGTTAGAGAACAC
Organism: Pholidichthys leucotaenia; assembly: GCA_020510985.1. NCBI lineage: Eukaryota > Metazoa > Chordata > Actinopteri > Cichliformes > Pholidichthyidae > Pholidichthys > Pholidichthys leucotaenia. Next base: position 255,267,113 of record CM035849.1, on the reverse strand, counting down.
CATAGAAGAAGAGTGTATGCGCTCTAGCGTGAGCGTTCCAGAGAACGTTCGAGAGAGAAGTTGAGAGCGAGTGTAGAGAGAGTGTTGAGACAAGATGGTGTCTAGCGATGTGCTGTGTAAGTGATGTGCCGTGCTGTGTGAGCTGGGAGAAGTCAATAAACAGTCGCTGCAAAGTCTAACAGCTTGGCTCAGTCATCCTTCCTCCCCTTCGCCCCTCCTGGGTGTAACAATTATTCCAAAATGGATTAAATTCATTTTTTCCTCAAAATTCTACACATAATACCCCATAATGACAACATGAAAAAAGTTTTGAGATTTTTGCAAATTTATTAAAAATAAAAAACTAAGAAACCACATGTACATAAATATTCACAGCCTTTGCTCAATGCTTTGTTGATGCACCTTTGGCAGCAATTACAGCCTCAAGTCTTTTTGAATTTGATGCCACAAACTTGGTGCACCCATCTTTGGGCAGTTTGCCCATTCCTCTTTGCAGCACCTCTCAAGCTCCATCAAGTTGGATGGGAAGCGTCGGTGCACAGCCATTTTCAGATCTCTCCAGAGATGTTAAATTGGATTCAAGTCTGGGCTCCTGTTGGACCACTCATGGACATTCACAGAGTTGTCCTGAAGCCACTCCTTTGATATCTTGGCTGTGTGCTTAGGGTCATTGTCCTGCTGAAAGATGAACCATCGCCCCAGTCCGAGCTCAAGAGCGCTTTGGAGCAGGTTTTCATCCAGGATGTCTCTGTACATTGCTGCATTCATCTTTCCCTCTATTCTGACTTGTCTCCCAGTTACTGCTGCTGAAAATCATCCCCATAGCATGATGCTGTCACCACCATGCTTCGCTGTAGGGATGGTATTGGCCTAGTGATGGGCGGTGCCTGGTTTCCTCCAAACATGACGATTGGCATTCACACCAAAGAGTTCAAGCTTTGTCTCATCAGACCAGAGAATTTTGTTTCTCATGGTCTGAGAGTCCTTCAGGTGCCTTTTGGCAAACTCCAGACGGGCTGCCATGTGCCTTTTACGAAGGGGTGGCTTCCATCTGGCCACTCTACCATACAGGCCTGATTGGTGGATTGCTGCAGAGATGGTTGTCCTTCTGGACGGTTCTCCTCTATCCACAGAGGAATGCTGGAGCTCTGACAGAGTGACCATCAGGTTCTTGGTCACCTCCCTGACTAAGGCCCTTCTCCCCCGATCGCTCAGTTTAGACAGCCAGCCAGCTCTAGGAAGAATCTTGGTAGTTCTGAACTTCTTCCATTTACAGATAATGGAGGCCACTGTGCTCATTCGGACCTTCCAAAGCAGCAGAAATTTTTCTGTACCCTTCCCAAGATTTGTGCCTCGAGACAATCCTGTCTCGGAGGTCTACAGATGATTCCTTTGACTTCGTGCTTGGTTTGTGCTCTGACTTGCACTGTCAACTGTGGGACCTTATATAGACAGGTGTGTGCCTTTCTAAATCATGTCCGTTCAGCTGAATTTACCACAGGTGGACTCCAATTGAGCTGCAGAAATATCTCAAGGATGATCAGTGAAAACAGGATGCACCTGAGCTCAGTTTTGAGCTTCATGGCAAAGGCTGTGAATACTTATGTACATGTGATTTCTTAGTTTAATATTTTTAGTAAATTTGCAAAAATCTCAAAAAAAAAAAAATCACATTGTCATTATGGGGTTTTGTGTATAGAATTTTGAGGAAAAAAATGAATTTAATCCACTTCGGAATAAGACTGTAACATAAAATCTGGAAAAAGTGAAGCGATGTGAATACTTTCTGGATGCACTGTACCACAAAATCTGAATTAACTTACCCAGGTAAGCAACTAAACCTGATTTCTGGAATACCCCCCTGGAGAGACAAGACCATGGCAATAACGATAAATAATAATAATGTTAATAAACTTGGACTAAGAGGAAACCCCAACAGAGAAATGAATATGCAAAACAGAATAATAATAATAATAATAATAATAATAATAATAATGGGTGAAATACAGAAAATGCCAAAATAAAATTTAAAGTGAGGATGAGGGCTTGGATCCATGCCCTGGAGACAAGTAATATAAATTATAAATCATGGTGAGGACATGGGAACAAGACCACATTCTGACAGAGAGGGGCAGCAGCTGCTGGAGAGCTCACCTCCTCTGATGTGGAGATGACCTTGGGTGGAAGAGGGAGAACAGAGGGAAGTGATGATTGAAGCGGCAGCAGAGACAGGTGGCGAGGTTCCCAGGAACAGTGGACAACTGAGACTGGGGCTCCTTGCCAGGAGCAAGGCAGTACATTTCATTCACAGGTAAAAAAAAAAAAAAAAAGGTATTTGCCTTGCCCCCTGCTCTGCTGCCACTGGAACTGCTGCTGGAAATCTGGGCGTATCCCACCGGGTGGCTGTGGAGATCCCTTGGAGAGCAGCAGCTGGAAAGCGGCGTGGAGCCGGCCCTGGAGCTTGACGAGGTGACCTGGATGATGAAACCAGGGAGCGCTGCATTGCCGGCACAGGTTTCACTGGCTGTTGGTTAGTCACCCCAGGAGCATGGGTGCAACAGGGAGCCAGTACGGGAGGATTGGCAGTGAAGTCCCTTGAAGTTCCATAATATAATGTAAATGCTAACACGGCCCCAGGGGCCAGAAAATACAAAACTAGCCATGGAAGGCTAAACTTACAAAAGTGTCCACTCGTGGATGAGGAATGGCTCTCAAGAACAGTGCACGGAGAATCGGAAGGCAGCCAAATAAAGAACTCAATGATGACAAAATGAGGAACAGGTGACAATAATTACAAAACTAAGTAAAGTATTAGATCATAGCAGTGGAGGGGAGCAAAACAGGAAGTACTTCAAAATAAGAGTAGACCTAAGAACCGAGAGTAAATGGGGGACTATCACAGAGGTGCCATTAAATAACCAAGAATACAAGAATACTTAATAATAAAAGCTGCAAACAGCTGTAAGAGGGCCCTTGCCCCCCGCGCACCTCACCGCCCACCGGACCCAGTAAACTTCTCATCGTCACGGTAAGCGCTGCATGAATAATAGACAAAACTGTTCAGTAAAGTACTTTCTTGTACTTCACCAAAAGAGACTTGTACTCCTACAGAAGAGAGTCACCTGGACTTATGTTTCACATTTTGTGACACTCGGCCTTTCCCAACCCTCCAAAGTAAAAAACGTATTGAATGGCGAGGAGTGGGTTTCCACAGCAATTGTGATGATTGCAGGACAAAAGTGACTTCCACTGAGGGTAATCCAATGCACTCTGAGAAACCTCTGAAAATGTCATGTCACTCTGACTGCTGGTCTTTACGCGAAAGCTGATACAATTTTGTGCAGTTTCATGTCAGCACTAGGTGGTGCTGTGACAATTTTGTAAATATTGAGATATAGACATGTTCAGAGAGGGATTAGTATGCATTGTGCAAAGTTTGGTTCAAGTCAGACAAGGATTGTCTGAGCTGTAACTCTCGTGTTTTGCATGCAAGGAAGCCATTTAAGCACGCCGGTTGCCATGGAAATAGTTCTGTACTATGTACATGTACTGTCAGTGAGTCCTAGTTATTTCTTCATGTAATTTTTGCACCTGGTGAGTGAGAAAAAAAACAGTTTTCAGCGATTCTTCCTTTAATCACTAGGTGGAGCTAAAATTTTTGTTAATTGTTTTTATGTAGACGTGTTCATGGCAGGACTAATATTGATCGTAGAAAATTTGGTGAAAATTGTACAAAGTTTGTCCAAGTTACAAGTGTCTGTTGTTCTAACCACTAGGTGGCGCTATAATTTTTGTTAATTATTTTTACATAGGAGTGTGCATGGTTGGGCTAATATCTATCATAGAAAATTTGGTGAAAATCAGACAAAGTTTGTCCAAGTTACAATTGTCTATTGCTCTAACCACTAGGTGGTGCAAAAAGTTTTGTTAATTATTTTTATAGAGGACCGTGTAGGGTGGGACTAATATCCATCGTAGAAAATTTGGTGAAAATCGGACAAAGTTTGTCTAACTTTCAACTCTCCGATGTTCCACAGTAAGGAGTCAACCTTCGCCATGTCACCATGGCAACACTTCCCTATCAGTTATGTGTTGCCCACCCATATAGGAATACATAAGACAGTCACCTAGACCTATGTTCCAGATTTCATGACTCCAGGTCATTCCCAACCCTCCCAACAAGATCACGGACTGAATGGCAAGGAGGGCGTGTCCTTGGTAACAGCAGTGACACAATGCTAAAGTTGATGTGCAGTTATGATCATCCCTGTGGTCTGTTAAACCTCAGATAATTTCACGTCATTCTGGCAAGTGGCGCGTGAGTCATAAATAAAAAGGTTTTCAGCAATTCTTTCTTTAACCACTAGGTGGCACTATAACTTTTGTCAAGTATTTTTATATAGATGTGTTCGGGGCGGAACTATTGTCCATCATGGAAAGTTTGGTGGAAATCAGACAAGTTTTGCTTGAGTTACAGCTGTCTGATGTTGTAAGAGGCGGAGCCAAATTTCTCCATGGCGCTGTGGCCACACCTTTGAGCTTCGCCAGACATTTATACAACTTTTAATGACCCATGCCTATAGATGCTGCCATGCAAAAATGAGTTCTATCGGTGTAGGCCCCTAGGAGGAATTTGTTGCAATGCGAGGGGTGGTGGTGGAGGTGGAGCAGCTTTGAGGCAAGACGGCGGCCTTCCTGTTGGCCGTGGGTAAGGGCCACAATTATGTTTTTTGCATGTCTTGAGGTGATGCACACCTCACCCGAATTTCGTGTCTGTATGGAAAACGTTGGTGTCACAGGTCTCCATTGACCTTGTACATTTGGCCCTGCCCACAAAAATTGGGGGTCGGGGGGAGGGCACATATTTTTTCCAGTTTATCAAATTTTTCACCGAGTCTGAGGTGTGTGCAAAAAAAAAAAAGTTTTGATTAACGTTTAGAGGTTCAAAATGTGATCGTTTATTCAGAAAAATAATAATAAACGGAACTGATACAATAGGGCTCTTGTCCACTGACATCAGCGGCTTGAGCCCTAATAATAATAATGGAAATGAGAAAATACAACTAAAGGGGTGGGACATGTTCACCAAACATGTCTCCCATGATGAAAAGTGCTTGAAAGGATCCCCCCCACCACCTACCATTAGGTGGGGGGGGGGTGGATCCACCAGGACATAGACAGGAGTTCCTGGCAGCGGAAGGCTAAGGACAGAGCTGTGTGGAGGAATCTGATCAGACCTAAATGAGACAGTCATTATCGCCCACGACAGACTGCTGTGATGATGATGATGATGATGATGACCATTACCCTAACCCTAATGACAGCACCTCACCCTGGAAAATTACAGAGTAGCCATCCATCCTCTACTGCTTTTCTGGGGATCCGGGTTGTGAAAGCAGCAGTCCAAGTAGAGAAGCCCAGACTTCTCGACTTGGACCAGCCACCTCCTCCAGCTCCTCCTCTTCTATTTTTTTACTAATTCATTATGGGTGATGTTTATTTTTGTAGTTTTCATTTTTATTTTTAGAGAAACTGTTTCTGTCATATTAGGGAAACTAAACTTCATATTATTGAATTCATGATGTGTCTATTATTTTATGCTAGCCCTGCTTCATAATTTTTTAGGGAAATTTTCTTTTCCTTAAATTAGCAACTAACATAAAAATGATGAAACTGCTGCTTGTTTTAATTAAATCTTAACCCCTTGACGCCTGTCGTCGCGAATTCGCATCAAACCGCTTCCGCTCCAAATGCAACCAAAATACCGTCTGTATTCCTCCACTTCCGGTTGGAGCACTTCCAACACATACCTAGGAACCTTTTGCAAGCATTAGTTTCTCGTAGGAACGGTCAGAGACGGAGCACCATCCATTTCCTGATTGCTAGGGTTAGGGTTAGGGTTAGGGTTATAGTTTGGCAGTCATGAGAGTTGAAAATACTGAAAATAACTTTGTTGCATAAATAAAAGGCTCTTCATACTTGAGATGGTAACAGGTGCTTTTTTACCATTTTTTTAACCATAGATGCCTGTTGTCGCTAATTTGCATCATACCTAATATCTATTTTATGTGCTATAGTCAAATTAACTTTCTCAACTTAATTTAGCATCTACTTGAAAGCAAAAACACAAGTGATTTTTTTTTTCATAATTGGAAATAAATTGAAGCGTTAAGGGGTTAATAGTTGTTAATCCAATATTAAACTCCTCCCAAACATCTCTCTCTTAGTGTCATTGTGGCATATTAGCAATATCTGCAAATAATTTAACAGTTCCAAATACAGTATAACTTCTTATTTGAGCATCAGAAAACTTTTTGAGTCACCGTACTGCTGCTCTCAGCCACAGAGGCTTCCTAATGAGGAATTGAACTGAACAGGCTGTTTATTAACACAGAGGGACAGACAACCTTTCACCCTCGCAGTTGTACCCAAGGACAATTTAGCAGCCCCAGTTGATCCCAGTTAACCTGACCTGCACGTCTTTGGCCTGCGGGAGGAAGCCGGAGCACCCGCAGAAAGCCCACACAGACACGGGGAGAACATGCAAACTCCACACAGAGGGGTCACTGACGGTCAGGGGTGGGATCGACCCTGTGACCTTCTTGCTGTGCTGCTCCAGTGCTAACCACTGCGCCATCGAGCTGCCCACTTTAAATATTTTTAAAATATTTTTTACACGTTTCTATTCCAGTGTTTAATATTAACGTTCAAAGCTCATTGAAAAGTTGTACGTATCATCATCATCATCATCATCATCATCATCATCATAGCAGTCTGTTGCAGGCAACAATGACCATCTCACTTACGGTCCGATCAGATTCCTCCAAGCAGCTCCATCCCCCACCCTCTGCCACCAGGAACTCCCGACCCTGTAAACCCGGGCAACGTCCGAGCCGGTATGAGTTGCTCTCTGACTGATCATTTCATGAAACTGCTTGCAAAGTATTTGAGTACTGCTAGCTTTTGCTGGACTAGCAGCATATTTTTGGCAGACAGAGGTATTATCAGTAGCAAGGACAGGCCAAGACAAACTGACTCCAGTATCTGTTGCAGTGACTGACCAGATGATAGGTTTGTTTATCTCTGCTCTTTGTGTAGTGCATGTCACAATGCACTGACTGGCAAAAGTCCACCACAGACCTTGTGACAGATGTGCTTATCTGCAAGGATGTCCAGTCTCACCCCATGTAACTGGAAGTGGTCCACCACAGACCTGTGACAGATATTGTTTTAAGTTCTGCCAGGATGCCCAGTTTCACCCTCCACGCCCTTGGAAGGGCGGAGCTGCCGGTTGAGTCGCTGACGGCCTGACCCATGAGACAGGTAGTACCGGTTTTCATGGTTATCCGGTAGCAAGCAAACCAATGCCTGACCTGACACAAGTTGTATGTAGACTGTTACGATTATATCACTATATCCAGGGCATAAAATGGTCTTCATGACTTCAACGATAATATTGAGGAAAATTTACCATCCATCAAAATTTGCTGTCATTACAGGCCTATATACTGTACATTCCTTATCCACACACATTAATAGGTCTGATAGTCTATGAAACTAACTTTTAGTTTCAGCAGTGGTCGTTGTATAGGATTACACATTTCTAGATGTCTCATGTTATAGATAAAATTTGCATATTAGCCCTGTAAGTCCAGGGGCCAAATACAGCCTGATTCATTCTCAAGTGGGTTGGACCAGTAAAATAATTGCCTCATACGCTTGATAAAACAGTGTGACCCCAGTGTACAAAATGGGAATAGCATTTACTTTATTACCTCCTCAAGGAGGTTATGTAATCGGGGTGGTTTGTCTCTCTGTCTTTTGTTTATCTGCCTGTCTGTCTGTTAGCATATTTTCACCAGAGGTAGCTCTTGGGCCACGGATGAACCCATTAAATTTTGGTGATGATCTGAGAGTGCATACCTCCACCAAGGACCTTGTTTGTATACGTGTAGCAGGATTACACAAAAACTACCGGACGGATTTGGATGAAATTTTCCCCAGAGGTGGTGTTTGGGCGAGAGAGGAACCCACAACATTTTGGTGATGATCCAAGAATGCATACCTCCACCAAGGCTCTTACATTTTCACAATGTGTTAGCAAAAATCCTCTAAAACAAACCCATTACATTTTGGAGGTACATGTCCATAAGGGTCAGTAGGCACCTTGGCGCAGGTATGTGCTCTCTGAGTGCTTTTTCTAGTTTAAAAATGGCAGCTTATCTTTTCACACTTTGTAAATTCATCCCAGAGGCAGGCTTTTGCCCGCGGGCCATATGTTTAACACCCCTGCTGTAAACTACATTTTTACTGCATGTTGGTATTTTCTTATTTCATATAAATTCATTCAATACTACATTCAACTCACCAATTATTCAGATGAAGTCTGTGGTGAACCGCATTCATCCACTTACTCATTTTTAATTTAACCTTTATTTATATAGGAAAGGTCCATTGAGCAGCAACTTCTCTTTTTCAAGGACGCCCTGTTCACATTCACACCTGGAGGCTGCCCAGTACAACCACAGACTAATTTGTGGCCACTGAGCAGCTCCACTGGAGCAGCTGGAGTTAAGGGCCTTGCTCAAGGGTACCACGGTGGGTTAATGAGGGTGGGGCAAACACTGCTGCAGTATGTTATCTGCTCCACCCAGATCTGATCCTGCCGGTCCAGGGATTGAACCGGCAACCGTCCGGTCACCAGTCCACCTCAGTAGGCCACCAGTGCCCAACGAATTTTTTTTACCTGTGGGGCGAGAAAATACATTCATTGCAGAGAACATTCTTGCTCTGAGTGGATTATACACTGGATTACATACGAAATGAACAGAAAATAGATACTCAGAGTGGGAGAAAAAAGTACTCAGTGGACATGCAGCCTATATAATGCTGCAGTTACTATATATTCACCTGTGTGGTTGTGCTGGAAATAGCTGATCTTGGGCGGGGTGCCCGCTGAGATGGTGCCCCAACCGTGGCCTCCTCTGCCTTGTGGCAAGCATGGAATAGCTCTGGGGTTTATTTGGGTCTACTCGGGGGTTTATTTTGTTAATTTTTTACCCCCATTTTTTTTTTTTAAACTTGTTACTCTTCCGTGAAACAAAAAAGGTTGGTGATTGCTCCTCTCTGTGATTTTTTTTTTTTTTAATTTTTATGGCAGCTATTCTCTGGATGTAGGCCGAAAGAGAGCGGGTGGTGGAGGTGACCGTCTCTTGATGCTGTGCAGCCGACGCCACTGTTCTGACGGGCAGTCTCCCTGTTCAGCTCCGCTCTGTGTTGCTTTGTGCATCCTGGCCCCATGATAACTTTTACCCTGTGATGCACTGCTCCTCTTTTCAGCGGCAGCCCCCTCCGAAAAACAAAACAAGCTAGAAAAGCACTCAGTTTTTTTGTAATCCTACGGCACAAATACAGACAAGGTCCTGGGTGGAGGTATGCACTCTCAGATCATCACCAAAATGTAATGGACTCATCCTTGGCCCCGAGGGCTACCTATGGTGAAAATTTCATCAAAAACCATCCAGTAGTTTTTGCATAATCCTGCTAACAAACAGACAGACAAACAGACAAAGCATCCCAATTACATTACCTCCTTGACGGAGGTAACAAACAAACAAACAAACAAAATGCTGGACACGAAACACCACACTTGTACCTGGAGCCGGACGGCTACTCCGGGCTGCAAACTTCGTATCTCCATATTTCATCTTTTAAAAATTGTTCCCAAAAAACTCATTCTATTTTCCACCCTTTATGTCTTTGGGTGTTTTTTTACTAATATTAAACCAATGATAAGCATTAGAAAAGTCACGTGAATAAAGTTCCTAACCGCTAAATCAATCAGAGTTGTGGGTTTTTCTCATTTTCTGAAAAAGAGCCGTTTTGGAAATATGAGGTTTGTACCGGACAGCAACAAAATATTTGCACAAAACCATTTATATTGTGGTCACATAGTTTTTGCTAAGGTCTTAAATTTCATTGCATGTTTTTTAAAAAAAAAAATTCTTAAAAAATGAATTTAACTTCCTTAAATTTGCAGAGACCCTGTCATGGAAAACGTTACTAAAGGAAAGTTTTCACTGCTGTTTGGCTGTGTTCAGTTCAAAATCTTCTTTCTGATTTAGGTTTAAGTGAGTTTAAGAGCCATTTTCTTCCATTTGAAAAGGACAGGGTGGAGAAGCAAATTTTACCCAATCAGATAAGACAATCGCAGCCAAATGAAACTGACCTTCATGAGTTGGGCGCATGCGCACGCAGCGACCGGCAGCTGGTGAAAAAGTCTGTCGTCTGTGTGTCTGTTTTTACGCACTTTAATGTGTTTTTAACGAAATTCTCTGTGTTGTTTCTGTCCTGGAATGTTTGTGGACTGTATGGCGAAGGGCTCCCTGGTTCCATCAGTATGGATTTCCTCCCCTTTTTTGCACTGCTGCTACTTTTCCACCGGCCCTGTGTCTCTGAGGTGAGAGCGATCGGGATCATGCTGGGCAGAATACAATATTCCAGGGACATGTTGCTGCATTTAAACACGGATGATGCAGCATCTGTGATTGAGTCTAAGCCACAACTGCCAGACTTTATTTTGAGAGACGTTCATGGACACAGCGGTGAAAAGAGAGACGGGAGAAGGTGTGAAACTACGCCTGAGGAAACGTCAGTTTGGTAACATTCCTCTTCTTTCTATGATTTTTGGGAACATACAATCTCTGCGGAACAAGGTGGATGAAATTCAAGAGAATGTACGCTACCAGAAGGACTTTAAGAACTGCTGTGTCATGGCTTATACCGAGTCTTGGCTTACTGCGCATGACCGGGACGCAGACCTGTGGATTGATGGCTTTGGAGCCCCACTCCGCTCTGATCGGCAGGAAGAGGTAACGGGGAAGTGTCAGGGGGGCGGCGTATGTTTATATATTAATAAGCAGTACTGCACATCTGTCACGGTCAGAGAGCGCATCTGTACACCCAATGTGGAGCTTCTGTCTGTGTCACTACGGCCCTTTTATTTGCCTCGCGAGTTCCCCCACTTTTTATCACGACTGTGTACATCCACCCGAGGGCAGACGCTGACTCCGCCTCCAGCACCATCTTTGATGTGGTGCAGCGGCTGCAGTCAATTTCTCCAGAGGTGCCAAACTTTATTCTTGGGGATTTTAACCATGTTTCTTTAAAGAAGACACTTAAAAACTTTTATCAGTATGTCTCCTGCCCAACCAGGCGAAAAAAGACATTGGACCTGTGCTATGGATCCATAGAGAGGGCCTATAAATCACTCCCCCTTCCTCCTTTAGGATCCTCAGATCACAACTGTGTACATTTGCTGCCCACATATAAAACTGCTCTCAGAAGAGGCAAGGTGAAGACCAGAGACATAGATGTGTGGACAGAAGATTCAGAGCACAGCCTCCAGGAATGCTTTAACTGTAGAGACTGGGAGATGTTCACACTGTCCTGCGGGGATGATTTGGACTCTTTGGTGGACGTCACATGCTCATACATGGCTTTCTGTAAAAATACGATCGTTCCACGTAAACGTGTCAAAATATATCCCAACAACAAGCCATGGGTTACAAAATCAGTTAAATCCTGCTTACAGAGGAAAGCACTTGCCTTTAAACAGGGGTCTGTTTCTGAGCTACAGGTTGCCACAAAAGAGCTGAAGGCCAAAATTTTAAGAGCAAAACAGAATTATAAATCAGAGTTGGAAAGCAAGATGGCAACAAAGAAACTTGGTTCAGCCTGGGCCAGTATGAAAACTATTGCAGGCCTTCAGAGCACAGAGCGCAGTAATCGTGTGTTTTTAGATGGTTTTAATTCAGACACAGAGCTGGCTAATGCTCTTAATTGTTTTTATGGCCGTTTTGACTCCTTTGATTTTAGCACAGAAACTCAAGATTTGAAACAGAAACTCAAAGACAATCAGCACTTTAATATTGAGGTGCAAGATATTAAAAGGGAGTTCTGCACTGTAAAAGTGAACAAAAGTCCGGGCCTTGATAATTACTAACTAACTAACTACTAACTAACCTGCACTTATATAGCGCTTTTCTAGTCACAAAGACCACTCAAAGCGCTTTCACTAATACTAACCCTCTATTCTAAGGGCCTATAGGAAACAGATATCTAGGGACAATTTAGAACAGCCAATTAACCTAACATGCATGTCTTTGGATTGTGGGAGGAAACCAGAGCCCCCGGAGTAAACCCACGCAGCACAGGGAGAACATGATAGTAGTTTAAACTTTGAAGAGAACTGTGAAAGGGTGTGCAAAAAGGGTCAGCAACATTTGCATTGCTTGAGAAAACTTGCACGCTTCCAAATTGACCGAACCATAATGACAATGTTTTATCGGGCTTTTATTGAATCTGTTTTATCCTTTTCTTTAGTGTCATGGTTTGGTCAGATAAAACTGAAACAGAGGAAATCCTTGGATCAGGTAGTTAGATGGTCCAGTCGTTTGCTTGGTGAGCCACAGCTGAGCCTGACATCCCTGTACACCAGACAAGTACAGAGGATGGCTACCTCCATTTTAAATGATGACTCCCACCCTTTGCACTGCAACTTTCAGCTTCTTCCCTCAAGACGGAGGTTTGCTGTCCCAAAAAGTAAAACCCAGCGCTACAAAAACAGCTTTGGCCCTGCTGCTGTCAAAGAGTTGAACAAGTTGTAACAATATACTGCACATAATTTAGGTACCCATTTATTAACTCCATTTTATATTTACTTATTTTTGTAGGATTTTATCTGGGTTCTAAATCTTTTATTGGGTTTTAGACCTTTGAGTTTTTAACCTCTTTGACTAGTTTTTAACTTTTTAATGTGACCCTTCTCTCTTACCTCTGGTTTTTCTCTCATCTCTTTGTCTTTATACCCTGATTGATGGAGCCTTGAGTATTTTTATCATGTTTATAGTCAGCTTCATGTGTGCCTGTGTTTGTGTCTATGTTGAATGTAATTTGTGGCTTGTAAATATGGATGTCACCAGACTGCAAAACAAATCTACCTACGGGTACAAATAAAGGAACCTGAACCTGAACCTGAATGATCGTGACGCTGCTGTGGTAAACAGTAGGCCTGCAACGATAACAAATTTTGTAAATTTTCCCCTGGGCTAAATTTTCCCCTGGGCTAAACAATATTATCGTTGACATCATGGAAACCATTTTATGCCCCGTAAATAGTGACATAATAAGTCTATGCGCAAATGTTCAACAAACTTTGAACTTTTATTTAAGAATAATATTAAACACTAGAATAGAAATGTGGAAAAAATATTTTAAAAAATATTTTAAATATGCTAAATAAAATATGCTAAATAAATAATATATATTGCTGCCACTGGCGACCAAGACACGTAGCTTTATGTCATCAGTAAGCGCCATATGTTTACAATACGCTCGTCTCAGAGATGGTACAGTGGAGAACTACATAGCCAACACTTACAGTTATTTTCTCCAGTCATGCTGTACAGCGGGCAGCGACGGGAAGAACGGTCGCACTGATCGTACGACTGTAGCGTAAACATGGGTGTTACATGAGGGACGGCGCCAGATTGAAGCTGACGTCATCAATCGGGCAAAAACTGAGGGTTTTGCTGTGTGAAGCAATCACGCTGCTAAAAATGAACAGACTTTTTAGGCTCGGTCGGGAAAAAAGTTGAAATTTTGAGGTTGCTGGTTCACTTGCTCCGGCTGTTCCCGCAGTGAGCATGAGCCCCGCTTCCCACGCAAAGTGTGCAGAGGGACAACTGGAAAATGTTGGAGGATAAAGTAAAGAAATGCACACGTGTAAAAACTGACTTATCGTGACCAGAATTATCGTGACCGTATTGTGGTTGTTTGTTGTTATCGTGCAATTAATCGTTTTAGTTGTCATCATTACAGGCCCAGTAAACGGACTGGTTTGCAGCAGTCCCTTACCTCTGGGTCGGCTCCAGGTGGAAGTGGAGGAGTGTCTGCTCTTCAGATGAAGGCTGATGGCCCGCCTATGGGAAGAAAGGAGATGTCACACAAAATTAATTAATTAGTTCCCTTTGAGCATAATGATAAAGGGCGAGGGGAGTGTGTGCTACGTAAGATAGAGACTCTTTACACACATAGTTGCAAATACACAATCTTTTTAATTCAGTGTAATATTGGGGGGGGGTAAAAGGTCATAGTGGCTAAATTTGACCAAATGTGGTTTATTTTTCAACCGCAGGGATCCAACCACGCCAACACTGATGGAAGAAGTGTGTGGACTGGAGGGGAGACCATCTTGAAAAATAAAACACATTGTCAAATTTTACCACTATGAACTTTTCAGCCCCCCCCGTCCCCCGCATATCACCTAAAAGTACTTAAGCATTAAATGCATGTGTTTGGATATTTGTGTGTGTGCTCATGGGCTGCATATATAGATTCGTTTTTATGTGTGTGTGTGTGTGTGTGTGTGTGTGTGTGTGTGTGTGTGTGTGTGTCCCAAGTGGCGTGGCCGTGATCAGGTTTGCTCTATTGAAAACAAGCTCATTAATCATGCAGCCGTTCAGCCCCTGGCTCCCCTAGGTGTTGTTATTGGCACTGAATGGCCCATGGAAAGCAGGTGCTGCCTCTGGACCAATGGAAGCCAAGGTTGTTGGGGTGTGACAGCTGAGGCTGGACAGCTATTGATTTAAGCACAAGCAGGGGCTAAATGAAATCGTGATTTTTTTTTTTTTCGTTTTCCCCTCCATCAAGAAGAGATGGCTATCTGTGGTGCTGGTGGTGTCAGATAAATCTCCGCAGGATGACGCCCGTTCAGGATATTATAAACTGAAGGTGTCTGTGTTCTTTAATATTTATGTTGGGGGAATTTTATATCTGGAACACACACAACTTTTTTTTTTGTTTGGTACACTCACATTTTGTACAACCCCAAGACAGAAAAAGTTGGGACAGTGTGGTCAATGAAAAAAAAAAAAAAATAAAACAGTATCCTTCAAGACTGAGTCACAAGAAAACTCAAACCTAAACACCATGAAGGCACAGAACAAAATTTTGCTGTCTGTACCTGTTTGTGATTCAGCTGCTGATGGCATTTAAATTAAACTTATGTATACACTACTCACAAAAAGGAGGATATTCGGCATTTGGGTGAAATTTCTGGATGCACCTAAAATGCACTATAACCTTTACAGGTGAACTTAATTCAACCTTCTCTAACCTTTTGAATGCACATTTCCAACTGTTTAGTGTTTCAGTACTTTTTTGTGTAAATGCTGTTCTCTAACAAGGTGCTTAATGGCAAAATTCACAACAGGTGTTTGATCCATGAATTGACCAATGAATTTTCTGGTTCAATTAGAATTGGTATTTAAACAGTCCTCTTCATCATGCTGCTCACATTTTGACATCATGTGACCAAGATGATATCTCACAATTGATCAACAGTACCTCACCAATGCGAGGCTTCAAACAGGATGTTCTCAGAGGAAGTGGCCACTGCGCTTAGAGTGTCATCAGCAGGTTGCAACACAGATACAGAGAGACTGCAAGGGTCACAAAATATCATAATCATGATCATAGAAGTGGACGTCCTTTGGCCACATCTCATGCTGATGACCGCTTCATTGTGAACAGTGCCCCGCTGAACCGGATAATGAACGACACTCAACTCCAGGCACTTTTAAGGGAGGTAAGAGGCACCCAAGTGTCACATCAGACCATTCAAAACTGTTTACATCAGCATGGTCTGCATGCTAGACAACCTGCAAAGATACTTGACCACACCATCAGACACAAGTGTCATTGTCTTGCAAGGGCCAGGGAGCATTTACCCTGGACAAGGCACCAGTGGACCTCAGTGCTGTTCTCTGATGAAAGTCGATTCACATTGAGCAGAAATGATGGCCACCAACAATGTTGGAAACACTAAGGAGAGCGCTATACATCAGCCACTGTTGTCACCAGATGAGCCTTTGGTTGTGGTGGTGTTACAGTCTGAGCAGCTGTATCTAGTCCAGGGGTCTCCAACCTGGGGTTCCTGGAACATTTGGGTTTCTGTGGGAAATTTTTTAATTTCACTTCTTAATTGGTCCAAAGATTTGCAAATAATTTGCTGTTGTTGTGCATGGGTGCAAGGGTGCCTACAGAACACACTCATTTTCATGGACAACAATGCTCCAGCTCATCAAGGTCACATCATTGGGGAATGGCTGCTGAAGGCTGGGGCACTTCAAATGGAGTGGCCTGCACATCTCCAGACCTGAATCCCAGAGAGAACCTATGAGATTAGCTGAGTCGCCGTATTGAGGCTCGTAACCCTGCACCCCACAACCTCAATGACCTGAGGACTGCCCTTCAAGAAGAGTGGAATGCCATGCCTCAGCAGACAACAAGTTGGCTTGTGAACAGCATAAGACATTGTTGTCTAGCTGTAATTGATGCTCAAGGGCACATGACAAGTTATTCAGACATTGACTTTTTTTGTTGTGGTATACCCACCACTGTTGGTGCCTTTTGTTTCAATAAATTAAGATGAGGAAATCACCATTGCATGCTTCTACTTAAATGCCCTACTTTCATGATATAATATCACTGGAGTGTGAACTTTTTACATTTTCCATAAACTTCACCCGAAAGCCAAATATCCCTAACTTTTTGTGAGTAGTGTATATACATACAGTGGGGAAAATAAGTACTTAACACATCAACATTTTTCTCATTAAACATATTTCTGATTGAGCTACTGACCTGTGATCTTCACCAGTTATCAGTAACAACTCAAGTAATTCATACATACAGTATCTAACTAACTAACTAACTAACCTACACTTATATAGCGCTTTTCTAGTCACAAAGACCACTCAAAGCGCTTTCACTAGTACTAACCCTCTATTCTAAGGGCCTATAGGAAACAGATATCTAGGGACAATTTAGAACAGCCAATTAACCTAATATGCATGTCTTTGGATTGTGGGAGGAAACCGGAGCCCCCGTAGTAAACCCATGCAGCACAGGGAGAACAATCTCACATTTTTGTAAATACATTATTATCTCTTTACATGGAAAAACACAGAAGATTTGACACCTTGAAACAATGTAAAGTAGTCAGTGTACAGCTTGCATAACAGTGTAAATTTGCTGCCCCCTCAAAATAATTCAACACACAGCCATTAATGTCTAAACCACTGACAACAAAAGTGAGTACACCCCTAAGTGAAAATGTCCAAATTGTGCCCAAAGTGTCAATATTTTGTGTGGCCACCATTATTTTCCAGCACTGCCTCAACTCTCTTGGGCATGGAGGTCACTAGAGCTTCACAAGTTGCCACTGAAATCCTCTTCCACTCCTCCATGACGACCTCACGGAGCTGGTGGATGTTAGGAGACCTTGCGCTCCTCCACCTTCCATTTGAGGATGCCCCACAGATGCTCAATAGGGTTTAGGTCTGGAGATATGCTTGGCCAGTCTATCACCTTTAGCCTCAGTTTCTTTAGAAAGGCAGTGGTCATCTTGGAGGTGTGTTTGGGGTGGTTATCATGTTGGAATACTGCCCTGCGGCCCAGTTTCCAAAGGAAGGGGATCATGCTAGCTTCAATATATCACAGTACATGTTGGCATTCATGGTTCCCTCAATGAACTGTAGCTCCTCAGTACTGGCAGCACTCATGCAGCCCCAAACCATGACACTCCCACCACCATGCTTGACTGTACTTGTACACTTAACTTTGTACTCCTCACCTGGTTGCCGCCACACATGCTTGACACCATCTGAACCAAATAAGTTTATGTTGGTCTCATCAGACCACAGGACATGGTTCCAGTAATCCATGTCCTTAGTCTGCTTGTCTTCAGCAAACTGTTTGGGGGCTTTCTTGTGCATCATCTTTAAAAGGGGCTTCCTTCTGGGACGACAGCCATGCAGACCAATTTGATGCAGTGTGCAGCATATGGTCTGACCACTGGCAGACTGACCCTCCACCACTTCAACCTTTGCAGCAATGCTGGCAACACTCATACATCGATTTTCAAAAGACAACCTCTGGATATGATGCTGAGCACGTGCACTCAACTTCTTTGGTCGACCACGGCGAGGCCTGTTCTGAGTAGAACCTGTCCTGTTAAGCTGCTGTATGGCCTTGGCCACCATGCTGCAGCTCAGTTTCAGGGTGTTGGCAATCTTCTTATAGCCTCGGCCATCTTGATGTAGAGCTGTCCAATCCTGGACAAGCCCCCATTTTCTGGGCCAAGGCCAGAATCGCTTATTTCTGCTTGCGATCATTTAGGTCCGTTTTGGCCCTGACAAACCCAGTCATTTTCACCCTTTTCTTGGGCAAGGTAGACATTCACCTGTTCTCTTCTGCTCACGGCAAGGCAGACCTACACCTTATGTCTCAGGCTGGGATTTGAACCCATGACACCATGATCCCCGCACCTCCTGCTCTACCACTGATCCAAAGAGGAATTCCTCCCTAGCAACTTGGCTAGGAGTGGAGGTATACCCTAATGGTGCCATGACCTGCACCACGACTAATTAGCAATGGAGGGGGCCATAACACAGGGACAGACCAAAAAGTAGGACATTGTACTCGAAGGCCTTGCCCTGAAAGGAAAATCTGAGGAACTTCCTGTGGGCTGGATTTATGGGAATATGAAAAGCGGCATTGCGAAGGTCCACTATTGTGAACCAGTCCCGTGGCCTTATGGACTGAAATAATATCCTCAATCTGAGCCTCCAGAAAAAAAGCACACTGAGATACCTGTTCAACCGCCTTAAGTGTAGAATCAGGCTGAAACCCCTGGTTTGCTTGTTGACACGAAAGTAGCTCGAGTAAAAGCCCTGCCCCTCTTCTCCTAGAGACAGAGGCTGTATTGTGTTTTTCCCCAGTGGGGAAGAAACTTCACTTCCCAGAGCAGCAGAAAGTGACTTCTCTTTTACTTTTGTCTCCATAGCCCCTTGAAATTGGGGGGATGAGATCTGAATTGTAGCGAATTGAAGCGAAACTGTTGTGGATCCTCATGCCCCTCAAGGGATCTCTGGACACTTGACCTGGATGGTCCTGGCCGATGAAAGGACTGTGAGCGCAGTCTTACCTTATGCACCTCTTCCAACAAAGCCTCTGCTGCAGGCCCAAAGGCCTCACCAGGCACCATTGCAGCCTCCAAACAGCAGCCTTGCTTATATCTGCCAATCCAGACTGACTCAACCAAACATTCTGCTGGGCCATAGCCAACTGGGCCAAAGAATTCCCAAGTGCTCTAGCCTAAGAGCTAGCCCTTGAATTACAGTGTCCATAACCCTTACAGACTCTGGTAGAAGGTCAGCTTCACTTTGATTCTAGGTCCTTTATCAGACCTTCTAAATACACCAAAAGTGTATTAGTATTTGCCAGCCTAGAGGCCATAGCCACAGACTGGTAGGGGCATGATACTTCTTGTTAGGGTGGTGGACAGATTTGCTGCCTGTGGGGGGAGCCCCAGCCAGCAGTGCAAAGTAGGGGCCACTCTCAAAGTAGCCTCTAAGCCCTGCTCCACAGCACCACTCAAAGTACTGAGTGTAGGGCAAGGAGCTTTGTTTGGATGAGCCCAAGACTTTGCCAGATGTTTCACAAAGCCAAGATAACTGGCAAGGGAACTTGCCTCTGGGTTGAAGGACCTCTGTCCAGAGCTGAAGCCTTAGGTGGAGAAGATGGGGGGAGGAAGCCCTGCAGCTGATGCTGCTCTAGAAAGCAGTGCCCTGACAGATATATTGTTGGACTCAGGATGGTCCTTCTCAACCTTAGAGTCACTGTCAACCTCGTCATCACTCCCAAGGACATTCACTCACCCAATGGAGCCACAGCCAAGCTGTTGGTCTTACTCAAAACATTGGAGGCCATCAGAGACACTGCATCAGGGTGCAGTCTAGGGAGCCTGGTATGGCATACCCAAAAGGTGATGTTGATTTGCAGCCATGTGCTCCATGGTCTTATGCATTTCCTCCAATTACCTCCACATGAGAGCCACCCGTGGATCCCATAACTGGTTTTCTTCAAACTGCTTCTGCCTCCTGTTGGCCTTCCCAGTTCCAGCTGGAGTACTTAATCCAGAGGGATGGAGCTCTGAGCTGGTGGCATACGAGTTTCTGGGCTACTTGCCCCTTCTTCACTCCCCAAAGAAGCCATTACTCCTTCAGGAAGATGGTAGGAGAGAGAAAACAAGATAATTACCATTATTATTATAACAAACAAGCCAAAGGTTGTTCCAGAAGACACAAACAGCACTAGTCAGAAGACAACATAGATCAATATCAGACTTTAGGTCCCACCTGTATGCAGTACCACTCCCCCACCAGAGGTGGTGAGAGCGCACTAAGCACTGGAGCGCCCAGTACCTACATAAAAATGACTGCCAGTTGACAAATACAAAACTAAAGGCAAATTGTACCATACTGATAAGCTGTTAAACAGTTTCTGCCTGAAGAAGAAGGCAAAAATATATCACACACCTCTAAGCAGATAAGGAGAGTGCATGCTATGCTGCGCACAGCCACTGCATGCCTTCTCTCACTCAGCAGAAAACAAACTTATGACACAGCAATGGGGTATCAAAGGTAAGGCAGCCTAACACAGCACAGAAAACGTAATGTCAAACAGACTGGTATAAGCTCTTACCGACCAGGAGGATAGAAAGAGGAAGAGTTGGTGGATGCAGGAGATATACACTCACCGGCCACTTTATTAGGTACACCTGTCCAACTGCTCGTTAACACTTAATTTCTAATCAGCCAATCACATGGCGGCAACTCAGTGCATTTAGGCATGTAGACATGGTCAAGACAATCTCCTGCAGTTCAAACCGAGCATCAGTATGGGGAAGAAAGGTGATTTGAGTGACTTTGAACGTGGCATGGTTGTTGGTGCCAGAAGGGCTGGTCTGAGTATTTCAGAAACTGCTGATCTACTGGGATTTTCACGCACAACCATCTCTAGGGTTTACAGAGAATGGTCCGAAAAAGAAAAAATATCCAGTGAGCGGCAGTTCTGTGGGCGGAAATGCCTTGTTGATGCCAGAGGTCAGAGGAGAATGGCCAGACTGGTTCGAGCTGATAGAAAGGCAACAGTGACTCAAATAACCACCCGTTACAACCAAGGTAGGCAGAAGAGCATCTCTGAACGCACAGTACGTCGAACTTTGAGGCAGATGGGCTACAGCAGCAGAAGACCACGCCGGGTGCCACTCCTTTCAGCTAAGAACAGGAAACTGAGGCTACAATTTGCACAAGCTCATCGAAATTGGACAATAGAAGATTGGAAAAACGTTGCCTGGTCTGATGAGTCTCGATTTCTGCTGCGACATTCGGATGGTAGGGTCAGAATTTGGCGTCAACAACATGAAAGCATGGATCCATCCTGCCTTGTATCAATGGTTCAGGCTGGTGGTGGTGGTGTAATGGTGTGGGGAATATTTTCTTGGCACTCTTTGGGCCCCTTGGTACCAATTGAGCATCGTTGCAACGCTACAGCCTACCTGAGTATTGTTGCTGACCATGTCCATCCCTTTATGACCACAATGTACCCAACTTCTGATGGCTACTTTCAGCAGGATAATGCGCCATGTCATAAAGTTGGAATCATCTCAGACTGGTTTCTTGAACATGACAATGAGTTCACTGTACTCAAATGGCCTCCACAGTCACCAGATCTCAATCCAATAGAGCATCTTTGGGATGTGGTGGAACCGGAGAGTCGCATCATGGATGTGCAGCCGACAAATCTGCGGCAACTGTGTGATGCCATCATGTCAATATGGACCAAACTCTCTGAGGAATGCTTCCAGCACCTTGTTGAATCTATGCCACGAAGAATTGAGGCAGTTCTGAAGGCAAAAGGGGGTCCAACCCGTTACTAGCATGGTGTACCTAATAAAGTGGCCGGTGAGTGTATGTGTGCACCCACAGGTGTGATTAATTTGGTATAATGCTCCTGACCCAAGGATCATAGTCACATGATTACGGATTTACTGAAATGAAATAAAACTGCTTTTGGACAATCAGCCTTCTCATACAAAGCTATAACGGAATGGAACAGGCTCCCCACTGTTTTGAAGACCAGAATAAATAACAGGAGACTTTTCCACAGAGACTAAAAAATAGATTTCAAGTAATCAAGCCTTCCAGCATTGACGCTCTCCCTAAAATGGGATTTGAAATTGTACTCTTACGTTGTTTTTATGTGTGCTGTTCTCTTATCTGTTTATCTTTTAAACTTACTCCCTGCTTGTTTCAGGGACAACACATTTTGAAATCGGACCTGAATTGCTTTCTACGTATATGTACTGTTTTTATTTGAAAATCTTCTTGCCTCCCTCAGGGACTACAGATGGAAATTAGTGAGAATGTAATCTGGTACAGAGCATCTTTACCCTGTATTTAATGTTTTTTTTTTCTTTCTGTACATGGTCTCTGAGAAAAAAAACAACTACAAACTATAACCAGTGTTGGGCAAGTTACTAAAAAATAGTAACTAGTTACAGTTACTAGTTACTTCTTTTCAAAAGTAACTGAGTTACTTTTGAGTTACTGCATGATTAAAGTAACTAGTTACTTAGAAAAGTAACTTTCACGTTACTTTTAAATGCATACTTAAATCATCTTGTACACATAGCAAGATCAAGGGCCCCTTGTTCTCAGAAAAAAGAAGAAAAAGAAAACTGATGAGAAAAAAAGTTTCATCTTACAGAGAAAAAAATGTCTCAGATTTACATAAGCTATTCTAATCAGTAGAAAATCAGAAATTTACTAGAAATAAGCTGTAAATTCACAGAGGAAACTTTGGACCCTCTGGTGGGCTGTGTTTGGCCCACAAGCTATACATGTTTGACACTCCCGGACCAGCCTATTAAAAATGCATATTTAGAGGATTTACTTCCATGAAATAGTTGCATATCACAACAGCATGTAAATGAATAAGATAAAATAAAACAGAAAGCACACATAAATGAAAGGTCACCGCTTAGAAGAAGGTGTTCTTTACTGCAATAAATCACAGTAACTTTTTCTCTGTGCATAAGAAAACTTTAAATGCATTTAATGTGGACATTAAATGCGAGCTTCTTGCTCAAAAAAATACTCATGTTTAACCACAACGGTAGGAGCTGTTGGGGGCTACTCACCACTCGGACAACAGGTGATCAGGGCTCAATATGAGAAGTCGCCACCAGGTTGCGGTGTGAACTGGGGCAGGACAGGAAACCGACCCGCGGAGGAGACTGACGGCTGCGCCAGCTATGGTACCATTAGTTTATTTGTATTAAAAATATCTATCCATATTAATAAAACAAGTAACGCGAGTAACACATCTGATCAAATTTCAGTAACTAATGCATTACTGAATTTTTTAACAGTAATTTCATTACACAGCACGTTACTGCAAAAGTAGTGGCGTTACAGTAACGTCTTACTCCCAACACTGACTATAACTATAACTTTTAGAATACATAGCATTTGTTGAATCTGGAGTGTCTCGTTCATGCTAACACAGCTTACTAATAAAGTATGTAGGATTTACACATACTAATAAACCAAACTCACGCTCTTGCATGTGGCCCATTGTGTTTATGCTTATACAAACTTGTCCAGTCTGATCAAATTAATTTTCATGTGGATTTTTTTTCCAGACTGAAAAAATGCATTTTGTGTGAATCAGCCTGAATAGAATGTTTTGTTTGACCAGCTATTCCATCCAAAACAGTATTAGAGCCTACCCCCCCACCAAGTCTCCCCCACCTCATCCCCAGGCTTTTTTCACCTGGGGCTTTCCCCTGGAACCGGACTAAGGGGCAGATTTACTAAGGCAGCGCAAACTGGTGAGTGTGCAATTTAGACAGCGCGAATAAGGGAGTGGCCAATTTTTGCCAATGATCTACTAACAACATGCAAAATTATGAACACAGACACAGTCACTTCATTTCAATAATCACCACCCATCGACCAAGAGCACTGCAAAATTGTGAACAGGCACAGCTGATGAGGAAGCGGGTCATCTGTTATGTCTCAATAACGGGAGACCGGAGCCATGTTGAACTGAGCAACGAACTGAACTTTGTTATGGAACACAGGCACAATATATTCACTAGCCATAGCCCGCCTGATGTCACCACCGCGAACCCCTGGCACAGGCTACGGAAAGCCCCAAGGGCCAAATCCCCACACAACATCCCCCTCTTACAAACCATGGAAACCCCATAGATAACTCTCATAAATCTACAGACGTGGACAAAATTGTTGGTACCCCTCTGTTAATGAAAGAAAAACCCACAATGGTCACAGAAATAACTTGAATCTGACAAAAGTGGTAATAAATAAAAATTCTATGAAAATTAACCAATGAAAATCAGACAATGCTTTTGAATTGTGGTTCAACAGAATTATTTTAAAAAACAAACTCATGAAACAGGCCTGGACAAAAATGATGGTACCCTTAACTTAATATTTTGTTGCACAACCTTTTAAGGCAATCACTGCAATCAAACGATTTCTGTAACTGTCAATGAGACTTCTGCACCTCTCAGCAGGTATTTTGGCCCACTCCTCATGAGCAAACTGCTCCAGTTGTCTCAGGTTTGAAGGGTGCCTTCTCCAGATGGTATGTTTCAGCTCCTTCCTCAGATGTTCAATAGGATTTAGATCAGGGCTCATAGAAGGCCACTTTAGAATAGTCCAGTGTTTTGCTCTTAGCCATTCTTGGGTATTTTTAGCTGTGTGTTTTGGGTCATTATCCTGTTGCAAGACTCATGACCTGCGACTGAGACCAAGGTGTCTGACACTGGGCAGCATATTTCTCTCTAGAATACCTTGATCATGTCATGACCCACTCTGGGCCGTCATCTGCCTCAGCTGCGCGCACACCTGTGGTTAATCAATCTCGGGCTATATAGCCCGCTCTGCCTGGAGCTTCGGCACGGAGCCGTCTGTCTTGCTACGACCTTCGTCCTGCGCACGCCTATTTCCTCACAGCCCTGCGCATCGTCTCAAGGACTTTCCGTCTGCACGTAAGCTCATCTCTACTTACCTTTTCTCCCAGGCTCTTCCCTGAGCACAGGTGGATCCCTTTGGCGGCAGATTCCCTTTTCCACAGCGGCGGAATCGTCCCTTCACCACGCCACGCATCACAGCTCTTCGTCGAGTGTGCTCAACAGACGCTGTCTCCCTGGAAGGAGGCTCAAAGCCTAAACCGGCGCCCGCATCAGAACACCTGCAAGTAAACCCCAGTCAGTTATACTATTCACTGTGACAAGGCTGGAACTAACATCTGTGTTTGGCTCTGTTTCTAGGGTTGCCAGGTTGCACGGCGCTCTGTCTCGCCCCCGGATGCAGCTCGTTCACTTGCAATACATTCACATACCGCATTCACGCACTCACACACCTGTTGTTGGATCAATAAAGATAACTGAATTACACTTGAGCCTGTGTGTGTGTGTTCCCTGGGTCCGACAATATGTCAGATAGTCTTGAGATTTCATTGTACCCTGCACAGATTCAAGACACCCTGTGCCAGATGCAGCAAAGCAGCCCCACAACATAACAGAACCTCCTCCATGTTTCACAGTAGGAACAATGTTCTTTTCTTGGTATGCTTCATTTTTGTGTCTGTGAACATAGAGCTGATGTGCCTTGCCAAAAAGTTCCAGTTTTGTCTCGTCTGTCCATAGGGCATTCTCCCAGAAGCTTTGTGGCTTGTCAACATGCAGTTTGGCAAATTCCAGTCTGGCTTTTTTTATGATTTGTTTTCAACAGTGGTGTCCTCCTTGGTCGTCTCCCATGAAGTCCACTTTGGCTCAAACAACGACGGATGGTGCAATCTGACACTGATGTACCTTGACCTTGGAGTTCACCTTGAATGTGTTTAGAGGTTGTTCTGGGCTCCTTTGTTACCATTTGTATTATCCGTCTCCTCCTGCGGCCATGTCCAGGGAGGTTGGCTACAGTCCTGTGGATCTTAAATTTCTGAATATGTGCAACTGTAGTCACAGGAACATCAAGTTGCTTGGAGATGGGCTTATAGCCTTTACCTTTAACATGCTTGTCTATAATTTTCTTTCTAATCTCCTGAGACAACGCTCTCCTTTGTTTCCTCTGGCCCATGTTTGGTGTGGTACACACCATGTTACCAAACAGCACAGTGACTACTTGTCACCCTTTAAATAGGCCGACTGATTGATTACAAGTTTGTAGACACCTGTGATGTTAATTAGAGGACACACCTTGGTTGAACATGTCCCTATGGTCACATTATTTTCAATCTTTTCTAGGGGTACCATCATTTTTGTCCAGGCCTGTTTCATGAGTTTATTTTTTAAAGTAATTCTGTTGAACCACAATTCAAAAGCATTGTCTGATTTTCATTGGTTAATTTTCATACAATTTTTATTTATTACCACTTTTGTCAGATTCAAGTTATTTCTGTGACCATTGTGGGTTTTTCTTTCATTAACAGAGGGGTACCAACAATTTTGTCCATGGCTGTATATCTGTATCTATGTCTATATCTATATCTATATCTATATCTATATATAAGATGGACCCCTTAGAACACATGCAATATAGACATTTAAAAAAAAAAAGCACACAGAACAACAAAACTAGTAAACTAAATGGGCACCTGCGTAGACTACCAGGACACGCTCCCGTGTTGGGGCGGATTATTCTGCCGCCCATTCCCAACACGCATTGGCTAAAGCTACTTTCAGGACAATGTCATCAAGGTATTTGGGCCTCTGACACGTCCTAGCCGAGCGCCCCATTGAAGGGGAACCTGCTCCAGGCTCCGTTGGCCGCACCTGCGAGTCCCTAACACCCTCACCAGATGAGTCCCAACCCACATCAGTCCACTCTGCCGCTGTTCCCGGACTCTGTGCAGGTAACGACTTCCTGAGTCGGCTAGAGTGCCACTGTGACCCGTCCGAGAGCTCAAACGTGTCCTGGCCCCACCGCCTCATGATCTGTAGGGGTCTTGTCCAGAAAGGCTGCAATTTATGCATGCGATTGGGATCTTTAATCCAGACCCGGTCCGACACATCGAGTCTGTGGGCTTTCGCCCTGTGCTTCTTGTTGAAACGTTGTTTCATCTTCTGCTGCTGGGCAATGACTCGGTCCCGTGGAAGGTCTGTGTTCTCTGGAGAGGAGGCCATGGGGGGCCTCAGTCGGTCCGGGGGCAGGAGGAGTTCATGCCCCAGCATGAGTTTCGCCGGGGAGCACCCTGTCGTGGCGTGGACTGTTGCCCTGTAGCGGAGGAGTGTGCTCTTGAGGGCGTCGGGGAACGTGAAGCCATCCGCCAAATGGGCTCTTAGACCATTTTTCAGAGTCTTGTTGAAACGCTCCATGTCCCCATTGGCTTGGGGGTGGTAGAAGGCGGTTTTGATGTGTTCCACGCCCCTAACACCCAAAAACTCCTCAAAAACCCCAGAGGTGAACTGTGGACCGTTGTCCGTAGTAATGGCATCTGAGAACCCTCATCTGGCGAACAGTGACGAGAGGAAACCCATAACCACCTCTGTTGTGACTGAGTTAGTGGGCAACACCTCCGGCAATTTGGAGAACAGATCATACACCACAAGCAAAAACCAGCTGTTTGGGGTGCTGTATGTAGTTCACCGCAGATATCTAATTGGATGTGCTTCCAAGGGCCCTCTGGGTACGGTAATGGTCGCAGGGGTGGGGGGGTGGGGTCTGCCGGTCTTTCTGCTCTCCAAGCATGGGGCACAGTTCTTTAACATGGTTTCAATGTCCTTATCGATATCAGGCCAGCAAACTGAATCCCTGCAATGCTGCTTCACCCTGACACCTGGTTCGATAGTCTCTGAATAGTGGGGAATAAAACGCCCTTAAAAGTTCACCATGTCCAAGAATGAGGAAATTTGTGTGGGTGTCGTGGGGTCTGGAAGACGAAGAATTGCCTACACGTTCGAGTGTAGGGGCCTCAGACCCTTGGCCGCCAGCCAGAATCCCACAGACTCAATGGAGTCCGCCGCGAAAATGCACTTCTCCCCGTTCAATGTGACTCCGTGTTCCTGTAGCACCTCCATCACCCGTCCCAAACAACCATCGTGCTCTTCCCGCAATGTGTCGTGGACCACAATGTCATCCAGGTACACCACTACACCCTTGAGGCCGGCCACAATCATGGACATGATCTTTTGAAAACAGCTAGGTGCTGAGCTCAGACCAAAAGGCATGTGGGTGTACCTGAAAATGCCCATGTGGGTCACGAACGCCATCAGGTCCCTGCTGGCTGGGTGAAGCGGCACCTGTAGGTAACCCTGGTGGAGATCTAGCTTTGTGAACACCCTTTAGCTGCTGAATGTTGCGGTAAGTTCCTCCATCATGGGGAGCGGGTATTTGTCTGGAACAATCGCCTTATTAACCATCCTAAGGTTAATACATGGCCGGATGTTGCCCATCT
Source organism: Pholidichthys leucotaenia (assembly GCA_020510985.1). Taxonomy (NCBI): domain Eukaryota; kingdom Metazoa; phylum Chordata; class Actinopteri; order Cichliformes; family Pholidichthyidae; genus Pholidichthys; species Pholidichthys leucotaenia. The sequence goes on along the minus strand of CM035849.1, from coordinate 255,238,715 downwards.
TCTTCTTGGCCACCACAATGTTCGATATCCAGGGTGAGGCATCCACTCTCTCAATGATGCCAGCTTTAAGCAGTTTGTTCAGTTCTGCTGGGACATCGTCCCGCAGGGCGAGGGGAATCCACCGTAATGGTTGGATCTTTGGTGTCACGCTTGGGTCATTGAGCGGGCGGTGGTAGAGCGCCTTAATACATCCAAGGCTCACAAACAATGCCGGCCAGCGGACATGCCATTCGGGGGACACCGTCAGCACTGTTGAGCCCGCTGGGTCCATGATGGAGAATCCTACTTCACCCAGCAGATCGATTCCCAGCAAATCAGCCCCCTGGTGCAAAATCTAGAAGGTAAATGCAGGAGTTATCCTCAACCCACATTTCACCAAGAAGCTGACCGTGCCTGCCATGTCAATTTCAACGTGACTGTACCAAAACATTTTCACTGCCCCTGCATTGATGGTTTTGCCCGGGAAAAGTCTTTTCAATGTAGCCATACTCAGTATGGACTTACCGGCTCCTGAGTCCACCATAAGCGGCACATCGACCCCGTCTAGCTACAAGACATACCACTTTAACGGTCCCTTCCTGGCGCCCACTACACACATTTGCTTCATGCTTTCGGGCTCCGCCGCCAATGGTTTAATAATGATGGTCCAGGCCCTGGCCCAGTGATTAGAACGAAGGGCAGTGTTCCAACATGATAATGACCCCAAACACACCTCCAAGACAACCACTGCCTTGCTAAAAAAAACTGAGGGTAAAGGTGATGGACTGGCCAAGCACTCCAGACCTAAGCCCTATTGAGCATCTGTGGGGTATTCTCAAACGGAAGGTGGAGGAGCGCAAGGTCTCTAACATCCAGCAGCTCCCTGATGTCATCATGGAGGAGTGGAAGAGGAGTCCAGTGGCAACCTGTGAAGCTCTAGTCAACTCCATGCCCAAGAGAGTTAAGGCAGTGCTGGAAAATAATGGTGGCCTCACAAAATATTGACACTTTGGGCACAATTAGGACATTTTCACTTAGGAGTGCACTCACTTTTGTTGCCAGTGGTTTAGACATTAATGGCTGTGTGTCGAGTTATTTTGAGGGGACAGCAAATTTACACTGTTAAACAAGCTGTACACTGACTACTTTACATTGTATTAAAGTGTCACATCTTCAGTGTTGTCCCATAAAAAAATATAATAAAATATTTACAAAAATGTGAGGGGTGTACTCACTTTTGTGAAATACTGTATACATAAGATGGACCCCTTAGAACACATGCAATATAGACAGTTTTTTTTTTTTTAAAAACACAAACAAAAAAACTAGTAAACTAAATGGGCACCTGTGTAGACTACCAGGACATCCTCCCGTGTTGGGGTAGATTATTCTGCCACCCGTTCCCAACACGCATTGGCTAAAGCTACTTTCAGGACAAAGTCATCAAGGTATTTGGGCCTCTGACGCATCCTAGCCAAGCGCCCCACTGAAGGGGAACCTGCTCCAGGCTCCGTCGGCCGCACCTGCGAGTCCCTAACACCTTCACCAGATGCGTTCCAACCCACATCAGTCCACTCTGCCACCGTTCCCGGACTCTGTGCAGGTAACGACTTCACGAGTCGGCTGGAGTGCCACCATGACCTGTCCGAGAGCTCAAACGTATCCTGGTCCTGCCGCCTCACAATCTGTAGGGGTCCCATCCAGAAAGGCTGCAGTTTATGCGTGCGGTTGGGGTGTTTAATCCAGACCCGGTCTGATACATCGAGTCCGTGGGCTTTCGCCCTGTGCTTCTTGTAGAAACATTGTTTCATCTTCTGCTGCTGGGCAGTGACTCGGTCTTGTGGAGGGTACAGGCTATGGCAAGCCCCAAGGGCCAAATCCCTACACAACATCAACACAGGCACAGCCATCTTCTTCTTCTTCTTCTTTTAGATTTGATTGGCGGTTGGCAACCAGCTTACAGGTGCAGTTCAGAGGAACATAATATACTGTATAAAACTTTTTTTTAAGCTTTTGTGTAAGTGCAAACCCGTTCATTATCTCACTCTATATATAATTCAAGAAATCTCTGTGTGTCTGTGTGTCACGACCATAGGACTCGCTAAAAGATTATAGGATCACCTATGATGTTCCTGTGATCTCTGCATGAGTGTCTGTCTGTGTGTCTGTCTGTCTTTGTCTGTGTGTCCATCCATCCATCCATCACGACCAAGAAATCTGTGTGTGTGTCTGTCTGTGTGTCACGACCATAGGACTTGCTAAAAGATCATAGGATCGCCTATGATGTTCCTATGATCTCTACATGAGTGGCTGTCTGTGTGTCATGACCATAGGACTCACAAAAAGATCATAGGATCACCTATGATGTTCCTATGATCTCTTACACGACGTCTATATGATGTCATATAGACACTGTCAAGATCATAGGACTCGCTAAAAGATCATACAATCACCTATGATGCTCCAATGATCTACATGATGTCTATATGATGTCACATAGACACCATATTATAGAGTGATTCAAGAAAATCTGTGTGTCTGTGTGATCAAAGGCAGGCATCACTCACGATCATAGGACTCACTATGACATCATCAAAGATCAAAGGCAGGCATCACTCATGCTCACTCACAATCACAGGACATCAAAGATCAAACGCAGGCATCTCTTATGATCATAGGACTCGCTATGACATCATCAAAGATCAAAGGACTCACTATGACATCATCAAACATCACATGCGGGCATCATAGGGCTCACTATGCCATCAGCCTATGGTGTCTATATGATGACATCATCAAAGATTATAGAACTCACTATGACATCTTCAAAGATCAAAGGCAGGCACAAAGATCATAGAACTCACTATGACATCATTGAAGATCAAAGGCAGGCATTACTGTACGAGTGGTGACGTTCACCATTTCCTATGATCTATAGGCTATCAAGAGCTAGACATAAAGAGTGTGTGGCGGGGACGGCCGAGGACACAGTCCAAGGACGGACAAATTTTTTCCACACAGAGGGAGTTGTTCAGAGCTCCTTGTAGGAACTTGTGCAAAGACATATAGAGTGACGATATAGAGTGAAGTACGTGGCGGTAATGCACCTGTACCTGGTTGCCAGCTGCCAATCAAACCTAAAAGAAGAAGAGCTGGATATGAATAAAATCTAAAAGAAGAAGAAGCATGTAAGCTACGACAGAGAGATTTCTTGAATTATATATAGAGTGATGATAATTACAGATATAGATATAGAGTGATGTCTGAAGATAGAGTAGGTGGCGGTAATACACCTGTAAGCTGGTTGCCAACCGCCAATCAAATCTAAAAGAAGAAGAAGATATAGAGCAATGATAATCAAGTCAGTGGTGGTAATGCACCTGTGGGCTGGTTGCCAACCGCCAATCAAATCTAAAAAAAAGAAGAAGAAGAAGAGCTGGATATGCACAGTCCGGGGACGGATAATTTTTTTGCACATGGGGAGTTGTTCAGAACTCCTTATAAGAGCTCCTAAAACAAAGATATAGAGTGATGATATAAAGTGACGTACGTGGTGGTAATGCACCTGTAAGCTGTTTGCCAACCGCCAATCAAATGTAAAAGAAGAAGAAGAATTGTTGTGACGTGCTTGCTTACACCTGCTTTCTACGGGCATGCAGAAATACTTGCTTATACTTGGTTTCTACGGGCATGCACGGGTATGAACTGGCATCCACAGGTATGCACTAGTATTTCAAAATTTAGATTTTCATTTAACGTGGCAGACTTTTTTGTTTAATATGTATAAATGAAGTATCTAATTTAATAAAGGACTACTTATGAATAAATTGATTATTCCACCAATGTGTTTATTTTATTAACACTAGAACCATCAAGATGGTCTGATGGAGACTGGGGTTTTATTATGTGAATAACTTTGTTTTAACAAAATCTATAGGTTTCTCAGTTCACAACTTTTTATAAATGCCATTGAGTTACGGTGTTGCAATTTCAAGGGACGTTTCTATGGATCGGTGCACTCTTTTTGTTAATAATCTCATTGTTGTTTTCCTCCTTCTTCTTCTTTTAGATTTGATTGGCAGTTGGCAACCAGCTTACAGGTGCATTACTGACACTGACTTGATTATCATCACTCTCTATCTTTGTATAAGTTCTTATAAGGAGTTCTGAACAACTCCTTATGTGTGAAAAAATTATCCGTCCTTGGACTGTGTCCTCGGTGGCATTGACCAGCTGAACTGGGAGAAAGAAATAGATAGAAGAGGGAACTGAATTACTGTTTAATGCACAACAAAAAGAAATACTGTAAATATAGAAATATGGATAGAAAAAAAAATTAAGAAAGTTGGCAACATGGAAGATTTTACTTCAAGAGCAAGGGGGAGCTGAAGAAAACTCCAGAGTCCAAGTCTGAACCTCTGCAGAAAAGAGAAAAAAAGTCACTATCAGCTGACACCATCTGTGTGTCCACTGCAGGTAGGTAGGGCTCCTATATCCTATTTTATGGATACAAATCCATATAGTAGGCTATATACAGTATAATCAAATTAAATTTTAAAAAAAAGCAACTGCCGGCTGATGTCCAGCTCAGCATAACACCGATCTCTGTGAGACCGTTGATAGTCGTACAATCTGTTCTTCTGTCATGTCAAATAAAGTCACGGGCAGACAGAAGCTTCTGTCTCTTCTGCCACGTGCCCTTGGTTCTCACCAGTGTCTCCTCCTGGCACCAATGATCACTATCATGTCAGAAGCAGATGAATTAAGACAAGCTTTTTTGGGGCGTTAAATCCTGGCGCATTTAGCAGGAGATTGACAACCGCAAACCTTAATAAATCACCTTGTGCCAGTCATTTAAATACTCCCCTCCCTCAAATTTGTGCTTTGACATCACAACTCCCACAAATACATATGCAATGAGGTCAGGCACAAAATTAACATAGTCCACACCTTTTCACCGCTAATTTTGCCCCGCGCCCTTAGTAAATTTCGACACTAGTTTTTAACGTCAAAACATGGTTTTGCGATGGCGCAGCACGTTAGTAAATCTGCCCCTAAAAGTGTTATATGAGTTTACCCTTGAAATGACTTCAGTTGACATAACAGTGTGATTCTGTCATTATTGTATTATTGATACAGAAAGTAGAACATATATACAGTAATAACAAAAAATGTCAAAACTTAAAGTTGGAAATATATCCCTCCCAGCACAAATTGGTTGAAAAAAAAAAAAAAAAAACACTGAAAAGACTGCTTTGCCAACCATCTAAAAAAATGGATTTGGTTGAAAAGTTAAAGATGAAGCCGTCTTTCTCAGGTCGTTGAAAAGACGTCTTCATATAGACGTCGCTGTATGGTCTAAATTTGGTTGAAAAATGAAGGCAAAAAAACTGCCTTTTTAAATAAGGTTGTTAAAAAAGCATATAATGACTAACATCCTGATCCTTTTTGAGTTGTGTGTGGCAGACAGTGTTGGGAGTAACGCATTACAAAGTGACGCGTTACTGTAACGCCACTACTTTTGCAGTAACATGCTGTGTAACGGAATTACTGTTTAAAGATTCAGTAATGTGTTACAGTTACTAAAATTTGATCAGCTGCATTACTCATTACTTGTTTTATTAATATGGATAGATTTTTTTTTTTTTATCACAAATGAATATAGAAACTGACCCTCCATAGCTGACACAGCCATCAGTCGACATGGCCTATTGCAGAGAGCCTGTGAGTCTTAATTACTGAGATGAGGAAAAGATGAAGCAACTTTGTTTTTGTGGAAATAGACATTACTTTTCCTTTGTTGCGGTTAAAGACAAACACACATTAGTGAGTTGCAAACTAAAGAGCCAGTTGACACTTACGGCATTCTTCAGCTCTCACAAAGCTAGTGCTATGCTATGCTAACAACACCATGAATTGAATCTACTGTATTCTGAGCAGCCACGGATGGAGGTAAAGTGGAAATTCTCATGTCTCAACACCCATTTCTGGATTTCAAGCACAGGTATGCATCTGGACAGTTTGTGACCCAGCAAGAATTAAACCGACTGATTTCCAGATATGTCATTCCAGACTGAAGACATGGTAACACTTTCCATCAGACAGCTGGACTGTGATCCACTGAAATTAAAATGCATTTACTTGCTACCTGGGTAATGATTATTCATTCAAAAATGGACGTTGATCTCCAAAAGGAATTTGAGGGACTGGATCATGTCTCTGTCATAGCAGACATTTGGACTGTGGATAATAGACATTTTCTTTGGATCACTGCACATCAGATTAAATCCATATCATAAAGGTAAGATAAACATGGACAGGTTTATGCACCATTTCCAACTCTCACTCCAAAATGAGGAAATTGCGGGCCATTTCATGTTGATTTTCTTCAGATTTTTCCCCACAATAAGAGTGCACAAGGCAGGATAGAACAGATTGAACATGTTCTAAAAGCTCTGTCTGAAACGGTCTGTTTTCAGCCTGACATTAATAAGCCTGTAATGTAATCCATGAATTAAATTATCTTGCTATGTGTGCAAGATGTCCCACCCATGGAACATTTTACATTGGCTGGACACTGGCCAAAATGGTAAGGGATTTAAATCTAGAGCTGTAAATCAGGTATGTGTCTGTTAGTATATTACCAATTTTCTCCAAAGTTTTCGAAAAAAAAAAAAAAAAAAACTTGCTACGCAATTATTGGAGTATATAGAGTCTAATAATTACTTATATCCTCTCTATGGCTTCTGACCAAATTATTCAGCTGAGAGTGCTAACTCCTACTTGACTGAACAAATTAAAAATAAAGAGGATAATAAGATCAAGGTCAGGTTGTGGGAGCTGTTTTACTGGACTTAAAAAACAAAAAAAACTTTTGATGCAGCGAATCATCACATTTTAGTTACAAGAAAATATTTAGATCAGTTTTTCTAATCTGGCCATGCAATGTTTTCATCTTATCTGTGTGACAGACAACAATGTGTAATGGTGAATAAGGAAATATCTTCTTTCTTAGCCTCTTAAAATTCTAGTTTTCCACCCACAGAACGTTTCACATTGGCTGGGAATTGCAGCCATGCTAAGGGGTTAAGTATGCATTTAAAATTAATGTGAAAGTTACTTTTCCAAGTTACTAGTTAATTTAATCATGCAGTAATTGGTAAAGTAACTCAGTTATTTTTGAAAAGAAATAACTAGTAAGTAAAAGAAATAACTAGGGCTGCACGGTGGCGCAGTGGTTTAGCACTGTGGCAGCACAGTTTTACCCTCGGCGGGGGGATCGCGGGGATCATGAGATCGTGGGTTCGATCCCAGCCCCCGACCAACAGTGAGCTGTGTGGAGTTTGCATGTTCTCCCCGTGTTGCGTGGGTTTACTCCGGGATTTCTCCGGTTTCCTCCTGCATACCAAAAACATGTAGGTTTAGGGCGCTCGCGCACGCAGCGACCAGCAGCCGGTGGCTTGTCACCAGACTGCAAACCAAATCTACCTACGGGTACAAATAAGTAACAAAAAAAAAAACAAAAAAAACTAGTAACTGTAATTAGTTGCTATTTTTTAGTAAGTTGCCCAACACTGGTTGCAGGGCACATTACATCCTGGACTGAACACCAGTCCAACACAGCACATGGTATTCCCAAGCAGTCTTCCAACCAAGTACTAACCAAGGTAGACCCTGCTTAGCTTGCCAGATCAGACAAGACCAGGGATGTCCAGAGACACCCAGAGTCCATGGTTTGGACATCAATAAAAAGACAACAAATACATTTGTAGAACATACTTGTATTCAAATAGTGCTTTTTAAGTGAATAGCACTAGTAGTGGTTTCAGATTGTTCAAGATATTGTGTAACAAACATTTTGCCAAATGTCAAACTTAAAAAAAGCTGTTAAAAATGTGCATTTTTTATAAAGCACTTTTAACAAAGACTACCAGTGGTTGTAAAGGTATCTTTGACTTTTGAAAGACAGACCCCCACCACCATCACCAAATCACAAAAACTATTTTGAGGATAAATTTGGGCAAATCCTGTGGAATAAACAGCCTAATTGCCCAATTTTCAATAACTTTTTTGCTCAATACTTTGCTGATGAACGTTTGGCAGCAAGTCTTAGCTGGTGGTTTGTCACCAGTCTGCAAAACAAATCTACCTGTGGGTACAAAATAAGTAATAAAAAAAAAAAGTCTTTTTGAATATGATGCCACAAGCTTGGCACACCTATCTTTGGGCAGTTTCGCCCATTCCTCTTTGCAGCACCTCTCAAACTCCATCAGGTTGGATGGGAAGTGTCAGTGCACATCCATTTTCAAATCTCTCCAGAGATTGGACTCAAGTCCGGGCTCTGGCTGGGCCACTCAAGGACATTTGCAGAGTTGTCCTGAAGCCACTCCTTTAGGCTCTTTTCCACTTGGGTCAGTTTGGCACAGTTTGGTACGATTTGGCACCCTTTGTCCACTTTTCCATTCGGCACCCGATGTCGTAACAGTTCTGTTTTTTTGGAACTATGCCAGTTTTATCAGCCCCGATTGAGAGTCGGTCCGAAGGGTGCCGACACTGTTACGTCAACCCACTGCTAGCCACTGATTGGTCCAGGCGTAGCGTCATAAGAGTGGACGTTACGCTGACTTTCCAGAATCGCTAGCTGGCCGCCATTTGCAATTTTTCGTCCGTGAGCCCGCAAACAAGTGATATTATAAACAACGATAGAATGGCTTAACAGAAATCAGCAGAAATCAACACAGCGGTCCAGCAGAGTTTTCTGTGCATTTCGGCTGATGAGAGAATGCAGAGGGAAGCAGACTGAGCTTGCAGTGGGGAGCACAAGCAGACGCACTAGAAAATACACGGAGACGCACCGGGAATTAGACCCAGCCACCCGAATTGAATTGAATGTACAGCCGCGACGCACCCAACTTCAGCAGTTGAAGCCGTGATATTGTGATATACAGGACGGTGAGTGATGCGATATTCAAGTTTTACGTTATTTTTTCCAGCAGTGGAAAGTTCACTTAGGACAGACGAAAACTTAATCGTGTTTAAACGATGACCTAGCTCAATGCTACGTCCGTCCTTGTATGTTGCTTTTTTGTGTTGACAATATCTGATGAAATAAGCTAGTTGTAATCCTGGTTAAAAAGGTGGGTTTTTTTTGGTTGGTTTTTTTTTTTTTACATGTTGCACTTCCGTGCTGTGTATGTACTTAATTTGTGTGTATTTCATTGTAGAGTCCAAACAGGATCTGCTCGGAATGGCGATGTTTTGACACCAATGTATTGTGACAGGTAAACAACACATCATATTTATAGTCAAATCTTTTGCTTTTTAAGTTAAAGTATAGGTAAAGTGCCAAATTTAAAGTAGCACAATTTCCACTTAATATGGAAGGGACTGAATTGAGATTTATTTGTGTGAATATTAATTACAGAGTAATTGAAAATGAATGGCACATCCAATAGTAGCCACCATAAAATAAACCGCTTGTTTATTTATTTTTATCAGGTCACTTCTGTGATCCTTTATGAGTTATAGTCATAATAGTGTATCTTGCACCTTGGGGAATGGGAGTTGTTCAGTCATCATTAGAATTTAGTTTATATGTGTAGTCTATAGTATTTCATCTTTAAACTCATCCAGTAAAAGAACACATTACAAATATTTGAGACCCATTGTAGTGCTTCCTTTTATATTTTAGCAATACAAGCACAAAACACCACCCACACTTGAAACCAGGGCGACACAGCGGTGGCTAAACTTTTATTGATAACGTTATTTCACACCATCACAACAACTCAGTTTAAATGGTGTAGAGATTGAAAGGGTATCCAAAATTAAAATCCTTGGCATAATAATCAATAAAAAACTGTGTTGGAAGGCACATTAATTATATTAAAGGTAAAATATGCAAATCAATCGCAATACTGCACAGAGTGAAATATTTGCTGAATCAACCCACACTATAGACTTTGTATCATTCATTAATACTCCCATACATGACATCCATCCATCCATCTTCTACCGCTTTTCCGGAGGTCCGGGTCGCGGAGGCAGCAGTTCAAGCAGAGAAGCCCAGACTTCCCTCTCCCCAACCACCTGCTCCAGCTCTTCAGAGGATACCAATACCCATACATGACATATTGTACTGAAGTATGGGGAAACACATATAAAACATATATCCAGTCTTTATGCTTCAGAAGAAAGCTATTAGAATAATAAACAAAGCTGCTTACAGGGAACCAGCAAACCCACTTTTTCTTAAATTAAAAGCTCTCAGGTTGAAAGTTCTGGTTGCCTTTAAAACTGCGGTAATAATGTTTAAAGCTAAGAATCTATCACTGCCCGCAAATATCCAAAAGTTGTTCCAAATAAAGGAGAAACAATATCATTTCAGAGGAACATGTATATCTCAAAAATCTTCAGTGAGAACTACCACCAAGCAACACTGTGTCTCAGTGCAAGGAGTCAGACTGTGGAACGCTTTTGGACCTGAATTAAAATCATGTACAATGCTTGGCCAATTTAAACAAAAACTAAAGGAAGAAATACTCCAAACATATATACAAGATGACATGTAAAATCACATAAGGATTGTCATATCCAGCCTGCGTTGTGCTGTAGCTTAGTTTTTTTGTCACATTTTGTCTTAGCTATGTTCTGAATTGTAATCGCTCTTGTTTTGTTTTTCTTTTGAATTCTTGGATGGAATATGGGTGGGCAATATAAGATGCGGCTTCAGCCGTCACCTATTTCGGATAACTTATGTTGAACTGTATAATCAGAGAAGTTATTGTCTAATTTGACCTTGTTGGATTTTCTTCCCCCTTTGTTATATTATTCTGTTTCTTTCAATCTGTACTTTTATCTATCTGAAATAAAGATTCATTCATTCATTCATTCATTCATTCATAACCTATACCGCATCATCTGTTGCGTGGGTGAACAAGGGACGCATCCCTCAGTAACTAGCTGGGCTGAGGTCGAAAAGTGTGCTACCGGTACTGGCTGTGACAGTTTTTCGCTGTTCTCCAAAACATCGGGTATTAGAACTCATAACCGGACTAAAAAGACTGGTACCTTAAAAAAAAACAAAAAACAGTGATTCAATGTAATAACATCTGCAACAATGTTGCTCTAAGTCCATTTGTGAGGCGGAAAAAGTTTTGAGTATCCTCAATGAGACGTGTAAGCATTTTGGATTAACAATATCTTTCAAGAAAACTAAGACTCAAGTGTTCAAAAACCAAGCCCTTGCAAAACAGACAAACTTGTTTTCTATAGAAGGTCATGGCATTGAGAATGTGACAGTTTTGCTATCTTGGTCAGATTGTTACCACTGTGGAGGATGGATGCTTTACCAAGCACCGTGTGGCCAGTGCAATAGCTAAGTTCAATGAGCTACGTAATGTGCTGACCGATTGCAGGATATCCATGTACATGAGACGAAAGATCGTACAAGCGTGTGTTCTGTCTAGACTGGTCTATGGCACTCAAGCGTGGTTCCCTAATGAGAGGCAAATTGCCAAACTTGAAGTATGCTGGACACAATGCCTAAGAAGTATGGTGAAAGGAGGCTGGTACCAGAAGGCTTGTGATGATGAAGACGCATTTCATTTTGTTTATTCCAATGAAGATATTTTTAAATTGACAAAAACTGTGGCTGTCAAAGATTTTATCACAGTGCTGTATCTCAAGTGGATTGCTCATGTGTGTAGGGGTGAAATCACCAATCTTATAAAAAGGCTTTATTTGCATTACCATAAAAGAAATATTATAGAAATCCCTGGTTGAAGATCAGCAACCTGCTGGGTGTAATATCTGAACAGGCAAAAAAGGTTTCCCCATCCAAATCTGAGTTCTACAGAATCATTAAAATTTGTTTTGGCCTGCCCCTATAGTGACTAATGTCATCAATTGGGGAATCAACTGTACTGTACTGTCAATACCTATACACTTGTGGACATATTTAATACCCCACAGATTTTTACAAAATTATCAACTCACACAGAGACTATGGTCTTGATCATTAATTATCTAAAAGTCAATGACAAAAAATGGGCAGTTTCCATTAAAAATGAATCTGTTAAAAAATCTTTGCAAAAATATGAAAAAGCTTGTTTTTAAATAAATAAAATATTAAACCTCCATCCATCCATCCATCCATCCATCTTCTACCGCTTTTCCGGAGGTCCGGGTCGCGGAGGCAGAAGTTCAAGCAGAGAAGCCCAGACTTCCCTCTCCCCAGCCACCTGCTCCAGCTCTTCAGAGGGGATACCAAGGCGTTCCCAGACCAGCTGGGAGACATAGTCTCTCCACCGAGTCCTGGGTCTGCCCCGGGGTCTCCTCCCAGTGGGACGTGTCTGAAACACCTCAAGTGGGAGGCGTCCAGGAGGCATCCTAATCAGATGCCCATACCACCTCAACTGACTCCTTTCAATGTGGAGGAGCAGCGGTTCTACTCTGAGCCTCTCCCGGATGACTGAGCTCCTCACCCTATCTCTGAGGGTGAGTCCAGCAATCCTACGGAGAAAGCTCATTTCAGCCGCTTGTATCCGCGATCTCGTTCTTTCGGTCATTACCCAAAGCTCGTGACCATAGGTGAGAGTAGGAACGTAGATTGACTGGTAAATCGACAGCTTTGCCTTAGAACTAAGCTCCCTCTTCACCACAACAGACTGGTACAACGTCCGCATCACTGCAGATGCTGCTCCAATCCGTCTGTCGATCTCTCGCTCCATTTTCCCCTCACTCATGAACAAGACCCCAAGATACTTAAACTCCTCCACTTGGGGCAGGAGCCTGTCCCCAACCCGGAGAGGACAATCCACCTTTTTCCGGCTGAGGACCATGGACTTGGACTTGGAGGTGCTGATTCTCATCCCAGCCGCTTCACACTCAGCGGCAAACCGTCCCAGCAAGAGCTGTAAGTCATTGCTGGATGAAGCCAACAGGACAACATCATCTGCAAACAACAGAGATGAGATCCTGTGGTCACCAAGCATGACACCCTCCATTCCCTGGCTGCGCCTAGAAATCCTGTCCATAAAAATTATGAACAGGATCGGTGACAAAGGGCAGCCCTGGCGGAGTCCAACTCTCACTGGGAATGACTCCGACCGAGTGTTGGCAATACGAACTAAACTCTCACAATGGTCGTACAGAGACCGAATAGCTTGTAACAACAAGCCCGATACCCCATACTCCCGAAGCACCCCCCACAAAAATCCACGAGGGACGCGGTCAAATGCCTTCTCCAAGTCCACAAAACACATGTAAGCTGGTTGGGCAAACTCCCACGAACCCTCGAGAATTCTCGAGAGGGTAAAGAGCTGGTCCAATGTGCCACGGCCAGGACGAAAACCACATTGCTCCTCCTGAATCTGAGGTTCGACCAACGGCCGGACTCTCCTCTCCAGTACCTTGGCATAGACCTTCCCAGGGAGGCTGAGGAGTGTGATCCCTCTAAAGCTGGAGCACACCCTCCGGTCCTTTTTTTTTGAAGAGAGGAACCACCACCCCGGTTTGCCATGCCAAAGGTACTGCCCCCGACCTCCACGCAATGTTGCAGAGGCGTGTCAACCATGACAACCCAACAACATCCAGGGCCTTGAGGTACTCGGGGCGAATCTCGTCCACCCCCGGGGCCCGGCCACCAAAGAGATTTTTAACCACCTTGGCGACCTCAGCCCCTGTGATAGGCGAGTCATCCCCCTCGTCCCCAAACCCTGCTTCCTCTGTGGAAGGCATATCAGTGGGATTGAGGAGATCCTCAAAGTATTCTTTCCACCGCCCGACGATATCCCCAGTTGAAGTCAACAGTGTCCCATCCGCACCATACACAGTGTGGACGGGGAGCTGCTTTCCCCTCCTGAGCCGCCGAACAGTTTGCCAGAATCTCTTTGAAGCCGACCGAAAGTCTTGTTCCATGGCCTCACCGAACTCCTCCCATACCCGGGTTTTTGCTTCAGCAACCACCCGAGCTGCACTCCGCTTGGCCTGCTGGTACACCTCAGCTGCTTTGGGAGTCCCACAAGCCAACCAACCTTGATAGGACTCCTTCTTCAGCTTAATGGCCCCCCTCACCACTGGTGTCCACCACTTGGTTCGGGGGTTGCCACCACGAGATGCACCGACCACCTTGCGGCCGCAGCTCTGGGCCGCCGCTTCAACAACAGAGGTGGAGAACATGGCCCATTCAGACTCCATGTCTCCAGACTCCCTTGGAATGTGGTTGAAGTTCTTCCGGAGGTGGGAGTTGAAGACCTCCCGGACAGGGGCCTCAGCCAGACGCTCCCAGCACACCCTCACTATACATTTGGGTCTACCAGGTCTGAATGGCTTCCTCCCCTGCCATCGGATCCAACTCACCACCAGGTGGTGATCAGTTGACAGCTCTGCACCTCTCTTTACTCGGGTGTCCAAGACATACGGTCGCAGGTCTGATGATACGATAACAAAATCGATCATCGACCTGCGACCTAGGGTGTCCTGGTGCCAGGTGCACATATGGACACCCTTATGCTTGAACATGGTGTTCGTTATGGACAGACTGTGGTTAGCACAGAAGTCCAATAACTGAACACCACTCGGGTTCAGATCGGGCAGGCCGTTCCTCCCAATCACCCCCCTCCAGGTTTCACTGTCGTTGCCCACGTGCGCATTGAAGTCCCCCAGTAGGACAATGGAGTCTCCAGGAGGAGCACCCTCCAGCACCCCAGTCACAGACTCCAAAAAGGGTGGGTACTCTGAAACATCATTTGGTGCATAGGCACAAATGATGGTCAGGACCCGTTTCCCAACCCGAAGGCGCAGGGAAGCAACCCTTTCGTCCACCGGGGAAAACTGCAATATAGAGGCAGCAAGGTGGGGCGATACAAGAATACCCACCCCTGCTCGTCGCCTCTCACCCGGGGCAACTCCAGAAAAGGCCAAGCTCCAGCCCCTCTCCAGGAGACTGGTTCCGGAACCGGAACTGTGTGTTGAGGTGAGGCCGACTATATCTAGCCGGTATCGCTCAACCTCGTACACCAGCTCAGGCTCCTTCCCCACCAGAGAGGTGACATTCCACGTACCAAAAGCCAGTTTAGAAAGCTTGGGATCAGTCCGCCAAGGTCTCCGCCTTTGACCGCCACCTAATCCACATAGCACCGGACCCCCATGATCCCTCCTGCAGGTGGTGAACCCACTGGAGGGCGGACCCATGTAACTCTTTCGGGCTGAGCCCGGCCGGGTCCCATGGGTGGAAACCCGGCCACCAGACGCTAGCCTTCGAGCCCCTCCCCCAGGCCTGGCTCCAGGGTGGGGCCCCGGTAACCCCATACCGGGCGGGGTACGCTGAATCCTTGATATACAATTTATCATGAGAGTATGTTGGATCGTTCTTAGTCTGGCCCTTCACCCAGGACCAGTTTGTCTTGGGAGACCCTATCAGAGGCAAATTGCCCCGGACAACATAGCTCCTGGGATCACTGGGGCACGCAAACCCCCCCCCCCACCACGATAAGGTGACGATCCATGAGGGGGTATTAAACCTCCATTCAAATAAATAAATATTTGCAATATTAAAAAAATATTAAAGTGTCCATTCCCCTTGTCAGTAAAATGAGCTAAAATAATTCTCCCATTAACTACTGCTGCAAGAATTAGTCGACTAATCGACTAGTCGATCGTCAGAAAATAAATCGACAACTAATTCGATAGTCAACTAATTTTCTAATATACTGTATATCTTTCAGGTTCTACAACATGAAAAAATGCCACTTTTCTTGTTTGAGCATTATGAGATAAATATATTATGGTTTTGTAATGTCTGACAATTTTGTTGCTCAACCTTCAAAATCATGTTTGATGGGTCATTATTTTATTTAGCCATAGGGACCTTTTATAAAATATTAGAAAATGGGAACAAGGTGATTTTCTCAGGTGCACAGACTTAAACAGGTGAAGTAAAACATGCACTGGAGCCCTGAACGGGAGCCATGCCAACAGGAAGCTGCGATAGTGGACATGACAGAAATAATTGTGATTAGTCAACTAATTGAAAAAAATAGTTGTTACATTAGTCGACAACCAAAATAGTTGTTAGTTGCAGCCCTACTTTTAATCTGCCCCTCCTCCATCCCCATAAAGACTGTAAGGATGGTTTATACAGAGAAACTTAGTATATAAGTGAGCGGATAGGAGCAAATGGACAAGAAAAATAATGGAAAATCAACGACAAAAGTTGCAAATTTTATAGAAAAACTTTATAGGAAAGGTAACATGTTTCCATAAAACATGGCTAAATTTATAGGAAAAAGAGTAATAAATTTAATCAGGAAAAAGCTGCAAATGTATTTTAAAAATCAGCTTTCCAAGAAAAATGTTTACAACAAAAACCTTACTAATTGGTGAGAAAATGGGACATTTGGGAGAAAAAGGTAAAGTAGAAGCATGCAATGGTGATTTCCCCATATCAAACAATTTATTGAAACAAAAGCCAACAACAATGGTGGGTATACCATCCATCGATCAATCCATCATCTACCGCTTTTCCGGAGGTCCAGGTCGAGGAGGCAGCAGTGCAAGCAGAGAAGTCGAATAAATCATTCTTTTTGAATGATTTATTCATTACTACAGGGCTGGACATTCTTTTTGAACGATTTATTCATTACCACAGGGCTGGACTTTTTATTTCGTGTTGAGACTTGGCAGAAAAGTGAGGAATTAACCTCCTTAATTGAACTTTGTCCACCGGATTGTACCTTCTCCTGTGGTCCGAGATTGACAGGCCGCAGCGGTGGTCTGGCCATCATGAACCGGCGCCGCTTCGTTACACGGACGGTGAGCTATGGAACTTTTTCATCATTTGAACTGATGATTTTAAAAATTGGCTCCTCAAACCCATTTTATTGTGTTTTAATTTACCGCCCTCCAGGAGTTAATGGCTCCTTTTTATCTGAGTTTAGCGATTTTTTAACTTCTATTGTTAAATTTGAGCAGATTTTATTACTTGGAGATTTTAATTTGCATATTAATGATCCCAATGACATTTTTGCAGTTAATTTCTTGGGTATTATTGAATCATTTAATTTTGTTTTGTGTCTATCTGGCCCTACGCATATAAAAGAAAATACACTTGATCTTGTTTTTACACTTGGTCTTAATGTGAATAATGTTCAGACTAAGGAGCTTCTTGTGTCAGACCATTTTTGTGTTCTTTTTAATTTATCAGTTAAATCAATTTGTTACACTGGTAAGTGGGTAAAATGCTATCGTGTCATTGACCAGTTTTCAGCTGTGAAATTTTCTGCTGCCTTTGACAGCAGTGTGGTTTTATCCTCTGATGACGACACTGAGAACCTGGTCTGCTCTTTTAACTCACACTGTTCAAGCATCTTAGATGTAGTTGCTCCCTTTAAAACCAGGACTGTCCATGCTGTTAATTCATCCCCCTGGTTAAATGATGATCTCTGTTGTTTTAGACGTAAATGTCAGAGGGTGGAAAGACTGTGGAAGTCCACTAAACTTGAGGTGCATCGATTGTACCTTAAGGAGCTGTTAATTGAATTTAATAATATGATAAAAATGGCAAGAACTTCTTATTTTTCCAACATCATCTCCTCCAATAGTAACAATCCAAAGATCCTCTTCAGCACAATAGACAGTTTAGTTAATCCTGTCATTTCTGCTCCCCCTGTTTATTCAATTAATGACTGTAACAAGTTTCTTTCCTTTTTTGTTGACAAGGTCACTGCTGTTAGGGCTGGTTTTACTCATTCCTTTCCCCTAATCCTTGATTGTCCTAACAGACAGGCCTTTTTAAATGATTTTACCCCAATTTCTTTTAAAGATTTGTTAGTGTTGGTGAGTTCCATGAAATCCTCCTCCTGCGTTTTAGATATTTTACCTTCTTCAATGTTGAAAGAGGTAATTGGCTCAGTGGGTACGTCTTTGGTTAACGTCATTAATAGTTCACTTGAATCTGGTTGTGTACCCTCGTATTTTAAACATGCAGTTGTGCAGCCACTTTTAAAAAAACCTAACCTTGATCCATCTGTTTTTAAAAACTTCAGGCCAATTTCTAAGCTTCCTTTTATTTCTAAGCTTTTAGAAAAAGTTGTTGCCAAGCAGCTCACTGACTTACTTTACATACTATTGATCATTTTATTTTGTTACAAAGGCTTAGAGATTGGGTAGGTATTTCTGGAAAAGCTCTGGATTGGTTTTTCTCCCTTCTTTCTGGTAGGAGTTTTTCCGTGGCTGTTGGCTCTTATTCATCTGACTCTGCTCCTTTAACCTGTGGGGTGCCTCAGCGTTCTATTCTGGGTCCACTTTTATTTGCCCTATATATGCTGCCACTTGGTTCTATTATCAGCAAATTTAAAGGTGTGTCTTATCACTGCTACGCTGATGATTTACAGCTACTTTTCTCTTTTAAGCCTGACCATGTTGATAATTTAAAAATTATTCATGATTGTCTGTCTGCAATTAAGGACTGGATGTCTAGTAACTTTTTGCAACTTAATGCTGATAAAACTGAAGTCCTTATTGTAGCACCTGATAATCTAATTCCTAAGTTGGTTAATAGCATTGGTTCATTAAGCTCTAACGTACGGTCTAAACTAAAAAAATCTTGGTGTCATTTTCGATCAATCGATGAGTTTTGATCAGCATGTCAAATCTCTGACCCGAAGTTGTTTTTTTCACCTTAGGAATATATCTAAAATTAGGTCATTGCTTTCCTACACTCAGTTAGAAATCATTATTCATGCCTTTGTTTCTTCACGTTTGGACTACTGTAATGCTCTTTTTACATATCTTAGCAAATCCTCTTTACACCGCCTACAGTTAGTCCAGAACGCTGCTGCAAGATTACTAACTAGGTCCAGTAGATTCTGTCATATCGCTCCTGTTTTGGCCTCCTTGCATTGGCTTCCTGTAAATTATAGAATTGATTTTATAGTTCTTGTTCTTACTTACAAAGCCATTCATGAAGAGGCACCTTTTTATATTAGTGACATGCTCTCTCTATACCAGCCCAGCAGGTCTCTCAGGTCTTCTCATCAGAATCTATTGGTAGTCCCTAGTACTAGGCTCAGAACCAAAGGTGATAGAGCCTTTGCTGCTGTTGCTCCCAGACTGTGGAACTCCTTGCCTTTTGAACTTAGATCTGCACCTTCCATTGGTGTATTTAAGAAGCAACTAAAGACCCACCTTTTTAGCCTGGCTTTTTAACTATGTGCCGATTGTATTTTTATGTGCTTTTACTGTCTACTTTGTTTTGGGTTTTTTTTTTTTTTTTTTTTTACTGTTTTATGTGCCTGTGTTTTTATTTTGTTTTTTACCATGTTAAGCACTTTGTGACTCTGTCTGTGAAAGGTGCTCTATAAATAAACTAATTATTATTATTATTATTAGAAGCCCAGACTTCCCTCTCCCCAGCCACCTGCTCCAGCTCTTCAGAGAGGATACCAAGGCATTCCCAGAACAACTAGGAGACGTAGTCTCTCCAGCAAGTCCTGGGTCTGCCCCGGGGTCTCCTCTCAGTTGGACATGCCCAAAACACCTCAAGTGGGAGGCATCCAGGAGGCATCCTGATCAGATGCCCAAACCACCTCAACTGGCTCCTTTCAATGTGGAGGAGCAGCGGTTCTACTCTGAGCCTCTCCCGGATGACTGAGTTCCTCACCCTATCTCTACTAAGACTAAGAATGATCCAACAGACTCTCATGATGAATGCTCGAGCAAGGATTCAGTGTACCCTGCCCGGAATGAGGTTACCAGGGCCCCACCCTGGAGCCAGGCCTGGTGAAGGGGCTCGATGGCTAGCACCTGGTGGCTGGGTTTCTGCCCATGGGACCTGGCCGGGCTCAGCCCGAAGGAGTTACACGGGTTCGCCCTCCAGTGGGCTCACCACCTGCAGGAGGGACCATGGGGTCCTGTGCTATGTGGATCAGGTGGTGGTCGAAGGCAGAGACCTTGGCAATCTGATTCTAGGCTTCGTAAACTGGTTTTTTGGGGGTATACCACAACAAAAAACGTCAATGTCTCAATAACTTGTCATGTGTCCTTGAGCATCAATTACAGCTTGACAACAACATCGCATGCTGTTCACAAGTCAACTTATTGTCTGCTGAGGCATGGCATTCCACTTTTCTTGAAGGATGGCCCTCAGGTCATTGAGGTTGTGGGGTGCAGGGTTTTGAGCCTCTACATGGCGACTCAGCTGGTCCCATAGGTTTTCTATGGGACTCATGTCTGGAGAAAGTGCAGGCTACGCCATTTGAGGTACCCCAGCCTCCATCAGCCATTCCCCAATGATGTGACCTTGATAAGCTGAAGCACTGTCGTCCATGAAGATGAAATTAGGTCTATGTCGTTCATGCAGGGGCACAGTCACTGGATTAATGAGGTTATTCAGGTAGTATCAGCTTGTCACTGTACCATTCACAAGATGTAGGGCAGTTCCGTACTGACTAGACACACCTGTCCAGACTGTAACACCACCACCACCAAAGGCTCATCTGGTGACAACAGTGGCTGATGCATAGTGCTCTCCTTGATGTCTCCAACATTGTTGGCGGTCATCATTTCTGCTCAGTGTGAATCGACTTTAATCAGAGAACAGCCCTGAGGTCCACTGGTCCCTTGTCCAGCGAAAATGCTCCTTGGCCCATGCAAGACGATGATGCCTGTGCCTGGTGGTGTGGTCAGGTACGCTTGCAGGTCATCTAGCACGCAGACCACGCTGATGTAAATGGTTTTGAATGGTCTGACATGACACTTGGGTGCCTCTCACCTCTCTTAAATGTGCCTGGAGTTAAGTAGCATTCATCATCCAGTTCCGCAGGACACTGTTCACGATGAAGCTGTCAGGGCTGACCTCTAGCAGGCAGGAATAATGGACTCAGGATGCAGGCTGGACTTCAGCCACAACATGATTTATTTCCAGATCCAGCCACAAAACAAATGGCAGCATGAGGACTGCGACAAAAGGTGAGCTTGTGGAACACAAAAACACACAACGCTCACAACGAAACTTCCAAAGCACATAAAAGCCAGAGGGTAATTCTTGGTATGATGCCACGCCAGAACACAAACTCAAACTAACATAAATAGGGTGACCGATAATTGCAGATGTGAGACAGATGGGGAACAATCAAGGGCAATCAGAGACAACAGGGTAAGGCAACAGGTACAGAAAACATGAGGGACTGAGACAAAATGTAAACAGGAACGTAGGGTACACAAGAGACATGAACGCAGGACCAGGGAATACATGACAATGACAAATAATAATCATAACCAACTAAGAACCGGTCAGGGACAAATCCTCCGGAACATAAGAGACATGATAATGAAAATAAACAATAAACAAACTGAGCTGAGGCAGGGAAAATAATGACATAATAAAAATCCGAACTACAGACACAGCAGGGATAAATAATGCAAAGCAAACCAGGATAACAATAATACTAAGCAAGGAGAATAACAAAAAAAAAACAAAAACTTAAAGACTGAGCATGGTCCCCAGACCATGCCCATACCCTGACAAAGCCCCCCCCCCCCTTCAGAGGTGGATTCTAGACATCCCAAAACAACACCAACAAAAAAAACAAAATACCCTCCTATGGATGGCGGTGGAGGCACAAGGCCAGGTGGGCCAAAACAAACTCCTACATCCCCACACAGTCCAAAACCAGACGATGACTGCTGATCAGCGGCACAGAGCAGGAACACCAGCTGTTGTGTTCTGCAGCCAGCAGGTCAGACGTGATGGTAGCTGCCAGCGGAACGCCAGATGGGGTGACAGCTGCTAGCGGACCAGACATGGAGGCAGATGGTAGAGCACCCAACGTGGGACTCAGGAATACTGGAAAAGGAAAGGCTGAAGCCAGGTGATGCCTCATCATCGGCACAGACTTCAGTGGGGACAGTGAGCTCTCCACCAGCATGCGGCGTGAGCATTGGAGTGTAAACATAGAAACGAGGAGACCAATAAGCTCCAGTTTGTATATATATATATATATATATATATATATATATATATATATATATATATATAT
Source organism: Pholidichthys leucotaenia (assembly GCA_020510985.1). NCBI lineage: Eukaryota > Metazoa > Chordata > Actinopteri > Cichliformes > Pholidichthyidae > Pholidichthys > Pholidichthys leucotaenia. The sequence continues at coordinate 255,216,696 of CM035849.1, read as the reverse complement.
ATATATATACAGTATATATATACAGTGGGGAAAAAAAGTATTTAGTCAGCCACCAATTGGTCAAGTTCTCCCACTTAAAAGATGAGAGAGGTCTCTAGTTTTCATCATAGGTATACCTCAACTATGAGAGAGAAAATGAGAAAAAAAAAATCCAGAAAATCACATTGAAGGATTTTTAATGAATTAATTAGTAAATTCCTCGGTAAAATAAGTATTTGGTCACCTACAAACAAGCAAGATTTCTGGATCTCACAGACCTGTAACTTCTTCTTTAAGAGGCTCCTCTGTCCTCCACTCATTACCTGTATTAATGGCACCTGTTTGAACTCTTTATCAGTATAAAAGACACCTGTCCACAACCTCAAACAGTCAGACTCCAAACTCCACTATGGCCAAGACCAAAGAGCTGTCAAAGGACACCAGAAACAAAATTGTAGACCTGCACCAGGCTGGGAAGACTGAATCTGCAATAGGTAAGCAGCTTGATGTGAAGAAATCAACTGTGGGAGCAATTATTAGAAAATGGAAGACATACAAGACCACTGATAATCTCCCTCAATCTGGGGCTCCACGCAAGATCTCACCCCATGGGGTCAAAATGATCATGAGAACGGTGAGCAAAAATCCCAGAACCACACGGGGAGACCTAGTGAATGACCTGCAGAGAGCTGGGACCAAAGTAACAAAGGCTCCCATCAGTAACACACTACGCCGCCAGGGACTCAAATCCTGCAGTGCCAGACGTGTCCCCCTGCTTAAGCCAGTACATGTCCAGGCCCATCTGAAGTTTGCTAGAGAGCATTTGGATGATCCAGAAGAGGATTGGGAGAATGTCATATGGTCAGATGAAACCAAAATAGAACTTTATTGTAAAAACTCAACTTGTCGTGTTTGGAGGAGAAAGAACACCATACCTACTGTGAAGCATGGGTGTGGAAACATCATGCTTTGGGGCTGTTTTTCTGCGAAGGGACCAGGACGACTGATCCGTGTAAAGGAAAGAATGAATGGGGCCATGTATCGTGAGATTTTGAGTGAAAACCTCCTTCCATCAGCAAGGGCATTGAAGATGAAACGTGGCTGGGTCTTTCAGCATGACAATGATCCCAAACACACCGCCCGGGCAATGAAGGAGTGGCTTCGTAAGAAGCATTTCAAGGTCCTGGAGTGGCCTAGCCAGTCTCCAGATCTCAACCTCATAGAAAATCTTTGGAGGGAGTTGAAAGTCCGTGTTGCACAGCGACAGCCCCAAAACATCACTGCTCTAGAGGAGATCTGCATGGAGGAATGGGCCAAAATACCAGCATCAGTGTGTGAAAACCTTGTGAAGACTTACAGAAAACGTTTGACAGAGGTCAAACGTTTTAAAGTATTGAGATGAACTTTTGTTATTGCCCAAATACTTATTTTACCGAGGAATTTACCAATTAATTCATTAAAAATCCTTCAATGTGATTTTCTGGATTTTTTTTTCATTTTGTCTCTCATAGTTGAGGTATACCTATGATGAAAATTGGAGACCTCTCTCATCTTTTAAGTGGGAGAACTTGCACAATTGGTGGCTGACTAAATACTTTTTTTCCCCACTGTATATATATATATATGCTGGAGCTGTGGTTTTTCTCACGAAAATCAAATGTTTTTCTCATAAATTTGGGATGTGGTTTTAGCAAATATGTGACTTTTTAAGTTGTAAGTTACCATATTTTTGCACCTTTATTCTTGCAAATTTGTACTGAAACTACATTTTACACCTTTCTGGTTTTACCAGGTGCTAACTTTATGACAATAACCCACAACCCCTTTGTTAAAAAGTAACAAATCACCTACTGTGTGTACTTTCACAAAGCAATATATAAATATAACAGGTGATTTTTAGGGTAATGATGCACTAACCTGGCTGAGGAAGCAGACGTCCTGCAGGTTGCTGTGTAACTGCCAATGCTGTAGTTGAATTAACCGGGTGCAGGTGTGTGGACTAAATTACAGTATTTTGCACCTTTTTAAAGGGGTGACAGGGTGTTATGTATGAATAATGAGAGAGTCAGAGTGAATCTTCATGCAGCCAACAACAACAACCTTTTATTATAGAGAACCGAACTATTTATACACAAGGGCCATGCCCACCTGACGTCACGCCAGGGACAGGTATGGCACCACACACACACGCTACGCTCACTACAACACAATTCCCCTCCCCCTTACAAAAGTGTAAGACCACACACACAATTGAGACCGTTCCTAATTTAGGACCCAAATCACGCACTAAGGGAACGAGGCATAATTAACTGTAATAAAATATCCTAACACACTCATCCAAAAGAATAACAAAATTGGACCAAGTCTCTTAAAACATATAAAAAATAATCCCATAACACCACATACATACTCTCATGCACACCAGCAATATACAGTATATGTACATATTTACGTTCTAACATTTAAGTTATACCGATGTCCGTTGGCAGCCAGGGGTAAAACCGGCCCAGGGCCCAGGACAGCCTCAAACCATCCACTCCTTTGGCCGCCGAAGACAAGCCAGGCTCGGAGGCCCTGGGCAATCCCTCGATGTGTGCACCCCTGGCCGCTGTCTGCCCCTGGGATCAAAAACAATCTCTCCTGTGAAAGTGTCCCTCTTCACCATCACCTGCTCCTTTTCCAGGGACCTGCAGTGCTGCTGTCCGGCACGCTGTCTCTCCGTGCTCGTCGGTCTGCTCCTGACCGCCTTCAACACTGCCATCATGTCTCCAAACTCTCCAGCACCCTGTGGCCGCACTCTAGGGAAAACCGAAGCCTGCTTGTTAGCGTCGTTTCCCGACCAAGGCCTCTCGCCGCTGCTCCCAGCACCCTCATTCCAGGCACTCCGCTGCGGTGTCTCCATGTCCAGTCGTAGCTGCTGTCTCCTGGGGCTCTCAGCTTCGCTGTGGTTGGTGTCACTCTCCGACCTATGCGCGTCATCGCTGCTCTCAGCACCCTCATCCCAGGCGCTCTGCTAAGTCGACTCCATGTCCGGCTGCAGCTGCTCTCCCTCGGGGCTCTCAGCGTCACTCTTGTTGGCTCCACTCTCCGATCCAGGCGTCTCGCCGCTGCTCTCAGCACCCTCATCCCAGGCGCTCTGCTGCATCGTCTCCATGCCCGGCTGTCACTGCTCTTCCCCGGAGCTCTCAGCCTCCATGGTCCCGCTCACTCGCTGCCTAGCCTCAGGGATGATTCCTGCTGCTCTCCCTCTCCGCTGTCGCCGCACGCCGTGCCATCCAACTCATCAGCGCTCCGGTCCTCCACCTTCCTGCGCTTCACGGCTGGCCTGCCATCTTCAGTGTCCATGGACTCTCCCTCTTGCAGTCCCAGTCCCACCACAAAGTCTAGCTGGCAGCTTGGAGCTCTCTTTTGGCACGCAGTTAGCTTTGCGGCTAATCTGCCCATAGGCATCAAAGGGGCCGTTAGCTTCTCCAAGCTGACTAGCCTAGCCGCTCTTGGTGCCAATACTCCCGCCACCCACAGCTTCATGGTCCTCGTCTGCCTGGCTAAGAATCTGGCCAGCCGCTAGACAGCATCCTCATACAACTCTGTCACATCCAACGTACCGAGAATTCTTCGGGCCTCCGTGCTGAGATGGTGAGCCAAAAGCGCTCCTCGTCATCTCCCGTCGAGTCTGCTTAGGCCCAGTTCCCCAATGTAACCCTCAAACATGGCTTGCCACTGTGGCCACAGGATCACCGGCTCTCCCGTGTACTCTAGGAACGGCATCAGGGGTTGAGGTAGTCCATACGCTTCCATAGTTTTCTTCTCATCGTCAAAATGTTACGTATGAATAATGAGAGAGTCAGAGTGAATCTTCATGTAGCCAACAACAACAACCTTTTATTATAGAGAACCAAACTATTTATACACAAGGGCTGTGCCTGCCTGATGTCACGCCAGGGGCGGGTCTGGCAACACACACGCACGCCACACTCACTACACCACACAGGGGCCTCAGACAACATCCATCATTACTGTTAATGCAAAATTCAGTCTCTCAAACATTTTATTCAGCCAGGGTGAAGTTTACTATGACATTAATTAATATGAAATTAAAAGAATGCCCCACAGAAAAATGTTTTCATTCCAGGCTTTTTGAGGGCCACTTCCTGCAGTGGGCCCTGGGTAAAGAGAACCCTTTCCCCACAGTCCGACGTCCCTGGACATGCTCAGCATTTCACATAGACCATGAATGCTCTGTTCAGCTGCATTTTTCATGAAGTTCAGGGAGTGGTAGGCAGTTGGAGCTCCAGTGCAGCACTGAGTGATCCAGTGAATGAATATTTAAAAAGAATCTTTTTAGTGACTCAATCGGAAGTGACTCAGTATGTTTTAGTGAACTGTGGATCCCATCACAACTCCCCATCACACTCTTAACACGAACGGTCAGGGCACACTCAATTCCATCGCCGCGTACCCCTCAATGGGGGATTATACGTATGAATGAATTAAAGTAAATAAATGTGAATATAGTTAAATGGAAACAGAGTTTTGGTGTCCCAGCACTCAGTGGGACACCAAAACATTCATTAACTACTGTAGCATGTTTACACATATCGACACTCTCTTCATATCCTGACTGTATAAGCCAGGGGTGTCCGATCATGTGCCATGGAGGGCCAAGACCCTGCAGATTTTCTCTTCTACCCAGTCTCTTCAGCAGGTGTTTTCACTTATCAGCAATCAGATGGAAAAAATTCAGTGGAATCTGCTGTTGAAGACACTGGTTGGAGGTAAAGCCTGCAGGGTCTTGGCCCTCCATGGCACATGATTGGACATCCCTGGTATAAGTCAATGGCATCACAATAACCAGGGCCATTTCCTGCTTTTTGAGGGCCCTATCCAAGATTGTGTTTGGGGGCCCCTCTTTTTGTAAAGCTAAGGAAGATGTTTTGTGGCAGGGCATAAATCTAGTAAACTTTGAGCTGAAAAAAGGCTGGATTTTTTAATTTAAAATTCATATTGAAAATCTCAAGTTTATTTTGGCAAGTTAATCACACAGTGGTGCGGTGGTAAACACTGATAGAAGGTTCCAGGTTCGAATCCCCAGGCTGGCTGGGGGGGACCTTTCTATGTGGAGTTTGCATGCTCCCCCTGTGCTGTGAGGGTTTAATTCAATTCAATTCAACTTTATTTATATAGCGCCATTTCACAGCAACAGTCATCTTATAGCACTTTCAACTGCAGGGGAAATCCCCACAGTTGCAGAAAGACCCCAGCAATCAAGCGATCCCCTGTGAGCAAGCGCTTGGCAACGGTGGAGAGGAAAAACTCCATTTTAACAGGAAGAAACCTCCAGCAGAACCAGGCTTAGGGAGGGGCATCATCTGCTGCGACTGGCTGGGGGGTGAGGGGATAGAGAAGATAAAAAGAACAGACATGTAGAGAGCAAACAGCATGATGGGGACTCAATCTATGGGAGAGAACAAATCTACATATTTATTCCATCTAGCTACAATGCTCCGCACTGTGTGTTTATATATCTACATATTATTCCATCTAGCTACAATGCTCCGCACTGTGTGTGTTTATATATTTACATATTTATTCCATCTAGCTACAATGCTCCGTACTGTGTGTGTTTATATATCTACATATTTATTCCATCTAGCTACAATACTCCGCAATGTGTGTTTATATACTCATATATTTATTCCATCCAGCTACAATGCTCCGCACTGTGTCTATATATATATATATATATATATATATATATATATATATATGTACATATGTATACTTGCTGCTCTTGTTGTTTTGTTTTTTTCTCTTGCCTTCTGATTGTTGCTCTGAGTGTTGCTATCCCTGTGCTGTTGCAATCCTGGAATTTCCCCATTGTGGGACTAATAATGGCTTATCTTATCTTATCTTATCTTATCTTAATGGAAGCATATATAAACTAAAAAGAATATGGCCTAGCACAGATCCCTGTGGAACTCCATGAGTGAGCTTTGAGTTGAAAGAAAACTCATTATTGACATGAACAAACTGGAACCTAACTAACCTGCACTTATATAGCGCTTTTCTAGTCACAAAGACCACTCAAAGCGCTTTCACTAGTACTAACCCTCTATTCTAAGGGCCTATAGGAAACAGATATCTAGGGACAATTTAGAACAGCCAACTAACCTAACATGCATGTCTTTGGATTGTGGAAGGAAACCGGAGCCCCCGGAGTAAACCCACGCAGCACAGGGAGAACATGCAAACTCCACACAGAAAGGTTCCGACCCCTGCCAGCCTGGGGATTTGAACCAGGAACCTTCTAGCTGTAAGGCAACAGTGCTAACCACTGCACCATCAGATAAATAAGATCTAAACCACTGCAACGAAGTTCCATTAAGTCCAACATAGTGTTCTAATCTATCAAGTAGAATATTATGATCGATAGTATCAAAAGCTGCACTAAGGTCTAAAAGAACAAGTACAGAAACAAGTCCATTTACTCTGGGAGCTCACACTAGACCTCAAACAACTTGGATTCTGTGCCTCTCCACTCTTCCTTCAGACTCTGGGACATTGATTTTCAAATGACAGGAACCGACACCTGATTTGGTTAGCCATGTCATCCACTGGTGTTGGTCCAGTGTGTTTTATCAAGTCTAAAGTCAGTGTAGCCATCTATGAGGAAATTTTAGAGCACTTCATGCTTCCTTTTGCTGACAAGCTTTATGGAGATGTTGATTTCATTTTCAAGCAGGACTTGTCACCTGCCCACACTGCCCATACCTGGTTTAATGACCATGGTATCACTGTGCTTTATTGGCCAGTAAACTCTCCTGACCTAAATCTGATCTAAGAATCTATGGAGTATTGTCAAGAGGAAGATGAGAGACACCAGACCCAACAATGCAGATGAGCTGATGGCCGCTATCAAAGCGGCCTGGGCTTCCATAATACCTCAGCAGTTCCACAGGCTGATCACCTCCATGACACGCAGCATTGATGCAGTAATTCATGCAAACAGAGCCCCAACCATGTACTGAGTGTGTACAGGGACATACTTTTCAGTCGACCAACATTTCTATTAAAAATCCATTTTTTAAAATTGATCTTGTGTAATATTCTAATTTTATGAGAAACTGAATTTGGGGTTTTCTTTAGCTCTAAGCCATAATCATCAAAATTAAAAGAAAAAAATACCTGAAATACATCACTCTGTGTGTAATGAATCTATATGAGTTTCACTTTCTGAATTGAATTACTGAAATAAATTTACTTTTTGTTGCAGAACCTCTTTGTTTGTAAGCTGATCCACATACGAGGTCCTTATCCGTTATGCCTTAATCATCAAAATTAAATCAAAAAGCCTTAAAATGTATTACTGTGGGTGTAATGAATTGAATATATTAAAGTTGCTGATTTTGAATTATATTGCAAATCACTGACTTTTTCATAATATTTTTAAAATAATAAAAGGTTAAACAATGAGGCTTCTTTATGTCCACAAGTGGAACAAATGCAGGATTTTCCAAATAAATGTTTATTCTAAATTAAGGAAACAACATCCCTCAGTACCAAGCATTTAGAAAATTCTTTACATCTTGGAGATGCATCTACTGCAGGTGTTTCATGAGGTGCAGAACAATCCTGTGGTGTCACTGGAGCTACAATCAACTTCAGTATTACACTTATTAAGGTATCTGATCATCAAGCAAAATCAAATTTTAATGTTCATAATTTTAGTTATGTCCAGAAATGTGTTTTGTATTTAGATATAACTAAATATTCCAAAAAAGTGTCCCTTGAAAGCATGCAAGCAATTTTAGAGTTGTCAAAAATGTATGTACAGTGGGGCAAAAAAGTATTTAGTCAGCCACCAATTGTGCAAGTTCTCCCACTTAAAAGATGAGAGAGGTCTCCAATTTTCATCATAGGTATACCTCAACTATGAGATACAAAATGAGAAAAAAAAAATCCAAAAAATCACATTGCAGGATTTTTAATGAATTAATTGGTAAATTCCTCAGTAAAATAAGTATTTGGTCACCTACAAACAAGCAAGATTTCTGGCTCTCACAGACCTGTAACTTCTTCTTTAAGAGGCTCCTCTGTCCTCCACTCGTTACCTGTATTAATGGCACCTGTTTGAACTTGTTATCAATATAAAAGACACCTGTCCACAACCTCAAACAGTCAGACTCCAAACTCCGCTATGGCCAAGACCAAAGAGCTGTCAAAGGACACCAGAAACAAAATTGTAGACCTGCACCAGGCTGGGAAGACTGAATCTGCAATAGGTAAGCAGCTTGGTGTGAAGAAATCAACTGTGGGAGCAATTATTAGAAAATGGAAGACATACAAAACCACTGATAATCTCCCTCGATCTGGGGCTCCATGCAAGATCTCACCCTGTGGGGTCAAAATGATGACGAGAACGGTGAGCAAAAATCCCAGAACCACACGGGGAGACCTAGTGAATGACCTGCAGTGAGCTGGGACCAAAGTAACAAAGGCTACCATCAGTAACACACTACGCCGCCAGGGACTCAAATCCTGCAGTGCCAGACGTGTCCCCCTGCTTAAGCCAGTACATGTCCAGGCCCTTCTGAACTTTGCTAGAGAGCATTTGGATGATCCAGAAGAGGATTGGGAGAATGTCATATGGTCAGACGAAACCAAAATAGAACTTTTTGGTAAAAACTCAACTTGTCGTGTTTGGAGGAGAAAGAACACCATACCTACTGTGAATCATGGGGGTGGAAACATCATGCTTTGGGGCTGTTTTTCTGCAAAGGGACCAGGACGACTGATGCGTGTAAAGGAAAGAATGAATGGGGCCATGTATCGTGAGATTTTGAGTGAAAACCTCCTTCCATCAGCAAGGGCATTGAAGATGAAACGTGGCTGGGTCTTTCAGCATGACAATGATCCCAAACACACCACCCGGGCAACAAAGGAGTGGCTTCGTAAGAAGCATTTCAAGGTCCTGGAGTGGCCTAGCCAGTCTCCAGATCTCAACCCCATAGAAAATCTTTGGAGGGAGTTGAAAGTCCATGTTGCCCAGTGACAGCCCCAAAACATCACTGCTCTAGAGGAGATCTGCATGGAGGAATGGGCCAAAATACCAGCAACAGGGTGTGAAAACCTTGTGAAGACTTACAGAAAACGTTTGACCTCTGTCATTGCCAACAAAGGGTATATAACAAAGTATTGAGATGAACTTTTGTTATTGACCAAATACTTATTTTACCGAGTAATTTACCAATTAATTCATTAAAAGTCCTTCAATGTGATTTTCTGGATTTTTTTTTCTCATTTTGTCTCTCATAGTTGAGGTATACCTATGATGAAAATTGGAGACCTCTCTCATCTTTTAAGTGGGAGAACTTGCACAATTGGTGGCTGACTAAATACTTTTTTGCCCCACTGTATGTATGTAAAGATGGAGCGTTATGATCATGGTGATCACAGACAGAGTGATAGGGAGAAGTGACTAGTATATCAAGGCACTACATGCAGCTATAATTGAATGATTTACCAGTTGCAGGCCATTTTAAAAGTGGAGCTTACAGACATTCATTTGAACGTTTGGTTTCCTCATTTACCACAGCTGAAAACAAAATGCCACTAACATATACCAGTGCATCTCAGTAAATTTGAGTATTATGAAAATGTTTCTTTTTCTCAGTATAATTCAAAAAGACCAAAGTTCACATATTTAATATTGATTAATCTACATGCTTCCCCCTTCACCCCACCAGTAATAATACATTGTTAATAAGCCTTACCTTCATCTTGTGCACATTTTTCTTAGACAATTTTTTTCTTTTTTCTTCACCAGAGGGGTAACTCCTTTTGTTGCAATTTCTGTATGATTACACTGAGACTACTATTATTCTCCTTGTGACAGTTCTGTGGCTGTCAGTCATTCCGGTACCTGAGGATGATGTCACCATCTCCCTACTTGATTACCCCAACAAACACCTTCCTTAACACTGTAGCTAAGCTTTTTTTTTTATATTTTCAATTAAATTTTTAGATGCTTCACTAAACATATGAGGACCTTAGCTTGTTGCAAATGAAGACAGGTACTTCTAATTCTCTCAAAAATGGTGAGGGTGAACTTGTAGCTGGGGGGCCTCTGAGCCACAAGCAAGGCCCATAGGATTTGCATACATTGCCCTACAGAGGAAATGACTATGCTGGTAACTACATCCATCTCTTGTGTAAAATCTATCTATTCAGTCCTCACTAAACTGCCGAAGATGGGCAGAATTAAACAGACAAGAGAAGACGACTCTCCAGGACCACATACATAAGCCTTTCTCACAAGCCTGCACACACATCCTTTGATAAAACCCACTAGCAAATTCTGTCACTCAATGTCTTGTTTTATCTGGTTTAAACATACCTGCCATCCTCAGCTAGAATTAAAGCCTTACTCCTCTCTACCCTTTCCTTTTCACACACACTTTTTTCCTTCTCCCTAAGTAGCTGTGCTCAGTGTGTGGGATTAGGCTCTGTGGTAATAACTTCCATATTGAAAAACCCAAGATTGGACTTCCTCATGTTCACAAAGACTTCAGCTCTTATAAATAGAATTTGACTTGCTGCATACTTGCCGACTGAAGTCATGTCTGTCTTTTATAGTTTTATTTTATCATAATGAAACAGCAGCTAGCTGTTTATTTCTCTCTCTCTTTTTCATTCTTTAGGATTCGGTGATGCCAAGCTGGGCTAATACCATCTTATACAGGGCTTGTCTTGTACAATGTTTTCCATAGAGTTTTGCAGTTCAAATACCAGATTGGAAAGTGCTGACATTCCGGTGGCAGATATTGCTCTTTTGCCTGGCAACACCCTAAATCCCCTGTTGCGAGGAGTATGGTGTGAAATCCATTTACCACAGATTTCTGCAGAAAGCTTGTCATTGCATTGAAAAGATCCCCCTGAAATACAGATGTGGGGTGGGAGAGATAGGAGGCAGTAGGAATTCCATATTTCTACCATATTCCAATAGTCTCTCTTTGTTTACTTCTTCAGGTATGTTCAGTAAACAAAAGGTACGGACTGACAAACCTAGATGCTTGTTGAAATAAATGATGTGTCCCATCATGTTGTACCTACAGACTATGATATACGGTACAAGACAATGGCTTAGCTTCCAAATCTCAAACTTCAGGCTATTGCCAGTGTCTTATATTTAGAATCACATGATTGTCATCATGATTACCCCTTTAATATTTCTTTTCGCTAATTTCTCATCCCTATAAATCATGGTCACATTTAGAACACCAAAGAGCACTTCTGGATGATTTCGACCTTCTGTTTGACAAAGCAATAGTCTTTCCCTTCCAATACTTTCCCTCACTTGTCCTCCTCTCCAGTCACCCTAGCAAGATTGCAGTAGCTTTAAGTTGGGTGATGTAGATTTTCAAGGATTATAATTTGCATGTGTGGGGGGGTCCTATTTGGTGATCTAAAAGGGAATCATGATCTGGGACCACCTCTGTCCTTTGGTTTAGAAAGGGCAGTAAATCAACAGCTTTATCCGCCACAAGGGGGGGCATCTAATGTGTGTATGTGCATGCTACCCTGTGCATGCATGTCTCGCTAGACTGAACATGTCAGTATCACTGGCTGAAAGTAGCTGTAGAGTAAAAGAACTCTGTGATTCCATTAGTCTTAGTTTGATTCAGACTCAGTTGCCCAGAAAGGCCTGGAATAGGGAAGGCGATCACTGGTTATTTGGGTTGTAAAGGTAGATTATGTTGGACAACAACTTTATTTCTGCTTACAGCTAAAAGGTTTGCATTCTGTTATTCGTAGCTAAAAGTTCACAGCTGTTAACAAGCATAATTTCCTGTAATGTGATTAAGCAAAGTGGGTGTTGGTAATCAAAGAGTGGAATGATCAAAAAAGTGGTGGCTTTATATTTGAGGATTGCCCTTACACTCGAGACCTAAACCAGTGCTAAACTCAAAGCTTCATAACTAGCTTGTAAGCCGCTGGCTGACAATAGGTCATTTTTTAGCTCATTTCGGTGAAGCCAAAAGGAGCTAATGTGATGGTGTGGTGTCACTCACGTCATTGTAGGTGCCTTCACAGAGTTGTCCACATTTGGCAGACTGCCTGCCACTTTGATCTGTTTCTTGTGTCATTCCAAGAAACAGATCCTGCCCCTTGCAGGACCAATATTGAAGTTATTGCAGAAGGTTTCCCTCTGTCTACCGGGGGTGCATTTTCGATTGAATTTTCCTCTTAGGCTCAGGTCTTTGAATGCTTCTTTTCAAATTGAGTGGCCAAGAAAGTTCAACTGTCTCTGCTGAATCCTCTGTAACAGCTCTCTCTCCATTCCAACTTGTTGTAGAACCTCTTCGTTTGTAAGCCAATTCACATACGAGAGCCTGAGCATGCAGCGGTAAAACCATATTTTCCACTGCATCAACGTTTTGCCAAGTTTCCACCGTGAAAGCCCAAGATTCACACACGTACATAAAAGTCCAGATGAAAGCTTTGAGTAATCAGATTTTAACTGAGAAGGTGTTGAAGGTGTCTTTTGCTATGCTGATTCTTCTTCAGATTTCTTTTATAAAATGGGCATCTGAGGTGACTAGAACTCCGTGGTAATTTAATGACGAGACCTGATTTGTCATCACATTCTCTGCCATGTTGCAGATGGCATGCCAGTGGAACCTCCAACTTCGAAATGACCATGCATTTGGTCTTCTTTCTGTTTACATGTAACCCAAGATGTTTCCTCATCACTATTACTGTGTCAAAAAGCCTTTGGAGCTGTTCAGCAGACAATGCCAGTAGAATTGTATCATCAGCGTACCTGATTTTGTTGATCTTGACACTGTTGATGACGATTCCTTCTGGCATGTCCTTGAGTTTCTAAGGATCACTTCTGAGTACAAATTAAAGACGTTCAATGACATAACACATCCTTGTCAAACTCCACGTATGAGCATTTGAACATTTGTGAACCACGTACCAAAAGCCAGTTTAGAAAGCTTGGGATCAGTCCGCCAAGGTCTCCGCCTTTGACCGCCACCTGATCCACATAGCACCGGACCCCCATGATCCCTCCTGCAGGTGGTGAGCCCACTGGAGGGCGGACCCATGTAACTCCTTCGGGCTGAGCCCGGCCGGGTCCCATGGGTGGAAACCCGGCCACCAGACGCTAGCCTTCGAGCCCCTCCCCCAGGCCTGGCTCCAGGGTGGGGCCCCGGTAAGGAGAAGAAGGAGTCCTATCAAGCTTGGTTGGCTTGTGGGACTCCCGAAGCAGCTGAGGTGTACCGGCAGGCCAAGCGGAGTGCAGTTCGGGTGGTTGCTGAAGCAAAAACCCGGGTATGGGAGGAGTTCGGTGAGGCCATGGAACAAGACTTTCGGTCGGCCTCAAAGAGATTCTGGCAAACTGTCCGGCGGCTCAGGAGGGGAAAGCAGCTCCCCGTCCACACTGTGTATGGTGCGGATGGGACACTGTTGACTTCGACTGGGGATATCGTCGGGCGGTGGAAGGAATACTTCGAGGATCTCCTCAATCCCACTGATACGCCTTCCACAGAGGAAGCAGGGTTTGGGGACGAGGGGGATGACTCGCCTATCACAGGGGCTGAGGTCGCCAAGGTGGTTAAAAATCTCCTTGGTGGCCGGGCCCCGGGGGTGGACGAGATTCGCCCCGAGTACCTCAAGGCCCTGGATGTTGTTGGGTTGTCATGGTTGACACGCCTCTGCAACATTGCGTGGAGGTCGGGGGCAGTGCCTTTGGCATGGCAAACCGGGGTGGTGGTTCCTCTCTTTAAAAAAGGGGACCGGAGGGTGTGCTCCAACTTTAGAGGGATCACACTCCTCAGCCTCCCTGGGAAGGTCTATGCCAAGGTACTGGAGAGGAGAGTCCGGCCGTTGGTCGAACCTCGGATTCAGGAGGAGCAATGTGGTTTTCGTCCTGGCCGTGGCACATCGGACCAGCTCTTTACCCTTTCGAGAATTCTCGAGGGTTCGTGGGAGTTTGCCCAACCAGTTTACATGTGTTTTGTGGACTTGGAGAAGGCATTTGACCGCATCCCTCGTGGAATTTTGTGGGGGGTGCTTCGGGAGTATGGGGTATTGGGCTTGTTGTTACGAGCTATTCGGTCTTTGTACGACCGTTGTGAGAGTTTGGTTCGTATTGCCAACACTCGGTCGGAGTCATTCCCAGTGAGAGTTGGACTCCGCCAGGGCTGCCCTTTGTCACCGATCCTGTTCATAATTTTTAAGGACAGGATTTCTAGGCGCAGCCAGGGAATGGAGGGTGTCATGCTTGGTGACCACAGGATCTCATCTCTGTTGTTTGCAGATGATGTTGTCCTGTTGGCTTCATCCAGCAATGACCTACAGCTCTTGCTGGGACGGTTTGCCGCTGAGTGTGAAGGGGCTGGGATGAGAATCAGCACCTCCAAGTCCGAGTCCATGGTCCTCAGCCGGAAAAAGGTGGATTGTCCTCTCCGGGTTGGGGACAGGCTCCTGCCCCAAGTGGAGGAGTTTAAGTATCTTGGGGTCTTGTTCACGAGTGAGGGGAGAATGGAGCGAGAGATCGACAGACGGATTGGAGCAGCATCTGCAGTGATGCGGACGTTGTACCAGTCTGTTGTGGTGAAGAGGGAGCTTAGTTCTAAGGCAAAGCTGTCGATTTATCAGTCAATCTACGTTCCTACTCTCACCTATGGTCACGAGCTTTGGGTAATGACCGAAAGAACGAGATCGCGGATACAAGTGGCTGAAATGAGCTTTCTCCGTAGGATTGCTGGACTCACCCTCAGAGATAGGGTGAGGAGCTCAGTCATCCGGGAGAGGCTCAGAGTAGAACCGCTGCTCCTCCACATTGAAAGGAGTCACTTGAGGTGGTATGGGCATCTGATTAGGATGCCTCCTAGACACCTCCCACTTGAGGTGTTTCAGGCACGTCCCACTGGGAGGAGACCCCGGGGCAGACCCAGGACTCGGTGGAGAGACTATGTCTCCCAGCTGGTCTGGGAACGCCTTGGTATCCCCTCTGAAGAGCTGGAGCAGGTGGCTGGGGAGAGGGAAGTCTGGGCTTCTCTGCTTGAACTGCTGCCTCCGCGACCCGGACCTCCGGAAAAGCGGTAGAAGATGGATGGATGGATGGATGGATGGACATTTGTGAACCAGTTTTTTATGCCATCAGGGAGATGACTTGCAGCGAGTTGATCATTATACACTGATCTGATAATGCGCAAGTCATTGTTGTCCACTTGAATTTTAGGCAACATCTTGAATAGTTCAATGTGAAGGCCTTTGGTAATCAATGAAACACAGGGAGATGTCTTATTGGTGCTGAATGGCCTGTTCTAGCATTCTCAGGAAAAAAAATGACACACATCTTGTACCTTGGTCTTTCATGAATCCAAATTGAGTTTGTGAAATTTGTGGAAGTAGCTTCTGTTTGATTCTTTATAGGACAATCTTTAAGAATAACTTGAGAGTATGCAACATAAGGCTTGCACAGTCAAGGGTTCCAAGGATTTTCAGAAGATGGATAAAAAGTGACTTCAGCATGTCCTTGGGAACCTTCCCATCATGCAGATTTTTGTGACAGTTTCCCAGATCACTCACAATGATCCTCGGGTGGGTGAACATTCAGTGCTCAAGGTCAAAGGTCAGGAGATTTGGGCACTTCTGTATTTTCAGTAAAATTGACACTCCTAGGAAATTGCCTCAGTGATTGCCAAACTCACTCACAATGATCCTCAGGTAGGTCTGCATAAAAGTTCTGCTAAAGGTCAAGGTCAAAGGTCAGGAGATCTGAGCACTTATGTGGTTTCAGAAAAATCGCTACTCCTCCTAGATAATTGCCCCAGCGGTCACCAAACTCACTTGCAAGGATCCTCGGGAGGGTCTGCATCCAGGTTGCGCTCAAGGACAATGTGAAGGTCAATGGTCAGGAGATCTGGACACTTATGTGATTTCATAAAAATCGCTACTTTTTGTAGGAAATTGTGGAGATGCTCCCCAAACTCACAACAATTCTCAGGTAGGTCTGCATCCAGGTTGTGCTCAAGGTCAAAGGTCAGGAGATTTGGGCACTTATGCGATTTCAAAAAAATCACTACTCCTCATAGGCAGTTGCCCCAGTGGTCACCAAACTCACTCATGGGAATCCTCAGGAGGGTCTGCATCCAGGTTGTGCTCAAGGTCAATGTCAGTGTCAAAGGTCAGAAGATCTAGGCACTGACATGACTTTCGAAAAATCACTACTCCTCCTAAGCAATTACCTCGATTCTCACGAAACTCACTCACAATGACTCTCAGGTAGGTATGCATCCAGATTGAGGTCAAACTCATTGTCAAAGGTCAGGAAACCTGAGCATTTGTGACTCACGAAAAACTATACTCCTCCAAGGACATTGACCTTGATTTTAAGTATATCCTAGATGGGTCTGTATCTAGGCTGTGCTAAAAGTGACCATCAAAAATCAAGTTTTTTCTGTTGTTAACATGTCTGTAACATGTTTTTTGTGACTTACAAGACATATCAAGAACAAAATCTCACCACAGTCCCAAGTTTGTGTTTTTCTATTATGAATTTCCACTTTTGGAACATGCCCCTAAAACAGTATTCCTGCTAAGCCTGATTGGTTTAGTTTTTTTTTTAGTTTAATGCAGGGGTGTCAAACTCATTCCATGGAGGGCCAAGACCCTGCAGGTTTTACCTCCACCCAGTCTCTTCGGCAGAGTGTTTTCACTGATTAGCAATCAGTGGGAAGAAATTCAGTGAAATCACCTGTTGAAGGCACTGGGTGGAGGTAAAACCTGCAGGGTCTTGGCCCTCCATGGAATGAGTTTGACACCCATGGTTTAATGTTTATTTGAAAGCGGCATTACATACTAATGAACATTAGCACAAATGCAAGTATGCAAGATTAAGCAATACAGCTAATTTGCATCTGTAGTCCCCCGGTGGGTCACAAAAACACACAATCATATACGAGAACAACATCTGCAATGAAACTGTACAAAGTGGATATGCTAAAGTGCAAGAGTTCCCTTATCTGTGGAGAATTTATGGCAGAAAACGCAAAATTTGACCTTGCCTGTATCTTAGAAATTCTAACAGATACAGGCACAGTGTAAATTGGAAAAACATTGCAAATGACCCAAAGGTTATGACTGGAGAAATTTCATCAATGAATTTTGCAGAAATTTTGCATAATGTGACCTAATTTGCATATTGCAGCTATCAAAATTTCAAATGCCTGTATCTTGGAAATTATAACCGATACAGACAGACTGCAAATTGGAAAAATCTCTCAAAAATTCCCAGGCATCATTGCTGATACTTAATGGGGCATCTCTCACTGAAACGAGTCGTTTTGCCACAATGTTCTCTTCGGCCACGTGGTGTGTGCATGTGCATCGGCACCATGGTGTGTTTTGGATCATTCATCCATGTCCAGAAACCGCTTGTCCACATCCAGAAATCACTTGACCACGATTAGGCAAAACTGAAAAATTTTCAGAGTGGCTACTATGCCATTTGGCACTCCACTGAACAGAAAAAACGCAAATCGTAACACTGTGGGGCACCCCCACAACAGACTGGGACAAGCAGAGCGCTCAACTAGAGCAATTAACATAACAGTGAAATGTGTGTATTAATGTCAACAGGCAGCCTCGCTTCGTCTGGCTCTTTCCTGCTCAGTACTGTGATGTTAATGTGCCATTCATGCATTGTGTTCATGCTTCCTGCTCTTACTGTGATGCAAATGTCCCATGCCTTTCATGTATTGTCTGTAACTGGGTATATAAGCTGACTGAAATTCATGTTCATTCTCTCTCTGACTACTGCTACTGACACACGCATTCTGTGTCTCCTCACGAGAGCCTGAGGACCCGCTCCAGCCCGCCTGCACAGGGCTGGAGTGAGTCTTATGATGGCGGGATGAATGATAATAAACTTCCTTTTAAACTCTCAGTTCGCTGCATATTATTCTTCCGCCACAACACCATCAATCTTCTGCTGTCAGACAGTTACTTTCACTTTTGATTTTAGATCCACACAGTCAGAGGCTTGTAATCCAATTTGGAATCTTCCTCAGTGGATAAAGGGTCTTCTTCTGAATTGGGATCTGCCCAAAAAAGAGCATAGCCTTTCCCTCTGGAGCACGCACGCTTGGCTCTGTGCTCGCCATCACGCAAATGAAAAAGCTCCCGGTCCAGACCAGATTTACCCGAACTTTGCATTTGGGGAACATCCAGGTTTGGTGCTAGGAGGAAAGCTATACCGGTCTGCCATCCTGTGGTGTAAAAAGGTGTGTTCACTGGGGTCTGTGTTTAAAAGTATGGGCCGGTTTAGAGAGATAAGCTGACGGGTGCAGATCGGCGACCAGAACGAGTAAGTAGTTAAGGTGCTACAAACAAAGCATTCAAATGTCACACGAGTGAAGTGCTGTGTATGCGTACACAAACACATGCACTCAAGCATCTCACAGCAACAACAATCAACAACAACAACAAACAAGAGGCAGGGCATATGTGTGTGACTCACGGGCACATGTGTGTGTGGGGGGGGGGGGGGGGGAGCAGAGCAACCACTAGTTTTGAGTACAGTTTTGGTTGTTTAAAAGCCAAATTTTACAATGAGTCTTAAAAATGTTTAGTGTGGTACATTCTCTGATTGCAGGTGGTATATTATACCAGATCTTGGTGCCCCTCACTGATAACACAGATTGAGCAGATTGGTTATTCAGACGGATACTCTTTGCTACCTCCGGGAAAGAGAGAGGAGTCCAGGAGCAGCAGGATTGAGGCAGAGGGGGATGAAGGTGTCCGTTTTGCATAGCAAAGCAGTGGAGGAGGGGGCGACCAATCACATGCAAGCTCTGCAGGTCGGGAAGAGCAGAGCGGGTTGGGGTAGCAGCAGAGAGAGAGAGAGTGGAGAGAGGCAGAGATGTGGGAGGGAAGGTAGGGACCCAATTTGAATGTGGCTCAGTGAGACTGCAAGCCACATTCAAATCGAACTGCTCTCAGCTTACTTTGCCGGCGGATGAGGTACCGCGCAGGTCTCACTGAGCTGCGGAATGTGAGCTGCCCAGTGGGCAACTTTTGGTAAGAAGAACTCGTGCCGGCTCCCCGGAGTCTCAGAGCAGCCACATTCAAATCGGGTACCCCCCTCCCTTCTTTGCTCAGTCGCAGGTGGACGGCGTAAGACCACGGTCTCGCCAAGCATGGCGCCCTGTCCACCAGCAACTGCGGCAAGCCGGCACCAGTTCTACTTACCAAAATTGGCCCACTGGACTGCTCACATTCCAGCCTCCAAGCTGGGCCGGGCAGCGACTTTCTGCTGCACCAAGAATGATCCTTCCTCAAGTTGGATCCCATTCTTGGAGCCTTGGCTCACAGTCCTCTTCTTCCAGGTATTGGTGGGCAGGAGTATGGCTGGAGCAAATTAGAATATCCATAGATCTGCACATACTTATGTAATTAGATGGAAGCTGTAAAAAGCTCTTTCCAAGCAGTTCTAAGGAAATGATTTTTTTTTTTTGTGTATAAAAAGCCACAATATACTATTTTGGGCAATACACATTTGTTTTTGATAGTGTTTTTGGTGGGTTTAGAGTCGCCGGAATGCATCTTTAAGATCAAGGTCAATGGTCTGAGCACTCTTGGGGTGATTTCACCAGGCCGGAATGAGCTACTCCATCACTGACAACCTCTTGATATTTAGAAGCTTGAAGTTTAGAGGGTTGTTTTTTTTTTTTTTTTTGAGGGGGGGGGTCTTTAGGGTTTTTTTTTTCCCTTTTTTCAGTAGTGGCATTATTTGCAGAGAAGAGTGTGTGGAGTATTAAGCTATCAGCTTCAAACTTGCACAATCAAGCTATACGGGTTTAATACTTAGATATAGACATTTGCTAATTAGTAACAGATTGATAAGACATACGAATGTCAGTAACCCAAGGTGAAGCACCAACATATTATACAAGCTTTACCTGTCTCAGTCTGCAAGGAAGTCAGCTGCATTCCTTCTGCTTCTGGCACACAGGGAGATGGAGGTCCAATTAATTTCTGGGGAGTTAATATTTTTCCTTAATTTATTCTGTGATTGTCAAAATATTTTTGCACTTAAAAAGTAACATACGTAACACAGCTCTAGAAAAGACTCCAGGCCCTATTACCATGATCTAGTCAACACTGTATAGTCTAAGGGCCAGAGTGCATTTATTGACATGTCCAAGTAAATTTATTACAACTTTTACAGCAGTGCAAAAATGAATTCTGCACTCAGTAGAAAGCATGAAGGGGCTGTCCCACTTCTCTTAATTATTCGAAGGTATGTTTTGGGCATAACATTCATTAAACCAATCACAGTCTTTCTTCTTTTCTCCTTTAATGTACAGGGGCAAACATTCTAAGGTTTAATACTAGTACAACACCATTTAAATGTGAGTACAAATCCATTTTTATGCTGGAGAACCTGCATGCTCATTCACAAAGTGTCCACACTGCTGGCCTGCCCTGGGGTTTCCTCCCAGTGCAACATGCCTGAAACATCTCATGTGGGAGGCAACCACAAGGCATCCTGATCAGATGTCCAAAGCACCTTTTAACTGGATCCTTTTGATGTGGAGAAGCAGCAACTCTACTTTGAGCTTCTCCCAAATAACTGAGCTTTTCACCATATCTCTAAGGATGAGTTCAGCCACCCTACAGAGACAGCTCATTTCAACCTCTTGTATCTGTGATCTCATTCTTTTGGTCATTATCCAAAGTACATGGCCATAGGAACATAGACTGAGTGGTAAATCGACAGCTTTGCTTTAAAGCTCACTTCCTTCTTCACCACGACAGACCTGGTACAATGTCCACATCACTGCAGATGCTGCTCTAATTAGTTTGTCAAGCTCCGACTTCATTCTCCCCTCACTCCTGAGATACATGAACTCTTCCACTTGGATCAAGGCTCCATTCCCAACCCAGAGTGGACCGTGCACCCTTTTCTGGCTGAGAACTATGGACTCAGATTTGGAGGCACTAATTCTCATCCTGGTCACTTCACATGCAGTAGGAAATTGTCCCAGCAAGACCAGTAGGTCACTGTTCAATGAAACCAGTAGGGCCACATCACCTGTGAAGGGCAGAGATGAGATCCTGTGGCCGTCGAACATGATACCCTTTGTTACATGGCTGGTCCTAGAAATCCTGTCCGTAAATATTATGAATGGGATTGATGGCAAAGGGCATCACTGGTGGAGTCCAGCTCTCAGTGTAAATGAGTATGACTGATTGTTGGCAATATAAAGTATACTTTCACAGTGTTCATATATGGCCCTTTTCCACTAGTACCCAGTCGGCCCTACTTGGCTCTACTCGGCCCGGTTTGTAGCCTTTTCCATTAGTACCTAGTACCTGTTACCAGGTACTATTTTAGTACCTATTCAAGGCCAGGGTACAACTGTGCTGAGTCAAGCCGAAAATGTGACGTCAACAGACTGCAGGCCACTGATTGGTCAGGGCGTAACGTCATGAAAGCATCCGTCTTCTGTGGAATCGACACGACCGCCATTTGCAATAGTTCACGGACTAAACTCGGTCACCGAGTAAACACGATATTAATAGAGATGGCACTGTAGGTTTTGCAGAAATCTACACCGTGGTCCAACGAAGAGGTGCAGAGTTTTTTGTGCTTGGTGGCAGATCCACAGTGAGAGGAGCAACCTGCACCGATACAGATGCAGCTCAGCATAGAACCGGACTACGGACAAGCTGAAGATGAACGTGAGAGAACCATCGATGGTGAGTGATTTGTGATATTGTGCATCTTTTTTTGCTTATTTATCCTGTTGGTGGTAAGTTCACTTTTTTTGAGCAATACAACACTGTCCTGTGCTGGCTAACGAGTGTTTGCTAGTAGCTAGCTAGCTAGTAGCCAACTCTGCTGATTCGCGCTTGCTTTGTCCGAAGTATTCGCTTGTGAGAGCAAAACGATGAAATATGTTAATCCTGGTTAAAGTCCTGGTTTGTGTATGTTTTGCACTTTGGTGCTGTGCATTAAGTTGTGTGTAATTTCTTTCTAGAATCTGATTCCACATGCCAGGGGTTAGCCTCCCTCAGTGTTTCTATTGTGGATACGGTCAAGTGGACCCCAGGAGCCGAAATCTCAACATAAACAAGTGCATTTTCAAACCAGTGATTTATAAAGTGATTCATATAATTTTCTAAAGCGTCAGAAAAGACCCACACACCAATTCTGTGGATTTTCCATAAAAGGTGTTGGAACAGTGTTTTCATGCTGTTTCTGTTCCACCATAAATCTCTGGATTGAAAATGTACTTGTACATATACAGAGTGGATCCTGGGGTGCTCACTGGTCAGGGAAACAAAGCATTTTTGTCACATCCCACCACTGACTTTCACAAGTGTATTTCCCTAACACAGGTACAGCTCCAAAAATTAGAATGTCATGAAAAAGTTCAATATTTTTTGTCACTCATTTCAGAAAGTGAAATCCATATATTACGTATATAGATTCATTACACAGACAGTAATATATTTCAAGCATTTATTTATTTTAATTTGGATGATTATGGCATACAGCCCCTGAAAACCCCAAATTCAGTTTGGCAAAAAATTAGAATATTACATAAAATTAATTTTAAAAAATAGTTTTTAAATAGAAATGTTGGCCGCTGAAATGTTGGTTAACATGGGCTGTAGCCATAATCTTCAAAATTAAAATAAACACTTGTAATATATCAC
Organism: Pholidichthys leucotaenia; assembly: GCA_020510985.1. Taxonomy (NCBI): domain Eukaryota; kingdom Metazoa; phylum Chordata; class Actinopteri; order Cichliformes; family Pholidichthyidae; genus Pholidichthys; species Pholidichthys leucotaenia. The sequence continues at coordinate 255,193,974 of CM035849.1, read as the reverse complement.
TGTCCGTGTAATGAATCTGCTATATATGGGTTTCACTTTCTGAATTGAGTGACAAAAAATATTGAACTTTTTCATGATATTCTAATTTTTTGAGATGTGCCTGTATATGTTTTGAACTTGCTTTAACTAACCACCATCCATTTCTGTCGTTCATCTAGGCAAGAGGAAAGGAAAAGCAGCCGCCCCACAACAGACCTCGCCACTGTGGAAAGTACTGAAATCCTTTGCTTTTATAGGTATAGTGCCAAAACCAAAGTAGCACAATTTCCACTTAATATAAAAGGGACTGAACTGAGATTTATTTGATTGTGTGAATATTAATTACAGAATAAATGAAAATGACTGGCACATCAACTGTAAAATAAATTGCTTGTTAATGTATGTATTTTTTTTGTCAGATCACTTGTGTGATCCTTTGTGAGTTATGTTCATAACTGTATGTTGCACTTTGGGGATTGGGAGTTGTTCAGTCATCAATATAATTTAGTTTATATATGTAGTTTATAGTCTATCATCAATAAACTAATGCAGTATCATAATAGCAGGACACATTACAAATATTTGAGACCCATTGTAGTGCATCCTTTTATATTTTAACAATACAAGTACAAAACACCACCCACACTTGAAGCCAGGGCAATAAGAGATACAGAGGTGACAGAGCGGTGGATAAACTTTTATTGATAAAAATTCCATATTTTGACTGAGTGACTCCATACTCGGTGATGCACACCTTCAGTTAAAGTACTATATTCCATTCAAGTGAATGTATTAATTCATTCTGATTGCTGAGGCCACAGTAAAAACAAATGATTTTAAACATAACCCAGCCCTTGTAAAATCTACTTTACTGAAGCACAGCTACATGAAAATTGGGGTTAAATACAACAACGAAGTACTTTATTGTCACATTCGAATTGTAATCGCTCCTGTTTTGTTTTCTTTTGAATTCTTGGATGGAATATGGGTGGGCAATATAAGCTGCGGCTTCAGCCAGCACCCATTTCGGATAACCTATGTTGAACTGTATAATCAGAGGAGTTATTGTTTAATTTGACCTTGTTAGATTTTTTTCCCCTTTGTTATATTATTCTATTTTCTTTTAATCTTTACTTTTAATCTATCCAAAATAAAGATTCATTCATTCATTCACATTCCACCACTGGCTTTTAGCAACAAGTGTATTTCCCAAATATGTTTTAAACTTGCATTTATTAACCACCACCCATTTCTGTCTTTTGTCTAGGCAAGAGGAAAACGATCCACCCCAAACTGGACCTTACCTCACTATTTACAGAGATGCAGGCCGAAGATCTGCTGAACTGGGACCAGCTTGAGTGGCACATCCCAGCTGCTTCTCAGTGAGGCAGCGTGGCCGACGTGTGTGACCCATTCTAATTTTTTTTTTTACAGTATGGAATCTGGAATTTGCTGCTGATTGTAATAAACAATTTAGTGACTCAGAACAGGAAGAACCTCGACAGATTAAAGAGGAACAAGAAGAACTCTGCATCTGTCAGGAGGGGGAGCTGATGGTGGTGAAGCTGGAGGCCAATACCTTTGAGGAAAATGAGCATGAAGCAGACGGCGAGCGACTCCCATCTCTCAACTCTGCTGTAGCTGAGATCAAAAATGAGCAAGGAAGTCGGTGTGCAGACCCTCGATCAGCTAGAGAAGAAGACCCCAAACCGAAGAAGAGACATCTGACAAGCAGAAGTCACAGTGACGACGCTGATGACTCAGGGTGGCACAGTATCGTCTTCTTTCGGCTGCTCACTTTCATAGACCATCTGCCTCCACGGTGGTCTCCATTTGCCAGATGGCATCTTCATCAGCGCTGCACTGTCTTCACCTGTGATGGGTACCGCTTCCACCGATGTACAAACACACTTGAACCATGGATGCCAGCGCTTGACTACGTCATACGGTGGGTAATTCTAACCAGAAGTCTCTTTGATCTCATCGAACGTCTGCCGTGGTGTGTGGCCTCTCAAGTAAAGGAACTTGATTGTGATGGACTACTTTTCAGTGCAAAATAACTGACGGGTAACGACTGATGCCAATTAACCTAACCTAAGTTAGGTTAATTGGCATCAAAACTGGGGATTCTAAATTGTCCTAAGGTATGACTGTGAGAGTGAATGGTTGTCTGTCTCTCTGTGTTGGCCCTGTGATGGACTGGCAATCTGTCCAGGGTGTACCCTGCCTCTCGCCCAAAGATGCTGGGATAGGCTCCAGCCCCCCCGCGACCCGAACAGGATCAAGTGGAAGAAGATGAATGAATGAATGAATATGTTTGCATCATGATTTTCTATTTTGTCTGTTAAGGCACCAGTGGGAAAAGAGTCAACAGTACAAACCATTTATTGGTGACTTTGAAAATAATGGCTCATTTTTAAGAAAAAGTAACCAAAACAATTATTTTATTTACTGAAGACTGTATTGCTGGATGTGCCACTGCAGAAGACCCTGCACACTTTAGTGACAGTACCAGTATATGGAGGAATTCTAGGCCATATTAGCATCTGTACTTTATCATAATGGGTTTGTGGGGGGGGGGGGTGTCCAATCATGTGCCATGGAGGGCCAAGACTCTGCAGGCTTTACCTCCAGTGTCTTCAACAGCAGAATCCACTGAATTTCTTCTACTGACTGCTGATCAGTGAGAACACCTGCTGAAGAGACTGGGTAGAAGAGAGAACCTGCAGGGTCTTGGCCCTCTATGACACATGGTTGGACACCTCTGGGTTAGGGTTTAATGGGATTTAACATTTTAACACAAACTGATTTATGGTTCATAATTCTGTTGACAGACTTACACCAAACCAAAAGTGATTTCTCAAACTGCTGGACTGTTCTTAGACCGCTTTTCCAATCTTTCAGTATTTAATTTATGTCACTTGGTGGTAACCTTGACATATAAAAAAAGAGACATCTGCAAAAACTTCAAAGGTTTATTGTCAGTGCAATTCCCAGTGCAATACTACATGAATGCATGTATAGTACATTGTTGATGCAGAGAATATATATTTCTACAGTACATGTATCTAGTAAATCAAATATTTTCCATGTAACCTTGTGACAGCATTATTTTAATTGCTTTTAATCCTAGCTCAAGTTTGTTTTGGCCTAAAATGCATCATAATTGTCAAATATATCTTATTATACCTAACTCATTACTGTTTACCTTTTGAATATATATTTTGTGGTTAATGTAACCCCATAACTACAACCTGGCGATCAAGTTGTGTCAGTTGATCACTTTTTGCCATGACACCACCACAGACTCAGTGCTGCTGGAGCAGGTATGTCCCATGATGTCTCAACAGTCTGTCCATGATTTTCACACAGATCAGAGCAATTTGTTGTACAGGAAGCTAAACGTTTCTACAGACATGCTTAGACTCTATAACCACTGATCGTTTGTGAAGCTGGGGTGACATCAGTGAGAGGCCGTATTGAACGCCAGACCAACTGTTTGAAGCGGTAATTTTCCCACAACAGAGCCATCTGAAACACACACACACAGCATACATATTTTAGTACCTAATAGCGATAACTCTCAGACATTACAGTTTAGTACGACGTACTTAAAGCAAATTAGTATTAGCAATCATTAGCTTACCGTCATATGTGATATAGTTTGTATCCTCACGTCTTCGGCTCTATGGCTTCCCAGACGCTCCAGTACTTTTCCAGAGTGTTTCGTCTCGCTGCCTGTACCCTTGTCTGGCGGTCCTTTTTGGCCTTTACAGTGACAAAAAGCCACAAACCAAGGAGTCGCCTTGTACAGCCGCAATGTTATGTTTTGCTTGCGTCGCGTGTTTTACGTCATGGGAGTGTGGCACTGCCTTGCTGTAAAAAAAAATCCCGCCCACCCCAGGCATACCCAGCTGCAATGGAAACACAACTGAGCCGAACCGAGTAGAGCCGAGTAGTGTAGAGTAAGGCCGACTGGGTACTAGTGGAAAAGGGCCAATAGAGACCAGATAATTCATAGCAATGGACCTGATACCCCATATTCCTGAAGTAGCCCCCCACAAGAAACCATGAGGATCAAGTTCAAATGTTTTCTGCAAGCCAATAAAACACGTGTAGACTGGTTGGACAAACTCCCACGAACCCTCAAGGATCCTAGAGAAGGTAAAGAGTTGGTCCGATGCACCGTGACCAGGACAAAAACCACATTCTCCTGAATTCTCCTGAATTGGAAGCTTGACCAACGGCCAAACCTCCTCTTTAATACACTGGCATAGACCTTCCCAGCAGGGCTGAGGAGTGTGATCCCTCTGAAATTGGAACCCACCCTCCAGCCGCCTTTCGTGAAGAGGGTAACCACCACCTCAATTTGCCATGCCAAAGGTACTGTCCCCAACTTCCATGCAATGTTGTAGAGGTCAACCAGGACATCAAAACTCCTCCATTAAACTAAGGAAAAGTGTGCCATTCCCCCCAGCAGGTCTTGGTCAGGAAAGTCAAGTCTATTACTTGACTTTCTTGAGTCTAAAATTGATGTAGCCTATTTTCACTAAAAAGAAAAATCAGGATATCCGTAGATGAGATCAAATAAAGCATGCTTCCTTTACACTTTTACTTCAGACCTGGTTTTTGCTGATCAAAGGTGCATTCACAGAGAATGCAATATATAGCCCAAATGCACATAACATTGCATCGAGCTCCAGTCACTTTAAATGACTTGCCTCCTATGAGCGCAAACCACTCACACAGTCAGTCCCTATTAAGTGGTGAGGGCGCACAATGTGTTGACAGAAACAATCAACAGTAATTACAGTAAAGGCATATTAGCATTTTTAGAGAGTTTTCTGTCTTATATTTTTTTTTCTTTTAATAATATTGCCCCATGGTGTAAGTAATAGAAGGAAGAATGTTGCACAGAGTTCATAAATGAGCTGAAAATGAAGGAAAGATGCTAAATCAAGAAGTTTTGAGGATTAGCAAGGTGGATGTGAGGGCATTTAGGAAGAGGGTGAAGAGTGGAAAGGCTGTTGGTCCAGATGGCATACCTGTGGAGGTATGGGCAGGAGAGATAGCAGTAGTTTTTTTTAACCACATTGTTTTGCATAATCTTGGAGAGTGAGAATATGCCTGAGGAAAGGAGAATAAGCACTGTGATACCAATCTTCTAGAATAAGGGTGCCACTGAGAGCGATATTAACTACAGTAGTATAAAGTTGATCAGCCACACTATGAAGATATGGGAAAAAGTTGTTGAAGCCAGGTTAAGAAGAGCGGTGACAATCAGCATGCATCAGTATGATTTTATGCCAAGAAAGAGGCTAAACACATGCAGTGTTTAGCCACGTGTCATCCTTCAACTGCTGGCTCTCTGTGTGATGCCCTGCAAATGATGTGGGCTACACAGACAATTGGAACTCATTTTGGGGAAAACATGATCTTGTTAGGCGAGATGGCATCCATCCCACCTTGGATGGTGCATCTCATTTATCTAACAATCTCGCATAATTTTTATCCAAAGTTCAAAACCCTTGACTACTACTCAGAGTTGGGACCAGGAAGCAAAGTTGCAGTGTTACAGGCCAATCTGCAGCTGCTCTCAATCCACCACCCCTCAATTTAGCCTGTCTCCCCCATCAGAGAATCACTGTCTGCTCCCTATAAAGTAAATAAAAATATAATGTATAAGCATCCCAAAGTGATTAAACAAAAAGTTGATAAAACCCAAATTAAACATGTAGCCTCTAAATCTAACAACTTGGCCTCTGTTCCTCCTCATAATTTAAAAATTAAATGCACTTTGTTAAATATTGGGTCTCTAACTCCCAAGTCTCTGCTAGTCCATGATCTGTTAATTGATCATCAGATTGATTTACTATCCCTTGACAGACTTGGTTAGGGCAAGAGGATCATGTTGGTTTAAATGAATCAATTCCCTCTGATTACACTTTAGATTCTAAAGTGTAATCAGAGGGAATGGTGGGAATGGTGGGCAGCGGGGGCCATTCCACTGCAGATTTTCTGTTCCACCCAGTCTCTTCAGCAGGTGTTTGCTCTGATCCCCTTCAAGGACTGTTAATCAGTGAAAGCACCTGCTGATGAGACTGGGTGGAATAGAAAACCTGCAGTGGAATGGCCCTCCATGGCACATGATTGCCCACCCCTGCTAGAATGTGTGTCCCTGTGTATTAAAGGAGAAAAGAAGAAAGACTGTGATTTGTTTATTAAACTGTCAATATCGCAGAAGTTCTGGTCATGGAGGAGTAGTAGCAACAATTTACCATTCCAAATGACTAGTTATTGTAAAGCAAAAAACATGTAATAATTCCTTTGAGGGCCTGGTCCTCAGTATTGGGCATTTTCACAACTTTAGGTTAAAACCAATTTTATTTGCCATAGTTTATCATCCTCCCTCAGCTTACTCAGAGTTTTTATCTGAATTTGCAGAGTTTTCAGCTGATTTAGTGCTTAAATTGGATAGAATTATTACAGTAGGGGACTTTAATATACATATAGATGTAGATAGTGATTGCTTTAATATAGCATTTAATTCAATATTAGACTTGATGGGGTTTTCTCAGAAAGTAGGAAATTCTACCCATTATCTTCACCACACATTGGATCTTGTGCTGACATTTGGCACGGAAATAGAAAATCTGGTAGTGTCTCCTCATAACCCTGTACTGTCAGACCATTATCTGATAACCTTTGATTTTACTATTTCTGACTATTTGGCTCCTAAAGAAAAATATTACTACAGTAGATGCCTCTCAGGTGATGCTGTTACCAAATTTAAGCAGATTGTTTCCTCAATGCCACGTGTCAACACAACAGAGATAAGCTATGGAGAGCTTGCTCCTTCTGTAATTGATAGCATAGTAGATAGTGTTACAGCTTCTCTGCATTAGACTCTAGACATGCTTCAAAAAGAAAAAGTCTAATCAGAGATTTCTGACTTATTGGTTCAACACAGAAACTCATAGCTTAAAACAGAAGACTCGTCAATTAGAAAGAAAATGGCACTCCACTAAATAAGATGAAATCTATTTAACTTGAAGAAACCAACTTTTAATTTATAAAAAGAAAAAAATTTAGGAAAGCTAGAACAAGTTATTATTCTGCATTAATAGAAGAGAACAAGAATAATCCCTGTTTTTTTTCAGCACTGTAGCCAGGCTGAAAAAGAGTCAGGACTCTGTCAAACCCAGTATTCCTTTAGAGCTTACTAGTCAGGACTTTATGAACTTCTTCAATAATAAAATTTCATCTATCAGAGATAAAATCAGTCAGATCATTCCCACCATTAATTTAAATACAGTAACAACTACAGCTCCTTCAACTGATATCTGGATGAGTTTACTCCAACTGACCTTTTAGAGTTAGATAAAATAATTTCCTCATCCAAGCCTTCAACTTTTCTACTAGACCCTATTCCTACCAGGTTATTTAAAAAAGTCTTTCAGTTTATTGATAGTTCTATTCTTCAAATAATTAATTCTTAATTAACATTAGGCCACACGCCACATGCTTTTAAAATTGCTGTAATTAATGCAGGATCACGGCGTTTTAGCTAACTACAGTCACATCTCTAATCTGCCTTTCATTTCAAAAATTTTAGAAAGAGTTATTGCTACACAGTTATTTGACCACTTGCAGGGAAATGGTTTATTTGAAGAGTTTCAGTCAGGGTTTAGAATTCATCATAGTGCTGAAACCGCTTTAGTGAAGGTCACTAACGACCTCCTCATCGCATCTGATAATGGGCTTGTTTCTGTACTTGTCCTTTCAGACCTTAGCGCAGCTTTTAATACTATCAATCATAACATTTTACTTGATAGAGTAGAACACTTTGTTGGACTTAATGGAACTTTGCAGTGGTTTAAATTTTATTCATCTGATTGGTTCCAGTTTTTTCATGTAAATAATGGGTTTTCTTCAAATTCAAAGGTCAGTCGTGGAGTTTTACAGGGAGCTGTGCTAGGTCCTCTTCCTTGTAGTTTATATATATATATATATATATATATACACAGTATATATATATATATATATATATATATATATATATATATATATATATATATACGTATATATATACTGTATATATACTGTATATATATGTGTATATATATATATATATATATATATATATATATATATATATATATATATATATATATATATATATATATATATATATATATATACTGTATATATATATACTGTATATATATATATATATATATATATACTGTATATATATATATATATATATATATATTTTAATTTGATTTTGTATACTTTATTGATCCCTAGAGGGGAAATTGAGGGCATCCACATGGATGGATGAAGCAGCCACGGTACGGCGCTATCCCTTTACCATTCACACACACATTCACACCTAGGGCCACTTTTAGAGTCTCCAATTAACCTAACCTGCATGTTTTTGACCTGTGGGAGGAAACCGGAGAACTCCCGGAGTAAACCCACGCAGACATGGGGAGAACATGCAAACTCCACACAGATCACTGTTGGTCAGGGGCTGGGATCGAACCAGGGATCCCATGGCCAAGGGTGAGTTGCTGTGCTGCCACAGTGCAAACCACTGCGCCACCGCACATTAGGTAATATTATTCGAAAGCACTGCATAAATTTCCATTGTTATACAGATGACACACAATTAAATTTGTCAGTGAAGCCAGATGACAGTAATCAATTAACCAAATTAGAGGCATGTCTTAAGGAAATCTGAGCGTGGATGACTTGTAATTTCTTGCTATTAAATTCTGATAAGACTGAAGTCATTCTATCGTGCCCCCCAAAATTTTTAAACACTTACCCAAATCAAACTCTTAGTTTGGATGGGGTTACGTTCTCTCCTAACAGTTCTATGAGGAACCTTGGAGTTATTTTTGATCAAGATCTGTTCTTTAATTCACATATTAAACTTGTTTCCAAGACTGCTTTTTATTATTTGCATAATATTGCCAGGATTAGGAGCATCTTGTCTCAGAGTGATGCTGAGAAACTAATTCTTGCTTTTGTTAGCTCTAGATTAGATTATTGTAACTCTTTATTATCAGGCTGCTCTAAAACATCTTTAAAAAGTCTTCAGTTGATTGCACTGGGCTTCACTCCTCTCTTCACTGTCAATGTAATATTTTTGTTGGTCATTAGCATCTGGGCAGCACGGTGGTGCAGTGGTTAGCACAGTGGCAGCACAGCAAGAAGGTCATGGGATCGATTCCACCCTTGACCATCGTGGGTTCGATCCCACCCCCAGACCATCGATGACCCTTCTGTGTGGAGTTTGCATGTTCTCCCCGTGTCTGCGTGGGTTTACTCCGGGGACTCCGGTTTCCTCCCACATGCCAAAAACATGCAAGTTAGGTTAATTGGCATCAAAACTGGGGATTCTAAATTGTCCTTAGGTATGGATGTGAGAGTGAATGGTTGTCTGTCTCTCTGTGTTGGCCCTGCGATGGACTGGCAATCTGTCCAGGGTGTACCCTGCCTCTCGCCCAAAGATGCTGGGATAGGCTCCAGCCCCCCACCCCCACCCCCGCGACCCGAAAGGATTAAGCGGTAGAAGATGGATGGATGGATGGATGCATTAGCATCTGTTTGTTCTCTTCAATAGATTAAGTCCCCATCATTGTTTGCTGTATACATGTCCGTTCTTTCCTTCTTCTTTACCCCCCCCCCCCCCCAGCCAGTTGCAGCAGATGACTGCCCCTCCCTGATCCTGGTTCTGCTGGAGGTTTCTTCCTGCTAAAAGGGACTTTTTCTTCTCCACCGTCGCTAGGTGCTTGCTCACAGGGGATCGCCTGATTGCTGGGGCCTTTCTGCAATTGTGGGTTTTCCCCTACAGTTTAATAGTGTTATGAGATGATTGTTATTTTGAAATTGCACTATATAAATAAAGTTGAATTGAATTAAATGTGTCCTTTTAGAGTTTTGAAGTATAGAGAAGGTCAGAAAGAGTTGCACTGTCTTTGTAGAAATAGAGAAAGCATATAAGGTGTATAAGGTGCCAAGAGAGGAAGTGTGGTACTGTCAGAGGAAGTCAGAAGTTGCAGAGAAGTATGTGAGGGTGGTTCAGGACATGTATGAGGACAGTGAGACAGTGGTGAGGTGTGCTGCAGGAGTGACAGATGCATTCAAAATGGGAGTGGGATTACATCAGGGATTGGCTCTGAGCCCCTCCTTGTTTGCTATGGTGATGGAAAGGTTGACAGGTGAGATCAGGTAGGATCCTCCATTGTTTGCAGATGACACTGATCTGTAGTGAGAGTAGCAGTGAGTGAGTGTAAAAGAACCTGGAGAGGTGGAGGTATGGTCTGGAGAGAAGAGGAATGAAAGTCAGTAAAAAAAGACAGAATATATGTGTGTAAATGAAAGGGATTCAGGTATAAGATAAGATAAGCCTTTATTAGTCCCACAATGGGGAAATTCCAGGATTGCAACAGCACAGGGATAACAACACTCAGAGCAACAATCAGAAGGCAAGAAAAAAAGCAAGAGCAGCTAATATACGTACATATGTACATATTACTATAAATATATATATATATATATATATATATATACACAGACACACAGTGCAGAGCAGTGTGTCTGTATAGCAGTGAAGATGCAAGAAGTAGAGGTCAACCACAAAAGAGGTGAAGAAGAGAATGCAGACAGGGTGAAGTGGGTGGAGGCAGTGTCAAGGGTGATTTGCGACAGAAGAATAGTAGCTAGACGATGGTAGTGAGACCTGCTATAATGTATGGTATAGCACTGCCTGAAAGTGTGGAGGCAGAGCTGGAGGTGGCAGAGTTAAAGATGCTAAGATTGTCATTAACCGAGACTAGGAAGGCCAAGATTAGAAATGAGAATATCAGAGGGACAGCTCAGGTTGAGCAGTTTGGCGCCAAAATAAGAGGCAAGGCTGAGATGGTTGGACATGCTGAAGATGAAGCTGCCAGGCAGGAGGAAAAGAGGAGGACCACAGAAAAGACTTTCTGGTGTAGTTAAGAAGGACTTGGAGAGGGTTAGTGTGACAGAAGAGGATGCAAGGGATAGGTTGAGAGGGAAGCAGATGATCTGCTGTGGTGACCCCTAAAGGGAGCAGCTGAAAGAAGAAGACTCCAATTGTTGTGAGAAACAGTCTGTACATGGCAATTTTGTTACTTAAAGTTAGACATTTTGACATGAATGTCTATGGACTGACGTCACTTTCAGCATTTGCCTCAAGTGGCCATTCAAGGGATGGCAAATTTCTGAATTTCTATGTGTGCTTCATTGCACAGCTCTAAAATCTGCTGCCACTCTCTCATCCACGTACATGAGCATTCCTTCACTTTTTAAATTAGTACGTCAGTAGATGCTGTTGCACTCATGCCCTTCCAATGCACCCAGCGTTTAACTTGTGACTAATTCATTAAAAAATACAAACAAAAAATGCAATGTCATCTGTTGTATTAATTGTATTTGTCCACGGTAACTACTCTGCTGTGAACGTAAATGTCTTTGCATTGTTCAGGCTCTAAAATTTGGACCATTTGGAGGGTAAACACCCTTTTCCCCAAAATCCACATGCATCTTTTCTCTTTGGCCTAATGACTCATGTCATGTTCCAGCAACAGCCGAGTCACATCACCTCAGGATGGATCGAGCTGGAGTGCTCCATGGAGTTAATAACTGCCTCATTTGTCTGAGAAGGAACAAAGGTCTCCTCGAGCTGCTCTACTTGTCATCAGTGCATTTAACAATGTCAAAAGGAGGAAAAGTGGAAAACAAAGTTGAACAAGAACCATTGGAGAGTAGCATTCTCCAGCAAGTTTGAGCCAATCAGAAGTGGTCCTGATGAGAAAGTGGTGCCTTTGCCCCGCATTGCTATTCGAGATCTGTATGTTTCTGTGTGCAGATGTATGTCAAACAAAGGGCCGCTATGTCTGCCTATTGTCCATACACCCGGGCTGGGGGGCGGGGCGCTGTCTGCTGGGAGCAACCAGGCATCTGAAATTACTTCACATGACTGTCTCTTTACCCTTTTTCCTCCTGACACCTTTGTTGCTCCTCTCCCTTTCGCTCCGCTGTCCTTTCCCTTCATTTTCCACATTTGCTCATCTCATCACCACAAAGCCTCTTTAACTCTCACCTTCTCCTTCCTTAAAATTCTCCGACCACCAGTTCCAGCTGTCTCTCAGTTGCCATCTAGTTAATATTATCCTGCAACTGATGGAAAGTTTGTCTCCCATTACAACTCCATTTTTTTGGGGTGGGTGGGAGACATCGATCTTTTGATATAGAAATGGTACCTACACTTCGTCCCAAGTGTGTTTTTTTGTAGGAGAGACAAGCGTGGGAAGACAATGAAAAACGGAAGGTGTGATTCCTCAGGGAACCCTGTCATAAAGCATTATGACAAATTTGGACCACTGTTTGTGAGAAACAATATATATTCTCAGTCATAGCACAGCGACACAAGACAAATGGTGCAGTAGGTGCCAACTAGAGGCTAATAATCTCTTTAATGCTTTCCCATCATGCTAATCCACACTAAGTACCCAAATGCTCAAAAGTAAAGGGGAAGATGAACAAAGAAGAGCAAAGCATCTGTGTATTCTAAAGCATGCAAGTTATGCACAGATGGAACAAAGTCAGGGAAGGAACGCATGGAGACAAAGGAGAGGAAGCGAAGGACTAACCTGTCAGTTCCACTGCCACATGTCAAAGTCCACACAAACACACACACACACACACACACACACACAGAGTCATCGTGCTCCCACGCGCTTGCACTCGCAGCTTGTGTGAGGAGGCAGAGAGACGAGAACCCATCATTGTTCTCCTAACCCCTCCCACATGGATGCGTAGCTCTGTCTGGATGGACGGAGGCATGCAGGAGCAGCACACACATCAGCACACTTTCTCACAGTGCATGTCATTAACAAAAATGGAATTTAGTTTGTTGCAGCCTGTATTCAAGCAAGGAATTCCAGCACACACCCAGCTTCCTTTCCCATATGCTCACAGCACACAAAGGACTCCAGTCACAGACCGGCGGCTCATGTGAGATAAGTGTGATGTATGGTGCACGTGGAGAGCATATGGTGTGTCTTTCTACTTTGTCCAGTGCTGTGTGCTTCTTCCATTGTATCCCTGTGGAAGACTGTGATTTCACAATGAGCGTTTTTTTTTTTTCCTGCTCTGTAACAATGAGCCGTCTCAGTGTCCTTGTGTTTTTTCCACTAAAGGGTGGGGGTTAGCTTGATTATAAACAACAACGTACCTTTACACACGGCCATGGGGGCTGAAACTGCAATGGCATCTGTTCTGATAACCCCCAGGGGCAGCATTTCTACATGTGCTTACCATCTATGCATTATTGATGGCTGATAATGGTGCCATGACACAAGGCTAGGAAGCTGGTGAATGATTTAACCAGGAAGCTTGGTGGCCTGGTGATACAGAATCCACTTTTTTTCAAGAGTGGAGAGAAAGGATTGAGGAGTATGTGTCAACTGCACACTTTGCAGACCGCCACACAAAATGAAAAGCTAATAAAGGCTTTACCACAAGGATTTTATATATATATATATATATATATATATATATATATATATATATATATATATATATATATATATATATATATATATATATATATATATATATATATATACACTGTATGTATATATATATATATATATATATATATATATATATATACAGTGCATACTGTCCAGGGTGTACCCTGCCTTTTGTCCAAAGATGCTGGATAGGCTTCAGCCCTCCCGCGACCCGAAAAGGATTAAGCGGCAGAAGATGGATGGATGGATATGTGTGTGTGTGTGTGTGTGTGTGTGTGTGTGTGTGTATATATACACGTATGTAAACCGGCACTAAATTGAAACAAACCTGTCTAGGTTTTTCCTTTTTTCCTGCTAACTGCAGCTGCTTCAATTCCAGCCAGCTCACGAGTTTAGCTGTCTGGATTTTCTGAGTGTACACATTTCATTGTACCATTCCTAAAGCGCAGCATACGAGCGTAAATCTTAAAAACAGCGGGCTTTTACTTTTTTTTTTTTTTTGCAGCCCATATGTATGTGCATGTGCATGGTTGTTACAAAAGGCTAAGCCAGCTCTCCAATCTGCACACCCACATCATTTGTGGCAGGCAGCAGTATTGTGAAAAAAAAAAAAAAGATATGTTGTGAGGTCAGAGCACCATTAGCATTCTGTCTTATTAAGACTCTACACACAAACACAAATATATGCACAAGCATGTGGTGTGCATGCATTTCTCATTCTCTGCTCACGAAAACCACAACTAGTGTCAATCCCACTACATTTACTACTTTTAAAAGCATTTTTGATCTAAATAATGGCCTTTAAAATGTAAACATTAATGCACACACATCATAGTAACAGCAGTCTAATACTAGACATACTTTATTATTTTTGAAATGCAATTTTTAAATATTACAATGATTGATTGATTGATTGATTGACTGATTGATTGAATAATGCCTTTCAACCAAGCCACAGGCGGGTGGATAAGCCATTGTATTCAGTGGTCCCAAGCCAGGATAAATGGGGAAGGTTAGGACAGGAAGGACATCTGGCATAAAATCTTCGTCAAATCAAACATTACCCAGCAGAAGCAAGGCAGAATATGTGTGTGAATGAAACACAGTTGTAATGGTGAAACTCCATGGAGTAGAGGTAGTGAAGGCAGATGAGTTTAAATACCTGGCGTCAACCATCTAAAGCAATGGAAAATGCACAAGAGCGGTGAAGAAGAGAGTGCAGGTGGTGTGGAGTGGGTGGAGATGAGTGTCTGGGTGATTTCTGATAGAAGGATAACAGCTAGAGTGAAAAGGAAGATTTACAAGATGGTAGTGAGACCTGCATGATGTATGGTTTGGAGATAGTGGCGCTGACAAAAAGACAGGTGACACAATTGAAGATGCTGAGATTCTCACTGGGAGCGAATATGAGAGGCAGGAATAGAAATGAGTATATCAGAGGGGCAGCTCAGGTTTAGCAGTTTGGAAACAAAGTAAGAGAGGTAAGACTGAGATGGTTTGGACATGTGCAGAGGAGGGGTAGTGGACATATTGGACAAAGGATGTTGAAGATGGAGCTGCCAGGCGGGAGGAAAAGAGGAAGACCACAAAGAAGATTCATGGATGTAGTGAAGGTGCACATGGAGAGGGGTTGGTGTTACAAAGGAAGATGCAAGGGATAGGGTGAGATGGAGGCAGATGATCCACTGTGGCGTCTCCTAAAGGGAGCAGCTGAAGGAAGAAGAAGAAAAGAAGAAGAAGCAGAAGAAGAAGAAGAGCACAATGCTGTCTTTCAAAATTAATTAACATTTCATCTGATATGCTTTTATACACTCTTCAACAGCTTTGTAAAACAGCATTTCAAATGATGTGTAATTTAATAAAATAGGAGTGCAAATGAAGACACATCTATAATTATTTGGACAAATGTGAAATCCCAATGCTTTCTTTTTTATATGTTCCAGTGAAGCTGTTTGAACAGAAGTCAGAGCAAAGAAAACACTAATTAAAAATCTAATCTAAATTTGTTGTGTCTTTAATTTTTTTTTACGTATTTCATTTTTTCTGTCTGTGGTGGAACGCCTACCTACTTTGTTTTCTTTTTTTCTTATTGTTTTTCACATGTGTGAAATAAACTAAAAAAAAACAAAAACAAAACTAAGGGTTGTATTACAAAGAAACAGTCGGTTGATCAGTTGTCAATGACGCAGAATGCATTTATGGGCATTTTCAAATTTATTTCCTTATCACAACGGTGTAAAAACAAACTCTCTGCAGGCTCATGACGCAAAGAGGCTGGTCTAATCGTTCAGAGGTGTGTTTTGGATAATCCAATCTAAAGCACTCCTTCCCATCCCTTTAATGCAAAGAGGCACATTATCTAAAGTGAACTGTAATTATGACAGTTTAAGATGGGTTTTGCTCTGACCAAATCCCGTGTGTGTGAGCCAAAATGCACGCGAAAGCAATGCTGCTTGGTAATAAGGAAGGTATCAATCAGAGTTGATGCCCAGTTAGCTATGTTAGAAAGAACAAACAGAGAAGAATGCTGAGCTGAAAAACCATCTGAATGGTTTAATGTTGTGAGCATGGATGCAACACACAGACATGAATGGGTTTGACACTTAAGGAAATGAGGATAATGCCTGAGCAAACTTTCACAAAACTTTCATTAATGATGGCGTGGAAGTCACTCCCGGCTATGGGAGATGGAGTGCTCCCTCTCCTGTTGCTTTCACCGACCGAGGGTCTCCCCATCCCTCCTGAGTAGGAGGGAAGGAGGGGATCTGGCGTGGCTTCCCGTCCGCCTCCAGCCCCCGCCACGAAGTGAGCCTGCTCTCGGCACCCTCTGCCAGGGTCTGACAGGTGGCTGTCGGGAAGCTTGTGGGACAAGAAACCCAGGGCGCACAGCTGATGCAGATGTGGATACATCTTCTGTCTCTCTGGGGAGTTACAGTGAAAAGTAAAATACTGCACACTCCTTGTTCATTCATTTATTCCCCTAAAAAAATTATACACTAATGCCTAATCTATAGACTCCAAACGTTAAGTCCTCAATTAAAATGAGCATGTGAATGGATTTTTTTTTTAAATTAGTGTGTGAATATCATTTACAGTAATTAAAATCACTGTTACTGTCAAATGTGGGTGTTGGAGAGAAGGACCCAAATGCCAGAGTTCGGTTTGCAGTATGGGCTGCACGGTGGCGCAGTGGTTAGCACTGCGGCAGCACAGTTTACCCTTGGCCGGGGGATTGTGGGGATCGTGGGATCGTGGGTTCGATCCCAGCCCCCGACCAACAGTGATCTGTGTGGAGTTTGCATGTTCTCCCTGTGTTGCGTGGGTTTACTCCGGGATTTCTCCGGTTTCCTCCCACATGCCAAAGACATGCATGTTAGGTTAATTGGCTGTTCTAAATTGTCCCTAGATATCTGTTTCCTATAGGCCCTTAGAATAGAGGGTTAGTATTAATGAAAGCGCTTTGAGTGGTCTTTGTGACTAGAAAAGCGCTATATAAGTGCAGGTTAGTTAGTTAGTTAGTTAGTATTTATTTTGGGCTGAACACCACTTTCAGCTCACATACGTAACTATAAGTAATAATCCCAAAAACTGATGGGCAGACAGGCAAACAGGACTGGAATGAACTTAGACTGAATACAGACAGGACAGACAGAGCAGATTGAAGCGTGAGCTCATGCCGAAACTAATGAGGACGCAGTGCCCCGTTGAGGGGCGTCCCTTTAATAAACTAGACTAAAATGAACATAATTACAAACAGGTGTGCACAATGAACAGAACAGAACAGACAGTACTCAAATGGAACTCAAAGCACTGTCAAAATAAAGCCAAATCAAAACAGAAGATCATGACAGGAATGACAACAAGCAAACAAACATGACTATGATAACAATGAAACTAATAAGACAAAGAGGACAATAATAACCAACAGAGAAATAAATGTACAAGGCCGAATAATAATAATAATGACAACCCAGGATACAAAACACAGAAGCTACAATATAAATATTAAAAATTAACAACTAAGGACCGGACAGGGACCAAACCCACAGAACACAAGAGGAGACATGATAATGAAAATAAAAACCAAGGATACAATACAGAAAAATAAATCATAACAAACTTAGGGCATGGACGTGAGCTGGGGCCATGTCTTGAAGACAAGAAATAAAACTATAGCTGAGGTTGAGGACAAGTGGCCCAGTCCACAACCTGACAGTACCCTCATCCTAAAGGGCGGCTTCCAGACGACCACTAAGGGTAACACCAACAGAAGAGAAAAATAACAAAAAAAACCCTGACAGGGTGGGTGGTGGAGGTACAAGGCCAGGTGGGCCAAAACAAATCCCCCCTCCCCACAGAGTCCAAAACAAAAACACAATTCAATGACAAACAAAGTCCAAGGCCCCAAACCCCAAAACAACCTGGGCCGGTAGTCTACCCAAGTCCATGGGCCTCCGAACTTCAAAAAACAATGGGTCAGGAGGCCTACCCAAGTCCATGGACCCTCAGACTGGGGAACAGAAAGGGTTGGGGGGCCTAACCCTAGTCCATGGCCCTCTGTCTTTGGGCCCCCAGACCACAGAGCCTAGTGGAACAATGGCCGCAGGGGCGCAGAGCTTGCCAAACACAAACAAAGAAGCTCTATGCTCTGCGAACGGTAACTGCAGCCCAACCTCTGGAACAAATGGTGGGGGCCCACCAACCTCTGGAAAGACAGGTGGAGGTTTGCCATGCTCTGGGATGACAAGTGGAGGCCTACTAACCTCTGATGATGGGTGACTGAGGTGGAGCGTGGTCCTCCTGCGGCTCCAACCGCAACATGACCACAACATGACCACCTCGGATAAGGGAGGAGAAGAGGCGGTCAGTGAGGTGACACCACAGTCATTAACAGCAGAGACTGGGGGAGGACCCAAAAACTGGTAGGATCTGCGCTTGAGTCCCCCACCAGGAGGTAGGCAAGTCTTTTCTAAAATGTTTGTAGGAAACAATGGGAAAATTACTTGCCTTAACTCCTTGTCTCCTGCTGCCAGGGTGATGACCTCAGGATCAGCTGGAGGGGCAGTGGCCTCTGGGTGAGCTGCAGAAGTGGCGGACCTCTGCCGATAGAGCAGACGATGGATGGGGTGTACTGACTTCAGGTGCTGATGGTTGGAGTGCACTAACCTCAGGCACTGATGGTTGGTGAGCACTGACCTCGGGAGCTAATGACTGAGGCATGCCAAACTCAGGAACAGGTGACGGGGGCACACCAGCCTCAGGAACAGCTGATGGAGGCTCACCTGCCTTGGGAGTAGAATATGGCTCCTCCTCCTCTGGCATGAAAGAATACTCATCGGATAGCAGGAACTCACTGTGGAAGGCAGGAACGTCCTCCCTCAAGTGAGGCTTTGCTGCTACTATCCAATGAGCCTGCCTGCACGCCGCATCCCTCCACACCGCATTCTCCCATCCATCTAAGCAGAGGCAAAGGGTGTAACAATCTTCTATTTCCTTGATGAGGTCCCGCAGCTCCCAGCGGCGGGTGACGTCATCAGGCGTGGCATTCGGGAAAGAAGAGAAAGGAGAGGCAGGTGAGGGTCAGAATATGGAAGCGGCAGCAGAGACAGGTGGGGTGAATTTGGTAGTGGTTGATGGCTGCTGCCAACCCCCACCCCCCTTCCCCCGCGAAGTTGCCGAATTAGAGGAGTGTATGTCTAGGTTTAAAAATGGCAGGTGCCAGAGAACTGACAGAATATTTAGCAAACAACTTAACCCTTTGATGTTCCGCTTTCATAAGACATCAGCGTCACCTGCTGCCCTGGCACAGTTCTGGGCCTGTCACGTGATGTGTCCCAGAAGCACAGGAAACCTAGTTGTAGAAAGCATTTCACATCACAAGATGTCAGACACGTATAGCTTACTGCTCTTCACTGGAGGACTGGAGGTCTTCACCCAACAAGCTGTCACAAACATCATTTCCGGTAACACAAAGAAGAAAATGTAAACAAAGGCTCCATCTCAACATATATTTCCACACAGAGGAAGTGTTTGCTCCAAATTTTGCCAACTATTCTCAAAAGATATTATTTAGCTTCTTGAAGGGAAACATTTACCTTTTATGACAGGAGAAGACGTCTGGAGCATGTACACTTCCATCTGCCATTGACGGAGCTGCACGTGACGACAGAGAACAATAGCGCTGGTTCGGCAGCATAATATAACCGAAATTGAGGTAGAATAGTTTCTACTTCAATTTCTGGATGTGGGAGAGAAAGCAAAAATGACTGGCAGAAGACGAAATAAGGACCGCGGATGACGAAAATGGACGAATAAAGACACAACGAGTGGTAGGTCTGACCGGTTTTATTGCTTTGTGTACATTCTACTAATTTTCTGGTTCATATACATTGAAGATAAGATAACAAAAAATTAAAAACAAGAATGAAGACAAAAAAACCAACCATCCTTTGTGTAAATATGTCCAAAGTCGACTTTTGACCAAAAGTTCTGTAAATCGATACGGCTGCCGTCGTATTATGCAGATTAGATGAGTAAATTTACTCCTATCTCAAACTTTGGATCATATTCTACAACTTTCTATTTGACAGTAAGCCATTATCTCTTACCACTTTCAAGTTACAGCCTTTGGAATGTCTGATATCCAAACTGAATATTTTCTTCAAAAAAACCTGGCCACCAGAGGGGGGATGCTGACGAGCACACCGTTGCACCAGAGAATTTTAAGAGGTTAAATACACCCACTCAAAACAACTCCTCCTCTATCTGGTTCTACTGATGGGAACAATTTGGGAATGTGTTAGGGTCCCTAGTGCATGGCTACTTTCTTCGATCACATATCTCTACAAGAACAGACTGAGATCTCTAGCAGAAAACCACCGAGGTCTTTCTATCATAGCAACACTGTCTAAGCTTTTATCTATGGTGGTTATCCAAAGAGTACGACCAGTCTACGAACACATTCTATTGGCTACACAGTTTGGATTCAGAAGCAATCAATTCACCTGTGATGCAATCTGCACTGTTCAACATATACTGGACAAAGAACAGAACCCACTCTTTATATGTTTCATTGACCTCAAAGCGACATATGATTGGCTCCCACAGGATGTGCTCTTTCGCGTTTTAGAAATTCATCTTCAATACCCTAAGCTGATCTCCATCATCAAGGCCCTGTAGACCAGCACAATGGCCTGCATAAGGGGTGCTAACAAATATTTCAACACTTATGTAGGGTGTTGCCAAGGTGCACTTGAAAGTCCAATCATCTTTAATGTGTACTTGGACTTTGTCATGAGATGTGCCATCCATGAGATCAAGAGCCAACTCCCTGAGGCAGGTGCACATATCAAGTTTCTAGTACCAAACGAGGTGTCTCCCCATGAACTTTGTACTAGGACTTCACATGGTGTGATCAGAATATTAGCGCTCATGTATGCTGACAACATTGTAGTGTTTTCCGCGAGCTTGGACGAACTAAAGAAAATCTTAGAGATACAGTATATGACAACACTTTCTCAAGATTTGGTTTACAGATGTCATACAAAATGATGGAGACAATGGCCTTTAATGTCGATGAAAGTATACATTCTAGAACAACCCTACTGATGGTTAACAATGCCGAGATAAAAAAACGTGAAACAGCTCTGTTACCTTGGCCACCTTATTACCAACACTGGGAAGTCATCAAAGTTCCTGCACCACAGGATGGCATCAGCATTTGAAAAATGGACAGGGTTGAGCCTTGCTTAAGGGCACCACAGTGGGGTTAAGGAGGGTGGGGAAAACACTGCTATATTATCTGTCACACCCAGATCTAATCCTGCTGGTCCAGGGATTGAACCCACAACCCTCTACTCACCAGTCCACATCCGTAACCATTAGGCCACCACTGGGCAGTGGTGACCTAATGGTTAGGGATTTGTGCCCACCAGTGGTGGGCAGTGGTGGATCACTCAACACCATCCATCAATACCAACACCACCCACCACTCAATAGTGTGCTCTTTCTTTTCTTAGAATGTACCAAACTGTTGATTTGGGCTCTCCTAAAATTAAAACTGAGATTCTGCACTTTAAGACCACATTGATTATGCCTTGGTGCAAAGCAACGTAGGCATATAGTAACATGTGGACGTGTCTGTGTGTTTGTCTGTCTGTTACCAGGTTTTCAGCTCACCCAATTAAAATCAGATGGAACTAGAAAAGCACTCGGAGAGCGCAGACCTCCGCCAAGCACCACAATTCCCCCATACAGTGTTTGTGTGTACGTTTTCAGATTCCTTGACCATGAAAACATATGGCTAGCAATTTGATTGACAATGATATAATTAGTGGTTCAGTAGTTATTCACGAAAATGACATTTTCCGTAATGGCGGCCACAGTTCCCCCCATACAGTGTTTGTGTGTACGTTTTCAGATTCCTTGACCATGAAAACATATGACTAGCAATTGGATTGACAATGATAGGATTAGTGGTTCAGTAGTTATTCAGGAAAATGGCATTTTCCGTAATGGCGGCCACAGTTCCCCCATACAGTGTTTGTGTATATGTTTTCAGATTCTTTGACCACGAAAACATATGACTAGCAATTGGATTGACAATGATAGGATTAGTGGTTCAGTAGTTATTCAGGAAAATGGCATTTTCCGTAATGGCAGCCACAGTTCCCCCCATACAGTGTTTGTGTATACGTTTTCAGATTCCTTGACCATGAAAACATATGACTAGCAATTGGATTGACAATGATAGGATTAGTGGTTCAGTAGTTATTCACGAAAATGGCATTTTCCGTAATGGCGGTTTTCTTCTGGACGGTGATCTGGATCACCACCAAAATTTAATTGGTTCTTCCTTGTACCATTTCCAACAACGCCTGAAAGTTTCATTGAAATCCGTCCGAAACTTTTTGAGTTATCTTGCTAACCAACAGACAGACAGACAAACAGACAAACCCCGGCAAAAACATTACCTCCTTGGCGGAGGTAAGCTTCTATCGATGTACTGCCATATTTTCTCGACTTTAAATTTGCCAAAATTTTAAGATAAGGCTTTATTATCAAGATAAATGCAAAAAAAACTCCACACTCACAAGACTGTGAAAAAATTGTAATAATAATTATGCGGGGCCTGTAGAGGTAACAGTGAGACTTTTTTCTTTTTTTTAAAGGACTACTTCCTGTCAACAGTCCACCATGTGCTGAACTTTTAAAATAGCTTTTGTTACTGAAACGTAAACACATACTCAGCAACTACACCATTTATTCATTACATTGTTTCTTTTCAGATACGTTTTGCTGCTTTGTTTTAAAGATATAGGACAATGTACAGTATATTGTGGTGTTTTCATGATATACTGTAACTTCATATGATATGTTTTGGTAAAAAGCAAAAATAACAAAACTTGTGTCAGTGTCCAAATATATATGGACCTAACCGTATATCAGGTGATTCAGGGAAACTTGGTATTCAAAAATGAAGAATATAGCTACGTCTGATCCAAGGTGTACTTTCAACTGTATTCCTTACTCCCTGCTCCATTCTCAGGGAGTATCAGTTAACTGCCCATCACAAAATTTCTCCATTTGCTCCAATGCTCCATAGCTCCAATGGAACACTTGGGGTTAAGTGTCTTTTTTAAGTCAAACTGGGTTTCTGAAGACTAACATCTTGACAAAGCAAACAACTTGTTGGATGAAGGGAATATGAATGAAAGCAGCAAGATGGATGAGAAACAATCTACAGCAGCTCATTGGGTGTGGCCAGAGCAGCTTGCAGCTTGGGTGGAATCAATCTACCTGAAGTTTGAAAAGGGGTTGAGACCAGCAGAGAACAGGACACAGGAGTCTCACAAACAAATTGTTCAGAGACACTTAAATTTCTTACTAGTATGACGTAATGTGCTTGACTGAACAACATCTACAACAACCAGAGAGGCAGCCGGTAAGACATTAAACTTTAAATTTATGTTTAAGCTGCTTCTTATTGATGGCAATGAATCAGCACAAATTGTAATGATCACCCTGAGTGATAGACTGCAGATTTTGATTATTTAAAGGGCGTATATCATGCAAAATCGACTTTTTTGAGCTTTTAAGCATGTTATAATGTTAATTCCTCACCAAAAAACACCCCCAAAGTGGTATTTTGCTCCATTCACGCATCTCTGAGTATTCCTCCTCAACCCTGCTCTCTGAGCTGCTGCTCCACCCTGTCCCTGATAATGACTGGGTCCCAGTCGCCCACTCCAGGAAGTGCCTGTGCTGCCAGCACCGTCCCCAGGCTAACGCACACACCCACTTTCTCCACGCAGCTAACGGAGCGGTGATCGGCAAAACTCTTTCACTTTAGCATTGACGCTGTGAAGAAGTAGTTCCTATCGCACCTAATCTGATAAGTGACAACAACTGTTTGCTTTTTTACGTAAGACAATGTCTTCTAAGTTTTCGTGGGCAGAACCCAGCGACACGCTGCAGCAGCCGGCTCAGGGGTTACGTCACGAAATGGGTGGCAGCCACAAGAAGGAGAGGCTGAGTCTCAGAGATCGAGGCATCTTACTTCCGAGTTGGAGAAGTAGCTCGTGAAAATAACTCATATTTCATAAGAAATTCATTCTCCAGTGTACCAAAGGTAATATACTATCACATACTGTACATGCATATAGTTTACTCTGAAAGACTTAAAATAGCATGATATAGGCCCTTTAAGTAATTATGGTTGTGGAAATTCATTGAGCTGGCTTTCATGTGTGTTACTTTACACTGTTTATTTAGTCACTGGTAGTAGTATTTTAAACGCTCAATGTACTGAATTAAATAAATATGGGTTTAAAAATATAACATTAGAAAAAAATGGAAAAAGAAAAACACAATTACTAAAACAAGATTGGTTGTGGTTATGGGGTGTTTAGAGGACATTGTTTAGAGGTAATTTATATACTTTAATTTAAAAAAAATATTGAAATGTTATCTTAATGTATTCAAGGGAATGGTATTTAATTATTTATTGTTAACTATTTATTTGTATTTAAAGGGTGTATTTGTATTTAAATGTTGTATGGTTTTAGAGGATTTGTGTGTGTGTGTGTGTGTGTGTGTGTGTGTGTGTGTGTGTGTGTGTGTGCGTGCATTTACGTTTTTCACCACTCACCCTACCATCAGCCAGCCTAAAGGCAAATGTCCATATTTCTGGAAAATTAAATGAAGGGGGAAAAAACGGGACAAGCTGTTTGGTTGTTTATAGCGGAATCCTGTGGAACGCTCTGAGTAGATGGGTCAATCCCTTTCAAGTGGGGAAGCACAAAAAGAAAAAACCTGACAGTCTTGCTCAAGAGCACCACAGTGGGGTTTAGGACGGTGGGGCAAACACTGCTATGTTATCTGTCCCACCTAGATATGATCCTGCCAGTCCAGAGACTTAACTGGTGACCCTCCTGTCACCAGGTCACACCCCTAACCATTAGGCCACCAGTGCCCACTGACAAAGTTTATCAGTTTCAAAATGAAATATCTGGTCATTGGAGTGCATTCAATTGAATATGGGCTAAAACGGATTTTTTTAAAATCATTGAATTTTATTTTTATTTACATTTTAAACAATGTCTGAACTTCATCGGAATCGGGGTTGTAAAAAAGAAAGGGTCTCATGAACCACAGTGCTATAAAAGGTATTCAAAGTGATTATTGATGTTTACTGTTAGTATTCACACATGACAGTTTGGTTCTTCAATTAATAAAGGACATTTAGAGTAAATTATAATGTGCAACTTATTCCATTCAGAGTACATATAAAATTTTACTAATTAAAAAACTAAAACTAATTGTAATCTTTCTGTCTTTGTCTTTTCTTGCTATATGAGAAACCCATTTTGTTTAATCACGTGTGTATGCTGGAATGTATGTTTCCTCTTCTTCTTTGTCAACATTATCAAGTTTCCTCACCTGTGTTCCTTTTTGGTTTTACCTGTAGAGAGCAGTCTTCATCTACAGTTGCAGTTTTATTTTGATCTCTTCCACATCTGGCATCCCAGTATAACTTGTCAAATTTAATGGGCAGAGATTCCAGCAAGAGGCATTTGTATATAAAATGTGTAGTGTGCCACGTAAAAAGTATTATTCACAATTATCTTTTCCATAGTTTATTGAATACTTTTAATAAATGTATAGTATTTGATTAATAAACACTAAAATATACAATCTAGGGTGGGAAAAAATGTTTAAAAAATGATGTATTTCATCTAATAATTACACACTCAAATAAATATCAAAGTATTTTGGACATAATAGAAATGGTGTTTTAATTTTGTACATTTGTTTTCTAGAACAAAAGGAATTGCTGATGATGGTTAAAACAATTTAAAAAGCATGCTTCATTATTGAAATGCTGCTCAATACTCACATAAAATGTGTTTAAAGCTTAAAACTTCTTTAACAGTAAAGAATATTCAGATTTAAATTAATTCTTACAGTATATACAGTATTTAAATGATAAATATTATATATTAATTCTTACAGCGTGCCACCCCCTAGGTCAACACACACATGCACGCACACACGCACGCACGCACACGCAAGCAGGGTCATTTCCCAACGTTTTTGTGTGTGAAACGCAAGATGTGGTCCTCATGTGTGTGATAATATGGCTGGACTCGGCAGAGAACCACAGCCCAGCTTGCACCTCAAAGCCTCCTGGAGTTGTTGGAGGGGTTGCCATTAATAGAACAGAATAGGCTTTATTGTCATTGTACAGTTGTACAGCACAACAAAATTGTGGGTGCTCCACCAGGCTACTGCGCAGTAAACTGAGAGAGAATTTGTAAAAAAAAAAACAGTTAGAGGACACACAGTTAACCGTGTGATTGAAGTAAAAATAAAAGTAAAAATAGCAAATAGCCAAGTGGTATATACACAGGTACGGTAGTGGCTTCACGGGTGGAACTATGTACATAAGAGTGCGGAGTGCAGAACACATACAGTGGTGTGAAAAAGTATTTGCCCCTTCCTGATTTCTCATTTATTTGTATGTTTGTCACACTTAAATGTTTCAGATCATCAAACATATTTAAATATTAGACAAAGATAACACAAGTAAACACAAACTGCAGTTTTTAAATAAAGGTGTTTATTATTAAGTAAAAAAAAAAAAATTCAAACCTACATGGCCCTGTGTGACAAAGTGATTGCCCCTAAACCTAATAACTGGTTGGGCCATCCTTAGCAACAGCAACTGCAATCAGGCGTTTGCGATAACTGGCAATGAGTCTTTTACAGCGCTGTGGAGGAATTTTGGCCCACTCATCTTTGCAGAATTGTTGTAATTCAGTCACATTGGAGGGTTTTCGAGCATGGACCGCCTTTTTAAGGTCATGCCACAGCATCTCAATTGGATTCAGGTCAGGACTTTGACTAGGCCACTCCAAAGTCTTCATTTTGTTTTTCTTAAGCCATTCAGAGGTGGACTTGCTGGTGTGTTTTGGATCATTGTCCTGCTGCAGAACCCAAGTGTGCTTCAGCTTGAGGTCACGAACAGATGGCCGGACATTCTCCTTCAGGATTTTTTGGTAGACAGCAGAATTCATGGTTCCATTTACCATAGCAAGTCTTCCAGGTCCTGAAGCAGTAAAACGGCCCCAGACCATCACAGTAACACAACAATATTTTACTGTTGGTATGATGTTTCTTTTCTGAAATGCTGTTGCTTTTACGCCAGATGTAATGGGACACACACCTTCCAAAAAGTTCAACTTTTGTCTCGTCAGTCCACAGAGTATTTTCCCAAAAGTCTTGGAGATCATCAAGATGTTTCCTGGCAAAACTGAGACAAGCCTTTGTTCTTTTTGCTCAGCAGTGTTTTTCGTCTTGGAACTCTGCCATGCAGGCCATTTTTGCCCAGTCTCTTTCTTATATTGGAGTCATAAACACTGACCTTAACTGAGGCAAGTGAGGCCTGCAGTTCTTTGGATATTGTTGTGGGGTCTTTTGTGACCTCTTGGATGAGTCATTGCTGCACTGTTGGGGTAATTTTGGTCGGCTGGCCGCTCCTGTGAAAGTTCACCACTGTTCCGTGTTTTCGGCATTTGTGAATAATGGCTCTCACTGTGGTTTGCTGAAGTCCCAAAGCTTTAGAAATGATTTTATAACCTTTTCCATACTGAGAGATCTCAGTATGGAAATTATCCATAATTATCAATTACTTTGTTTCTCATTTGTTCCTGAATTTCTTTGGATTGCAGTATGATGTCTAACATTTGAGGCTCTTTTCTTCACTCTTTTCTTCTTCGCTCTTTACTTCACTTTGTCAGGCAGATCCTATTTAAGTAATTTCTTGATTAAGAACAGGTATGGCAGTAATCAGGCCTGGGTGTGGCTCGAGAAATTGAACTCTGCTTTCCAAAGATGTGATAAACCACAATTAATTTATGTCTTAACGGGGGGGGGGGGGGGTCACTTTTTCACACAGGGCCATGTAGGTTTGGATTTTTTTTTTTTTTTTTACCCTTTATAATAAACACTTTCATTTAAAAAGTGCATTTTGTGTTTACTTGTGTTATCTTTGTCAAATATTCAGATTTGCTTGATGATCTGAAACATTTAAGTGTGACAAACAGAAAAAAAAAAGAGAAATCAGGAAGGGGCAAAAACCTTTTCACACCACTGTAATAGAGTAAAATGGCCCAAGGATTATGGAAGATAAGTATAGAAATGTTTGATCTGAGCATATTTATTCTTATTTTCAAACAATACAGTAAAAACTTCCACACAACTCACAATGAAAAAGCAGCATAATAGTCTGAATTAATGAGATATTCTAATAGTTTACACTGCAAGTTTGCAGAGAAGATGAGAGCCAGGGGAGTTGTCGTATTACACAGATTCATTCTGCTTTGTACTTCATAACTGCTTCATGTGTTCAGATATTCAAATCGTCATTCACTCGGCGGCATGTGAGCTTGCGGGAGCTTCGGGACATGAAAAAAAAAAAAAAAGGCCAGATATACAAACTGTTAAGCTATCAGTATCAACTGCTTGCAGCAATTATTAGCACATAAAAGATGCTGTTAGAGGAAGGAGGTAGAAATAAACTGATCTCTTTAAGATAGAGGGAAAATGTATTTTGAGAAATATAAGCCCTGACAGAGGGACCCTGAAGGGGGAAAGTGGGCCTAATGATGAGTACTCCTCAGCTCTCTGTGCCATTCAATCCAAACTCGCAGATTTAGAGCCCAGGAAATGGAGCCAGTCATTTGAGCTTATTGAGAATAGCAAACTTTGCGGTGAAATGTGTGCATAATTTAATTTATGAATTAATAAATGTGTGAGATACACAAAACAGAGCTGTGTTAACATATAGCCAGCAAAAGTTGAGAGCATGTTGAACAAAAACGACTGGCTCTGCCTTATTTCTGCCACCCTGCTGAAAACCTTTTACTTTTGGTATTCATTTTCTCTCTAGCCACTTACAGAAAAGGCAAAAAAAAAATTAAAAAAAAAATATATATATACTGTATATATATATAGAGGAGACCCAGAAAAAGCTGCTTCAGGTAGGAAATATACTGGTGGCAAGGTATGGTCTCATCAGTCCAGGTGTGCCACATCCTCAAGGGTCCCCACCCACTCAGCTCCCAATACCAGAATATCCACAGTCTCCATGACAACCGCCCCCCCCCACCACCACCACCCTCCATCCCTTCACCATGACGACCTCTGCCACCGGGCCATCCCCCCGAGGCCTGTAACAGAGCTAATATGGCTGCAGCGACGCGACCTGTGAGATCATTCCTCTCCCTGTAATTCGTCACCCCAGCAGGTTAAAATGACTGAATCCAAGGCGGCGCCTCTCATTTAGACAATAAGACCCATTCCTATCCTCTGCCTCCACTAGGTTAAGTGACCCCTTTCCTGCCAGGAGTTTAAACAATTTCCTCTTCAGGGCTGCCAGCTAACATCCTCACAGCTCCCCGGGACTGGGAGAAAAATCCAACCTTGATGATCCTGCAGCTTCCAGCGAGAAAATTGCTCAAGAAGATGCTCTAACGTAGTTTAGGACTCTCTTATTTTCAACCGAGCTGGAAAATGTGAGGCCAGTTGTGCACTGTGGGAATGCGTGTCTTCATCAGCACACAAACTCATTGCTTCTTAAAGCACCTTTCGTAACACGATGACTGCATGACAACCTGTCCCACATGTGGAACCGAGTCTCCTCACTCTCTCTGCACTTGATAAGTCTCACTGTATATTGTGTTAAAGTCCAGAAAGCATCATTATCAATTCTTAGGGCAGAAATCAAAACCTTTCCGGTATTCCTTATTAAAACACATTATAGAGCTTTTGACCCGTACGATTTCACCAGTTCATCACAGATCGATGGTTTCTACACTTTCATAACAGATTGTAAACTAGGTGCTGAGTATATCCTTCAAGGCCTTGTTCTGAAGGCAGAGTGCACATGCAATAAGCTGTTGCAGTGTACGTATATGCATGAATGAGCATGTGAATGTCATATGCATGCGTGTGCGGCAGCGTACTATGTGACTTACCAGCCACCCCTCAGGCACATCCCGAGGGCTTAAAATGCTCTGAGCGCCTTGACGCTTCTTGGCATCCTGCTCCTCTGGAAAGCTTTCATCTATGGCATGCTCACCATTGCTCAAAACTCTCCTCTTCTTTCTATTTGTGCTTTGCCTCCTCTTCTTTCTAAGACATGTGTCCTCCTGTAATTATACCCTTAACCTTCCTGTCTCTTTCTAACTTTGCTTTCTGTTGCTCAGCATTTTTGACTTTTTTTCCATTCATTCTGTCCCTTTCTCTGCCTCTCCTCCTCTTCTCTGTTGCCCTCACAGCACTCTAGGAGCTCGGTGTTGCTCGTCTCTTGGCTGGCACAGAGAACAGGCAGACACATGGGAGGGCTGTTTTGTAATCCGCCAGGTCATACCACCCTGGCACAGGAAATGGGGGGGGCTGATGCAAAGCAGAGGAGGAGGGGGGATGTGCAGGCCTATGATGCTACCTTCCAACCTATACCTTCCGTGCATCCCTCCATCGATGGTTTCTCCCTTTCACCAGCGGTGAAAAGTCTCATCTCACTACATCCTCTCAGCCCGTTGAGGTTTTTAGGAGTGAGTGGGGAAGGGTATGAAGGAAGGAATTAAGGAAGGAAAGAAGGATGGAAATGGAGGGGAGTTTGAGGAAGTGTGGAAATGAAAGGGATTGGCAGAACACTAAAAAATTTCATTGTAAAAAAAAAAAAACACGGTACATTACTGGCAGCAGGGATGCCAGAAATTTATTTTTTTAAGAGTACCTTTACTGTAATATATTTTAAGAGCATCATACTATTTTAAAAATAACAGATATGCTGTAAAAATGGAAAAATATTTTTCACTGTCTTTTTACAGTATGTCTGCTGTCATTTATTTAACAGTGATGCTGTTAAAATTAAAGGTACTGCAATAAAACCATAAATTACTGGTGTCGCTGCTGCCAGTATTTTACCATTATATGATATGTTAAGTTTATTGCTGTATACTGAGCTACTGTATGACCATGAGGAAAATGTGGGCTTCTCTTTAATTTTACAGAATTGACAGCACCCTGTTCATTGACATAAAATGATTAAGTTTGCACTTAATTGACATAAACCCCTATAAATCATTCTATAAATTCAAGAAATCTGTGTGTGTCTGTCCGTCACGATCATAGGACATCATAGGCCTAGGACATCATAGGACGGCCTATGATGTCTGCATGATGTCCTATGATGATCCTATGATTTCAGGCTACATAGGACTCGCGATGCCATCATATAGGCAATGCTGTCATATAGACAATAGGACTGGCTACCTATGATGTAGTGTCCTATGATGCCTGCCTTGATGTCTTTATGATGTCATATAGCCCATCACTCACCAAAGAAGAGATACTAATCACCCGATTACGAAGAGGACATAGCGCTTTAAACCACACCTGCAATTCAAAAGCACGTAAACTGTGGAATGGGAGTTGCCAGAAACAGGAAAGAAGAGATACTCATCACCCGGTTAAGAATAGGGCACACTAATTTAAACCAGACGCTACATACATGGAGAGCAATAGAGTGAGGAGAACTGCCGCACGTCAGGAAAGATGCCGTGAAGATGAAACACCTCAGGTTCCAGCTGTACACCAGAGGCATGACTGTGAACAACACAGCCGTCTCAGACAGGAGGAGACCCTTCAGCAACGGGCATGCAGAAATACTTGCTTATACTTGGTTTCTACGGGCATGGACGGGTATGCACGAGTATGTACTAGTTCCTGTAAAGTACAAACTAATACAGAAATCATTCAGTAAAATTTAGCTGTGGTTTATTACAAGTTTGCAATAATGAACTCAACATATGATATGTATGTTACCTTAAAATAACATTCACATGTCACACTGAAATAAAATTAACAGAGTAATGCTCTATTAGAATACAGAGCAATTTTGCATTAAAAGCAGCATCAACAACAGCGATATGCTAAAGTAAAATTAGCAGTGTAACACTATCAAACTGCATCAACACCAGTGAGACAGCATTGTATTAAAGTAGCATCAACAGTGCATTAAATTAAATTAAATTAAATTAAATCACCCTTATTGTCATTCAACTGTACAACCAATCATGTACAGTAGAACGAGATTGTGTTTTACCTATCTACTGTGTTAATCACACACACCCCAAGTGCAGAATCAGAGGGCCGCTGCCATGCAAGGCGCCGCCACAAATTTCCCTCCTCCATTCCATTATTGCTGAGCACCAAGCTGGACGGCAGGAAGTTCCACTTTTATATGGTCTTTGGCATGACCCGGCCGGGATTTGAACCCCTGCCTCCCGGGTGTGGGGCGGATGCTCTACCAACTGAGCCACCACTCCAGTACTGCATGTTTAATGTTTACTGCATTAAAGAAGTATAAACAACAGTGTAACACAGTACCAAGTAACATCAACGACGGTAATAAAGGCACCATATCGAATTATTAACATCCATCGTGCAACTTCATTGGACTCTTTCAAGTCTGCACTGAAAAGACATTTATTCATTCAGGCCTTTGGCAGTTAATCTT
This sequence comes from Pholidichthys leucotaenia, assembly GCA_020510985.1. NCBI lineage: Eukaryota > Metazoa > Chordata > Actinopteri > Cichliformes > Pholidichthyidae > Pholidichthys > Pholidichthys leucotaenia. The sequence continues at coordinate 255,161,334 of CM035849.1, read as the reverse complement.
TTGTTTTGCCTGCAAAGCAACCGTGGGCATCTTGATAGGTGGTATTCAAATTTAAGCTATTATTATTATTAACATTAACAAAAATGTTGCAGACTTTTATCACAATCTAGCTGAGACTAAGAACATAACCGAATTTCCACTCTAATGTACTTTTTAATAGTTTAAGTAAGTATGCAAAAGCTTTAGGTATGTCAGAAAATGTTAGTATGTAGACAATAGCACACATTGGGCATGCTTTTTCCTGGGAAATGTTTTATTTTTTTACTTTTGTTAATTATTAAGTTTTCTTATTTTATTAGAGACACTATGCAGGCCAAAGTTTCCTAGAATGCAATTAAAAGGGTAGACATTTCAGCTGCTAAATTAGTAATTGTACAACCCAGCTGTAATTTTTCAGTTTGCCAAGGTAATATAGCTGTTAAATTAGTATATTGTGCTTGACATGTCCATGTAAAATTCATGAAAAGATTTATACTCAAAGGTATGTTAAACAACAGTACACATACTGAGTAAGCACAGTACGGAATTTTGGATGAAGTTTCTAAAGATGCATTCAGACCAAATGCAAACGGGCAAATTTTTAGAGTGATGTGATTACATTTATATCAAGGTAAACATGTGAACAGACATAAATTTACCATCTGAGTTTCAGACAGGCAAAGTTGCCTTTATAACTTCTGCAGCTGTGTTCAACCTGCTGTACAAATCCCCAAAACTCTGTGTTGCTTAGGGTTACATTATCTGACAGGGTTTCACCTGAAAAAAGTTGTCCTCCAAAATGTCATCTGGATGGTGGGTTGTTTACATTGCTAGCCTTGTGAGCAAGAGTAAAAAAAACTCCGACACTCCAATTCAGCTGCAGAGCTCCCGGTCCTTCTGTCTCCAGGTCAGTGCCAGTCTCATTTTCAAACTAGTTTACGCTCCAGTGTTGATACTTTTACTCCGGTAGCGGCAGAATTTCAAGGAATTTAATTCAATTCAGTTCAACTTTATTTATATATCACCATCTCACAACAACAGTCATCTCACAGCACTTTGAAATTGTAGGGGGAAAACCCACAATTGCAGAAAGGCCCCAGCAATCAGGCGATCCCCTGTGAGCAAGCACTTGGTGACGGAAGAGAGGAAAAACTCCATTTTAGCAGGAAGAAACATCCAGCAGAACCAGGCTGAGGGAGGGGCAGTCATCTGCTGCGACTGGCTGGGGGGTGAGGGGATAGAGAAGAAGAAAAGAACAGACATGTAGAGAGCAAACAGCACGATGGGGACTCAATCTATGGGAGAGAACAAACAGATGTTAATGACCAGAAAAAATATTTCATTGAGTGAAGAAAGGAGTGAAGCCCAGTGCATTGTTGGATTACTAGCTAGTGCTATTCCTCGGACGTGAACGTGTGAATGTGTGAGATTCATGTGTGCTTACTTCTTTCCATTGATTTTGTATGCATTTGAGCTACGTGAAAAATTCGTTTTGTGTTTGGTCTGAACGCGCCTTAAGTCATGTGCAAATGTGAAATTACTGGCAGTCTGAACGGGGAGAAGGACTCCCTTTAAGCAGGAAGAACCCTCCAGCAGAACCAGGCTTGGCGAGAGGCAGTCATCTGCTGTGAGCAGCTGGAAGGTGAGGGGATAGAGAAGAAGAAGAAAAAAGCTGACATCTTCAACAAACAGTGACCAAGAAATGCCTGTAAAACAACAAACAGCATTTAGTAACACAGTGTCACTGATAGAGCCGGGGAATTAAAATTAAATCAAAATTCAGATTTTTTTAGTTTGGACAATGTCAAAAAAATGAAAATTGTGAAAATGTATTTTCCCATTCACATGAGTAAAAATTAAATAAATAAATAACAATCTGGGATTTTATTTTTAGGCCATATCCTATCCATCTTATTCCTAGCCCCCATGTTGCCTTGCGCGAATTATATGTTCAACTTCCGGCACTAGTTTAGAACGTGGAGTTGTCAGGGGAACGGGACACTTTTCCATGTTAAAAAACAATGACTTTAGCATCAAAATGTGGGAACACGGCCTTTTGCACCTCAAAAAGAGTAATATTAATCATACCACTTCCCACGACTATTGAGAGATGAGAAGATGACCTTAAAAAGTGACCTGGCAGACAGTAGCTCCGTTGGTTAGAGCTGCTGCTAAAATGCTAATGCTGTAAACAAATTAAAGCTCTGAGCTTTATCAATATCTCCGCCACAATAAAGTTGGTTGCATTTTGTTAAAAGATGTAGGCCATAATCAAATTTACCTTAGTGCAGATGTAGAATCTAGACAGAGCCACAAACAACCACAACACCATACTTGGGTGTTTCAGTGTCGGGGTAAAACAGACAGCTGCAGCTGTTTGTTTTACTCTGACATTTTAAATTACTAAGGGGTGATAAAGGTATTACAAATTGACAACTGTTTTACAGTGGTGTGAAAAAGTGTTTGCCCCCTTCCTTATTTCTCATTTTTTTGTATGTTTGTCACACTTAATGTCACACAGACAACACAAGTAAACACAATGCGATTTTTAAATGAAGGTGTTTATTATTAAGGGTAAAACAATTCCAAACCTACATGGCCCTGTTTGCAAAAAGTGATTGCCCCTAAACCTAATAAGTGCTTGGGCCACCCTTAGTAGCAACAACTGCAATCAAGCGTTTGCAATAACTGACAATGAGTCTTTTACAGCACTGTGGAGGAATTTTGGCCCACTCATCTTTGCAGAATTGTTGTTTTCCAGCATGAACCACCTTTTTAAGGTCATGCCACAGCATCTCATTTGGATTCAGGTCAAGACTTTGGCTAGGACACTCAAGTCTTCATTTTATTTTTCTGAAGCCATTCAGAGGTGGACTTGCTGGTGTGTTTTGGATCATTGTTCTGCTGCAGAACCCAAGTGCACTTCAACTTGAGGTCACAAACAAATGGCCAGACATTCTTCTTCAGGACTTTTTGGTAGACAGCAGAATTCATGATTCCATTTACCACTACAAATCTTCCAGGTCCTGAAGCAGCAAAACTAACCCAGACCGTCACACTACCACCACCATATTTTACTGCTGGTATGATGTTCCTTTTCTGAAATGCTGTTACTTTTACGCCGGATGTAATGGGACACACACCTTCCAAAAAGTTCAACTGTTGTCTCATCAGTCCACAGAGTATTTTCCTAAAAGTTTTGGGGGATCATCAAGATGTTTTCTGTCAAAAGTGAGATGAGCCTTAATGTTCTTTTTGCTCAGCAGTGGTTTTCATCTTGGAACTCTGCAATGCAGGCCATTTTCACCCAGTCTCTTTCTTATGGTGGAGTCATGAACACTGACCTTAATTGAGACAGCTGAGGCCTGCAGTTCTTTGGATGTTGTTGTGGGGTCTTTTGTGATTGCTTGGATGAGTCATCGCTGCGTTCTTGGGGTAATTTTGGTTGGCTGGCCACTCCTGGGATGGTTCACCACTGTTCCATGTTTTCGCCATTTGTGGATAATGGCTCTCACTGCGGTTTGCTGGAGTCTGAAAGCTTTAGAAATGATTTTATAACCTTTTCCAGACTGATAGATCTCAATTATTTTGTTTCTCATTTGTTCCTGAATTTCTTTGGATTGTAGCATGGTGTTTAGCTTTTGAGGATCTTTTGGTCTACTTCACTTTTTCAGGCAGGTCCTATTTAAGTGATTTCTTGATTGATAACAGGTGTGGCAGTAATCAGGCCTGGGTGTGGCTAGAGAAATTGAACCCAGCTTTCCAAAGGTGTGATAAACCACAGTTTTAACAGGGGATGGGGGAAGGGGGAATTACTTTTTCACATGGAACCATGTAGGTTTGGATTTTTTTACCCTTAATAACAAACACCTTCATTTAAAAACTGCATTTTAGATAGACAGATGTACTTTATTGATCCCAAACAGGGAAGTTACAGTGTAACAGCAGCATGACAGTAGACAACCAAACAGAAACACACACATGACAGACAAAGACAAAGGGATTACCCATGGAAAGTAAAACTAACACGACTATAAAACCTATATACATCATAGCTTAATATATGATGACCCGTATAAACACATGAATCATCCCATTGCACAAAGGAGGACTATCAGGAGCAGAGTGAAAATGTGAGGCACCAGTTAGTCTGTAAGGTGCAGTGTGGCAGCATAGCTATGACCAGAATACAACATCATAGTGAGTTATTGTACAGTGAAATTGCATGTGGCAGGAAAGATTTCCTGTACCTGGCTGTTCGACAACGAAGCTGTAGTAGTCTACTGGAGAAAGTGCTTCGCTGTCTATCTAGTGTGTGGTGGAGAGGGTGATCAGGATGGATCGCAGTTTATTTAGTGTTCTCCTCTCCACCACTGTCTCAAAGGTCTCCGGTCTGAGACCAATTACAGAGCCAGCCCTCTTGATAATCTTGTCAAGTCTGTTGGTGTCTCTGGCCCTGATACTGCTACCCCAACAGACAGCAGCAAAGAAGATGGCGCTGGCGACAGCGGTCTGGTAGAAAAGCTCCAGCGTTCTGCTGCACACGTTGAAGGATCTCAGCTTTCTCAGGAAGTAGAGTCTGCTCATCCCCTTCTTGTGCGCAGCGTCAGTGTTGGATCTCCAGTCCAACCCGCTGCTGATCCTGACACCCAGATATTTAACAAACATACAAAAAAAATTAGAACTTAGGGCAAACATTTTTTCACACCACTGTAGGTGTCAGTTCATGAATTATCAATTTTTGTCTTTGGTAGTTAACACTTCTAAAACAACATCAAGCTAAATTTATAAGCTGATGGCTCAATAAGAGCTATTGCCCATCAGGAATTTCCCAGTCGAACCTAAGCCTATGCCAGCTGTGTGGGATGACATTATCCGGCTGGCACCCAGGTACAGCATATTCCCATGCAATACAGTCGAACAGGCCAACATCAAAGAGCAATTTGCAGCGAGAGCCGGTTTTTCTAATGATTCTAACGAACAGCATTGTTGAGAACAAACTGCAAGATTGCACTGTGGGGATGGGTGGCTTCTTGGTGAGTAAATTCATGCAATTGTCCTAAATAACCCACCTAATGCACAACGCACCTGTGCGCCCCCAAATATCACCATCTTCAAGGCTTCATCACAAGTCAGTGGTTTGAGTAAGTGACTTTATTTTTTTGCTGATTAAACTACAGTTTCACAGCATTCTACCAAGCCCCCAATTGTCTGTGTGTACAGTAGTTCTGTCAATAAACACATGCATAAAGAAACGCAACAGTCTCACCCTTTCCCCAGCAAACTTCATTCATTTAGTAGTGTGTGTAATCCATGTAAGCTGTATATAACTATAAAGGATGAAATTTGCATTTTGGACATAAAATATGTGCTTGTCTAGTCTAATATGACCTGCTTTCAACTGACAGGTGACCGTGGCTACCCACTAAATAGGTTCATATTGTCTTCTTTTTCATGACCGTTTTCCTTTATTCAAATGGCTAATCCACCCGGCTGGTCACGAATCACAGCGATCAGCTGATGCTTCTGAGGACAACTGCAGACGTCTGTCAAAACATGTTAATGTTAAAATAAACATCTCCTTCTTATCCCTGTCTGAATAAAAGAAAATTGTAAATTACTCTTATAAGGCTGTGAGCAGGCTATTGAATTACCTGTATTTGGCACTAATGCCGGAGGACAGCATGCCAAACAAAACGTTTTACGTGCCTCTACCTCTTTCAGGAGCACCTCCAACTCAGTCAGTGAAATTCCATTAAATCCATTGTTTTTGATCGTGGATACAGGAGAATCAAATGGGCAGTGCTTGTATATGTCTATTTGCATCTAATTGCATATTCAAATGGAGGTACTGTATATCAAAGGAGGAGTCCAATATTTCCTCACGTGTGTTCAATTTCAAGTAGATTGGGATGTACAAAGAAATGTGCTTGGATTCCTGCGTACACACTGTTTCATACATCTAGATTTTTTTTTGCTTACGACATTTTCTTGATTTAAACGTACGTCATCTTTGAGTAGGAAATCCATATAAGCCTTTGTACATGAGACCCCAGTTCCTTGGTTCCTTGGACGAACCCCAGTTCCTCAAGAACTGTTCCCGGGAAGGGGGGGGGGTACTGCAGATGATGGTGTCAGACACACAGTCCTGGGTTCTCACAAACTGTGGTACATCTGTGAGGTAGTCCAGGATCCACGATGACAGGTGCTGGTCCAACCCTGCACACCACAGCTTCTCCGTCAGAACTGGTTGGATGGTGTTGAAAGCACTGGAGAAATCAAAGAACATGATCCTCACAGTACTCCCAGGCGTCTCCAGGTGGGACAGGGAACAATGTAAGAGGAAGATCACTGCATCCTCCACCCTCATGCCATGCTGGTAGGCAAACTGAAGTGAGTCCATTGCCGGTCCCACCAGAGAGGGGAGGTGGGCGAGGAGCTTCCTCTCCAGGGTCATCCACTGCGCATGCTGTTTCATGAGCTCTGAAGCTGTGCGATGTCAAAACACGCCACTGAAATATCATTAAAGGACTTACACAATGGTCCTCTCCGGCATACAACTAGGAACATACCGGTCGCTATGGAGGGTGAGAATATGTATGGGCACATAATCATACCATGTAGGATAACTAAATAGACGGTTATGCTGTTTCATCCCACCTAGCAACAATGCTCTGCACTGTGTGTGTTTATATATTTACATATTTATTCCATCTAGCTACAATGCTCTGCACTGGGTGTGTTTATATTTATATATCTATATATTTATTCCATCTAGCTACAATGCTCAGCACTGGGTGTGTTTATATTTATATATCTATATATTTATTCCATCTAGCTACAATGCTCCGCACTGTGTTTTTATATATCTACATATTATTCCATCTAGCTACATTGCTCCGCACTGTGTGTGTTTATATACTTGCATATTTATTCCACCTAGCTGCAATGCTCCGTACTGTGGGTGTTTATATATTTACATATTTATTCCATCTAGCTACAATGCTCTGCACTGTGTTCATATATTCATATATTTATTCCATCCAGCTACAATGCTCTGCACTGTGTGTCTGTGTGTGTGTGTGTATATATATATATTTTATAGTAATATGTACATATGTATATTAGCTGCTCTTGCTTGCTTGTTTTTTTTTTTGTTGTTTTTTTTTTCTTGCCTTCTGATTGTTGCTCTGAGTGTTGCTATCCCTGTGCTGTTGCAATCCTGGAATTTCCCCGTTGTGGGACTAATAAAGGCTTATCTTATCTTATCTTATCTTATCTTATCTTAAAGAAAATTTTCATAATATTCTATGCTATTTCTATATTCATCATGCACAGTGCATCCGGAAAGTATTCATTGCGCTTCACTTTTTCCAAATTTTGTTATGTTACAGCATTATTCCAAAAGGGATTAAATTCATTTTTTTCATCAAAATTCTACACACAATACCCCATAATGACAATGTGGAAAAAAGTTTTTTTGAGATTTTTGCAAATGTATTAAAAATAAAAAAAAAATAAATCACATGTACATAAGTATTCACAGCCTTTGCTCAATACTTTGTTGATGCACTTTTGGCAGCAATTACAGCTTTAAGTCTTGTTGAATATGATGCCACAAGCTTGGCACACCTATCTTTGGGCAGTTTCTCCCATTTCTCTTTGCAGCACCTCTCAAGCTCCATCAGGTTGGATGGGAAGTGTCGGTGCACAGCCATTTTCAGATCTCTCCAGAGATTTTCAGTTGGATGATTCAAGTCTGGGCTCTGGCTGGGCCACTCAAGGACATTCACAGAGTTGTCCTGAAGCCACTCCTTTGATATCTTGGCTGTGTGCTTGGGGTCGTTGTCCTGCTGAAAGATGAACCGTTCCCCCAGTCTGAGGTCAAGAGTGCTCTGGAGCAGGTTTTCATCCAGGATGTCTCTGTACATTGCTGCATTTAACTTTCCCTCTATGCTTACTAGTCTGCCAGTTCCTGCCGCTGAAAAACATCCTCACAGCATGATGCTGCCACCACCATTGGCATAGTTATGAGCGGTGCCTGGTTTCCTCCAAACATGACGCCTGGCATTCAGGCCAAAGAGTTCAATCTTTAGACCAGAGAATTTTGTTTCTCATGGTCTGAGAGTCCTTCAGGTGCCTTTTGACAAACTCCAGGTGGGCTGCCATGTGCCTTTTACTAAGGAGTGGCTTCCATCTGGCCACTCTATCATACAGGCTTGATTGGTGGATTGCTGCAGAAATAGTTGTCCTTCTGGAATATTCTCCTCTCTTCACAGAGCAATACTAGAGCCCTGACAGGGTGACCATTGGGTTCTTGGTCACCTCCCTGACTAAGGCCCTTCTCCCCGATCGCTCAGTTTAGATGGCTGGCCAGCTCTAGGAAGAGTCCTGGTGGTTCCGAACTTCTTTCATTTACAGATGATGGAGGCCACTGTGCTTATTAGGACCTTCAAAGCAGCAGAAATTTTTCTGTACCCTTCCCCACATTTGTGCCTTGAGACAATCCTGTCTCGGAGGTCTACAGACAATTCCTTAGACTTCATGCTTGGTTTGTGCTCTGATGTGCACTGTCGACTGTGGGACCTTATATATAGACAGGTGTATGCCTTTCCAAATCGTGTCCGTTCAACTGAATTTATCACAAGTGGACTCCAATTAAGCTGTAGAAACATCTCAAGGATGATCAGTGGAAACGGGAGGCACCTGAGCTCAATTTTGAGCTTCATGGCAAAGGCTGTGAATTGAGGGTATTGAGGTTTCTATTCTCGCGCGAAATCCCGGAGAGGCGTGCACACATCGCGAGATGTAAACACGATGTAAACTGCTGCAAACGTTCACACGACTGCACTTCAACCCTGGCATATGGACCATGGATTCGGCATCTAAAGGTAGGATACATTTTATATAATGCCTAAGATTCTGAAGAACATGTGCCATGTAATTGCAAACTTTGTCATGCTTGGTGTATCATGTAAACACATAAAATATCAGAGCGATTTTGCCGTCATTTACGAACGTGTCTATTATACAGTGCTAGTATACCCTGCTGATATTTCTAGTCTTCTAGTATTCATAATACATCACATCTGGCTATTCGAAATTCAATGCAGTGTTAAGATAGTCTTTTGAATACAAATTTAATGACAAGATAGTCGATTGCAAGATAGTTAATTGCAATCCATGGCATACAGGCCGTCACTTAATTGTAATTGACTAACACAATACATTCACTCTGTGAAATTGTTTTTGCAACATTTCAAACACAGTTGGTTTTACTACACATGTATTGTCTATTGACATTGTTGTCTGATACCCGATTGTAATCAGGTGGATAGCGTCGGCCTCCGTCGGTCTATGATGACCATGGAAGAGAATCCTAAACATCTACTCTGCTGGAACAGCACCGCCTGTGGCTGAACAGGCCGATGCGCACCAGTGTTCTACCTTCCAGCGTTGGGCGTTGGTAGGATTCAAGCCTTGGCAGGAAGATATGGAGGACAAGATGTTACCCATGCAGCATGTCCCCCCTCTCCACGTCACTGATGAATCCAAAGGAACAGTAGGGCTGCTATAGTTTGGCACCAGCGCCGTCGCAGGAGCTGCCAGAACGATGTTGAGCACAATAGAGAACTGCCTTAGGGGCTCCGACTCCGGATTTTTCCTCAGGGTTGACTCCCGAAGCCTTTCCCGTGACAGGGTGTGCCACAAGGCAGCAGAGGTTTGAAATCAGGGTTTACCTTCCCCTAGATGGGCTACCTTCCCAGGTTGACAAGCCACCATCTACCCAAAGCATCTGGTTTTAAGGCGCCAGAGATCCGCCCTCGCCCCTTCTCCTATTAGTAAAAGCAGTTCCGCCGGGCTTAGAGACTAAACCACACGGGCAGGCTAGGAGTTGGACTTAGTTGTCAGAGGCTTTTCGAGACGCACGCCGTAAGGAGCATTTTATGAGCACTGGGAGCTTAACCCCAGTGCTGCTCCTGGCTATGACAACCTTGGAACAGGTGGATAGCAAGCTTGCAGAAATAAATTTTACAGTTAAATATTGCAGCCGATATGCTTGAAACACTGATAAAACCTTGGACAACAATATACTGTGAATTTGTAGCAATGGGATAGAGTTATGATAGCACAAAGTTAGCCTACTTACCAGTTCGTTTGGTGGGTTCTCCATGTTGTTTTGATATCTTCGCCTCTCTGGTGTGCAAGGGATTATGGGATACATCAATACCCCAAATACTTATGTACATGTGATTTCTTCATTTTTGTTTTTTTTATTTTTAATAAATTTGCAAAAATCTCAAATGTTTTTTTCACATTGTCATTATGGGTAATGTTTGTAGAATTTTGAGGGAGAAAATAAATTTAATCCCATTTGGAATAAGGCTGTAACATAACAAAATGTGGAAAAAGTGAAGCGCTGTGAATACTTTCCGGATGCATTGTATATCTCATCCTTATATACAGTAGGTCTAATATATCTGGATTGTATATTTGCCACTTTTTTCCCCAATCAAGCAGAACATATGAGGATGGATTAGATAGATGCACAGTATATCGGCTCTTTAATCAATGCACATGCATATAGAGGATTCCTGCAGTTACTTGCTCCATAAGGCAAGGCTAATGGGTGCCGGGGCTCATATCGACAGGCTGCATGATTGACAGATGCACAAAGAAGCCCTGCAGTCAAGGCTGAGCTTGCAGCCATATTCTGCACGGCTCCATTTACATGCCGCCATGTGGAGCAACATGGAGCTTAGAAATCAATTTGAACCGCCACACATGTGTAACAAATTGTATTATTAACCTATTTTAGCTTCTTGAACAGCATGACAAGCAAAACAGCTCTCTTTGATGAAACCCAAGCAGCTGGATGCCACTCAAAAAAGAAAGCCTTAAATTGTGACATTCTTTACACAAAAGGAGCACTGCAGCAAGGAGGTCTCTGTGTGCAGCTGTGTCAGCTACATACAGATTACTTTCACTACATCTACTCCTTGCATCTTCACCTCTCATTCAAACTCATGTATTCTGTCTTGCTTCTACTTACTTTCATTCCGCTTCTCTCCAGTGCATACCTCCACCTCTCCAGGTTCTCTTCCACCTGCTCCCTACTCTTCACTACAGATCACAGTGACATCTGCAAGCCTCATGGTCCACAGATACTCCTGCCTGACCTCGTCTGTCAGCCTCTTCTTGTTTGCCATCTCCATGGGAGAACCAGCTGACTGAGGGGGCATCTCTCTACAGTCTCTCTGTGGGTGAGGGCTTTGTTATGGAATATATTAGTCACTTTCTTTAAGATCGTAAAATTTAATTGCTCTTTTTTGAACTTTAATAATTCTGCTCTGCATGCATTGTTTGGTGTTTTCCATTGGACACGGAGGGTTGATTTGCAGAGTTCTTAGTAGAGCATCTTGAGTTTTACCATCTCGTCTCAGAGTTCTTGAGTTTTACCATCAATATTGGTAAAACTCAAATTAAACATAAAGCCTCTAAATTGAATGATTTGGCCTCTGTTCCTCCTCATAATTTAAAAATTAAATGTGGTTTATTAAATATTAGGTCTCTAACTCCCAAGTCTCTGTTAGTCCATGATCTGTTAATTGATCATCAGATTGATTTAATTTCCCTTACAGAGACTTGGTTAGGGCAAGAGGATTATGTTGGTTTAAATGAATCAACTCCCTCTGGTTATTTAAACTGTCAAAATCCCAGAAGTTCTGGTCGTGGAGGAGGAGTAGCATCAATTTACCATTCCAAATTACTAGTTAATGTAAAGCAAAAAACATGTTATAATTCCTTTGAGGGCCTGGTCCTCAGTGTTGGGCACTTTAGCAATTCCAGGTTAAACCCAATTTTATTTGCCATAGTTTATCGTCCCCCCTCAACCTATTCAGAATTTTTATCCGAATTTGCTGATTTCTTAGCTGATTTAATGCTGAAATCTGATAGAATAATTATAGTAGGGGACTTTAATATACATGTGGATGTAGATAGTGACTGCCTTAATGTGGCTTTTAATTCAATATTAGACTCGATTGGGTTTTCTCAGAAAGTAGGAAATTCTACTCATTACCTCCACCATACATTGGACCTTGTTCTGACATATGGCATAGAAATAGAAAATCTTGTAGTGTCTCCTCATAACCCTGTACTGTCAGACCATTGTCTGTTAACCTTTGATTTTACTATTTCTGACTATTTGGCTCCTAAAGAAAAATATTATCACAGTAGATGCCTCTCAGATGATGCTGTTTCCAAATTTATGCAGATTGTTTCCTCTATGCCATGTGTCAACACAACGGAAATAAGCTATAGACAGCTTGCTCCTTCTGTAATTGATAACATGGTGGATAGTGTTTCAGCTTCTCTGCATCAGGCTCTAGACTTGGTGGCCCCCTTAAAAAAGAAAAAGTCTAATCAGAGATTTTTTACTCCTTGGTTCAACACAGAAACTCGTAGCTTAAAACAGAAGACTCGTCAATTAGAAAGAAAATGGCGCTCTACTAATTTAGATGAAATCTATTTAGCTTGGAGAAATCATCTTTTAATTTATAAAAAATCTCTTAGAAAAGCTAGAACGAGTTATTACTCTGCATTAATAGAAGAGAACAAGAATAATCCCAGGTTTCTTTTCAGTACTGTAGCCAGGTTGACAAAGAGTCAGGACTCTGTCAATCCTAGCATCCCCTTAGAGCTTACTAGTCAGAACTTTATGAACTTTTTCAATAATAAAATTTCATCCATCAGAGATAAAATCAATCAGATTCTTCCCACAGTTAACTTAAATACTGTAACTACTACAACTCCTTCTATTGATGTCTGTCTTGATGAGTTTACTCCAATCGACCTTTGTGAGTTAGACAAAATAGTTTCCTCATCCAAACCTTCAACTTGTCTTTTAGACCCTATTCCTACCAGGTTATTTAAAGAAGTCTTCCCACTTATTGGTAGCTTTATTCTTCATATAATCAATTCTTCATTAACTTTAGGCCATGTACCGCAGGCTTTTAAAACGGCTGTAATTAAACCCTTACTCAAAAAGCCAACGCTAGATCCAGGAGCTTTAGCTAACTATAGACCAATCTCTAATCTCCCTTTCATTTCAAAAATCTTAGAAAGAGTTGTTGCTACACAATTATTTGACCACCTGCAGGGAAATGGTTTACTTGAGGAGTTTCAATCTGGGTTTAGAATCCATCATAGTACTGAAACAGCCTTAGCGAAGGTCACTAACGACCTCCTCATTGCATCTGATAATGGACTAGTTTCTGTACTTGTCCTTTTAGATCTTAGTGCAGCTTTTGATACTATTGATCATAATATTCTACTTGATAGATTAGAACACTATGTTGGACTTAATGGAACTTCGTTGCAGTAGTTTAGATCTTATTTATCTGATAGGTTCCAGTTTGTTCATGTAAATGATGAGTTTTCTCTCAGCTCAAAGCTTAGTCATGGAGTTCCACAGGGATCTGTGCTAGGCCCTACTCTTTTTAGTTTATATATGCTTCCGTTAGGCAACATTATTAGAAAGCACTGTATACATTTTCACTGTTATGCAGATGACACACAATTATACCTGTCAATGAAGCCAGATGATACTAATCAATTAGCCAAGTTAGAAGCCTGTCTTAAGGAAATCAAAGCTTGGATGACTTGTAATTTCCTGCTATTAAATTCAGGTAAGACTGAAGTCATTCTTGTTGGTCCAAAAAACCTTAGAAATTCCTTTCCAAATCAAACTTTCAGTTTGGATGCAGTTACTCTTTCTCTTAATAGCTCTGTGAGGAACCTTGGAGTTATTTTTGATCAGGATTTGTCCTTCAATTCACATATTAAATTTGTTTCTAAGACTGCCTTCTATCATTTGCGTAATATTGCCAAGATTAGGAGCATCTTGTCTCAGAGTGATGCTGAGAAGCTGATCCACGCTTTTGTTAGCTCGAGATTAGATTATTGTAATTCTTTATTATCAGGCTGTCCTAAAACATCTTTAAAAAGTCTTCAGCTGATCCAAAATGCTGCAGCAAGAGTTTTAACAGGTACTAGAAAGAGAGATCATATCTCTCCGGTTCTGGCCTCCCTTCATTGGCTTCCCATAGAGTTTAGAATTAAGTTTAAAATCCTTCTTCTTACTTACAAAGCTCTAAACAATCAGGCTCCTTTTTATTTAAAAGATCTGATACTACCGTATCATCCTAACAGAGCACTACGCTCCCAAAATGCAGGTTTACTTGTAATACCTAGAATCTCCAAAAGTACAATGGGAGGCAGAGCCTTCAGTTATCAAGCTCCTCTCCTGTGGAATCAGCTGCCAATCTGGATTCGGGAGTCAGACTCGATCTCTGTTTTTAAGAATAGGGCTAAAACCTACCTTTTTGATATAGCCTACAATTAGGGAGGGATCATGTGTTTCTGAACCCTCCCTTAGTTATGCTGCTAATAGGTTTAGTCAGCCGGGGGACCTCCAGTAATGCACTGGGCCTCACTCCTTTCCTCACTCTCTATGAAATATTTTTTTTTTGCTGGTCATTAACATTTGTTTGTTCTCTCCCATAGATTGAGTCCCCATCGTGCTGTTTGCTCTCTACATGTCTGTTCTTTTCTTCTTCTCTGTCCCCTCACCCCCCAGCCAGTCGCAGCAGATGACTGCCCCTCCCTGAGCCTGGTTCTGCTGGAGGTTTCTTCCTGTTAAAAGGGAGTTTTTCCTCTCCACCGTCGCCAAGTGCTTGCTCACAGGGGATCGCCTGATTGCTGGGGTCTTTCTGCAACTGTGGGGGTCTTCCCTACAGTTGATAGTGCTATGAGATGACTGTTGTTGTGAAATGGTGCTATATAAATAAAGTTGAATTGAATTGAATTGAAGTTCTGCATGCACAGTCTCAATTTTTGTAAAATTCTCATTTTGTAAAATCTTGGTTAGCAAATGGACCCCAGACCTCGCATCCATGGAGAGAAATGGGTTCTATCACTGAGTTCAATATTTTGATCCAGATTGGAATTGGGATGCCAAATTTAATGTTCTTTTTGATGGCATAAAAAGCCCTTCTTTCCTTGTCTTTCAGGTTGTTCACAGCTTTGTTGAAGTTACCCATGGTGCTGTTTTGGCCCAGGTAGGTGTACTTGTCTGTACATTATAGGGCCATCTTATTTAGGTGGAATTTGTATTTGTGATATTGGGGACTGTGTCCTTTTAGGAATATTATAATTTTTGTCTTGGTGAGATTTATTATCAAGGCTCAGGTTTGGGAGAAATTGTGCAGTAGATCAAGGTGTTGCTGCAATCCTTTGTTTGGGAACAGCATTACCAGGTCAGCTGCAAACAGTAGGCATTTGATTTCTGTATCTACTAGGGTGATGCCCGGTGCTGCAGGCTGTTCGAATTACTTTGCCTGTTTGTGAATGTATATGTTGAAGAGGGTTGGGTTCAAACTGCATCCCTTTCTGAGCCCCTGCTTTGGGGAAAGAAATCTGTGCATTGTTTGCCAATTTTAATGGCACACTTGTTGCGTGTGTACATTGAGTTTATGATGTCATATGTTTTCCGTCCAACTTGACTTTCCAACAGTTTGTACAGCAGACCCTCGTCTCAAATTGAATCAAATGCTTTTTTGAAATCTGCAAAGCATGAGAATAGTTTGCCTTTATTTTTGTTTATTTAGTTGTCAATCATGGTGCTGAGGGTAAAAATATGGTCTGTTGTGCGGTGGTCTTCTTCTTTCTGCTGCTTCCTTTAGTGGTCACCACAGAGGATCATCTGCCGCCATCTCACCCTATCCCTTGCGTCTTCCTCTGTAACCCCAACCCTCTCCATGTCCTTCATCGCTACATCAATGAGTCTTCGCTGTGGTCTTCCTCTTTTCCTCCTGCCTGGCAGCTCCATCTACAACATTCTTTGTCCAGTATAACAACTACGCCTCCTCTGCACATGTCCAAACCATCTCAGCCTTAACCCTCTTACTTTTCCTCTAAACCGCTCAACCTGAACTGTCCCGCTGATATACACATTTCTAATCCTGTCCCTTATAGTCAGTCCCAGTGAGAATCTTAGCATCTTCAACTCTGCCACCTCCTGCACTGCCTCCTGTCTTTTTGTCAGCACCACTGTCTCCAAACCATACATCATAGCAGGTCTCACTACCATCTTGTAAATCTTCCCTTTCACTCTAGCTGCAATCTTTGTCACAAATCACCCCGACCCTCATCTCCACACAGTCCACCTTGCCTGGACTCTCTTCTTCACCTCTCGTGCATTTTTCATTGCTTTGGATGGTTGACCCCAAGTATTTAAACTCATCAACTTGCGCTACCTCCACTCCTTCAATCTTAACCATTACACCTGCCTCCCTCTCAGTCACACTCATGTATTTTGTCTTGCTTCTACTGACTTTCATTCCTCTTCTTTCGAGAGCATACCTACACCTCTCCAGGTTCTGTTCCACCTGCTCCTTACTCTCACTGCAGATCACAATGTCATCTGTAAACATCATGGTCCACAGAGACTCCTGCCCTTCCTCATCTGTCAGCCTGTCCATCACCATGGCAAACAAGAAGGGGCTCAGAGGTGATACCTGATGTAATCCAACTCCCACCTTGAATCCATCTGTCACTCCTACTGTCATGAACCTGGGTTTGGCTTCCAAACCCAGTTCTGACTAATTGTTATGTTTTGCCCTAGTTTCCACCTGGCGCTTCAGGGAAGCTATCGGGCCTCCGCTCCCTGACAGCTTGGGCACATCCCCTTCTCCTGTCTAGTGCCATCAGCTGTGCTGTCACGGGTGTTCACACACATACTCACATTCATACACACACACACACACACACACACACACACACACACATGCACATGCTCCATTAATTCCCATTCATACAGTCATGCACACTCTCTCACACACCAGGTCCAATCAAGTCCAGCCCACACTTTTTCGCACCGGCAATCTCATTCCTCATTAGCTTCAGGAGTATTTGTTCGCTGCTGTTGTGGAAAGAGATTGTCTGAGCATTCACCTCCATATGCGGCAGCTAGCTCTCCACATATGAGTTTTCATCACCTGCTAATTATTCAGCCAGCACTTGAAGTTTGGTTAATCCCTTGGTGTGATCGGCTGACCCTGCTTACCCTCTTCATCCTCCAGACTGCCCGGTTCGCCCCGGGATTGCTCCAGCCCCGTAAGTGTCATGATCACCTTTCCTTTAGTGCTTAGCAGCCCTGCAGCCCTAGGCTGATCGCCTTTTCTTTTGTGCTTAGCTGTCCTGCAGCACTAGGCTTCCTTTTTGATCGGGTTGTAGAGCATCCGGTAGTCGCCTTGTATGTCTGGTGGCCTTTACTTCATCAATTGCATCTCCCTGTATTTTTGTGGTTAACTGGATTTGTTTCTTTATTGTTGTATTTAATAAAATGGCACTTTCTACTTCCATGATTGGGTTTTTCATTCTCTTCCTTGTGCGCCGTGTAATGGTTTGTGACCCCTCACTGCCATCCTGCTGTCCTCATACAAGTCCTGCACCACCCTTACATACTTCTCTGCCACTCCTGACTTTCTCATACAGTACCACACTTCTTGTCTTGGCACCCTATCATATGCTTTCTCTAGATCCACAAAGACACAGTGCCACGCCTTCTGACCTTCTCTATACGTCTCCATCAACATTCTTGGAGCAAATATTGCATCTGTAGTACTCTTTCTTGGAATGAAACCGTACTGCTGCTCACTGATTGTCACCTCTCCTCTAAACCTGACTTCAACAACTCTTTCCCATATCTTCACAGTGTGGCTAATCAACTTTATGCCTCTGTAGTTACTACAGCTCTGAGCATCACCTTTGTTCTTGAAAATTGGTACCAAAACACTTCTTCTCCACTCCTCAGGCATCCTCTCACTCTCCAAGATTGTGTTAAACAGTCTTGTTAAAAAGTCCACTGCCATCTCTCCTAAACATCTCCATACCTCCACAGGTATGTCACCTGGAGCAACAACCTTTCCATTCTTCATCCTCTTCAAAGCTGCCCTCACTTCCACTTTGTTAATCCTCAGGACTTCCTTGTTCACTATCTTTCCTTCATCTGTCCTCTTCTCATTTTCTTTATTCATCAGCTCTTCAAAATATTCATTTCACTTTCTAAACATCCTCTCGTCATTTGTTAGTACATTACCATTTCTGTCCTTAATCAACCTAACCTGCTGCACATCCTTTCCAACTTGATCTCTCTGTCTAGCCAGTCGATACAAGTCCTTTTCTCCGTCCTTAGTGTCCAGCCTCTCATACAACTCTTTATAGGCCTTTTGCTTTGCCTTTGCCACCTCTGTCTTCACCATGCATCTAGCTTCAAATATTCCTGTCTACTTTCTTCATCTCCTTGACTATCCCACTTTTTCTATGCCATGTTCAACCATCTTCCTTCTGTAACTTCTCTCACTTAATCTTTGGCTCTGCCTTCGCTCTCTTCCTCTTCTTGCGCTCCAAAGTCATCCTACAGACTGCCATCTGATGCTGTCTTGCTACATTCTCCTCTGCCGCCACCTTGCAGTCTCCCATCTCTTTCAGATTTCTCCTTCTGCATAAGATGTAATCCACCAGTGTGCACCTCCCTCCACTCTTGTAAGTCACCCTATGTTCCTCTTGCTTCTTAAAGCATGTGTTCATCATAGCCATTTCCATCCTTTTAGTAAAATCCACAACCATCTGTCCTTCCACATTTCTCTCTTTAAGACCATGCCTACTCAGAACCTCCCCGTCACCTCTGTTCCCTTCACCTGCATGTCAATTAAAGTCTGCTCCAATCACCACTCCCTCCCCACTGGGAACACTCTCTACCACTTCACCCAACTTAACTCCAGAATTCCTCTTTCTCATCTACCTGACATCCAACTTGTGGGGCATATGCACTGACAGCATTCAACATCATACCTTTGACTTTTAGTTTCAAACTCATGATTCTGTCCAACTCCCTCTTTACCTTCTGAACACTCTTCACATACTCTTCCTTCAAGATTATTCCTACTCCATTTCTCTTCCTATCTGCACTATGGTAGAACAGTTTAAATGCACCTCCAATGTTCCTAGTCTTGCTTCCCTTCCATCTGGTTTCTTGAACACAAAATACAGTATATCTACCTTTCTTCTCTCCATCATACCAGCAAACTCTCTGCCTTTATCAGTCATAGTTCCTTTATTTAACGTCCTTACTCTCACCTCCACACTTCTACCTTTCCTTTTCTCTCTCTCCCTCCTAACACACCTTCCCTCTCTCCTCCTCTGTCTTCAACCAGCAATAGCCCGATGCGCTTCCTGACACAACCCTCCCCATTTACCTGGGCTTGGGACCCGCATCAGGAGTACACTGGCTTGTGCACCCTCTGTGGCTGGGTTATGGTCTGTTGTGCGGTAATTTGGTAAAAAAAGACAATTTGGGATTTGTTCAGGACATTATTGTTGGTGAGGAAGTGTCGGAGTCTGTGGGTGATGATCATACAGAGGATTTTCCCCAGGTTACTGTTGACCAGGGGCGGTTCTAAGATCAGAGCTTTAGGGGTGCTAAGCACCCAATGAGCTCCACCACACAACCACCATTTTCATTCCCCCACCACACACACACATATTATTTTGTTAGTTATCATTTTTCACACGTCCACTCCCATGGCTTCTAGTTCGTGACCATGGTACGTGATGATGCATAAAAATCATGACAGCTTGGATTTAATATTTTGCTTATACCAAAATGACAACAGCTTCTTTCTCTCAAATTCAAACAGCGCACAGTGGTTAATTGACAATGCAACCATTAAAAAAAAATGTATGCTAGCTGTCTTAGCCAGGGCTGGATTGGTACAAAAAAATTGTCCCTGGCATTTTTGGTTCAATTTATTAAGTAGCAACATTCAACCATCACACTTAATTCCCAGGTTGGGATCAATAAAGTACATCTATCTATCTATCTATTAATGGTCTAACAGAGGTCAGAATTATCCCACTTTTGCAGAAAAAAAGAGGTTACTTTAGTATCTATTTTGCATAAATATTTTGTAAAAATTTTAAAGTTTCAAAATTTTCCAATGGTGCAAAACTTTGAGAGAAAGCTACACGATTACAAGGAACAAATATTACAAACACACACACACACACACACACACACACACACACACACACACAATGAAAGCTTCAAGTTTACTAGAATAATGCAACAAATTTATAGGGACATATGTCCATGTATTTAAAAAATGTACTAAATTCATGAGAGAAAAAAATGCAAAATTTCAACAAAAAAACTTTAAAAGGTGAAAGTTACAAGTTCATGGCAAAAGTTGCAAATTTAGGAAGAAAAAATTCATATATGGGAATGTAAACACAGGAAGTTATTTAAGATTTAATAATTTTATCCACCTTATTCCTAGCCCCCATGATGATTATGGGCACAACAAAACAGACAGCTACAGCTGTTCGTTTTGCCCTGAAATTAAAATGCTCATGCTGCTGTCATGCCCTGAATGCTTGTTATTTAATTTAACATATACAGACCTTTTCTGACAATTGTTAAAAATTTTATTGATCTATATTTTGTGATAATTTAAAAATTAATGCATGCTGAAGCTGCTAGTCCATATCATTCCAAGGCAGTGCAACAAATGCAAAAAAAACCCCAAAAAACTATTTGATATCTTTCTTAAATCCTTAAGCTTTAGGAAGTAAACGGTTACTATTTTTTTTTATTATTTTACTTCATACAGCCTTCATTCTAGTGACATATATAACACATAAACGTCAGATCTGTGGCCTTCATACAAGTGAAAACATATCTGCTGTGCTCTTGTCTGTGCTGTCTAACACCAGTCACACCAACAGTCCTTTTTCGTTTTCAGTGCATGATCTATGCATTGCCGGTGAGAAGCCTCCATTTATAGAGTCTATGGCACAACTACAAACACCAGCAACAAGTACCAGAACTACGCCAAAACATTCAAAAATTCAAAAACTACAAGTGCTGAAATTAGCTGGCACTTGAGTGCAAAACACGTATGTGGACTATACATTAAAATGAATTTGAAAAACTTTTAAAAACGTTATGCCCCTGCTATTCCACTCTTACTGACTGATTTAACACTACTTTAGCGGAAACCGGAAGTTCCACCCATAACTGTTCCTGCAGCGGCACCCCCAGGAATAAGGTGGATTAAGAAAAAGAAAATTAATAAATTGTTGAGACAAAGGTCAAATCACAAGAGAAATGTAGCTCATTTGGAATAATTTAAAAAAAAAATTAAGGAAAAAAATCAATGGAAAGATGATGGAAAATTATTGGGGCAAAAATGCAAAGAAAGGAAGAAACAGAAGAAAGAGAGATGCCAGTTTATGATGCAAAAGTCACAAATTCAAGAAAAAAATGTCAATCCATGAGCAAAAAATTTTCACAATGTTTCAAATTTCATGAAGTTTCTTAAAAGGTCTATAATTAAAAAAAGAATAAAAATCAAAAGAAAAAGTTGGTAATTTATGAGAACTCTCCAAATTCACAAAAAAAAAAAAAAAAAAAAATCCACATTTTCAATTAAAAAAATCTCTGATTTAGGTGGTGGAGTAGCCTGAAACTGTACGCATGTAAATGTAGGTTATCTCTGTATATTTTCACTCAAATATAAATAAGAGTCGTTACCCCAAAATAGTTAAAAAGTTGTTGAGATGTGACTTTAGTCTGGACACTTTGAGGTTTTTGTCCTAAATTTAAGGCAGTTTTATTCTTCCTTAAATATAGGACAAAAATTTATTCAGGGGTGGGACTATATAAGCGTTGGCTTCTTCCCACTCCTTTTGAACAAGGCATTTTTTTTATTTTATTTTTTTGGTTTTGATTTTTGTTTTAAAAATTTTTTGTCTTGTCGTCGGCCTCCGTCGGTCTATGATGACCATGGAAGAGAATCCTAAACGTCTACTCTGCTGGAACAGCACCGCCTGTGGCTGAACAGGCCGATGCGCACCGGTGTTCTACCTTCCAGCGTTGGGCGTTGGTAGGATTCAAGCCTGGGCAGGAAGATATGGAGGACAAGATGTTACCCATGCAGCATGTCCCCCCTCTCCACGTCACTGATGGATCCAAAGGAACAGCAGGGCTGCTACAGTTTGGCACCAGCGCCGTCACAGGAGCTGCCAGAACGATGTTGAGCACAACAGAAAACTGCCTTAGGGGCTCCGACTCCGGATTTTTCCTCAAGGTTGACTCCCGAAGCCTTTCCCGTGACCGGGTGTGCCACAAGGCAGCGGAGGTTTGAAATCAGGGTTTACCTTCCCCTAGATGGGCTACCTTCCCAGGTTGACGAGCCACCATCTACCCGAAGCATCTGGTTTTAAGGTGCCAGAGATCCGCCCTCACCCCTTCTCCTATTAGTAAAAGCAGTTCCGCCGGGCTTAGAGACTAAACCACACGGGCAGGCTAGGAGTTGGACTTAGTTGTCAGAGGCTTTTCGAGACGCACGCCATAAGGAGCATTTTATGAGCACTGGGAGCTTAACCCCAGTACCGCTCCTGGCTATGACAACCTTGGAACCTTTTTGTCTTGATTTTCAAATAAATAAAATCAATCAATAAAATTCTAAATTTACTACTTTTTCTTTGTAAATTTGAAAGATTTTTTCCCACTTAAATCAACTTTTTTCTCATAATTTGTGTTTAGTACTAATTCAGGGCTTTTTTTCTTGTACATTTGACACTTTACTCTCATAAACTTGTGAGGTTTTTCCTCATAAATTAAAAATCAAAAATAAAATGAGTAAAGATGAAGCATTTTCTGTTATAAGCTTTTTATAGCCTACTAATAGCCTATTTTTAACCCCCACCCTACGTGAAAACCTCACATACTTTGAAATCTAAATGTTTGCAGGTATACACATACTCTTACCGAATAAATTCAGACCCAAAAATTATTCATAACATTTCATAATATTGCAGCTGAGGCTGGTGTCATACATCATTATGAGTATGTTACCTGTAGAGCTACAGCAGCCTCCTGTCCCCTCACTTTTCGCTGTTGGGATAGGGAGGGAGGGACCTCTCTGTGTGTGTGTGCCATGGCTGCAGTGTGTGCAAGGAGAGAACGTGTGAGAGGAGGGCCCATGCCATTTGCGTGGCAGGTGAATTGGGGGGGGGGGGGTCATTTTCATTTTTAAAAAGTTTAAACAAACTACTAAATATGTTTTGGATGTTATTTCAGCTTGTCAAACACAAACTAAAATGATATAATGACAACTTTTCTCACTCCACTTTATAGGGGTGCTCAGTTTAAATTTACTTAGGGGGGCTACAGCACCCCCTAAAAAAAGGCCTAACGCTGCCCATGCTGTTGAGACAGATTCCACTGTAGTTGTTGGGGTCAAGTTTGTTGCCACTTTTGTGGAGCTGTGTTATCAGTCCTACGTTCCAAATATTGGGGATGATCCCAGAGTTGAGGACAATGTTAGAGTTTTAATATGGCCAATTGGAATTTGATCTCTGTGAATCTGATCATTTTATTTAGGATCCCATCAACACCACAGACCTTCTTAGATTCAAGTGATTTTATTACCTCTGCCAAGGAAGTTATGTTTTCAGGGTGGTCTGTCTGTTTGTCTGTCTGTTAGCAGGATTACGCAAAAACTACGGTACGGATTTTGATTAAATTTTCACCAGAGGTAGCCCTTGAGCCAAGGGTGAAACCATTAAATTTTGGTCATGATCTGAGAGTGCATACCTACTGGATAGTCTTTGATGCAGTTTTGACCAGAACTGGCTTGTGACCAACACACAAAACCATTACATTTGGAGGTGATCCATGAGGGACAGAAGGAGCTTTGGCGGAGGTATGCACTCTGTGAAGGCTTTTCTCGTTTTGTCTTGTAGTTCTTTTAGTGAAATTGGGGAGGGGATCTGGAATGCTATGTGATTTGACAATGTGTGGCGCTCATTAGAGACTATATATGGAACCGATACCTGTTCATAGTATTCAGATTGCTCAACAGATAGTTCATCAACAAGAAAGAAAATCTGTCATATATGGATATACAGATGTGGACAAAATTGTTGGTACCCCTCTGTTAATGAAAGAAAAAAACATAATGGTCACAGAAATAACTTGAATCTGACAAAAGTGGTAATAAATAAAAATTCTATGAAAATTAACCAATGAAAATCAGACAATGCTTTTGAATTGTGGTTCAACAGAATTATTTTAAAAAACAAACTCATGAAACAGGCCTGGACAAAAATGATGGTACCCTTAACTTAATATTTTGTTGCACAACCTTTTGAGGCAGTCACTGCAATCAAACGATTTCTGTAACTGTCAATGAGACTTCTGCACCTCTCAGCAGGTATTTTGGCCCACTCCTCATGAGCAAACTGCTCCAGTTGTCTCAGGTTTGAAGGGTGTCTTCTCCAGACGGCATGTTTTGGCTCCTTCCACAGATGTTCAATAGGATTTAGATCAGGGCTCATAGAAGGCCACTTTAGAATAGTCCAATGTTAGGCTCTTAGCCATTCTTGGGTGTTTTTAGCTGTGTGTTTTGGGTCATTATCCTGTTGTAAGACCCATGACCTGCAACTGAGACCAAGCTGTCTGACACTGGGCAGCACATTTCTCTCTGGAATACCTTGATAGTCTTGAGATTTCATTGTACCCTGCACAGATTCAAGACACCCTGTGCCAGATGCAGCAAAGCAGCAACAGAACATAACAGAACCTCCTCCATGTTTCACAGTAGGGACAGTGTTCTTTTCTTGGTATGCTTCATTTTTGTGTCTGTGAACATAGCGCTGATGTGCCTTGCCAAAAAGTTCCAGTTTTGTCTTGTCTGTCCATAGGACATTGTCCCAGAAGCTTTGTGGCTTGTCACCATACAGTTTGGCAAATTTCAGTCTGGCTTTTTTATGATTTGTTTTCAACAGTGGTGTCCTCCTTGGTCATCTCCCATGAAGTCCACTTTGGCTCAAACAACGACAGATGGTGCGATCTGACACTGATCTACCTTGACCTTGGAGTTCACCATGAATGTGTTTAGAGGTTGTTCTGGGCTCTTTTGTTACCATTCTTCATCAAGTTTCCTCCTGCGGCCACGTCCAGGGAGGTTGGCTACAGTCCCGTGGATCTTAAATTTCTGAATAATGTGTGCAACTGTAGTCACAGGAACATCAAGCTGCTTGGAGATGGTCTTATAGCCTTTACCTTTAACATGCTTGTCTATAATTTTCTTTCTAATCTCCTGAGACAACTCTCTCCTTTGCTTCCTCTGGTCCATGTTTAGTGTTGTATACACCATGTCACCGAACAGCACAGTGACTACTTGTCACCCTTTAAATAGGCCGACTTACTGAATACAAGTTTGTAGACACCTGTGTTGTTAATTAGAGGACACAACTTGGTTGAACATGTCCCTATGGTCACATTATTTTCAATTTTTTCTAGGGGTACCATCATTTTTGTCTGGGCCTGTTTCATGAGTTTGTTTTTTAAAATAATTCTGTTGAACCACAATTCAAAAGCATTGTCTGATTTTCATTGGTTAATTTTCATAGAATTTTTATTTATTACCACTTTTGTCAGATTCAAGTTATTTCTGTGACCATTGTGGGTTTTTCTTTCATTAACAGAGGGGTACCAACAATTTTGTCCATGTCTGTATATATGAACATTTTGAAAAAACAATCTTCCCTCTGCCTTCCTGATATCACTGTCAAAATCAGAAAATTATCTGATGGCTTAGGAGGGAGTGCCGAAAGTAAGAAAGGCAGGAAAAATATACTTCATGATGATATAATGGAACATGGGTTGACACACTATAAATTGGAAAGGAGACAGGAAGGAACACGAAAGGTTGCTTTATATGTGACGTGTAATGAAATGCATCTGTTCTTTCATTCATCTATTTGATGTTTATTTCTTATTTATTCATTTAGATACAATGTTGTGCAGTTGTGATGTTTTAACAGATGATAGAAGATCTGAAAATGATCTGCAGGGAAAATAATCAGTCTTTTAATGTGGATATTTAAGAATAGCCTTCAGAGTGACTTAGTCTATAATTGAAAATAGTACAACTTGCTTTCTAATTGAATTTTATAATTATCAAAATCATGACATTTTAAAAAATACAGAACAGGTTAAGGTTAACTTGAATTTTGTGGGGATAAGCAATATTTAAAAGCATTTATTTTTAAGGACCGGTGGTATAAAGAGTTTGTTTGTCCTTGATAAATATTTGGAGCTGCTAACATTTAAATGAGCACTGAAACATATGTAAATTTCACTCTTACAGCTGACGAACAAATCCGTTTTGATCACATTTCATGAATGATTATTGCAATGTAAAGCCCAAATTTGCATGAGAAGAGCTAATCGTTTCTCAGATCAGCTAAATCCTACCAGGCAGCACATACGGTGTACTCCCATAGCTTTAACTCATATTAGCAAACTAGCAACCAGCTAACTTCAGACAATTATTCACCAGCTAAATCAACAATATATTTACCTCCTTTTGGACACAGAGGTTTGTCCTTTTGACAACCAACAATTTAAAATGGTTTGTTGCCCTTGTGGAGCTCTTTTTATTCTCTCACTTGTGAGCTGCACCTGTTGTGTGAACGAGTGACCTCACCTGCTGCTGCTACAAATGACTATTGACCAGAGAAGCCATGGACCTTGGGCAATACCAAGTCTGTAGGGAGGGGGGGTACATTGTTTAATTATTAGAAGTGTTACTTTTCATTGCTTGCAAATGAAAAAATGACAACTTCTTCATTCACTTGTCAATATTTTTATTAATTATAATTCTATGATTATTGGGGTGGCTATATTGGATGGATCTGATTTTTTTTTATTTTTTTTTTTATGGGTGGGGGTTGAAACCCCCTATCTCCCCCATAAGTTACACCTATGTTCATGTCATACTGTGACACCAGTTCCTGGAATTGGATAAAGTTTCCACCTCGAATAAGATGTTCTCAGGTTGTTTTATTCCTTTCTCATACCATAGTGGAAAATTTAATGTCCTCTTTTGCGGCAGAATATCAGGATTATTCCAAATGGGCGTGAGTTTACAAGGGACAAATGAAGACTCCATTATTTTAAAAAATGTCCACCAGGCTGTCAGAAAGGAGCTAATGTTAATGCTTTTAAAACAGTCGCGGTGTTTGATACAGGGGCTCATGAAGGTCAGAGATATTTGGTGACCCACAGAGAGCCTGTTCATCATCTAACCATGGGTTTCCTATTGGGGTTGATTTTGTCCAGTTAGAAACAAACTGCAGTCTATTGGCTAAGAAGTAATTAAAAAAAATTGATAAATCTAACCCTCCGCACTCTTTTGCTATTGGAAGAGTTTTTAAACTTATCCAGGATCATTTATCCTTCCATAAAAATTTACTTATATTTGAGTCTAGAGACTTAAACCAGGCCATAGATGGTTGGGTAGTGTCACAAGCCTGGCTCGCTGGCTTGGACAAAGAAGGGGAGACCACACGGAGGTGCCAATTTAAACACAAGTTTATTGTGTAAAAGAAAACAAAATAAAAAGGGTGTCTGTAAAAATCAGTGGTGTGTGTGTGTGTGTTGGATGCATGAAGCAAATTAAAAAAAAAAAAAAAAAAGACTAGTCACTGGCCAACCCTGTGTCCACACCCCTCTCAGGGCTGTAACTATGCCCAGCGGCAAACCAAAAGCCCACAGACAACACAAACGGGGGCCACCAGCACAACCCCGGCCAAGCAAAAAACAGGCAGTAGGCAGAGCATGAACACCAGTAAGGTGATCGGCCTCCAGCGGGAGCAGAAGTGTTAGGTGTGCAGAGATGGCCTATATAGAACACCTCTCAGTCAGGGGCAGTCTTTCACAGCTACACCAACAACATAAAAAAAAAAAAGAATACACAAAGGACCCACTGAGGAGAGGAGCAGGGTTGTAACAGTAGGAATAATTGAAAATAGATAATTGATTTTAGGAAGGACCATCATTTTAATGGTTGTGACTCTTCCCATTAGTGATGGTAATGTCCTCCAATGCGTAAGGTCGTCTTGTATTGTTTTTAGAAGGGGAATGTGATTTAGTCGCAGTAACTCTGAGAGCCTCGGGGAAATATTTATATTCTTAATATTCAATATTACCTGATTGTATTGGAATAGTGGATATATTTGAAAAATTGCAATGTATAGGTAAAACTGTTGATTGACACCAGTTAATAGAGTAGTCTGATAGTAATGAAAATTTATCCATGAGTGCCACTGTCTGAAGAAGACATCTTTGTTTTCAAGGAAGATTAATACATCATCAAGATAAAAACTTATCTTATGTTCTTTTTCTCCAGTTTGGATCCCTCTAATATCAACATTTTGTCATATGGCTGCTGCTAATAGTTTAATAAAGATGATAAAAGGTAAGGGAGAGAGTGGACAGTCTTGCCTGGTGCCTCTCTTAAGATTAAAGCTTACCAAGAAGTTTGATTATTTGTTCTGACAGATGCAGTTGGACAGCTATACATGTATAGTGTTTTAATCCATCCATTCATCCATCTTCTACCGCTTTTCCGGAGGTCTGGGTCGCGGAGGCAGCAGTTAAAGCAGAGAAGCCCAGACTTCCTCTCCCCAGCCACCTGCTCCAGCTCTTCAGAGAGGATACCAAGGCGTTCCCAGACCAGCTGGGAGACATAATCTCTCCACCTAATCCTGGGTCTGCCCTGGGGTCTCCTCCCAGTGGGACGTACCTGAAACACCTAAAGTGGGAGGCGTCCAGGAGGCATCCTGATCAGATGCCCATACCACCTCAACTGGCTCCTTTCAATGTGGAGGAGCAGCGGTTCTACTCTGAGCCTCTCCTGGATGACTGAGCTCCTCACCCTGTCTCTGAGAGTGAGTCCAGCAATCCTACGGAGAAAGCTCATTTCAGCCGCTTGTATCCGCAATCTTGTTCTTTCAGTCATTACCCAAAGCTCGTAACCATAGGTGAGAGTAGGAACATAGATTGACTGGTAAATCGACAGCTTTGCCTTAGAGCTTAGCTCCCTCTTTGCCACAACAGACTGGTACAGCGTCTGCATCACTGCAGATGCTGCTCCGATCCGTCTGTCAACCTCTCACTCCATCCTCCCCTCACTCGTGAATAAGACCCCAAGATACTTAAACTCCTATACTTGGGGCAGGAGCCTGTCCCCAACCTGGAGAGGACAATCCACCTTTTTCCGGCTGAGGACCATGGACTCGGACTTTGAGGTGCTGATTCTCATCCCAGCCGCTTCACACTCAGCGGCAAACCGTCCCAGCAAGAACTGTAGGTCATTGCTGGATGAAGCCAGCAGGACAACATTGTCTGCAAACAGAAATGAGATCCTGTGGTCACCAAGCATGACGCCCTCCATTCCCTGGCTGCTCCTAGAAATCCTGTCCATAAAAATTATGAACAGGATCGGTGACAAAGGGCAGCCCTGGCGGAGTCCAACTCTCACTGGGAATGAGTCCGATCGAGTGTTGACAATACGAACCAAACTCTCACAACGGTCGTACAGAGACCAAATAGCTCATAACAACAAGCCCGATACCCCATACTCCTGAAGCACCCCCAACAAAAAACCACGAGGGATGCGGTCGAATGCTTTCTCCAAGTCCACAAAACACATGTAAACTAGTTGGGCAAACTCCCACGAACCCTCGAGGATTCTCGAGAGGGTAAAGAGCTGGTCCAATGTGCCACGGCCAGGACAAAAACCACATTGCTCCTCCTGAATCCAAGGTTCGACCAACAGCTGAACTCTCCTCTCCAGTACCTTGGCATAGACCTTCCCAGGAAGGCTGAGGAGTGTGATCCCTCTAAAGTTGGAGTACACCCTCTGGTCCCCTTTTTTAAAGAGAGGAACCACCATCCTGGTTTGCCATGCCAAAGGCACTGCCCCCGACTTCCACAATATGTTGCAGAGGTGTGTCAACCATGACAGCCCTACAACATCCAGGGCCTTGAGGCACTCGTGGCGAATCTCGTCCAACCCCTGGGCCCGGCCACCAAAGAGATTTTTAACCACCTTGGTGACCTCAGCCCCTATGATAGGCGAGCCACCCCCCTCGTCCACAAGCCCTGCTTCCTCTGTGGAAGACGTATCAGTGGGATTGAGGAGATCCTCAAAGTATTCCTTCCACCACCCGACGACATCCCCAATCGAAGTCAACAGTGCCCCATCTGCACCATACACAGTGTGGACAGGGAGCTGCTTCCCCCTCCTGAGCCACCGGACAGTTTGCCAGAATCTCTTCGAGGCTGAACGAAAGTCTTGTCCCATGGCCTCACCGAACTCCTCCCATACCCGAGTTTTTGCTTCAGCAACCACCCAAGCTGTACTCCGCTTGGCCTGCCGGTGCACCTCAGCTGCTTTGGAAGTCCCACAAGCCAACCAAGCTTGATTGGACTCCTTCTTCAGCTTAATGGCCCCCCTCACCACTGGTGTCCACACTTGGTTCCGGGGTTGCCACCACGAGATGCCCCGACGACCTTGTGGCCGCAGGTCTGGGCTGCTGCTTCAACAATAGAGGTGGAGAACATGGCCCATTCAGACTCCATGTCTCCAGACTCCCTTGGAATGTCACTGAAGTTCTTCCGGAGGTGGGAATTGAAGACCTCCCGGACAATGGCCTCAGCCAGACGTTCCCAGCACACCCTCACTGTACGTTTGGGTCTACCAGGTCTGAATGGCACCCTCCCCTGCCATCGGATCCAACTCACCACCAGGTGGTGATCAGTTGACAGCTCTGCACCTCTCTTTACCCGAGTGTCCAAGACATATGGTCGCTGGTCTGATGACACGATAACAAAATTGATCAACCTGCGACCTAGGGTGTCCTGGTGCCAGGTGCACATATGGACGTCCTTATGCTTGAACATGGTGTTCATTATGGACAAACTGTGGTTAGCACAGAAGTCCAATAACTGAACACCACTCGGATTCAGATCAGGCAGGCCATTCCTCCCAATCACCCCTTCCAGGTTTCACTGTCGTTGCCCACGTGCGCATTGAAGTCCCCCAGTAGGACAATGGAGTCTCCAACAGGAGCACCCTCCAGCACCCCAGTCAGAGACTCCAAAAAGGGTGGGTATTCTGAAACATCATTTGGTGCATAGGCACAAATGATGGTCAGGACACATTTCCCAACACGAAAGCGCAGGGAAACAACCCTTTCGTCCACCGAGGAAAACTCCAATAGAGGCAGCAAGGTGGGGGGATACAAGAATACCCACCCCTGCTCGTCGCCTCTCACCTGGGGAAACTCCAGAGTAAGCCAAGCTCTAGCCCCTCTCCAGGAGACTGGTTCCGGAACTGGAGCTGTGTGTTGAGGTGAGGCCGACTATATCTAGCCGGTATCTCTCAACCTCATGCACCAGCTCAGGCTCCTTCCCCACCAGAGAGGTGACATTCCACGTAGCAAAAGCCAGTTTAGGAAGCTTTGGATCAGTCCGTCATGGTCTCCGCCTTTGACCGCCACCTGATCCACATATCACCAGACCCCCATGATCCCTCCTGCAGGTGGTGAGCCCACTGGAGGGCGGACCCATGTAACTCCTTCGGGCTGAGCCTGGCCGGGTCCCATGG
This sequence comes from Pholidichthys leucotaenia, assembly GCA_020510985.1. Lineage (NCBI taxonomy): Eukaryota > Metazoa > Chordata > Actinopteri > Cichliformes > Pholidichthyidae > Pholidichthys > Pholidichthys leucotaenia. The sequence goes on along the minus strand of CM035849.1, from coordinate 255,129,763 downwards.
GCGGAAACCTGGCCACCAGACGCTAGACATTGAGCCCCTTCCCCCAGGCCTGGCTCCAGGGTGGGGCCCCGGTAACCCCATACCGGGCGGGGTACACTGAATCCGTGTTCTAGTATTTATCATGAGTGTCTGTTGGGTCGTTCTAAGTCTGGCCCTTCATCCAGGACCAGTTTGTCTTGGGTGACCCTGCCAGAGGCAAATTGCCCTGGATAACATAGCTCCTGGGATCACTGGGGCATGCAAACCCCCCACCACGATAAGATGACGATCAAAATTGAACCAAACCCAAACTTGTTTAACGCCATAAAAAGGAATTTCCAATTGACACAGTCAAAGGCTTTCTCTGCATCCAAAGATAAAATTGCAGTTTCTAAGTTATTAATATTTCAGTAGTCTATTAAATTAAATAGCTTGCGTGTATTATTAGCAGAGTGCCTGCCCTTGATGAAACCTGTTTGATCTGGGTGTATAATAAACTGAGTTATCCTTTCCAGTCTTCTGGTGAGAGCTTTGCAAATTATTTGAAGATAAACATTAATAAGTGAGATGGGACGATAGCTGAATGGAATCGTAGATTTGTTTTAGGCTTTAAGGAGCAGGATAATGCTAGCTACGTTCATATTTGGAGGGATTACATTATCTTCTTTAATTTGGTTCACCATTTTAAAGAAGGTGGGTGCCAGCACAGGCCAGAATTCTTTATAGAAGTCTACTGGAAAACCATTTGGTCCTGGAGCTTTGTTGTTTGGGTTGTGTTTAAGTGCCTCCTGGAGTTTGGACATTAGAAGAGGTGCATCCAGAGCTGTAATCTGTTCATTATTTAATTGTGGTAAATTAATATTGTCCAGAAATTCCTTTATTTCTGAGTCAGATGGATTAATCTGAGATGCATAGAGGTTTTCATAAAACTTTCTGAAGGAGTTGTTTATTTCTTCAGGGTCGTCAATGATATTTCCAGTCGTATCCTTAATAGAATGGACAGTTGTTTTTTCTTTATTCAATTTAAGCTGGTTAGAAAGATATCTCCCCAAGTTATTATGATGTTCAAACTTCTCCAGACACCAGTCTTTGTCTTAAAAACTGTCTTTTCATTTGTATTTTCTTTTAGTTCCAGCTTTAATTGTCTCAGATCGAGTGCCTGTTCCTGTGGAGAAAAGGCACAGGTTAACTCCAGTGATTTAATTTTCTGTTGTAACTCCAGTACCAGTGCTTTTTCTTTTTTATTCTTACATGAACAGTAAGAGATTATTTTACCTTGCATGACTGCTTTTGCTTCTTCCCAGAGAACACACAGCAATATTCCTGGCATGTCATTGTATTCCAGATATGATTCCCACTCCTTATTAAAATAGTTAAGAAAGTCTTTGAATAGTAATGTATTAAATTTCCAGTTCCTAGTTTTCCTTGTAGCCGTTTCATTCACCAGTGTAAGAGATACTGCAAGGTGATAGCTTGATTAGAGCAAATTTCACTCTGTGAAATCCCTCACAATGGAGTTGGGGCTAAAAATGTCCAGATGAGAATATGATTGTACCATTGGTGAGGAGAAGGTGTATTCCCTAAGAGTTGGGTGAAGAGAACGCCATTCATTGCAAAGACAAAAATCACTCATTTTGTCTAAGAGTGTCAGTAGCCTGCCACTTCTGATAATTCCCCGCTGTACTGAGCCTGCCAGTTGCAAGATTTAATACCAGACTGAAGTTTCCTCCTATTATGAGTGTGGTGTCCAAGTGCTCAGACAGGGAAGTGAAGAAAGTGTGAAAATGGGATGGGTCATCAACATTTGGGCCATAAAGGCTTGCAATACAAAGATCCAGATTTTGAACTGAGATTTTTAATATTATAAATCTACCTTCTGGATCTGCTTTGGTGTTACTCACAACAAAGTGTATTCTTCTATTTACCAATATAGCTATCCCCCTTTGTTTGGAATTAAAGCAGGCTGAGTACATGTGGGAAAATTCAGGGGAGGTGAATGCATCTACAGACGACTTAGAAACATGTGTTTCCTGTAATAAGACAAAGACTGCAGGACTGCCTGTAGATCCTTCAGTTGTTTAAAAACTTTTAGCCTCTTCTCCCTGGTACCAATTCCACGTATGTTCCACGTGACAAACCTTAATGTGGACATGTTTTCAGTAACTGGTTTTGTGCTAGAGGCTAGCTAAGTGTGCCTATGTGTTTTGTATGTCCGTAGTGTATATATGTGTGTGCATGTATGTCTTGTGTATGTTGTATGGCTGTGTGTGTATGTGTGTGTAGGCATATGTGTGTTGTGCATATAATATATACCTATAAGTGTGTGCATGGGTGCGCGCACATGATGTCTATGTTGTATTTGCTTGCATTTGCAAGAGTGGGTGGGGTGCATGTACTTATTTATTTCCTATAAACCAAATGTGTGAGAGAGAACAGACATGAAGGTTAGTAATTGGTGAGAAGATACAGATAACCTACAACAACAACCTAACAACATCAGCAAGATTAGCTACACCAGACAAACAAATGGCAACCTCAAAAAAAATAGACAAACATTAACAAAATAAACAGGGGTCAATAAGAGACCTGCGCACAATCACACTCTCTTCTCACATGTAGCTAAGGAAACAAATTAGAATCTAGAGTAGCCAGGGGGTTATGGTTTCATCCATAAACAACTTGCCATCTATAAACAATCTATCCACAGAGATAACTGCTCATTTACCTCCTTGGATTTTTTTGTCTCCTAATGGGGGAAAGCTTTCTTCTTCTTTCCATAATTTCCTGTGGACATTGATCATTTAGTCCATAATTTTTGTTTTTAAGCTGCCTGCCCTGCCTCTGTACCAGAATTTTTTGCTTGAAATGTTCAAATTTGGTAACAATGGGTCTGGGACGTTTGTTTTGGGGATTTCTCTGTCCGATGCAGTGGACTCGGTCATGGTAACTGATTTCACAATGTTGGAAGGCATTTTCTGTTGCATAGACATGAATTCAGAGATCAGCTGTTTGGGATTTTCATTGGGTTGTTTTTTTTTAAGCAATTCCAGAGAAAACTAGGTTATCTCTCATGCTGTGTGATTTCAGGTCGAGAATGGGTTCTTTCATTTTTCGGTTTTCTTTTACTAGGATGTCAAGTTGCGTGGTTAGCGTGCTTATTGATTTTTTTTTTTCCAAGCTATTATTTTCTTTTAAGAGAGAGACGAGCTGCGCCTGGCTGAATTTCAAACTCTTGCGAATGCCCTGGAACCAACACAAGTCTAGCATCCATGCTGGAAAGTTTATTTTCAATGGAGGAACGAATGTCACTAACCTCTGGGCCGCTCTGTAATTTCCATGATGGTGTTATTTTCGGTGAATCCGCGAGTCCAGGTCGCTGTACAATGACAGTAAAGTCTATTCTAATCTATTTCACTCAACACACAAGAAAAAATTGCAGATCACTGTCAGCAATGGACGTCGTTAATGGGGAAGACGTGATGCAGGTGCATAAATCTCACTTAATTATCAACTCAATGATAACGTGAAACAGGAAATGGAACTATAGCCAGACAGGAAAAAAATATTGGAACATCTCACAATAAGAATTGACCTAGGAACTAAGGGCACATTTACACGACCACTGTTTGGTCCTTACAAAAGGATTATCTGCGGATAGTTTGGTTTGTTTGGTGCCATCTGAACGCGTGCTCGAACTCTGGTGTGCACTAAACAAGTGAAGTGTGATCCACCAGAAAACGGGGTCTCGGTTAACTTGCAAAGGAAGTCTGGTGCACTTTGCTTACAGTGTGAATGCAAATGGACTATCCAGTGGCCCAAAGGGTGGAAGTGCCCTCGGCAATTGTGTAACCATAGCAACACGTAGTCTGAGAAGAGAAAGTGGCATTTACTGTAACTTTTGCATTTTGGGTAGAAAATAACAATAAAGACAACCGCGTGGATCCAAGAAATCCTTTTACTGTGGCAACCTGGGGAGTGCATAATGGTTTACCACCTTAGACAGGAACAAAGGACGTGAAGTTAACCTTTTGTGTGTGAGAAGTTTCTAGATGCCCAAGTAAGATAACAGGGAGGTGTCAAGGATGAATGGACTGACTGCAGTCGGGGGAGATTATCTTTTGTGTGTGATGAATGGACTGACTGCAGTCAGGGGAGATTATCTTTTGTGTGTGAGAAGAGTCTAGAAGGATGTCATGTTATTTAAGGGAAGAGTTCCTACTTGTATGCCATTCTGTCTATGCTCCTCGTGTGAGTCGTGTAATAAACCGCTTGAACCAAATCAGCCTCATTTTTTACACGCTCCACACAGGTGACCCAAGACGAATCATGGAATACGACGGAAGATCCCCGGAGCCAACCTCGACTGGAACCCCCAGCTTCGCGTGCGCTGTAGCGATCAAACTACCTGATTTTTGGCAGCACAACCCGCACTCCTGGTTCCACCTAACCGAGGCGCAGTTCGCCCTCTGAGCGATATCGGCGGATGATACGAAATTCTACTATGTGGTCGCAGCGCTCGATGCCAGCACGGCTCAGCACATCGAGAGCCTGCTCGATCAGCCACCAGCCGACGGCAAATATGACGCGCTGAAGGCTGCCCTCATCCAGCACTACACGCTCTCGGATGGTGAGAGAGCAGAGAGGCTTCTGACACGGACCGAGTTGGGAGATGGTTCGGCCGTGGACATGATGGAGAAGATGCTGAGGTTAAAGGGCACGGACGACGACCACTTCATCTTCACCCACATTTTCCTCAGGAACCTTCCGACAGCGGCGAGAGCGGCCCTGGCCAATTCGTCGTTGCTGGCCAAACGGGACTATCGTGCGCTAGCCCGAGAGACAGACCATATCATCGTCGCCACCAAGGCTTTCGTGACCATTGCGGCAGCGACGGAGCCCGGCACGTCGACAGGAGGAGGCGAGGAGCCGCCGACAGCAGCAGCAGAACTACTGACGGCAGCAGCAGCGGGGGCCAAGGAACGCTGAGGTGACACGCTTTGCTTCTACCATCGCCACTTTGCAGAGAGGGCACGCAAATGTATACCACCGTGCCAGTTCAAGCGCTCGGGAAACACCAAGACCAGGGGTCAGTAGCAGCCACGACCCTCGCGGAGGAGAACAAGCTGCTCTATTTGACAGACGCACACTCGGGGAGGCATTTCCTCGTGGACACCGGCGCACAGAGGAGTTTCATCCGGCCGACCTACACTGACCGGCTGGCAGGAGCCAGTGGCCCCGAGATGGCAGCAGCAAACGGCTCAGACATTAAGACCTTTGGTGAGAGGACTCTGCTCTTGTCTCTACACGGTCGTACATTTGAATGGACTTTTGTCGTAGCAGCATTGGATTACCATATACTGGGGGCTGATTTTCTATGTGCACATGGGTTGTTGGTAGATGTCGCTAACAGGCGCCTGGTTAATGCACTGTCTTTTGACTCTCTCCCCTGTATAGCTCGAGTGACCCGGCCAACAGCACAAGCCAACGTCACAGCAGCATGCGGTAAGTTCCACACACTGCTCGCTCAGTTCCCAGCACTCACAGTCCCGACGTTTTCAGCAGCTATCGCTAAACATGGGGTGGAGCATTTTATCACCACCACCAGGGCGCCCATTTTTGCAAGACCTCGGCACTTGGACGCAGCTAAACTGGCCATAGCGCACGAGGAGTTCGCTAACCTAGAGAGGTTAGGCATCATCAGGCGCTCAAACAGCCCATGGGCTTCCCCGCTACACATAGTCCCTAAAGCTGAAGGTTCGTGGCGACCTTGCAGCGATTTCCGCAGGTTAAACAACGCTACAGCGCATGACCGCTACCCAATTCCCCATATTCAGGATTTTTCCGCCAACCTCGCAGGAGCGCGCATTTTTTCTAAGATAGATTTGGTCCGTGGTTACCACCAAGTCCCAGTGCACGCTGAGGACATACCCAAAACAGCGGTAATAACTCCGTTTGGTTTATTTGAGTTCTTGCGCATGCCATTTGGGCTTAAAGGGGCAGCACAGACGTTCCAACGCATGATGGATGCAGTGCTGCGCGATCTCCCTTTCGTGTTCGTCTACCTGGATGATATCTTGGTAGCCAGCGCGTCCGAAGACGAAGACGAAACCCACCTCACAACAGTTTTCCGTAGGTTGGAAGAGCACGGTTTAATAATCAACCCAGCGAAATGTCAGTTCGGGGTGACGGGGATTGATTTTTTAGGGCACCGCGTCTCTCCCGAAGGAGCAGTTCCGCTGCCTGACAAAGTGCGCGCAGTGACAGATTTTCCCAGACCACAAACGGTCAGGTCAATTTTTGGGAATGGTGAACTTTTATAACCGTTTCCTTCCCCGCGCAGCGCAGCTCATGCAGCCATTGTATGCTGCGCTCAAAAAACAGAAACCCGCGAATAAGGTCGAATGGACCACGGAACGAGAGCAGGCGTTCTCGGAAGTTAAAGCAGCCCTGGCAAACGCCACATTGTTGGCACATCCAGACCCAACAGCCCGCATAGCCCTCACCACTGACACCTCAGATGTGGCCATAGGGGCTGTTGTGGAGCAGCGCGTCGCTGGGGCTTGGCAGCTGCTTGCCTTTTTCAGCAGAACCTTGCACGACAGGCTCTCCACCTGGCCATTCGCCATTTCCAGTTCTGGCTGGAAGGGCGTAATTTGACGTGCGTTCGTTGACCATAAGCCATTAACATTCGCGATGGCCAAAGTTTCAGAACCTTGGTCGGGCCGGCAGCGGAGGCAGCTGGCCGCGATCTCAGAGTTTACTACCGATATTCAGAATGTGTCGGGCAAACTGAATGTAGCGGCAGACTGCCTCTCACGCGCCGTTGTGGCCCCGGTCTGTGTAGGGTTGGATTACGCAGCCATGGCCGCGGAGCAGGCTAGTGACGCGGACGTGCGCGCACTCCAGTCTGGACCAACAGGGTTAAGGCTGGAGAAGAGGATGCTGCTTAACAGCATTCCCCCTTAATCTGCGACGTCTCCACGGGTCGCCCACGGCCTGTGGTTCCGGCCGCGTGGCGCCGCCACGTGTTTGAGTCGGTTCACTCTTTGGCACACCCAGAGGTGCGTGCGTCGGTCAAAATGGTAGGAGAGAAATATGTGTGGCCGGGCCTTCGCAAACAAGTGAAAGAGTGGGCAGCAGCCTGCGTGGCGTGCCAATGAGCCAAGGTTCACAGACACACGAAGGCTCCTTTGGAGCTGTTTCGCATCCCGGCTAAGAGGTTTGACCAGGTCCACGTGGACCTCGTAGGCCTCCTTCCGCTATCACAGGGGTACACGCATCTCCTGACAATGGTGGACCCCACCACGTGCTGGCCAGAAGCGGTTCCGCTGGCAGCAACCATGGCCGAGGAGGTGGCGCGCGCGTTTTTAACAGCATGGGTGGCGCGTTTTGGAGTTCCGTCGGACATTACGTCCGACAGAGGCTCTCAATTTGTTTCTGAACTCTGGTCAACCATGGCCCGCAGCCTAGGTGTCTCAATTCACCGCACAACCGCGTACAACCTGCAGGCAAATGGGTTATGCGAATGTTTTCATAGGTCGTTAAAAGCGGCTCTGAGGGCTTCACTGACAGATGCTAATTGGGTAGACAGGCTACCATGGGTTTTATTGGGGTTACGTTCTGCGCCTAAAGAGGATCTGGAAGCTTCCCCAGCAGAACTCGTTTTTGCACAGCCACTCCGGCTGCCTGGGGAGTTTCTGCCAGATAATCCTGCGCTGGGCAGCTCCCCGTCTCAGCTGCTGCAGCGTTGCATAGACTCAAGCACGCTGCCGGGCCCTGCCCACCACAGTTTTCTGCGCGTTTTTGTGCCTAAAGCTTTGAAAAACGCAGAGTTCGTGTTTGTCAGACACGACGCCCACCGCCCCCCACTGTGTGCACCTTATGATGGACCGTTTAGAGTGCTGGAAACAGGGGATAAGCATTTTTTGCTAGATTTGGGGGGTAGGAGGGAAAAAATTGGCATAGACAGACTCAAACCTGCTTTTGTTGTGGCTGACGAGCAAGTGTTGTTGGCGAGGGCCCCTCGGCGTGGAAGATCCCCACGTGGCGCTTCCCAGAGAAAAGATTCTCCAGAGCACCCACACGGACAGTCAAAAAGTTTTCACCCCCAGACATCAGCCCCCCAGCATGGCAGCGCCACGGAGGCAGCGAATCCTGGCTACAGCAGATACGGCAGAAGACTGAAGCCCAACCAGCATGCGGACTGATGTTAATGGTTCTATCACAGCATGTGGACTGTTACCCTTTTGTCCTATCTAAGTTGCTGGGGGGGGGGGGGGGGGTTGGCAACCTGGGGAGTGCATAATGGTTTACCACCTTAGACAGGAACAAAGGATGTGAAGTTAACCTTTTGTGTGTGAGAAGTTTCTAGATGCCCTAGTAAGATAACAGGGAGGTGTCAAGGATGAATGGACTGACTGCAGTCGGGGGAGATTATCTTTTGTGTGTGAGAAGAGTCTAGAAGGATGTCATGTTATTTAAGGGAAGAGTTCCTACTTGTATGCCATTCTGTCTATGCTCCTCGTGTGAGTCGTGTAATAAACTGCTTGAACCAAATCAGCCTCATTTTTTACACGCTCCACATTACCGGAGAAAGCCGAGGAGAAAAGTTAAAAAAAAAAAAAAAAAGTCTCATTTGTGGCAGACAAACAACCCAGCTGAAGGGAACAGATTTCCGTTTTTGTTCCTGGCCAATTGATGAGCAAGATTTATCTTCTTCGCCGAGATTTTTTCTTCCTGGTCAGTGGTGGTTTCGGCTACAGCATCCCAAATTTTTAAAAGTTGTTGTAACTGCGTGATGTTGTCCAGGCAGTTTGGTCCACTGCAATGTGAATGCAAACCAACGATGATGGTGGGACTACTTACTACTGAGTCATTTTTTGACACTTTTAGTTCTTTTTTGGTGTTTTGAAGGGGCTATGGTCTGATAAACAGCCCTTTTAGGTTTAAATGCAGTTTTCAATAAACTGCCTACGCTCAAGTTTTTGTTTCTTGCTCCTGTTTCTTCTTTTTGCCTTTTTGAGCCTCTCCTTACTACCTGGTTACGATCCACCAGTGTGAAATACTATATGGGGGGGCACTGAAAACTTTATAGGCTGACTAAGAGGGAATTATGCTCATAGGTGATGAGCCACTAGTATTTGTACTTCAGTATACTGTATGTCAGAGATTGAATTAGAATCTTAATGGACAGGGTTGTAAAACTTTGGTCATGACCTATTATAATCAGTGTTTGGCAAGTTACTAAAAATAGCAACTCGTTACAGTTGCTAGTTACTTCTTTTCAAAAGTAACTGAGTTACTTACCAGTTACTGTATGATTAAAGTAACTAGTTACTTGAAAAAGTAACTTTCATGTTACTTTTAAATACATACTTAAATCATCTTGCATACATAGCAAGATCAAGGGCCCCTTGTTCTCATCAGAAAACGAAGAAAAAGAAAACTGAAAAAAAAATGTCTGATTTACACAAACTATTGTAATCATTAGAAAGTCAGAAATTTACTAGAAATAAAGCTGTGAATTCAGAGAAAATTTTGGACCCACTGATGGGCTATTTTTGGCCCACAAGCTATATGTTTGACACCCCTGGATCAGCTCATTAAAAATGCATATTTAGAAGGTTTACTTTCATGAAATATTTGCATATCACAGCAGCATGTAAATTAATAAGACAAAATAAAACAGAATGCACAGATAAATGAAAGTTCACCTTAAGCTGTTCTCTGCTGCAACAAATCAGTCACTTTTTTTCTTTGCGATAAGAAAACATTTGCACATCATCGTCGTCGGCCTCCGTCGGTCTATGATGACCATGGAAAAGAATCCTAAACGTCTACTCTGCTGGAACAGCACTGCCTGTGGCTGAACAGGCCGATGCGCACCGGTGTTCTACCTTCCAGTGTTGGGCGTTGGTAGGATTCAAGCCTGGGCAGGAAGATATGGAGGACAAGATGTTGCCCATGCAGCATGTCCCCCCTCTCCACGTCACTGATGAATCCAAAGGAACAGCAGGGCTGCTATAGTTTGGCACCAGCGCTGTCGCAGGAGCTGCCAGAACGATGTTGAGCACAACAGAAAACTGCCTTAGGGGCTCCGACTCCGGATTTTTCCTCAGGGTTGACTCCCGAAGCCTTTCCCGTGACCGGGTGTGCCGCAAGGCAGCGGAGGTTTGAAATCAGGGTTTACCTTCCCCTAGATGGGCTACCTTCCCAGGTTGACAAGCCACCATCTACCCGAAGCATCTGGTTTTAAGGCGCCAGAGATCCACCCTCGCCCCTTCTCCTATTAGTAAAAGCAGTTCCGCCGGGCTTAGAGACTAAACCACACGGGCAGGCTAGGAGTTGGACTTAGTTGTCAGAGGCTTTTCAAGACGCACGCCGTAAGGAGCATTTTATGAGCACTGGGAGCTTAACCCCAGTGCCGCTCCTGGCTATGACAACCTTGGAACCACATTTGCACAACTGCGGACATTAAATGCAGCTTCTTGTTTTAAAAATACTCATGTTTAACCACAGAGGTAGGAGCTCATGTTGGGGCTACTCACCGCTCGGACAACAGATAAGGGCTCGATATGAGAGGTCACCACAGCATTTCTTCCAACCAGTGTGAGCAGGACAGAAAACCAACCGCGGAGGAGCCTGACGGCTGCATCAGCTCAGCTACGTGGGATCAGTTTATATTTATTTGAGCTGAAAAATATCTATCCATATTAATAAAACGAGTAATGCATCTGATCAAATTTCAGTAACTGTAACGCATTACTGAATTTTTAAACAGTAATTCCTTTACACAGCATGTTACTGCAAAAGTAGTGGCATTACAGTGATTATAATCCCTCACAAATAGGGCTGTCATAGTGGAGGAATTTTCTGTGCAGTGATGGTGGGTAGCTAAACATGTGGTGAAATTTTCAGGGCTCTGTGATTCCATAATTTAGGTATCGGTAGCGTCTGAGGCAAATAAAGCAGACAAAACTGTGAGACTGCTGCTGCAGCTCCATTCTGTGTGTAATGGGAGCGCGGAGCACATGATTTCCCCACACAGAATCATGGTTCGCAAGGTCAGCTGCTGTTTCTTTTTCAAAAAGCCTCAATCATTTTCATCAAGGACAATATTAAGGTTGTTGTCAGCTTGGTACAGCTTAGAGCAATAACTGATGATCAGCTCATGAATCCGGTCAACAATGAGGCTTTGAGTCAGGTGCAGACAGGCTGTTCCTTTGCCATATGTGGAGCTGAACAGAAACGGAATCTCCCCAATATCAGCTCTGTGTTGGCCCAAAGGGGAGCCTGCAGATTTGTAAGTGACCGACTGCAGACTCATTTACTGGTTGCATTAAAGCAGCACGGTGGCGGAGTGGTTAGCACTGCGGCAGCACAGCATCTCACCCTTGGCCGGGGGATCCTGGGTTCGATCCCAGCCCCCGACCAACAGTGATCTGTGAGGAGTTTGCATGTTCTCCTCGTGTCTGCGTGGGTTTACTACGGGATTTCTCCGGTTTCCTCCCACATGCCAAAAACATGCAAGTTAGGTTAATTGGCATCAAACTGGGGATTCTAAATTGTCCTTAGGTATGACTGTGAGAGTGAATGGTTGTCTGTCTCTCTGTGTTGGCCCTGCGATGGACTGGCGATCTGTCCAGGGTGTACCCTGCCTCTCGCCCAAAGATGCTGGGATAGGCTCCAGCCCCCCGTGATCCGAAAAGGATTAAGCGGAAGAAGATGAATGAATGAATGAATGAATATAGTTATAATATATCATACAAACTGAATTTTTATTCATTTTATTATGTTTTTCTCACAAACATTTTTTCTAACAAACAAAATACTTGTAAATAATAATAATAATAATAATAATAATAATAATAATAATAATAATAAAAAAATAGTTCATAAGGTACTGGACTCACCAGGACAGATTTTCAGTCGCTGAAATTCCATTCCCAGAGAGGAAAAGAAGAAGAAATAGTTTAGGATAAATGTTTTATTTGTTATAGATCAGGCATTAACCAGATCCATCCTCATGGGTGCTGCTGAACAGAAAGGTGCAGATTGCACCAGCAGCAAGCTAAACAAGACCCACAAAACCGACTTGCCAGGAGGATGGGTATTTCTTGACTTCTGAGCTACACAATATTTATTTTCATTGTACATGTGACAATAACCATGTTCTCATGTGCATTGTGGTGCTTGGCAACAGTTAAATGGGTACAGAAGAGCAAAATAACTGATTAAACAAACAAAAATCATAATATGTTGTCCTGTTTTACTGTCACTTAATAAATTGTGCTTATAGAATTGTCTAAAAGCTCTTTTACTTGAGGTCACTTATCATGAATATATCCCTGCTGTCTGTGACGGAATAACCGTAGTAATACATTCATTGATACCACACTCCCTCATGTGTAATATTGCTATTTGAAATGCTATATTTATAACCTATGTTTCCTGATCATCTAGAACAGGGGTGTCCAATCATGTGCCATGGAGGGCCAAGACCCTGCAGGCTTTACCTCCAACCAGTGTCAACAGCAGATTCCACTGAATTTCTTCCCACTGGTCGCTGATAAATGGAAAAAACCTGCTTAAGAGACTGGGTAGAAGATAAAACCTGCAGGGTCTTGGTCCTCCATGGCACATGACTGGACACCCTGATCTAGAATGATGAAAAATGTATTAATTGTCAAAACGAATAAATGTAATCAGTTAAAATTCTTGAAAGGACTTTTGTGTATTAAATGCTTGTGATTATTTTTATTGAACCTGTGTCCTTTTTAAGACTTTTTATTTTGAAGTATCCAACTGTCATTCCTTCATTGTTTTTCTCTTTTTAATACGCTGCAATTATTGTGCCATTTATATCACAAATTGAAATCTGTGTCTCCAAGCCATAATAATGAAGTATGCACTTTTAGAGGAACTCCCATTTCCTCTTCAGGGCAAGTGCATGAGTGCAGCTTTTTCACCCTAACCAGATTATAGCAATCAGCTACTCTTCATAACGGTACCTTCTATTTATAAAAAAAAAAAAAAAAAAAACTCTCAACACACTACAAAGTACAGTACATCATGTGATTTGTATTTTATTGCTTGATGTTTATCATGTGTAATACTTGTGGAATTTTATTCCCTAGCCACAATGACATGCCTTCCGCAGAGGAAACGGAGCCTCAGGATGAGTGGGTTGACTCACCCATCACAGGGACTGAGGTCACCGAAGTGGTTAAAAACTCTTTGGCCTGAGTACCTCAAGGCTCTGGATGTTGTGGGGCTGTCATGGCTAACACGCCTCTGCAACACTGCGTGGAAGTCGGGGACAGTAGCTTTGGTATGGCAAACCGGGGTGGTGTTCCTCTCTTTAAGAAGGGGACCAGAGGGTGTACTCTAACTTTAGGGGATCACACTTCTCAGCCTCCCCAGGAAGGTCTATGCCAGAGTACTGGAGAGGAGAGTCAGGCCGTTGGTCAAACCTCGGATTCAGGAGGAGCAATGTGGTTTTCGTCCTGGCCGTGGCACATCGGACCAACTCGTTACCCTCTCAAGAATCCGCAAGGGTTTATGGGAGTTTGCCCAACCAGTCTCCAGCCCCACGTGAAGGATTTTAAGTATCTCGGGGTCTTATTCATGAATGAGGGGAGAATGGAGTGAGAGATTGACAGACCGATCGGAGCAGCATCTGCAGTGATGCGGATGTTGTACCGGTCTGTTGTGGTGAAGAGGGAGCTGAGCTCTACCACAAAGCTGATGATTGATGGATTAGATTTTATATGGCGCTTTACATGTCAAGTGACATCTCAAAGCACTTACAGTGAGTCCATTATTTATTCACTCCAGACAGACATAGATAGTGGTAAGCTACCACTGTAGCCACAGCTGCCCTGGGACAGACTGATGGAAACGTAGCTGCCAATCCGTGCCAACGGCCTCTCCGACCACTACAGAACATTTATGCACATTCATACCCAGTGCCATGGACACTGGAGGCAAGGTGGGTAAAGTGCCTTGCCCAGGGACACAACGGCAGGAAGGCTGAGGAGAGCGGGATTCGACCCACCAATCCTCTGGTTATTGGATGACCCACTCTACCTCCTGTGCTACTGCCGCCCACATGTTCCATTTTTGCTGAACACCAAGCTGGATGGCAGGAAGTTCCATTTTTATATGGTCTTTGGCATGACCCGACCGGAACTTGAACCCCAGCCTCCCAGTTGCGGGGTGGAAGTTCTACCTCTAGGCCACCACTCTGGTTCACCACTAATGTTCAGTGTATCTTCCTACCCTCACCTTTGGTCATGAGCTTTGGGTAATTACCAAAAGAATGAGATTGCGGATATAAGAGACTGAAATGAGCTTTCTCTGTAGGATTGCTGGACTCACCCTTAGAGATAGGGTGAGGAGTTCAGTCATCTGGGAGAGGCTCATAGTAGAACCGTTGCTTCTCCACATCGAAAGCAGCAAGTTGAGGTGGTTTGGGCATCTCATCGGGATGCTTCCTGGACGCCTCCCATTTGAGGTGTTCTTGGCATGTCCCACTGCAAGGAGACCCCGGGGCAGACCCAGGACATGCTGGAGAGGCTATGTCTCCCAGCTGGTCTGGGAAAGTCTTGGTATCCTCTCTGAAGAGCTGGAGCATGTGGCTGGGAAGAGGGAAGTCTGGGCTACTCTGCTTGAGCTACTGTCTCCCCAACCTGGACCTCCGGAAAAGCAATAGAAGATGGATGGATGGATGGATGGATAAAGAAGAAAACTAAAAGCATAGCTCATGTGCTGGAAAACTGGAATAAATTGAACACAAAAAATTTAGAAGTCAGTTTTATTGTCATTCAATCCATACAGCCAATCATGTACAGTAGAAAAAAAATATGTTTCTCTTATCTAGATGCTTCATCTAGATAAGAGAAACATAATGGCTTTCTAGATTGCTTCATCTTCATCAATAGATTCAAACTTAAAAACTGATCTGCACATCACCGCAAAATGTCCCTTTTTAGATAGATGTACTTTATTGATCCCAAATTGGGAAATTACAGTGTAACAGCAGTATGACAGTAGACAACCAAACAACAGAAACACACACATGACAGACAAAGGGATTACCCGTGGAAAGTAAAACTAACACAACATAGAACCTATATACCATCCATCCATCTGTCTTCTTCCGCTTAATCCTTTTCGGGTCACATCATAGCTTAATATATGATGACCCGTATAAACACATGAATCATCCCATTGCACAAAAAAGGACTATCAGGAGCAGAGTGAAATGTGAGGTATCAGTTAGTCTGTAATGTGAAGTATGGCAGCATAGTTATGACCAGAATACAACATAGTGAGTTATTGTACAATGAAATTGCATGTGGCAGGAAAGATTTCCTATACCTGGCCGTTCAACAGCGAAGCTGTAGTAGTCTACTGGAGAAAGTGCTTCGCTGTCTGTCTAGTGTGTGGTGGAGGGGGTGATTAGGATTGTCCATGATGGATCGCAGTTTATTTAGTGTTCTCCTCTCCACCACTGTCTCAAAGGTCTCTGGTCTGAAACCAATTACAGAGCCAGCCCTCTTGATAATCTTGTCAAGTCTGTTGGTGTCTCTGGCCCTGATACTGCTACCCCAACAGACAGCAGCAAAGAAGATGGTGCTGGCGACAACGGTCTGGTAGAAAAGCTCCAGCATCCTGCTACACATGTTGAAGGATCTCAGCTTCCTCAGGAAGTAGAGTGCTCATCCCCTTCTTGTGCGCAGCATCGAGGTTGGATCTCCAGTCCAACCCGCTACTGATCCTGACACCCAGATATTTGTAGTCCTCAACCACTCCCACATCCTCCCCCCTAATCTGCAGTGGCTGAGAAGGCGTCTTCCTCTTCCTGAAGTCAATCACCATCTCTCTGGTCTTGCTGACATTCAACCTCAGGTGATTCTGCTCCGTCCACTCCACAAATCTGTCTACCAGTGCCCTGTACTCCCCCTCCTCTCCTCCTCTTATACACCCCACAACAGCTGAGTCATCAGAGAATTTCTGCAGGTGGCATGACTCTGTATTGTACGAAAGTCAGTGGTGTATAAGGTGAAGAGAAAAGGAGAGAGCACAGTCCCCTGTGGAGCTCCCGTATCACTAGCCACAACTCCAGACAAGACATTGCCCAGCTGGAAAAACTGTGGTCTGCCTGTCAGGTAGTCAGTAATCCAGGAGATCAGAGCTATCAACCCCCATCACCCGCAGCTTCTCGCCCAGCAGCAGTGGCTGGATGGTGTTAAAGGCACTGGAGAAATCAAAAAAGTGATTCTGACAGGATCTCCTCCACCATCCAGGTGCAGATGGGCTCATTGCAGCAGGTAGATGACAGCATCTTCAACTCCTAAATGGGGCTTGATATGCAAACTGCAGAGTGTCCAGCCACATCTTCACCTGCGGCCTCAGGTGGGCTAAGACCAGTCTCACCAGGACCTTCATCACATGAGATGTGAGGGCAACTGGTCGATAGTCATTCAGGTCCGATGGAGATGACTTCTTGAGGACAGGAACCAGGCAGGATGTCTTCCACAGCACCGGTACTCTCTCCAGACTCAGGCTCAGGTTGTACAGGTGTTTCAGTACCGGAGCTAGTTGGTTGGCACAGGTCCTCAGGGTCCTAGTGGAGATGCCCTCAGGTCCCGCCGCCTTCCACTGACGGAGCCTCTCCAGCTGTTTCTCCACCTGGTCTGTAGTCACCGTGAAGTGAGGGAGGGTCCTGGTGCCCCCTGAGGAGGAGGAGGAGGGGGGAGATGGAGAGAGGTTCTGCACAGGAGGGTGGGTGGGGAGGGGTGTGTGGGGGTCTGGTTGTGTTGCTGGGGTGATAGACTGTGAGTTGACCATATTAAAAAACAGATTCAGTTCCTCAGCTCTCTCCCGGCTCCCAGATGGCTGCCTGACACTCCCCTTGCACCCAGTTATTTGTTTCATTCCCTCCCACACATCTTTAGCATTGTTTTGCATGAGTTTCTGCTCCAACTTCCTCCTATAATTGTCCTTGCACCTCCTCAGCATCTCTCTCAGCTCATGCTTTACACCCCTCAGCTTCTCCTTGTCTCCAGCCCTAAAAGCTCTCTTCTTTTTGTTCAGAAGTGCTTTCAGGTCACTGGTGACCCATGGGCTGTTGTTGGAGAAGCAGTGTACAGTCTGAGCTGGCGTGGTCATGTCTTCACAGAATCTAATGTATTCTGTGATGCAGTCAGTCATATTGTCTATGTCCAACCCATGTGGTTTAGAGTATGCAATGTTATCTACAATGTTAATCACATCTAGAATCAAATGGTCTGCTGCCATGCAAGGCACCGTCACAAACAACTTTTTCCTTCCCCTATTCTATCATGCTAAGCACCAAGATAGAAGGTGGGAAGTACCATTTTTATATGGTCTTTGGTATGACCCGGCCGGGACTTGAACCCGCGACCTCCCGGTTGTGGGGCAGATGCTCTACCAACTAGGCCACCACTCCGGTGGAGTGGTGATCTAAATTAACTCAAGTATTGAAAATAATACAAATTAGAAAAGCACTCATACCTCTGCCAAGGGTCCTTCTATCCCTCATGGATCACTTCCAAAATGTAATGGGTTCATGTGTAGGCCACGAGCCAGTTCTGATGAAATTTGCATCAAAGTCTATCCAGTAGTTTTGGAGGATTGTTGCTAACACACTGGGAGAAGATAAGAGTCTTAGTGGAGCTATGCATTCTCGAATCATCACCAAAACGTAATGGGTTCCTCTGTAGCCCAAAAACTGCATCTGGTGAAAATTTCATCCAGATCCATCCAGTAGTTTTTTTGGTGTAATCCTGCTGCACAAATACAAACAAGGGCCTTGGTGGAGGTATGTATTCTGAGATCATCACCAAAATTTTATGGGTTCATCCTCGGCCCAAGGGCTACCCCTGGTGAAATTTTCATCAAAATCCGTACAGTAGTTTTTGTGTAATCCTGCTAACAAACAAACAAACAAACAAACCACCCTGAAAAAAACATAACCTTCTTACATTACATAATGTAACCAGGGAACACAGAACCAGGAGAACACAGGGAGACACAAGGAGACATCCACACTGACAGAGACAAGTGATAATAAACTAAAAAAAACTAAACTAAAAATAGCAATTAGACAAGGAACGACCATTAAAATGGTACTCTCCGCCTTTTAGTTTGACAGCACAAATAGAATGGGGAAAGGAAAGTTGGTTACCCAGCAACAACAGTCCATGGACCACCAGAACGAAAAACAAGGTGGATCTGGTGGACTCCCAGAGTCCCTGAGCCGCCAGATCATGGGACAAAATAGTTCGGGGGGTCTACCTGAGTCCACCGACCCCCACATCAGAGCTCCAGGTGAGTTGAGTTCGGGGGGTCTACCTGAGTCCACCGACCCCCACATCAGAGCTCCAGGTGAGTTGGGTGGCTGGGCAAAATCCCAGGGCCACCGGACCATGAAGCAAGGCAGTTCAGGTGGTTATCCAGCATCCCTGGACCCCCAGACCAGAGTATAGAGTGGGTCCAGAGATAACTGCAGGGGCCCTGTAAACTCAGGAGAAACTGACATTGAATTATTAAACAAAGGAGCTGATAACACAGAACTCACAAACTCAGGAGCTGACGACATTAAAAACTCCAAACCCAGGACATGATAACATTTGGATAACACAGGAGCTCTTTGCGCTGAAACTAACAGAGGATCTTCTCATAAAGAGGATAACAAAGATTTCAATACCAAAATCTCTTGTTCACAAGATATCAACACAGGATCTTCTAGATCAACAGATAACATGGGAACCTTAAACTCAGGAGGTGACAACAAGGAAACCTCAAACTCAGAGGATGGCAACGTAGACATTTCAACCTCAGGATATGGTAATGTAGACATTTCAAACTCAGGAGATGGTAACATAGACATTTCAAATATATATTGTGCTGTGTATAGCTAGGAAACAAACGAATGGAAATCAATGATTTTTGGAGAAGGAGTGGGACTGAATAAGTTTAGACTTCTCCCCACTCCTTTTCGGATATGTACGTGAATTATATGGAAGGTGAAACTCATGCTTTGTATGGTGACATGCTTTCATATACAGTATATTTTATTTTTCTTAACAATGTTTTCTACATTACTGTCACTGAATGCTCAATGTTACACATTCAAAATAAATAAATAAAATGAAAAATGAAAAACTCGGGAGATGGTAACATAGACATTTCAAACTCAGGAGAGTGTAACGCAGACGTTTCAAACTTGGGAGAGTGTAACGCAGACATTTCAAACTCGAGAGCGTAACGCAGACATTTCAAACTCAGGAGAGTGTAGCGCAGACATTTCAAACTCGGGAGAGTGTAACGCACACATTTCAAATTCGAGAGTGTAACGCAGACATTTCAAACTCTGGAGAGGGTAACATGAGAGCCTATTGCTCCAAAACTGACGACTGAGGCGTGCTAACCATAGTGGCAGATGACAGGTGAGTGCTAGCCTCAGGAACACATGATGGAGGTTCTCCGGCCACAGAAACACATGACGGAGAATCCTCGGCCTCCAGGACAACGGGGAGAGCCGACCATTGGCGAAACCAGACAACGAGAGCTGAAGTTCCTCAAGTCCTGACGTCTAGGGATCCAGCCCTGAAACGGCCACCTCAGAAGGCGAGGAAAAAACGACTGGATCACTACAACAGGCAGCAGTGGAGCTCGGCGGAGGCATCCCAGAAGCAGATGGCAGCTGCAACCGGGTCCCCCCCACTAAGAGCTAGGCAAGAGCTCTCTAAAACTGATGTTAAAGGTACAAAGAAGAGTACTTGCCTGAGTCTTGGTCCACCACAGACGAAGACCCCGACGTCTCTGGTGCAGCAGTCCAACTAGCAGGCATGATGGCAGATGAGACAGGGGTGATGACAGGCTGAGCAGGAACAGGAATGTGCACCTCAGACTGAGTGGGAACAGGAACGTGCACCTCAGATTCAGGCTGAGCAGGGACAGGAGCCTGCGCCTTCAGCTGAACAGAAACATGCCCCTCAGGAACAGCTGGAGCTGTGGCGTGCACCTAAAGAACAGCGAGGGCCGTTGTGTGCACCTCGGAGATAACAAGGGCCTTTGTGCATGCCTCAAGGACAGCAGGAACTGTAGTGCATGGCTCGGGGACAGCTGGAGCTGTGGTGTGCACCTCAGGGATGGCTGGAGCTGTAATGCGCACATCGCAAGCAGCTGGAGCAGGAACAGGAACTTGAGAGCAACATGGTTCAGGCACTGGATAATCCTCACATGGTCCAGGCACAGAAACGGGGCAGCCGGCTCATCCCATACCAGAGGATTGCCTCCCAGCATGACCAGTTCCTCAGAAAAAACAGAAGAGGAAATCAGCGAAGCAGGTGAGGATGGATGAATGTAAAACGGCAGCAGAGATGGGTGGAGAGAGCTCACTGGTGGAAAGTGGCTGACACTGAATGCCCTCACCAGAAACAGGACATGACCTTTCATTTAATGTTAAATAATGAATAGGTACTTGCCTCTATTTCTTCTCTGCTGCTGATGGAGAGTCAGACAATCCCTCCTGGGATCTGATGAGATTCGCTCGACGAGGAGCCATCGCGTGATGGTATGATGCTGCATCAAGGGAAGAGGAAGCGGAGAGCTGAAGCGCCTCTGCGGGAGAAGGGCCGGGCTGCTGGGCTCGTTGATGTTGGCGCGAGCTGCCTCTCCTGTCAGCTTGCTGCGTGTTCTCCTCCTTCTGCTCCTCCACCAGCCCACTGACCAGCAAGTACAGGAACGGAACTGATTGTAGAAGTCCGGTGAGCTGGGGGTGTAGGAGAAGCCTCAATCACCTTGACGGCACCTCTGAGGAGACTGAGCACTTCCTCCGGTGTTTTGGCATTATGGGCGTCCTCCTTAAGGGCCTCAATACAGGAAGCAGCACAAACTTCCATCTGGTCGAGACCCATAAGATGAAACTTGCGGTCCACTGGGTCCGTGAGTCGAGTTCTTTCTGTCAGGAATGGTGGAAGGACTGGACCCACTCACTGGACGTAAGTTCCAATGATTTTATTCAGTGCTGGCCACACCGGCACAACACGAGGGCTTTAAACAGAAAATAACAAAGCTGCTCGGAAGCGCAACTAAAGAGCAAAAACAGGACTAGGACTAGAAAGCATACAAGGCAACAAGACTAGACTGGAGCAGAAACATGTAATCATGGCAAAATGACAAAAGAACCCGAACCGAACAGAAGCAAATCCAGACCTTGAATACATAAAACATAATCAGGAAAACACGAGACGAGTGGAGATACTAATCACTGACAACTGACAGATGAGGCAGCTGACAGTGACAGAGGGGCGGGGCTGCACACACACAGAGGGAGACAAACCAGCAGGGAATCAGGAGAGACATGACTTTGGCAAACAAGAACTGAATCTAGATCATAAATAATCATAATGATAAACATTAGACCTGAGGACAGAATAAAGAAACCAACAAACAATACTAAATGCAGAAAATAAAAAAAAAAACACAAGGTGAGGATGTGGATTGAGTCTGTGCTTAAGAGAAATTCAAACAATGTATGAAAATGAAGACATGAGAGTGAACCCACACCCTGACACATCCCTGTTTCCCTAATCCACAACTGATAATATATCTCACATCATTGTGGCTTATTCAGCTATACTCCCACCATGATGCTATGTTGACCCATTAGCATTGACGTGCTAGGCTGTCAGAGGCAATCATTGTAACTGGATACAGGCAGGGAGGTGACTAATATGCTGCCTGGTGTAAGCTTCATCCTCGTTGGATTTGATTGCTTTTTTTTTATAAACTCTATTCACCATCACTGGAGTCCTTGTTCATCGAACAACACTTGACCATACGTTACCAGTAAAAAGTTTTAGAACATCCCAATTTTTCCAGTGTTTTACAAAAATTCAAGCAGTTCAAATCCAATGAATAGCTTGAAATGGTACAAAGGTGAATGCTGAAATGCCAGGAATTTAAACAAAAGGTAAGGTTACCCAAAAATTAAAAAAAATAAAAATGTACATTTTCAAATTACACAAAAAGGCCTTTTTCAGGAAACAAGAAATGGGTTAAGAACTTAAAGCTGTTCTGCAGCAGTGGAGGTTGATCAAGCCTTTAGAGTTGGTTCTACCAATTTCTACAGGTGTTGATTACTTACTGTAATGGTATGATATCACCAGAGTGTGGCACATTTGCAATTCGGGAACTAGTCTGTAAAAAGGCCAACAAAGGAGTTATAATAAAAGATGGCTGTCGCATCCTGACCGTTGTTTCCTTAAGTAAAAGTAGAATACAGAGGAACAATACATGGTGTCAGAATATAGGAACTCATGACAGACAGTCTAGTGACACAAACAACTAGTAGGAGCTGCTTAAAGGTGAGGAGAGTGCTGAAAAGTGCAACAACAATGAAGAGAGAAAGTTAGCAAGAAGCTAACAGCTAGCAGTTAACTAGCGTCCTCATGATGGAACAAACTTTCACAATAACACCATCAGGCCCATTTGACTTCGAGTTGAACTCGTGGCCAAGCTGGATCAGGAGATTAGAATGCTTCAGAATAGCTGCTGAACAGCAGAGCAGCTAAAATCCTATGATGAAGTGAAAGCAGCACTTGGACATTTTGTCGGAGTGCATAATATAATTTATGAAAGAGCCAAGTATAACAAAAGATGCTAAGAAGCTGGTGAATCGGCAGAGCAGTTCATTGTATTTACATACTGCATAAACTGGCTGAAAACTGTAAATATGGCACTCTATGTGAAGAAATTAACTTGTTTCGAATTGTAGTGGGAATACGGGATGCAGACCTGTCTGAAAGACCACAACTAAACCAAAAGCTGGATTTAGCCACAGCCATATCCCAAGTGAGACACGAACAGGTGAAAAAGCAACAGATTCTCATGCATGCAGCAGAATCACCATGTCAAATAGATGCATTAATATACAACAAAACGTATGTACATGGAAAAAAAATCAGCCAAACACAGCGCCCGCACCCAGCATCAGCATACCCCAGCCAGGCCAAAACAGTGTGGCAAATGTGGAAAGACCAAAGCACTCATGGAGTGAGTGCCCTGCTAAAGACGGTGAATACAGAAAATACCACAAAAAGCCAGCCACTGCTGTTGGGTGAGAAGCTGCAGGAAATGGGGGGTCAACACCTCTTTGAGCTCTTGGATTACTGACTACCTGACAGGCAGGCCACAGTTTGTCCGGCTGGGCAGTGTCTTGTCTGATGTGATGGTTAGTGATATGGGCGCTCCACAGGGGACTCTGCTTTCTCCTTTTCTCTTCACCTTATACACCACTGACTTTCAGTACAACACTGAGTCATGCCACCTGCAGAAATTCTCTGATGACTCAGCTGTTGTTGGGTGTATGAGAGGGGGAGAGGAGGGAGAGTACAGGGCACTTTGTGAGTGGACCGAGCAGAATCCCCTGAGGCTGAACGTCAGCAAGACCAGAGAGATGGTGATTGACTTCAGGAAGAAGAGAACACCTTCACAGCCATTGCGGATTGGGGGGAGGATGTGGAGGTAGTGGAGGACTACAAATACCTGAGTGTCATGATCGGCACTGGACTGGAAATCTAACACCGATGCTGTGCACAAGAAGGGGATGAGCACTCTACTTTCTGAGGAAGCTGAGATCCTCCAACATGTGCAACAGGATGCTGGAGCTTTTCTACCAGGCCGCTGTCACCTGTGCCATCTTCTTTGCTGCTGTCTGTTGGGGTAGCAGAATCGGAGCCAGCGACACCAACATACTTGACAAGATTATCAAGAGGGCTGGCTCTGTAATTGGTCTCAGGCCAGAGACCTTTTAGACTGTGGTGGAAAGAGACTGAACAAACTGTGATCCATCATGGACAATGCTGATTGCCCCCTCCACCATACACTGGACAGACAGCGGAGCACTTTCTCCAGCAGACTGCTACAGCTTTGCTGCCGAATGGTTAGGTACAGGAAATCTTTCCTGCCACATGCCATTTCACTGTACAATAACTCACTCTAATGTTGAATTCTGGTCATAACTATGCTTCCATACTGCACCTTGCAGTCTAATTGGTACCTCACATTGCACCCTGCACTTGATAGTCCTGTATTGTACAGCAGGTATGATTCATGTATCTATACAGATCACCATCTATTCATCTACAATGTATATAAAGGAGGTAATGTTTTTACCGGCGTTTGTCTGTCTGTCTGTTACCAACATAATTCAAGAAGTTATGAACGGATTTTGATGAAATTTTCAGGAAAGGTGTGTAATGGCACGGGAAACAGATGATTAGGTTATGATCTGATTTTTTTTTTTTTTCAAAAGTAGGACTGGAGAGTGTAGCCTAAGTTTCATATTGCAGTAAAAATTATATTATAGAACAGTTAGTTCTGATTGAGCGATTTGATTGGGCAATATGGATTCCAGGAGTTCCTATATTCCACGACAATTGTGCTGCAATGTTTCACTGGATATATATCACTCCACTTCAAAGGTGTTCTAGTAACCATTAATTACTAATTATTTAGTTCCAGTCTATCATTTCTATCAGTGTCTTGTTACACAATGGTGTGAAAAAGTGTTTCCCCCCCTTCCTGATTTATCATTTTTTTATGTTTGTCACACTTAAATGTTTCAGATCATCAAACAAATTTAAATATTAGACAAAGATAACACAAGTAAACACAAAATGCCGTTTTTAAATGAAGGTGTTTATTATTATGGGTAAAAAAAAAAAATCCAAACCTGCATGGCCCTGTGTGGAAAAAGTGATTGCCCCCTAAACGTAATAACTG
The DNA here is from genome assembly GCA_020510985.1 of Pholidichthys leucotaenia. Lineage (NCBI taxonomy): Eukaryota > Metazoa > Chordata > Actinopteri > Cichliformes > Pholidichthyidae > Pholidichthys > Pholidichthys leucotaenia. The sequence goes on along the minus strand of CM035849.1, from coordinate 255,104,962 downwards.
GTTGGGCCACCCTTAGCAGCAACAACTGCAATCAAGCGTTTGCGATAACTGACAATGAGTCTTTTACAGCGCTGTGGAGGGATTTTGGCCCACTCATCTTTGCAGAATTGTTGTAATTCAGGCACACTGGAGAGTTTTCAAGCATGAACCGCCTTTGTAAGGTCATGCCACAGCATCTTAATCGAATTCAGATCAGGACTTTGACTAGGCCACTCCAAAGTCTTCATCTTGTTTTTCTTAAGCCATTCAGAGGTGGACTTGCTGGTGTGTTTTGGATCATTGTCCTGCTGCAGAACCCAAGTGTGCTTCAGCTGGAGGTCACGAACAGATGGCCGGACATTCTCCTTCAGGATTTTTTGGTAGACAGCAGAATTCATGGTTCCATTTACCACAGCAAGTCTTCCAGGTCCTGAAGAAGCAAAACAGCCCCAGACCATCACACTACCACCACCATATTTTACTGCTGGTATGATGTTCTTTTTGTGAAATGCTGTTACTTTTACGCTGGATGTAATGGGACACACATCTTCTGAAAAGTTCAACTTTTGTCTTGTCAGTCCACAGAGCATTTTTCCAAAAGTCTTGGGGATCATCAAGATGTTTTCTGGCAAAATTGAGACGAGCTTTTGTTCTTTTTGCTCAACAGTGGTTTTTGTCTTCGATCTCTGCCATGCAGGCCATTTTCGCCCAGTGTCTTTCTTATGGTGGAGTCATGAACACTGACCTTAACTGAGGCAAGTGAGACCTGCAGTTCTTTGGATGTTGTTTTGGGGTCTTTTATAAGATAAGATAAGATAAACTTTATTGTCCCTCAAGGGGAAATTTATCTTGGACTTGTCTTTTGTGATTTCTTGGATGAGTCATCGCTGTGCTCTTGGGGTAATTCTGGTCGGCCGGCCGCTCCTGGGGAGGTTCACCACTGTTCCTTGTTTTCACCATTTGTGGATAATGGCTCTCACTGAAACATTTTAAATGTGACAAAAATACCAAAAAAATGTGAAATCAGGAAGGGGGCAAACACTTTTTCACACCACTGTATTTCAACATTAATGACCTGACTAAATTAAGTTGACAAATCATCTTTTTGCAGTGTGCAGAAACACAGATACACACATAGACAGGGTGATCACAATCCTATGCCGTCAGAAGTAATAATGTGAATGCATAAAATGCATGCGTGTATGTGCGTGCAGAAAGGAAAAGTGGTTACATTAGTGCGTGTGCACTGCTGCCAGGCCTGCACTAATAGTCTTAATGCTTGCTGAGGAGTTTGCCCAGAGCTGCATTAGCCTCTGGATGGGCCATTGATTGGATGCAAAGAGCATCAGTTCTTTCTCCCTGCCTCAACAAACACACACACATACACACACACGCACGCACGCATACACACTCCACAGATCCAAGCCCTTAAAGCTCTATACGGCTAAGGCTTCCTGCCTCACGCCCATGGGGTTATCTCTCCAATGCAATTAAGGTGCTTTAAAAGTGCATTTTCAGGAAGAAGCAGCGTGGGGGTAATGAGGGAGAGTGCTGGCTGGACAACTCAGTCGCCGAGTTGGATGGGAAACCCCCACTACTCACCAACAGTCCAGCCAGACGCTGAGATGGACAGACACACCCAGAATAAGAGGAGAGAGGAAATGGATGCATTATTAGAGGGGGAAATGCATGTATGCCTGTAATACAAGATGGTTAGAGGGGATTATAGTGCAATAATACTTAAAGGAAAGTAGGTTTTACTACCATCTTTTTCCTGCTACAGTGATTTATCTAGATCACTGATGATGTGACGATCAATATGATTTACTTCGTTAGAGAACTCCATTGGATGCCATCTTGCTTCTGTTTGAGTGCCAAAGCGTGTCAATTCCTCTATTCTCAGAGACAAGGCTTCATGTTTTTGTTTTTTTTGTTTTTTTTAAACCAAGAGCAGCTTAGAGTCTGTGTTAATAGGCACTCGGTTTCAGCTAAAAAGCTTAATATTTCTCAGTGAAGAGGCATATGGTACTGTGTCAAAGTGTGTGTGTGCGTGTGTGTGTCTGCACTGAGACATCAGGTTCAGGTTCAAGTTACTTTATTTGTACCCGTAGGTAGATTTGTTTTGCAGTCTGGTGACATCCATATTTACAAGCCACAAATTACATTCAACATAGACACAAACACAGGCACACATGAAGCTGACTATAAACATGATAAAAATACTCAAGGCTCCATCAATCAGGGTATAAAAAGACAAAGAGATGAGAGAAAAACCAGAGGTAAGAGAGAAGGGTCATATTAAAAGTTAAAAACTAGTCAAAGAGGTTAAAAACTCAAAGGTCTAAAACCCACTAAAATATTTAGAACCCAAGTGACATCCTACAAAAATAAGTAAATATAAAATGGAGTTAATAACTAGGTACCTAAATTATGTGCAATATATTTTTACAGCTTGTTCAACTCTTTGACAGCAGCAGGAACAAAGCTGTTTTTGTAGCGCTGGGTTTTACTTTTTGGGACAGCAAACCTCCGTCTTGAGGGAAGAAGCTGAAAGTTGCAGTGCAAAGGGTGGGAGTCATCATTTAAAATGGAGGTAGCCATCCTCTGTACTTGTCTGGTGTACAGGGATGTCAGGCTCAGCTGTGACTCACCAAGCAAACGACTGGACCATCTAACTACCTGATCCAAGGATTTCCTCTGTTTCAGTTTTATCTGACCAAACCATGACACTAAAGAAAAGGATAAAACAGTTTCAATAAAAGCCCGATAAAACATTGTCATTATGGTTCGGTCAACTTGGAAGCGTGCAAGTTTTCTCAAACAATGCAAATGTTGCTGACCCTTTTTGCACACCCTTTCACAGTTCCCTTCAAACTTTAAATTACTATCAATAATTGTCCCAAGATATTTGTAGGATTGTACACATTCGGTGGTCTGGCCTTTTAGTACGGTAACTTTGTGCCTGGGATTTTTCCTCCTAAAGTCAATAATCATGTCTTTAGTTTTTGTTGTATTCAGCTGCAGGTAGGAATCCTCACACCAGTGAACAAAATCATCAACTACTGGGCCGTGGCCACTCTCACCATCCTGGAGGAGACTGACAATAACTGAATCATCAGCATACTTTATAATGTGTCTGTTGTCATGTCTGCTCCGACACATGTTTGTGTACAGGATGAAGAGTAGTGGTGACAACACACACCCCTGAGGAGAGCCAGTAGAAGAGCACTTTAGGTCTGACAATGTACCATTGACCCTTACTCTCTGCGTCCTGTTGGTTAAGAAATCCAGAATCCAACCCACCAGATTATTGCTCAAATGAAATTGCTGCAGGAGCCTTTCAACTAAGATATGAGGTTGGATTGTATTGAAGGCGGAGGAAAAGTCCACAAATAAAAGTCTAGCGTGTGTCCCATTAAAATCCAGATGTTTAAAAAGCATGTTAAACAGAGTGACAGTGGCACCCTCCACTCCTCTGTGAGACCTATAGGCAAACTGCAGAGGATCCAATGCATGCTCAGTCTGCTTTAGGACCTCACATCTGACCAATTTTTCAAAAATTTTCATTAAAATTGAAGTCAAAGCAACTGGTCTAAAGTCGTTTACCATTTTAGGACAGCTGGATTTTGGAATGGGAACAACCACAGCATCTTTCCAGATCTTAGGCACATGTTGTGTCTGTAAGGACTTATTGAAAATGTAATGAAATATAGGACTCAGTTCATGCGCACAGGACTTTACCAAGCGCCCACATATATTATCAGGGCCCTGACTTTTGTTCACTTTTACAGCGCAGAACTCCCTTTTAACATCCTGCACCTCAATATTCAAGTGCTGACTGAACCTATCAGAACATCAACCTATCATCAGAACCTATGCTGCTTTTATTAAACTTAAACTTTTATGTGCAAATAGAGAAAGCAGTTTTCAATATGCTTTCCTTCTTTTTTCTTTAAAAAAAAAATCACCCAAGAATACCAATTTATCATACTGGCGGTCAGCATACACAGCCATGCCAAGATGATAAGTAGATACTGTACGGGCACACTCTCATTGGTTTGGGAGTCATTCTGAAGACAACTGTCCCCCTCCTCTCATGGCTGCCCCCCCCCCCACCTCTGCTCTCCACTGCTGAAGTGCAGTCACAACTTTTACAAAATGCCTTCTTGTCCTTTTGCATTGCCCAACTGGCTTTGTATCCTATCAGCATCAGAAGAGCATGCTTGAAAAAAAAAAAACAAAAAAAAAAACAAGATGGCGCCCACAGCGGCCGCCATGGTGTATCGCTGCCCTTTAATTTTTATAATTTGTCTGTTTTTGTTCACTGATTGTGCATCTGCCGGTTCATACACCCGTGAAGAACTACTAAATATCAGGACTCTCACCCCCATGGACCTTCTTCCAGTTTTTTTAGCTCCTGCCGTTGATCTGATCCATTGTTTGGCCAAAAAAGCAAGACGGCGGAAAAGAGGGAAGAGAGGAGGGATTCTCGCTCGGCTACGAAAAAGAGGCTCGCGAACAGCCTTGCCTGGCATATTTCTATCCAATGCCAATTCTCTCCTGAACAAGGTAGAAGAATTAAGACTGCTGATGCGTTTCAAGGACCTCGCTTCCTCGTCTGTCATCTGCTTCTCTGAGACCTGGCTTAATGAGAACATTCCAGATAGCGCGATCAGCCTCGAGGGTTTCCAGCTGATTCGTGCTGACCGCGTCACAGAGCTGTCCGGTAAGTCTATCGGAGGAGGAGTGTGCTTCTATATTAACAACAGCTGGTGCTCTGATGTAACGGTGATTTCCAAACACTGTTCTCCCGCCCTGGAATTTCTTTTCATTAACTGCAAGCCATTCTATTCCCCGCGCGAGTTTGCCTCATTCATTCTCGTCGCTGTGTACACCCCTCCTGACGCGGACACGCGCGAAGCTCAGCGCGTGCTCGCAGATCACATCCAACTTACGGAGCGGAACTTTCCAGACTCCCTGGTTATCGTGGTGGGCGATTTTAACCAGAGCAATCTGAGTCACGAGCTCCCCCGCTACAAACAGTGTATTAAATGTCCAACCAGAGGAAATAACACGCTAGATCACTGTTATACTTCAGTAAAGGACGCATATCGCGCTGTTCCCCGCGCTGCGCTGGGACTATCTGATCACGTGATGGTTCACCTCATCCCCACATACAAACAGAGACTGAAACTCACTAAACCTGTGGTGACCACCACAAAGAAATTGACCAGTGAAGCTGGAGAGAAACTGAACACATGCATGGAAATAACTGACTGGGACATGTTTAAAAGAGCCACACATGATCTTAATGAGTACACATACACTGTGAACTCATATATCAACTTCTGTGAAGAGCACATTCTCCCATCGCGCACCAGGATAAGATATTCTAATGACAAGCCTTGGTTCACAGCTAAGCTCAGACGGATCAGGAAGGAGAAGGAAGCAGCGTTGAAAAGTGGAGACAGGGACTGCTACAGGGAGGTCAAATATCGGTTTAACAGAGAGCTGAGGAGAGCTAAATCTGTATATTCTGAGAGACTCCAGCAGCAGTTCACTGCTAATGACTCGGCTTCTGTGTGGAGAGGACTGAGGCAAATCACCAACTATCGGCCTCAGGCTTCTAAAGGTCAGGATGACAAAGCCCTTTGTCAAAGACTGTCCCAACACTATGCCCGTTTTGACACCTCGTCAGCTGTGTCCAACTCACCCACTCCACCCAGCTCCTCTGCCTCCTCAGCCCCTAATTCATCAAGAGCGGTCCCCCCCTCCTCCTCCTCCTCCTCCCCCCCTCCCCCCCCTCCCCTTGTCATCAGTGAGCAGGACGTGCACAGACAGTTCTCCAGACTGAACCCGCGCAAGGCCCCCGGGCCGGACGGTGTGTCTCCCTCCACCCTGAGACACTGTGCGAAAGAGCTGGCTCCTGTCTTCACAGACATTTTTAACACCTCTCTTAAGCAATGTCACGTGCCGACCTGCCTCAAATCCTCCACCATCATCCCTGTCCCCAAGAAGCCACGGATTACTGGACTTAACGACTACAGACCTGTAGCGCTCACCTCTGTAGTCATGAAGTCCTTTGAGCGCCTGGTCCTGTCTCACCTCAAGTCCATCACCACACCCCTCCTAGACCCGCTGCAGTTTGCCTACCGTGCTAACAGGTCTGTGGACGACGCAGTCAACCTGGCCCTCCACTCCATCCTGCAGCACCTGGACTCCCCGGGAACCTACGCCAGGATTCTGTTTGTGGACTTCAGCTCCGCATTCAACACCATCCGCCCCGATCTGCTCCAGGACAAGCTGTCCCTGCTCAACGTGCCTGACTCCCTCTGCAGGTGGATCACCGACTTCCTGACGGACCGGAGACAGCATGTGCGGCTGGGGAAGTCTGTCTCGGACTCTGTTAGCATCAGCATTGGATCACCCCAGGGCTGTGTACTTTCCCCCCTACTCTTCTCCCTTTATACCAACTCCTGCACCTCCTCCCACCAGTCTGTTAAGCTGATTAAGTTTGCGGACGACACCACCCTCATCGGGCTCATCTCCAACGGTGACGAGTCCGCCTACAGGGAAGAGGTGGCCCAGCTGGTGTCCTGGTGCAGCCACAACAACCTGCAGCTGAATGCTCTGAAGACAGCGGAGATGATTGTGGACTTCAGGAAAGTCACATCCCCCCTGCCCCCCCTCACCATCACAGGCTCTCCCATCACCTTTGCAGATTCCTTCCGCTTCTTGGGCACCACCATCACCCGAGACCTCAAATGGGAGCCAACCATCAGCTCCCTCATCAAAAAGGCCCAGCAGAGGATGTTCTTTCTGCGGCAGCTGAGGAAGCTCAAGCTACCCACCAAGATGTTAGTGCAGTTCTACACGGCCATCATCGAGTCCATCCTCACCTCCTCCATAACTGTGTGGTACGCAGGAGCCACTGCCAGGGACAGACTAAGGCTGCAGCGCGTCGTGCGCACTGCTGAGAAGGTGATAGGCTGCAAGCTCCCATCTCTCCAGGACCTGTACATCTCCAGGACCCGGAGGCGTGCTGGCCGGATCATAGCCGATCCTTCACATCCTGGTCACGTGCTGTTTGCCCCCCTCCCCTCAGGTAGAAGGCTTCGGTCCATTCGGACTAAAACCTCTCGGCACATGAACAGCTTTTTCCCCTCTGCCATCAGACTGCTGAACACTAAGTGACTTTTGACTCTCGTGCACTATGAACAGCAGCTCTACCAGACTCATGTCATTCATCACTGTTTTTCTGTTGCATTATTGACTGCACTATGTGGTACTTCACATTATCTGCTACATGCTAATTTTTTAAACTGCCTTGACTGGTACTACTCATTATTACTAGTATTATTATTATTATTACTTATTATTACTTATTTTTCTACACTTATTGCACGTTTCTAGTCCTTTAGTTTTTTAGTTTATCCCTTTTTCTCATTATGTTTTTAATGTTGCAGCTTGGCACCGAGACAAATTCCTAGTTTGTGTATCACATGAACAATGGCAATAAACCTGATTCTGATTCTGATTCTGATTCTGATTGACATCGGCATTGGGCCAATCGCTGTAAAATTAGACAGGAAGAGTCAGATCTGGCAGATATTCAGACTCCATGGGCTGTTTTCAGAAAGGCTAGAAAAATAAATCCAATTGCTGAGCTGCTGAGTTGGGGAAGTGCTCCATTCTTAAGAACAGTAGTAAGTGATCACACTAGTCGGATGTTTCAGACTTTGGAGTCATGTACAGTAGTGTGAGTGGGCCCCTCAGTCAGTATGTGATTATGAGCGTATTCACCGTGAATGACAAATCAAGGCTCGATTATACTTCTGCATATACTTGGCATAGAGCAAACTGATGTGCCTACACAAGTGGCCTATGCTGCTGTCAGCATTTATACTTGTACACCGGAGCGCTCATACCATGGTTAAGAAATAAACTGCTGGCATTTTTGTTCTCGTCCTTCACATTTTTAAATGCACTCAGTGACATCCAAACCAGTGTTCATGGGAATGACTTTCCATTATTTGTAATGGGGTGAGGATGAGTCGTACAGCTGTTCATGTTTGTAAACTTCTTTAGTTTTTCTTTGAATTGGTCCAATGTTTATCAGATTCATTTTGGAAATTTTGCCACAGAGTTGTTGCACTCTGCACTTCCCTGACGGGTCGTTACATTTCAGGAAAGGTGCAACTCAGATTAGGGTGTGTGGTGTGGGTACAGCACGGCGTCAGTTTGTGGCTGCTCTAATCACCTGTGGACCATCAGCCTGTTAATGTCTAGTTCCACTCTGCCCTCACGCATGAATAACATCCTAAAGTTAACTATGGCACAGGAAGCTCACATGTTCCACCTCTACCTGTATGGATGGACTCCAGCAACCGTTATGATACTACATCCTTGAACAGGAAAGGAAAGAACTGAGTTTGAATTTTTGCCATGGATCTTTTCATGTAATCCCCATCCCCCCCCCCCCCACAAAAAAAAATCAAAGCTTGCACCTTTGCAGATGTACTGAACCCTTTGCACACTGAATGATTAATTTCTTATGGTAGCGGTGCAGTAATTTTAAACGGGTTTACATGAAGCAAATATTGGTTTCTGTCAGCCCTCATGTGGGTTTGCAGGTTGTGGCAGCCTTAGTAAAGTGGTGTGCTCCTCACCAAGCCATTTCCCTCTCCAGATGGTTTAGACACATTAGGGTTAATAGGCTAATTACTGCGGCTGCTCCAGCTCTCTCACTGCATGTTATGCAATATCTGGAGGATGCAGACAATTGGCTTTAGCATTTGACACTGATGGAGCAAGTCTGTCTGACTGCTACTGTACCTTGCTGCTCTAAGCAGTCCTCCATGCCCATGAAGGAAAATCAGCGCATACTGAATCGCTTTCGAAAAAGTACCCTGTTAAGCTCAGTGTGAGGGTCTTCATCAGTCTGGGATTCTGCCATTTTAGCCAACCTCCAGGCATGACACAAAATTGGGCTCCTTAACAAAGAACCTGCACAGAGGCTGGATTTAATAAGTACAAATTTTGGTACTAAAGTTGTGTGTAATAGAGGGGACAGAACGAGAGAGAGATGAGGCAGACAGCTGATGTCCCCAGGCTCAAATAAATCATCACAGCTTTTCAAGAAAAAAGGAAAAAAGGATGATGTTTTAGCAAATGAAAGTTACAGTTCACTATTGGGAATTGTAAAAAAAAAAGAAAATATGTCAGGCTGAAAATACCAGAAAAGAGATGAAAGAATAAAGAAGATAGTAAGGCTACATGGATGAGGAGGCGGGATAACTACCACACTATAAGCTAATATGGGAGCACTCTCCCAGCCTCTGCCCCTGCTCTGCTCCTCTCAGTAAAACTCTGCTCTCTCTGCAATCAATAGCCCTGTAATTTCACCCAAATAGCTGCGCCCACTGCTGTGAAAAGGCGACAAATCACGGGCGCAGCTCTGCTGCAGCTCACTGTGCCCAGCAGCTTTGACGAGGAACCAAATATTCTATTTATCTTCCTTCAGATCTCTGAATGCAAATGGTGGAAAAAGACTTGAGAGATCTTTGACATGTGACAAAAAATTTGAAAGAGTGACTGTGGTGGTATGTAGGACTTAAAGGCATGGAGGCAATGAGGCATTTTGTACCAGCTGGCTTTGAAGCAAGCAGTGGTGTTTTGAGTGCATTGTTAAGGCTTTGTTTGAGCTCCAGGCATGGATCTTTTGAGGAGAACAACAACATCGTGGCTTATTTTGTATCTTTGTAAGTTTTGCTCCCAGCAAAGCCAAGGATATTGTTGGTCATAATAAGGAACAAGAGGAAAAAAGAAGAGGATGTTAGTCAGGGAGAGCTGACTTGGAGCTATAATGGTGTCAAAGAAGAATCAATTTTTAGGCAGTTGGTTTTTCCCCCTCTGTAGTGTTAAGTTTTGTCTTTACCTCTGGGAGTACTCACCCCTTCTTAACAGTATCTAGATCACATTAAGAGCTGTTACAGTGGCATTACTGAATGGAAACCTGATACAGCTGATGGGAGGTGCACATGTGTGACATTATAGATAACGCAATACATGAAAGCACTGCATTTGTGCATGGAAGAACCAGCATTGTTACATACAAAGCCATGGATAAGAGCCCAATAATTCCAAAGGACTGACCGCAGAGATCATCCTGCCTGTTCTCTAAAATGAGTCTAGTCATTTGTGCAGCGAGCCCTGCGAGCTTCTTGGCATGCTCCTTGTCTGTCCCCAAACACTACACTGATGATTACGATCTTTTATTCCGGTTCAGTTGACCAATATTGAGTTGGAAAAGAAAGAAGAGAAAGGGAAATTAGCATTTGTGTTAAATGCTGTCACATCAGCTAGATATACATTCAACCAAGGTGGTAAGAATGAGCGATTAAATTTAAAACAGCTATTTATAAAACTAAAATTTTAATGGAGATCTGTGTAATGTTTTGCGATTTTCATCAAGTGAACTGCAGACACAAAAAAAGGAACAAGGAGGTCGGTTGTCAGAAGCGCATTGTTTAATGCCCTTTCAGTCACATGTTTTGAAATCAGGCAGCTCCAGAGCTCATGAGGAGACGGCATGCACTGAGATTTTCTGTTATTTTAATGGAGAGAGTTGTAACAGTCATAACGTATAATCACCCGTCATTTTAATTACATGATGATTCCCTCATGAATCTGGACATGATCTTGGGATCATGCCCATGCTTTGTTTATTTTCATTCTCCCTGTCATTATTTATGATTATTATTTCCATCATGTGTCTCCCGAGTTTCCCCTGGTCCACTGTGTTCATTCCCTGTTTCTTTGTTGTCATTTTGGTGGTCTTGCGTGTATATTTTTCTCCCTATGGTCCCCGGCTCCTCATGTTTCCATACCCATAGCCATTTCCTCAGGTGTGCTCTTGGCCCCTGACTGTTATCCCAGCTGCTCTGTGTTTCCCTACCTCATCCTTAGTGTGATCATCATGTTTATTTTCACTGTCATGTCTCTAATTATGTTCTGTAATTTTGGTTCCTGCCCTACGCATATGCTTATTATGATTATTATTATGCTCTCAGTTTGTGCCTAACTTAAACAAAATTTAAAAGAATTGAAAAATATGTATTAAAAAAGGTAAATATAAAAATTTGGAAACAAATTATTTACAACTCTTGACTTGTATCATAGCTTTTTGCCTCTGTTTGCTAGCTATCCACACTATTTTGCACCTATCAGAAGGTACTGTAAAAAGATCTTGACTGGTCAATAAAGTAACTCTGGCATGAGATGATGTTACTCATGCCCTTGTTTATTGCATCTATTCATCTAACCCACCCCATAACAATGGTCTCCTGAGTTGGGAGAGTGGAATGGAAAAATATACTGCCCCTTTCATCAAATTAAAAAGACTGTAATGGTCAAATAAGCCATATATTGCAATGGTTGCATGAAATTTGTGTCTACATGCCTTTGACCACAAATGCATCTCCTTTTGGAAAGGGGGGAGGTCAACATTGAGGGCAGAAACCCAAATGTATTAAAAAAAAATTGTCAGTTCTCTAGTACTGTAGATCAATCACTTGCTGACAAGGAAAATGAAAGAATGTTAGGTGTGGATCCACCACCACACAAAACAAACACAGCAAAAAAATAAATAAAAATAGTATGTTGTAGTGTTACAATGGATACCATTAAATATAATGTAGCATTAACACGGGAACACCATTAAATGAATGTGGTGCAACACGATAGTAACATTGGATATGAATATGATTATTAATAATTTATAACTGGAATTAATAATTGTTAATAACTATTGCATTACCACATTGTAATACTAAGTGGGGCACCACTCACTGTTTTAATAGTAGTGAGAACTGTATTAAGAAGCAATTTAGCTTATGAATTAGACAAATAATAAGCATTAATTAACAACTTCATTGACAATTATTGGATCAGTCTCATAATTTGACCGTCAGTTCTTGACACTGAGCGATTCTGCATTCTGGACACAGTCACATCTTAAACTTGACTTAGTAATTTTAATGAAAAAAAATGACAATAGACATCTGTATAGCTTGTGAAATGAAGAGATAACCAGGGGTGGCATTAACAGTGGTAAATCATCATGGATCCTGGACTACCTCACGAACCGGCCTCAGTTTGTGAGAACCCGGGACTGTGTGTCCGACACGATCATCAGTAGCACGGGGGCCCCCCAGGGAACGGTGCTGGCTCCCTTCCTGTTCACTCTTTATACTGCGGACTTCTCACACAACACAACACACTGCCATCTACAGAAGTTATCTGATGACTCTGCGATCGTTGGCCTCATCTCCAATGGAGATGAAGCTGAGTACAGAGGGCTTATCCAGGACTTCGTGGACTGGTGCCATCGGAACTGCCTCCAGATCAACGCGAGGAAAACTAAGGAGCTGGTGGTGGACTGCCGCAGGCATGGGCAGCCCCTCACAGTACCAGTAAATATACAGGGAACAGACATCGAGATGGTGACATCCTATAAGTACCTGGGTATTCATCTGAACAATAAACTAGACTGGTCACACAATACTGATGCACTCTACAAGAAGGGACAGCGCAGGCTGTTCCTGCTGAGGAGACTCAGGTCTTTTGGTGTACAAGGGGCGCTGCTGAAGTCATTCTATGACACGGTGGTGGCATCAGCCATCACTTTTGGAGTGGTCTGCTGGGGCAGTGGCATTACTGCAGCCGATAGGAAGAGACTGAACAAACTGATTAAGAAAGCTAGCTCTGTCCTGGGGCAGCGCCTTGATCCGATGGAGGAGATAGGAGAGAGAAGGACGGTGGCTAAACTGTCATCTCTGCTGGAGTCCGAGTTCCACCCTATGCAGGACATACTGAATGCACTGAGGAGCTCATTTAGCAGCAGACTACATCATCCCAGGTGCACAACCGAGAGGTTTCGTAGGTCCTTCCTACCAACGGCTGTCAGACTGTACAACCTAAGCAGGGCTGCTCGCAGAGATAGCAAAAAGACGTAACAAACTAATAGTTTTTTGAATGCAAAAGATGCAATAGACTTACACAATGGTCCCCTCCGGCATACAACTAGGAACTTACCGGTCGCTATGGAGGGTGAGAATATGTATGGGCACATAATCATACCATGTAGGATAACTAAGTAGACGGTTATGCTGTTTCATTCCATCTAGCAACAATGCTCTGCACTGTGTGTGTTTATATATTTACATATTTATTCCATCTAGCTACAATGCTCAGCACTGGGTGTGTTTATATATTTATATATCTACATATTATTCCATCTAGCTACATTGCTCCGCACTGTGTGTGTTTATATACTTGCATATTTATTCCACCTAGCTGCAATGCTCCGTACTGTGGGTGTTTATATATTTACATATTTATTCCATCTAGCTACAATGCTCTGCACTGTGTGTTCATATATTCATATATTTATTCCATCCAGCTACAATGCTCTGCACTGTGTGTCTGTGTCGAGATTCCCACATTTGGGGAATTCGCAGAGATCAGCCCAACCGGAGTGCAATGGTTGAGCCTCACGCTGGATGAACCACCTTCTTGATCATGGTATCTCCCCTGCCAGGTAAGTATATATATATACACACACACACACAGACACACAGTGCAGAGCATTGTAGCTGGATGGAATAAATATATGAATATATGAACACACAGTGCAGAGCATTGTATGTTCATATATTCATATATTTATTCCATCCAGCTACAATGCTCTGCACTGTGTGTCTGTGTGTGTGTGTGTATATATATATATTTTATAGTAATACGTACATATGTCCCCCTCATGGATCGTCACCTTATCGTGGTGGGGGGGTTTGCGTGCCCCAGTGATCCCAGGAGCTATGTTGTCCGGGGCAATTTGCCTCTGATAGGGTCTCCCAAGACAAACTGGTCCTGGGTGAAGGGCCAGACGAAGAACGATCCAACAGACTCTCATGATAAATTGTATATCAAGGATTCAGTGTACCCCGCCCGGTATGGGGTTACCGGGGCCCCACCCTGGAGCCAGGCCTGGGGGAGGGGCTCGAAGGCTAGCGTCTGGTGGCCGGGTTTCCACCCATGGGACCCGGCCGGGCTCAGCCCGAAGGAGTTACATGGGTCCGCCCTCCAGTAGGTTCACCACCTGCAGGAGGGATCATGGAAGTCCGGTGCTATGTGGATTAGGTGGCAGTCAAAGGCGGAGACCTTGGCGGACTGATCCCAAGCTTTCTAAACTGGCTTTTGGTACGTGGAATGTCACCTCTCTGGTGGGGAAGGAGCCTGAGCTGGTGTACGAGATTGAGCGATACCGGCTAGATATAGTCGGCCTCACCTCAACACACAGCTCCGGTTCCGGAACCAGTCTCCTGGAGAGGGGCTGGAGCTTGGCCTTTTCTGGAGTTGCCCCGGGCGAGAGGCGACGAGCAGGGGTAGGTATTCTTGTATCGCCCCACCTTGCTGCCTCTATATTGGAGTTTTCCCCGGTGGACGAAAGGGTTGCTTCCCTGCGCCTTCGGGTTGGGAAACGGGTCCTGACCATCATTTGTGCCTATGCACCAAATGATGTTTCAGAGTACCCACCCTTTTTGGAGTCTGTGACTGGGGTGCTGGAGGGTGCTCCTCCTGGAGACTCCATTGTCCTACTGGGGGACTTCAATGCGCACGTGGGCAACGACAGTGAAACCTGGAGGGGGGTGATTGGGAGGAACGGCCTGCCCGATCTGAACCCGAGTGGTGTTCAGTTATTGGACTTCTGTGCTAACCACAGTCTGTCTATAACGAACACCATGTTCAAGCATAAGGGTGTCCATATGTGCACCTGGCACCAGGACACCCTAGGCCGCAGGTCGATGATCGATTTTGTTATCGTATCATCAGACCTGCGACCGTATGTCTTGGACACCCGAGTAAAGAGAGGTGCAGAGCTGTCAACTGATCACCACCTGGTGGTGAGTTGGATCCGATGGCAGGGGAGGAAGCCATTCAGACCTGGTAGACCCAAACGTATAGTGAGGGTGTGCTGGGAGCGTCTGGCTGAGGCCCCTGTCCGGGAGGTCTTCAACTCCCACCTCCGGAAGAACTTCAACCACATTCCGAGGGAGTCTGGAGACATGGAGTCTGAATGGGCCATGTTCTCCACCTCTGTTGTTGAAGCGGCAGCCCAGAGCTGCGGCCGCAAGGTGGTCGGTGCATCTCGTGGTGGCAACCCCCGAACCAAGTGGTGGACACCAGTGGTGAGGGGGGCCATTAAGCTGAAGAAGGAGTCCTATCAAGCTTGGTTGGCTTGTGGGACTCCCGAAGCAGCTGAGGTGTACCGGCAGGCCAAGCGGAGTGCAGCTCGGGTGGTTGCTGAAGCAAAAACCCGGGTATGGGAGGAGTTCGGTGAGGCCATGGAACAAGACTTTCGGTCGGCTTCAAAGAGATTCTGGCAAACTGTTCGGCGGCTCAGGAGGGGAAAGCAGCTCCCCGTCCACACTGTGTATGGTGCGGATGGGACACTGTTGACTTCAACTGGGGATATCGTCGGGCGGTGGAAGGAATACTTCGAGGATCTCCTCAATCCCACTGATACGCCTTCCACAGAGGAAGCAGGGTATGGGGACGAGGGGGATGACTCGCCTATCACAGGGGCTGAGGTCGCCAAGGTGGTTAAAAATCTCCTTGGTGGCCGGGCCCCGGGGGTGGACGAGATTCGCCCCGAGTACCTCAAGGCCCTGGATGTTGTTGGGTTGTCATGGTTGACACGCCTCTGCAACATTGCGTGGAGGTCGGGGGCAGTGCCTTTGGCATGGCAAACCGGGGTGGTGGTTCCTCTCTTCAAAAAAGGGGACCGGAGGGTGTGCTCCAACTTTAGAGGGATCACACTCCTCAGCCTCCCTGGGAAGGTCTATGCCAAGGTACTGGAGAGGAGAGTCCGGCCGTTGGTCGAACCTCGGATTCAGGAGGAGCAATGTGGTTTTCGTCCTGGCCGTGGCACATCGGACCAGCTCTTTACCCTCTCGAGAATTCTTGAGGGTTCGTGGGAGTTTGCCCAACCAGTTTACATGTGTTTTGTGGACTTGGAGAAGGCATTTGACCGCGTCCCTCGTGGATTTTTGTGGGGGGTGCTTCGGGAGTATGGGGTATCGGGCTTGTTGTTACGAGCTATTCGGTCTCTGTACGACCGTTGTGAGAGTTTAGTTCGCATTGCCAACACTCGGTCGGAGTCATTCCCAGTGAGAGTTGGACTCCGCCAGGGCTGCCCTTTGTCACCGGTCCTGTTCATAATTTTTATGGACAGGATTTCTAGGCGCAGCCAGGGAATGGAGGGTGTCATGCTTGGTGACCACAGGATCTCATCTCTGTTGTTTGCAGATGATGTTGTCCTGTTGGCTTCATCCAGCAATGACCTACAGCTCTTGCTGGGACGGTTTGCCGCTGAGTGTGAAGCGGCTGGGATGAGAATCAGCACCTCCAAGTCCGAGTCCATGGTCCTCAGCCGGAAAAAGGTGGATTGTCCTCTCCGGGTTGGGGACAGGCTCCTGCCCCAAGTGGAGGAGTTTAAGTATCTTGGGGTCTTGTTCACGAGTGAGGGGAAAATGGAGCGAGAGATCGACAGACGGATTGGAGCAGCATCTGCAGTGATGCGGACGTTGTACCGGTCTGTTGTGGTGAAGAGGGAGCTTAGTTCTAAGGCAAAGCTGTCGATTTACCAGTCAATCTACGTTCCTACTCTCACCTATGGTCACGAGCTTTGGGTAATGACCGAAAGAACGAGATCGCGGATACAAGCGGCTGAAATGAGCTTTCTCCGTAGGATTGCTGGACTCACCCTCAGAGTTAGGGTGAGGAGCTCAGTCATCCGGGAGAGGCTCAGAGTAGAACCGCTGCTCCTCCACATTGAAAGGAGTCAGTTGAGGTGGTATGGGCATCTGATTAGGATGCCTCCTGGACGCCTCCCACTTGAGGTGTTTCAGGCACGTCCCACTGGGAGGAGACCCCGGGGCAGACCCAGGACTCGGTGGAGAGACTATGTCTCCCAGCTAGTCTGGGAACGCCTTGGTATCCCCTCTGAAGAGCTGGAGCAGGTGGCTGGGGAGAGGGAAGTCTGGGCTTCTCTGCTTGAACTGCTGCCTCCGCGACCCGGACCTCCGGAAAAGCGGTAGAAGATGGATGGATGGATGGATGGATGGACGTACATATGTATATTAGCTGCTCTTGCTTGCTTGTTTTTTTTTTTTTTTTCTTGCCTTCTGATTGTTGCTCTGAGTGTTGCTATCCCTGTGCTGTTGCAATCCTGGAATTTCCCCGTTGTGGGACTAATAAAGGCTTATCTTATCTTATCTTATCTTAAATTTGTATATGTGAGGAAAGAACAGTATTTACATATTTACAGATCTTGCAGATGTGAAATACAGCTGAGATGTGATTGGGTGTCTGGATGGGGAATTAGTGAAACAACCATAGAAAAACTGAGTATAAAACAAAGCTAATGAAAAAGGAACTGGGCAGAAATGTTCTGAAAAGAAAACAAATTAACTTTGCATTATGCTGAAAAAGGGACGGCAGTTATTGAAAAGGCTGTGGCAATGGAAGCACAAGTTTATCTCTGAAAATGCTACTCCTGGTTGTCTTGACCCCATGGAAGTGGCACAGGAGTTCCTCTTCTGTGGGAACTTAGCTTCTTAAGGGACTCAGAACCAGCCAGAACAAGAAAGTCCCGCCTCACCTTGGTACCAGGCCGACTCTGTAGAATCTGACCATTGTAGTGGCCTGTTCCAGAAAACGTAGCACTCTGTCTTCAGACTTCTACTAGTGGGGCTGCTCCATTGAAGGTCGTGACCAAAAACCTTCTGAAAGGCAGTGCCTGGTTGAGTCCTGTGGCTTGAGTCGATGTTGGGGAGCAGGGGGCAATGGTGAGCAGGCCCTCTCTCAAATGGAATCTTGAGTTGAGTGAACAGTCAAAGGAAGTATTAAAGCTATAAACTGAGCGTGCTAACATGTGAAGGTATGTTTGAGTTTAATGAAAAATTAAGGTTAAAGAAAAAATCAAAACCTGAGTTGCTTGAAAAGGGAGAAACTTAAAAGTTAAATGTAGGAAAACGTTAATTTTGGACAACCTCTAGTAAACCCTCAGAAACAGTGTGGATTAGATGCTAATGGCAAATATAAATATTCTTAATAAATGTACCTAAGAGACTATAATTTAATGATTAATAGTAAATGGGAGCATTTATAGGGAATGTGACTAAAGGACTGAATATGCACTGTTAGTTATGAACTGTCAGTGAAAGTAGTAGCGTTTCTACGCCAGAGGTGGCGCTCTGTAGTGTTAAGACACTGTGTAGTGTTAGAGCACAGTAGAAGAAGAGTAGTATGTGTTCTAGTGTGTGTTCCAGAGAATGTTCAAGAGTGTTATGAACAAGATGGTGTCTAGCGATGTGCTATGTAATTGTGGGCCGTGCCGTGTGTGCTGAGAAGTCAATAAACGGTCGCTGCAAAGTCTAAACAGCTTGGCTCAATCATCCTTCCTCCCCTTCGCCCCTCCTGGGTGTAACAAAACTTGGTAGCAGAGGATGGTTCAGTCGTGTCTGAGACGGTGAGTCAGTGCAAATAAAAAAAAAAAGGCAGGCCGTAACAATGGAGCTGGAGCAGCTACAAGCTAAGCTAACTGAGGCCTTGGTGCCGTTACGGGCCGAACAGCTAAATGAGGTCTGTTTATTTGCAAAGATAAGCCCAGCCGAACCGTCTAAGAAGTACACGCTGATACGACTGTTAATCGAGGAGGTGGAGAAAGCCATTGAACGCGAAGAGGAGGATATAGTCCGCGAGTTTCTGCTAAAGCTAATAGCATGTGCTAACGAAGCTAAGCTAAGTGAACCGTTGACGCAGGCAGCGACAGCGGCCCGCACGAGCCGCGAGGCGGAGGCACTCGCCAGTTTACAGAGCCAGTATGCCGCTCTGCATGAAAGTATCATTGATTCAGCTAAAAGGGTTGAAGAGGAAATAATAAGAGTGACGGATGATGAGGCCGCGCCGCTACCGGGCCGCCATTTTGTGACACAGCCCGAGGCTGCGCCACCAAAGAGCCGCCATTTTGTGATACAGCCCGCGGTCCCCACAGCGCCCCTACTGCCAGAAGTGATCATTAAACAGGAGTTTAAGATAAATGGGCAGATAGGGGAGAGGGGCCAAAAAGACAAGTTGTCTTATTCCAATCTCACTCACCAGATTGATATGGGCTTAAAGAAAAAGCACAGTGAGCCTGAGATAATTGAGGCTGTTGTCAAAGCAGTGAGTCCTGTATTGAGTTTGTGCTCTATGCTGGAGATTAAGTCAGATCTCACACTGCCACAGCTGCGCATAATCCTGCGAGGACATTATAAAGAAGATAGTTCCACTGACTTGTATCATCGTCTGATAAACCTCACACAAGACAGTAATGAGTCACCTCAGAACTTCCTGTTTCATGCCATTGAGCTAAAGGAAAGACTTTTAGCAGCATCCAGAGAGCCTGGCACTGAAGAGCAGTTTAGTTCTGATCTTATTCAGAGGAAGTTTCTGAGGGCGGTGGAAACAGGACTGATCAGTGTTGATGTGAAATATCAACTGAAGCGTTATTTGGAGGATCCTGCCGTCATCGACGAGCTACTGATTTCAAAGACGAATGCAGCAGCCAGTCTTGAATGGGAACGGCATCAGAAATTTAAAAGGCACATGAAAGAACTAAAAGTTCGAGAATGCTGAGTGGAAAATCTGACGGGTCAGTATGCAACCAAGAGAGAAGTAGATGGCCAAGAGCACCCCCTACCATCGACAAAAGGAAAAATCCTTAAATCCCAAAGCACAGTGACCCATACGGAATCTGAGCTCCTGGACATAGTCACGCAGCTGAAGAGTGACATGGAGGAGATCAAAAAGGCCATACGTGAGTCTCCCAGAACCTCGCACTCAAAGAGCCAGGAGGACACGTGGCTGCAAGAGCTGTCAGTCCACCAGCAATGGCGAACAATGCAACCACTGCTTCCGGTGTGGAATTAGCGGCCACATGTCAAGGGAATGTCGGATAGGGAGGAGACTCGGAAGAGGAACAGGGCAAGTAGACACGGCGGCCAATACTGTCGCAACCACATCAGAACAAGCTAACACACAAGAACTGTATGAGCTAGTTACTGACAGTATTCGGAGGTTAGAAGCGAGGCTGGTAGCTCAGGCCGAGGTACCTCCTGTAGAAACGGTCCGTGTTAATCAACTGTCCCCTAATCGCCAATTACAGTTACTCAATTTGGTTGGAAAAAAATATGTCATCACCTGCTTCCTCGATGACAAGGAGACACAAGCATTGTGGGACACAGGGTCACAGGTTTGTTTAATGAATGACGCCTGGAGACAGGAGCACCTGCCACACACCACCGTCAGAGACTTAGCCGAGTTGGTGGGTCCAAATATCCTGTGGGAGGGCAGTGAACCAGACACCGATTCCATTCTCAGGGTTGGTCGAAGTCACATTTAAGCTGCCGACAGTTAGTCGCCCACCGGTGGAACTCTTAGTTCCTGTTCTAGTGGTGAAGGGAGACTGAGTGGCAGAGCCGCCTATCATTGGGTTCAACGTGATTGACCATGTCCTGAAGATGGGCATTAAACCCCCTTGTGCTATCAGTGAAGTTGTTAGCGCAGCCTTCTCATTTGACTGTAAGAAAACAGAGGTGTTTTTGAAAGTGATGCAAAGTGAGGAGGATAGGCTGGGGGAAGGAATGGTAAAAGTTGGCAGTGAGTTGGTTACCATCCCTGCTGGCCAAACCAAAGCAGTCAAAGGTTGTGTCAGAGCAGGCTCACTTCCAGACACACAAGACGTCTTATTTGAGCCGAGTCAGTACACCCAATTAGCAGAGGGTTTGCAGATGCAAAGTGGGTTGGTGCAGTTATGGAAAGGGAGGCGATCTATGTTCAAAATACCTATAACAAACAGTACGTCCCGTGATATCCAGCTGCCCGCTAAGACCATTTTGGGGGAAACGCAGAGAGTTAAAACTGCTTATCCGGCAGATATTAGACCCCCTGCTGTAAACCAAGCGACCGTCGACCCGACGACGAGTGAAACAGGAAGAAATAAAGAGACTGAGATGAACTGTGCTGTCAAAGAGACTATGGACATGTGGGACCCTCCAGTTCCCCTTGATCATCTCTCGCCCATACAGCAAGAGCAAGTAAAACAGCTACTACGGGAAGAACGGCAAGCATTTTCCCGTGATGAGTATGATGTAGGGACAATTCCCTCTTTACAGTTGAAGATCCGACTCAGAGATCACGATCCTGTCAAAAAGACTTATGTTTCTGTTCCCAAACCACTTCATAAAGAAGTAAAGGAGTATATAGAAGACCTGCTTAACAGGGGCTGGATCACCAAATCCAAGTCATCGTATTCCAGTCCAATCGTCTGTGTGTGAAAGAAAGATGGAGGTCTGCGTTTGTGCTGCAACTTTAGAGAGCTGAACAAGAAGTCTATTCCTGACAGACACCCGATTCCCCGCATACAAGATATGCTAAACAGTTTGAATGGGAGTGTGTGGTTTTCAGTTCTCGATCAAGGGAAGGCATATCATCAGGGTTTCCTGGAAGAGTCGAGTAGGCCCCTCACTGCATTTATCACTCCCTGGGGTTTGTTCGAGTGGGTAAGAGTTCCATTTGGTTTGTCCTCAGCACCAGCAGCATTCCAAAGATCTATGGAGGAGTGCTTGTGGGGGTTGAGAGATGATGTTTATCTGCCTTACCTCGACGATAACCTTGTTCATTCACAGACTTTTGAAGATCACTTGCGAGACCTGAGAAGCGTCCTGCACCGCTATCAAAGCCATGGGGTGAAGTTGACTCCCCGGAAATGTGAGTTATTCAAGCAGCAGGTACGTTTTCTTGGTAAAATGGTAACAGGACAGGGTTACACCATGGACCCTGCGGACATTGCTCCAGTGCAGACACTCAAACAGCAGCGACCTTCCACTGTTGGAGAGCTAAGGAAATTGCTAGGTTTTATTTCATATTACCGCAGCTATATTCCAAACTTCTCTCGTATAGCAAAGCCTCTTTACGACCTTCTGGCTAACGATCACACAGACAAAGCAAAGAAAAACTCAAAGAAACATGTCAAAAAGAACGATGGAGGCCACTTGCCCTCATCCCATGTGATCAGGTGGCGCCCAGAGCATCAAGCAGTAGTTTGTCAGCTTGTTGACCTTCTTACCCAACCCCCAGTGTTAGGTTACCCGAACTTTGAAGAACCCTTCATTTTACACTGTGACGCTTCACAGGAGGGGCTTGGGGCGGTGTTATACCAGCGACAACAAGACAAACTGGTGGTGATAGCATATGGCTCTAGGACACTGTCAAATCCAGAGAAGAACTACCACCTTCATTCAGGGAAGCTGGAGTTTCTTGCCATGAAGTGGGCCATCTGTGAGAGGTTTCAGGATTATCTGTACTATTCTCCACCATTCACTGTCTATACGGACAATAATCCCCTAACGTATGTGCTCACCACCGCAAAGTTAAATGCAACCACACAGAGGTGGGTAGCAGAACTAGCTGATTTCCAGTTTGTGATTAAGTATCGCCCTGGAAAAGCAAACAGAGATGCAGACGGACTTTCACGTATGCCCCTAGATATGGAGCAGTACATGAACAGATGTACACAAAATGTTGATCCTGATGTGATGAATTGTGTGACACAGGCAGTCAAGGTGAAGTCACAAGAAAGTGAACCATGGCTCTGCCCAGTCACCATTTCTACTCTCATTAGTGAAGCAGACCAAGAAGCCAGCTCTATAGCTGAAATATCAAAGACTGATCTAAAAAGAGTTCAAAAGGAAGACTCCGTGATTGGAGAGGTGTTGCGCTATGTGTTATCAAAACAATGACCAAGAAGTGTAAAGCAGCAGAACAGTAAAATTGCAGCTTTAGTCAGGCAAAAACACAAGCTGTACTTGGAAGATGATGGACTGCTTTACAGGAGAACGGCAACACATGACCAGCTACTCCTACCCCAGAAGTTTCACAAGCTCGTGTTCAAAGAGCTCCACGAAAACCTGGGCCATTTAGGAGTAGAGAGAGTGATGAACTTGATAAGAGAGCGTTTTTATTGGGCTCACATGCAAAGAGATGTGGAGCACTACATCACGAGAGTTTGCAGTTGTTTGAAGAACAAACGTCCCAATAAGATAACAAGGGCACCACTGACTAACATTGTCACCACGTATCCATTCGAATTAGTGTCAGTGGATTTCCTGCATTTAGAGAAGTGCAAAGGAGGATATGAGTATATCCTGGTTGTAATGGACCATTTTACTCATTTTGCCCAGGCTTACCCATGTCGTAACAAAGCTGCCCACACCGCTGCTGAGAAGATCTTTGGAGATTTTGCCCTCAAGTTTGGCTTCCCCACACGACTCCATCATGATCAGGGAAGAGAGTTCCAAAATAAACTTTTTGCAAAACTCCAAGAGTACAGTGGTGTGCAGGGGTCCCGAACAACGCCCTACCATCCCCAAGGGAATGGCCAGGTGGAACGATTCAATCGTACACTGTTGGCAATGCTCAGAAATTTGCCCGAAGCAGCCAAGGAAGACTGGAAGTCCTCTCTGGCAAAAGTGGTTCATGCCTATAATTGTACGCGTAGTGAAGCTACGGGGTACGCACCATATTTTCTGTTGTTTGGCCGTAGTCCAAAGTTGCCTATTGATCTAATGTTTGGCCTCACAACAAGAGAGCAGAGTGTTTCTCAGCAGGGCTATGCTGAAAAGTGGAGAGCTACAATGACTGAAGCTTACAAACTCGCTTCTAAAACAGCAAACAAAGAAGGGATGAGAAGTAAAGCACTTTATGATAAAAAGGTTCACGGTGCTGAGTTACTCCCTGGATCCAGAGTATTGGTTCGAAACTTGACCGAAAAAGGTGGGCCAGGAAAATTAAGATCATTCTGGGAAGACAAGGTGTATGTCGTGACCCAAAAGAAGTACCCAGACAGTCCAGTATATGAAATCAGACCTGAAAATGGCAAGGGACGCACTCGGGTCATGCACAGAAACCTTTTGCTACCTTGTGACTTTCTTCCCATGGAAACAGTGGAGCATGCCTCTAAGAAAATAAGAGAAAGAGACTCTAAAAGACAAAGGCATGTGGACAGACAAAGCGACACGGATGATGAAGATGAAGAGGGTTGGAGTGCCATAATCGGATTACGAGCTGGGAAGGATCAAGAGCAGCGTCCACTGAGAGCCGATGCACCGGAGTTCTACCCGCACAGTGACACTACTCCGGAGGATGAGGACCAGGACCCAGATGACGTCACGCAGGTGCAGCTGGCACCAGAGGTCGACGATCCGGTGGTTCCAGATCCAGCTGAGGCAGACCAGGACCAGAGTGATGAGGTGTCGGAGTCCAGTTCCAGTGACCAGGAGGGACCTGACGAGAATCCTGTTAAAACGTATCCTTCAAGAATAAGAAAACAGCCATTGAGATTGACTTATGATAAGTTAGGCCAACCTTGCACTTAATTGCATTTCATCTGTCTAGAACAAAGGTGTAGAAGCTAAAGATAACCATTGGTCAGACATAAATGTTTTGAAAAGTAACTTGGTAGTTACTGTGATGGTTGATTAAAAATTGAAAAAAAGAACAAAAAAATTTAAAAACACAAAAAGAGACTTGCAATGTGTTACTAAGGCACAGGCATCACACCAAGGTTTATTTGGTAGGTTATGACTAGATTGAGTACCCTTACTCTCAGGAAAGATGCAGATACCCACCATGATGGATGGAGCGGTTGAAGGTTATCGTGCACAAAGACCTCTTCTGCAAATGTACTGCATGGAATAGGAGATACATGCTGTACTATGGACAATTACCAGTTGCATCTTTATGGACTTTAATGAACTCTGACTCCTGTGTAGTAATACCCTACTTAACATGTAATACATGATTACCAAATGTGAACTGACAGAAGAAAAGGAAAAAAAAACCTACTGTTTTTTAAGAAAGGTGTAATGTCGGGACGACATTAACGTTTTGAGGGGTGAGTGTAGGAAAACGTTAATTTTGGACAACCTCTAGTAAACCCTCAGAAACAGTGTGGATTAGATGCTAATGGCAAATATAAATATTCTTAATAAATGTACCTAAGAGGCTATAATTTAATGATTACTAGTAAATGGGAGCATTTATAGGGAATGTGACTAAAGGACTGAATATGCGCTGTTAGTTATGAACTGTCAGTGAAAGTAGTAGCGTTTCTACGCCAGAGGTGGCGCTCTGTAGTGTTAAGACACTGTGTAGTGTTAGAGCACAGTAGAAGAAGAGTAGTATGTGTTCTAGTGTGTGTTCCAGAGAATGTTCGAGAGTGTTATGAACAAGATGGTGTCTAGCGATGTGCTATGTAATTGTGGGCCGTGCCGTGTGTGCTGAGAAGTCAATAAACAGTCGCTGCAAAGTCTAAACAGCTTGGCTCAATCATCCTTCCTCCCCTTCGCCCCTCCTGGGTGTAACATAAACTTAATTGGTTTCTGCCTCTGAAGAAATGGCAGAACTTTAGCGAAAATGTAAAAAGTGTAACAGTTTGAGCAAAGCAGGAATTCTGAGGAATAAAGACTAAGTTATAAATAATGACTAGAAAGGGAATAAGAGCTGAGCTGTGTGTCAGACCCAAAGGCCGTGAAATAAAATAAAAGACAGAGGCCCAGCCTCTGGTCTTGATGAGCGTCAAAAGGGAAAAGGGGGATAACTCGGGTCTCAAGGTATGTGTCCACCTAGGCATCTGTTCCCCATGCCGCCTCCACCTCTGGATCTGTCAGGAGCGTGGAAGGGGTGCAACCAGGTGAGAGCGACGTGCCCAATTCTCTGTAGCCGCAAACTGTACGGAGAATATCATTGTCTGGTCAAAGAACTTTAGCAGATTTTCAAGCAGTACTTTTCAGCTACAAAAATGGAATTTGATGAGCTTTTTCTGTCTACCCCAACCCGATCTGCTCTCCCCGACCTGCAGGGCTTGCATGTGATTGGTCACCATGACTCCTGGTGGATGGGCTGCTCTAGTCTGTTCACGACGTTTCCGGACATTAAAGTTTTGCCTATTTCTTCAAAAGTAAAAAGCAAAACATTTTAATGAAAACGGTTAAGACGAGAGATGAATGTACAGTTGCCAAATACAGTATATGTTTACTTTTTACTAACAACCACT
Source organism: Pholidichthys leucotaenia (assembly GCA_020510985.1). Lineage (NCBI taxonomy): Eukaryota > Metazoa > Chordata > Actinopteri > Cichliformes > Pholidichthyidae > Pholidichthys > Pholidichthys leucotaenia. The sequence goes on along the minus strand of CM035849.1, from coordinate 255,078,765 downwards.
ATTTTAAAAGCCCCAGGAACCAATCGGCTCCACGCTCCTGCTCCTCATTTGTGTATTATGCATCTGCGCTGGTATTCAGGAGGAGGAGGAGCGGGCACCTCCAAGCGATGGCTCGCGATTATTGACACCAAGCTACCAGAGTGCATGCGGTGTGTGCTACATACACAATGAATGGAAAGCATGAAAACGCATGCCTAGGTGGACATGTACCTTCAGTGGGTGATAAGAGGAGCAGATTCACAAGCAGGGCCGTCATTACTGTGACCCACCCACCAATCAGGGATTACATGACTAACTCTCAGAAATGCTTAATTACCATGGAGCTAGGGATACTGGGATAAATCCATGTGTCACCATGGGGTGAGACGCCGGCTCGGCGCTCAGCCCATGCTCCTTTTATCCCTGCCTCTCATTGGGCAGTGCCTCAGCTGGTTCCCAGCTGTCAGTGTCACGGGACAGCTGGGGCCAATTAATCCTCATCAGCTGGGGCGCTGTTAATGAGTATAAAGAGGAGCAGCTTCGATCATTCGCGGCTGCGACATAAGCACTGCTAGGCTGAAGCCCCTTCGTCTGGTGTCAGCCTCAACTCCCCTTGCAGCATTCCGGTGTTTGTATCCCGCTGTGAGTATGCACGTCTTGTTACCCCCACGTCCGGTACGAGCTACCTACCCCTGCGCTGTGCAGCCTGAGAATGTACGTCTGTATGAGTGTCTGTGCTCTCCTCATCCCTTATCCCTTACCCAGAATAAAACATCTCGACTCACTGGCTTGTCCCTGGCTCTTGTCCCTGGCTCCTGGAAATGTACCTTTCTGTCCGGGTGTCAGCGCTGCTAGCATGCCGTTTCCCAGGAGTCACTTCCGGCGCCAGGGCGACGAGCTGAGGTCCATCTCGGAGGCTGTCGACGGGACGTTCTTCACCCTGCACGACGCCTCCAACGTGAGACGCTGGCATCCGGGCCGTGCTGAGGAACTCCTGGACTGTCACCCTCACTCTCTGTACCATCTGGAGGACAGTGCCAGGATAGACGCTGCAGGTACACAGCAAGAGAAGCTCCACGGGGTGGATGGAAATCCCGGCAGGGAGTCGAAGTGGGCGACGTCTTTCCCCGCTTCGGAGTCCCGTTCCTGCCGCTATTCCAGTCCTGGAGTTCGCGCCAACCAGAGGACTTCCCCCGACCTGCGCCACGTCACTCGGGATTCCCTTCAAGGAGCCGCAGCTGACAGCAGTTATGTCCGGGGTCGAGTGGCTGTCGCGAGCTCTACTGTGTTTCCTGTCACCACCTTCAGGCATGTGGCGGCGGCAGTGAGATTGATGGTGAGGACTTCAGGGCTACGAAGCTTTCCCGTGCTCGACGCCTTCCTCGTCTCGATCTCCGATCTGGAGCGGCGAATCCTGGGTTTCCCCCTCGCTTCGTCCCCTGGGAGTAGTCGTCATCACATCGCCGAGTCACCTCTGCACGAACCTCGTCCGGATCCAGTTCTGGGTCATCGTCAGGACCGTTCCTCCCACGCAGCTGTCATCCCTTCGCCTCGTCAGTGTGGAGATTCTACAGCCTCGTCCCCTGAGCCTCGTTCCCCCGCTGTCATTCCTGGACATTCGGGCTGGCTCACCCCGGCTGTTTCCCCCTCCTCCTCGACGCGCTTCCTGACCGCTGTGTGTGCCTGGAATCCCGGCCTGGTGAGCTCTCTGCTGGAGACAACGCGAGCGACCCTCAGACGAATTCCCGGGGGGTCCTCCGTTATCGCCGGGCGGGGAGAGGAAGAAGCAGATTCCACTACAGCAGGCGATGCTCAACCTCCAGGGGGCAGGCAAGTCATTGTTTTTTCACACCTGCTTAATGATTTGCTCTGTCACATCCCTGGAGGAGAAGTTCAGGGTTCGCAGCTCCCTGAACTCTCCCCACCTGCTGTAACCTGTATGCCTAATCCCGCATCCTCTGTGTCTCTCTCCGCCGAGCGGTCCCCGGCTCCGGGTCAACGTGGTGGGATATGGAGAGGGCCTGTGGTTCCGCAGCTACATTGCGGACGGAGGAGGGGGACTGACTGCTGCGTGGAGTCTACGCTGACGACTGAGCGTCCCTGGGTCTCCACGGAGGAGCGGTTCGGTCCAGCGGGACGAGATTCTTCTGGCTTCACGCCGAGTGGGTCGTCGGCGGGGTTACCTGAGCTGGAGGGATCTCAAGCTGCGCTGACCATCGTGCTGGCTGCGGGGCCCGACGCGGCTAGATGGGAGCCTGACAACGACCTCCTGACGACGGATCCTGGATCTTCGCAGTCCTGGACGGCGTCAGAACCCGAGATCAGGCGAGTGCTCTCCTTTCTTTTCTCTCTTTTTATCCTTGAGCACTTCAGCCTATCTCCAGGGGAGACGAGCAGGGTGCAGCCGTCCGCTGCGTCTGAGCTCGTCTCGCCGGGTTCTGGCGCTGCCGGTGATCCTGATCCCGGTTCTGTTTTCTCTTCTGAGCCTTCTTCCAGGGTCACCGGCGAGGAGTTGCTGTTCCTCGTGGTGCTGGAGGGTCCGGGTTCAACGTTGGAGGTCGGTTCTGGTGCAGTGTCCAACGTGGGTTCGCCCGAGACCCAATCGGGGTCCAACGTGGGTTCGCCTGAGGCCCGATCGGGGTCCGACGTGGGTGCTGCCCCAGTGTTGTCCAGGTCCGGTGAGGAGGTGGCCGTTTCCCTGAGGCCCGCCGCCCTCGTCATCGGCTCTCCCCTGAGCCTCTTCCACCGGGATCCGCTCTGACCCTTCGTCCGTCTCAACGGTCCTGGTGGTTGAGTGATGCGGGTCGACGACCCGACCCGCAAAACTTTCGGTTCGGCGATCTGGTTTCCCCCCACTGGTCTGTGTTTGCCTTTGGGCGGCCTGGTTCGGCAGCCGTTGGACTGGATTCCTGGGATCTGGGCCCAGAGTTCGCCGTCCGAACATTTCTCTTCCCCGGGTTGCCAACTGGACAATGGGCGGGGAGATTACCAGAACAATTCCGGCCGTTTTGGACTCTGCCTGCCGTCTCCTCGGGTGTCCTTTACTTCTTTTATTATTGAGGTCACTCGGGTGTAGTTTCTTTGTCCATTAGGGGAATATATGTTTTTGTGCTGTGTGTTGTTATTTTTATTAACCATACTCAGCATTTTTATCTTATTGTTATCCTGTTACCCTGTCACCTTTTTTTCCTCTTGGTGACTCACCTTATGTATCGCGCTGTGTATTGCATTTTCTTATCTTTACTCAGCGTTTTCATTCATCCTTACCTTAGCCTTGGCCTCGTCGGTGCATCATGGAGTATGCGTGTGGTTTCCTGTTCAACCCTGCTCTGTGATCACCCCATTCTGTCTTATTGTCCTCGTGGGGGGCCTTCCCTGGCCCCGACTTTAACATTGACTGTGTTTGTTATTGTTTGAAGTAATGTGTTTCATTCCCACTTAACCGTACTTCATTATTACCCATTTGTCCTTGTCACCTCTGTTTCTTTAGGTGATCTTTTATATATTCAGTGCTGTGTGTTTTGTTTTCTTTAGTATCCATGCACAGCGTTTTTCATCATTTTTTGTCCTGACCTTTGTCTTGTTGGTGCATTATGGAGTAGTGTGTTTTGTTCCCCTTAACTATACTCTGTGATTGCTTTATTCATTCCTGCCACCTTTTTGGTGGGTTTTTGGTTTTCTTTTTTTTGCCCCGATCTATACGTTATTTGTATGCTGTCTGTAGTCATATTTGGTATTTTCCCTACCTGTGTCCTAACTCAGTTTTCTCCCTAACTGTGCTCTGGGTTAATCCTTTTCCCTGTATTGTAGGGTATTGTATTTGGGGTTTTTTTTTCTCTGCCCTGCTGCCCTACATTGGTCTATTGTTTTTTTTGTCCTTCCCTTTGCATCTTCCCCTCCGGTCCTGCCTCCCTTCCGCCCACCCTAGGTGGGGAAGGGGGGGGCTGGGATGTTCCTGGTCGTTCGGGAGCCCGACCGTGAGGGGGAGGCTCTGTCACCATGGGGTGAGACGCCGGCTCGGCGCTCAGCCCATGCTCCTTTTATCCCTGCCTCTCATTGGGCAGTGCCTCAGCTGGTTCCCAGCTGTCAGTGTCACGGGACAGCTGGGGCCAATTAATCCTCATCAGCTGGGGCGCTGTTAATGAGTATAAAGAGGAGCAGCTTCGATCATTCGCGGCTGCGACATAAGCACTGCTAGGCTGAAGCCCCTTCGTCTGGTGTCAGCCTCAACTCCCCTTGCAGCATTCCGGTGTTTGTATCCCGCTGTGAGTATGCACGTCTTGTTACCCCCACGTCCGGTACGAGCTACCTACCCCTGCGCTGTGCAGCCTGAGAATGTACGTCTGTATGAGTGTCTGTGCTCTCCTCATCCCTTATCCCTTACCCAGAATAAAACATCTCGACTCACTGGCTTGTCCCTGGCTCTGATTGCCCGGCTCCCTAGAGCCGGATATGACACCATGTGGCTAACACAATTTTGTCTACAACATTTCTACATGGTATTTTTGTCTAATCTATGAGAATTCATAATGAGGAAGAACATGCATAGATATTTCTGACAATGCAAAAAGAGTCAGAAGCTTCTCTGGAACTCTTCTTCCATGGCTTTAGTCACCATCCCCGATGTCTTAGTCAGGAGTCTTGTGTTTAGACTCTTCTGCTCCATTTCACACAAAGGTGAAATGGAGTAGCCTGTGGAGTAGGAGCCTGGTGGAGAATCCACAATTTTGTTGTACTGTACAATGACAATAAAGCCTTTTCTATTCTATTCTGTTGTATTCTATTCTTTTGTATTAAGAAAACAATAAAGATAGAATTTAATTTTTACATCAACTAAAGTCTTTTCAAGTGTAAAATTAGACAACACACTACACTCTTAAAGGTGAGGTTGGTGATCGCATTCAAAAACATAATTTTACATCCTCACTCAACAGGTGAAAATGATGGCGGTGTGGAAGATGTGTTCAATGACGAGACATGAGTGTATTTCTCAGGTTCGGCTTTATTCCAGAACACATTCATCCAGCATTCTCAAAAGCAAGAAGAGGCAGAATAATGTTACCGCTCACTCTTATACCTCCGGGGGATTAAGAACTCAAGTCACATGGTGCTTCTGCAAACATTCAATCACAATGCAAGTCTCTGAAGATTCACCATTGTCTCTTATTCTCTGGTGTACCGGGAAACCCCCCAGGTCTTCTTCTCCGAGACGAGGGCCCGACTTCACACCTCCTCGCCATCTCCTGTCTTGTTCCTTCAGACGTGAAGCCCCAATCCACATAAGCCATACAATCCACATAAGCCATACATTTGTGGGAGATATGAACCAGACATATGTGCCACAGCGGGATTTTTTCTGATTCGCTGAAAGTGTTATCTTTCATGAAATCACTCTGAAAGTGATCCCAATGGTGTCATAGCCGGGGCATGGTCTGGGGATCATGCCCATGCTTTGAGTTTAGTTTTGTCTTGTTTCTCTGCTTGTTGCAGTTGTCTTTATTCCTTGTGATCTTTCTGTTTAATAGTATTATTATCATGGTTACATCTTGTAGTTTATTCCTGTCGTCATGTTGGGTTGGGCTTTTATTTTGACAGCGCCTTTCTGTTTTCACCTAGCTTGTTTCATGTCTTGTTAAGTTCTTGATCTTTCACGGCTGTTTTATTATTTTGTTGATTATCTTTGCCCTATTTAAGGGATGCCGCCCCGTAGTTCAGGGCGACGTCCTTAAGTCATACAGCATGATCAACACACTCCGGTTTCTGTATCCTGCCTGTATCCAGCCGAGCTTTTGTAAGTTTTTGTTCCTGCTTCCAAGCTGTGAATTATTTTTGTGTTTAAATAAATCTTGCAAACCACCAGTCCAGCATCTGGGTCCTGAATTTTGCCCCTGAGGGGCTCAGTTGTTGACAGTAGGACATTGCCGGTTAAGGATCCAGCGGACTCAGTTTGTGTAGCTATGTCTCGATGTCTGCTGCTAACTGAAGGGGAGTTTGTGGCCATGGAGAGACTGCAGAGTCTGGTAACTGTGGCCCATGGCTGCAACAATCCAGAGGAGGAATTCAAGTTGTGGACAGCAGCAGTCAGGGAGCTGGAGCACAACCATGCCTGAGGGTGTTTCCCTGGGTGCAGAAGTTGCCCATCTACTGCACCCTGTGGACCGTCTCTCCTCCAGGGACTGGTGAGGATAGGTGGAGGAAGCGTCGGCACCGTACCTCCCAGCATTCCACCTCTGCCCATGCACCAACCCCCAAAGCTCACCATTAGGCAATCTTCACAGCCACCCAGAGGGACTTGCCTGACTCTTCAGCCGCAGAAAAGTGGGACACAAGGCAAGTACCTTTTCATATTTCTGCACCCATGAGTGAAAGGTCTTGTTTTGTTCCCAGTGGGGAAGCTCAGCAGCAGCCACCCTCTGCTGTTGAGTCCTAGCCACCTGGCTCCGTTGTAACATCTGCTGCTACTACAGCATCTTTACCTGCTTCTCCACTCTCATCTTCCTCATGCACCATGATGAAGGGCCCAAACCAGCTCTGGGAACCGTGCCTGCTCACTGTCCAGCTGACCGAGTCTCAGACTTTACCATCTGGGGGATGAGTGACAGGACTTGGCGTTGAGAAATGCTTGCCAGATCGTAGCATCTAAACCCCACCTTTGGGGGGACCTTTCCCCCTTCCTCAGGAGGTTTTTTTTTCTCTCCCACCAGCCTTTCTCTGTGCCAGAGGTGGAGGGACCATCTGCTTCTGGCCCATCGGAGATTGGGACCTCCTCTTCAGCCGGGGCTCCCCAACTCTCTTCCACGCCATCAGCACCTATTATTGTAGCCCGGCCGAAGATTGACACCACCACCCCGGTCTGAGGTGGCTGTGCCAGGGATGGACCCCCATGCGTCTGGGCTTGGGGATCTTCAGCCATTGTTGCCTGGGGTCACCACTGATCTGCATGCTACATCTGGGGTCACTGCAGATCAGCTTGTTTTGTTTGGGTTTGCCTGTGACCAGTCCACTCCCCCGGTCGCAGTTCCTGAGGGCCAGCAGTCCGCTCGACCCATCACAGCTCCTGAGGCCGAGCCATCCGCGCCACCTGTTGCCATTCCAGAAGTCGTGCAGGCCGCTTCTCCCATCATCCTAGGGATTGAGCAGCCCACTCTGTCAGCTGTTTCAGTGGCCGGGGGTGTCTCTACCTTCTGTTTCTGAGTTCATTGTGCTGCCGTTGCGTGCTTCTGAACTAAAAACCCCAGTGTTATTGCCTTCAGAGCTACAAACTCCTCTGTTGATATCCCTTGAACTGAAAACTCCTGTGTTGTTGTCTCCTGAGCCAAAAATTCCCATATTAGTGACTTCTGAGCTAAAAACTCCCCTGTTATCTGTGTTTGAATTAAGGGCTCCTATGTTATCCCTTGAGCATAGAGTTTCTGTATTATTTCCTGTGCTTAAAGCTCCTATGTTTCTTTCAGAGCCAGAAGCTCTTATGATGTTTTAAACTCCTATGTTATTGCCCCCAGAGCAAAAAGCTCCTTTGTGGTCTCCAGAGCAAAGAGCCCCAATGTCATTTCCTGAGTTTAAAACCCCCCATGTTGTTTTCTTTTGAGCAAAGGGTTCTTATGTTTTCTCCTGGGTTTAAGACCTGTGTGCTGTTTTCTTCTGAGCAAGAAACTCCTGTGTTGTGTTCTCCAGAGTTTAGAGCTCCTACATTGTTTTTTCCAGAGCAAAGGGCTCCTACATTGTTTTCCCCAGAGCAACGAGCTCTTATTTTATTATCTCTAGAGCAAGAGGCTCTTGCATTATTTTCTCCAGAGCAAGGAGTTCCCATGTTATCTTCTCCTGAGTTCAAAGGTTCCATGTTGTCACCTTCTGAGGTTAGAGGTCCTATATTGTCACCTCCTGAGATTAAAGGTTCCATGTTTCCTCCTGAGGTTAAAGGTTCCATATTGACATCTTCTTCTGAGGGTAAAGGTTGTTTGTTGTCATCTCCTGAGTTTAAAGGTTCTATGTTGTCACTTTCTTAGTTAAGTGTCCATGTTGACACCTCCTGAGATCAGAGGCTCCTTGGTGTCTCCTCCTCAGTTTAAAGTTTTCATGTTATCATCTCCAGAGACTAAAGCTTTTCTGTTGTCACCTCTTGAGTTTAAAGATTTTCTGTGGTCATCTCCTGAGTTTAAAGTACCTTTGTCATTAGCACCTATGCTTAAAATTTCCATGTTGTCATTATCTCCTGGGTTTAAAGTTTCTATGTTATCTCCAGAGCAAGAAACTCCTGTGTCATCTCGTGAGTTTAAAATCCCCATGTCATTATTTCCTGAGGGTAAGGCTCCTATGTTGTCTTCTGACCAGAACGTTCCTATGCTGTCACCTTCTGGGCATAAAGTTCCTATGTTAGTTCCTGTATTAAAAGCTCTTGAGGTCAACTGCCCCACAGTGCCGTGTTTATCCATCTGGTGGCCCCTGGAGTTTGGTAGGCCACCCGGTGTACCATGTTAATCCATCTGGTGGCCCTTGGACTTTGGTAGACCATGTGATGCACCGGGTTCATCCGTCTGTTGGGCTATGGACCTTGGTTGGCAGCCAGACCCACCATGTACTCTTGTCTGGAGACCCATGAACTTGGGTAGGCCCACAGATCCACCTTATTCCCCGGTCCGATGGCCATGGGTTGATGGAAGACCAGCCAACCCACTTTATTCGTTGGCTTGGGGCCTGGAACTTTTTGGTTCCTCAAGCTGTATTTTTGTTTTGGACTTTATGATGTGGTGGGGGCGGGGGTGTAGATTGTGTTTCGGCCCGCCTGGCCTGTGTTCCCACCACCCTCCTCCCTGGGAGGATGATTATATTTTTGCTTTTCTTTGATGTTGCTCTAATGTCTTGGGGTGTCTGGAATCAACTCCTTAAAGGGGAGGCTATGTCAGAGCTGGGACATGGTCTGGGGTCATGCCCACGCTTTTAGTTTTGTCTTGTTTCTCTGCTTGTTACAATTGTCTTTATTCCTTGTAATCTTTCTGTTTATTAGTATGATTATCATGGTCACATCTTGTAATTTATTCCTGTCATCATGTTGGGTTGGGCTTTTATTTTGACAGTGCCTTTTGTTTACTTCAGTTTTCACCTAGCTTGTTTCATGTCTTGTTAAGTTCTTGATTATTCATGGCTCTTTTATTGTTTTGTGGATTATCTTTGCCCTATTTAAGGGACGCCACCCTGTAGTTCGGGGCGACGTCCTTATGTCATACGTGATCAAAATGCTCCAGTTTCTGTATCCTGTCTGTGTCCAGCCGAGCTTTTGTTCCTGCTTCCGAGCTGTGGATTATTTTTGTGTGTTTAAATAAATCTTACAAACCACCAGTTCAGCATTTGGGTCCTGAATTTCACCCCTGAGGCGCTCAATTGTGACAAACAATATTATCTGCCAATTTACTTATGGTTATATTGGTGAAGTGTGGACTCTGCCATCCACTTGAGTTAGAACAATTTTTAAAACTATAATTTTATAGTTATCTTTATCTTTCTCATGCTTGATGTGGATAGCCCTTTAGTCTGCTTCCACAGGGGGAACGGCCTAGTACCATGCATGATATTTGTGATTGCAGTTCTCAGGGGCTCTGACTCAACCAGGAGCTGTAAAATAATCATATTAGCATCAATCATTTTTTAATAAATAATAACTGCAGCAAGTCTCAATTCAGACTGTGCCCTGCTTGCCGTTGGGGCAAATCAGGGTAAAATTCAGGCATATAATCGTTGTGTGTGTGTGTGTGGCCAGCCTATGTCTTTGAAAAGCAAAGCTGGGCTGAGGATCTTAACAAATGCTAGAGAAGATCATTGAATTTTTTTAAAAACAATGTCCCTCAAATAAGGAGTGGGAAAGATTTCCATATTTCTGCTTCCCTATGCATGTAGACACAGGAGGATCTGCCCCAGGAGGCTCCACCAATCATTAATATGGCCTTCCCTCAAAAAAGCTTGACCTATATTGCCACTTCATTTATCTGTCATCTGTACTGTCAGTAAGTCCTTCTTTGAACTTTTTTGCTTAGTGGTCCTTGCTCATGAATTGCTTCTCCTTCCATGCAGAACTGTAGAAAGGTATTGTCCCCCTTTCTGATTTCTTATATTTTTGCATATTTGTCACACTTAAATGTTTCAGATCATCAAACAAACTGCAATATTAGACAAAGATAACCCAAGTAAATACAAAATGCAGTTTTTAAATGATGATGTCATTTATTAATGGAAAAAAAACTATCCAAACCTACCTGGCCCTATGTGAAAACATAATCTAATAAGATAAGATAAGATAAGCTTTTATTAGTCCCACAATGGGGAAATTCCAGGATTGCAACAGCACAGGGATAGCAACACTCAGAGCAATAATTAAGAAGATACAAAAAATATAAATAACAGCAGTGGATATACATACGTACACATAAATATATAAATATATATACAAAGTGCGGAGCATTGTAGCTAGATGGAATAAACAACATCACCGTCTACTTAGTTATCCTACATAGAATGAATATGTACCCATACATATTGTCACCCTCCATAGCAACTCCGTAATAACTGTCATGATCTGGGTTTTCTGTTGTTTTTTGGTCTCACTGCACCAATATTGTCACTCTGTTATCATTAATATTCATTGTTTATCCTTAGTTCCTAGTCCGTCTCTTATTTTGAAAGGTTCCTTTGTTTTTTTCCGGTCTGGTTGTAGCTTCATTGCCTGTCTGCAGTTTCTCTCCCTTATGTTATTGTTTAGTCTTTGATTAGTCTCAGCTGTCTTCTGTTAGTCATTATTTAGTTCCTTATACATGTTATCTCTTTCTGTCACTCGTTGCATCGACATTTCAGCACTTACTCTCTGGTAGCCATCACCTGTGCACCCCAGTTAGCCTTCTTAGCCTAGCCAGCTTATGTACATGTTCAGCCTCCATGCTGCTTTTCTGTTTGTTTAATAAAGTCTTCTTGCACAAAAGTCCAGCATTGCTTAAAGGAGTCAGTTTTTACTGCCTGCCGGAGGTGAACCTGACAGTAACTGGTTGGCCCACTCTTGAAGGCAACAACTGCAATCAAGCATTTGTGAGAAATGGCAATGAGTCTTTTACATCGCTGTTGAGGAATTTTGGCCCACTGTTCTTTGTAAGGCAAGGCAAGTTTACTTGTATAGCACATTTCATGTACAAGACAATTCAAAGTGCTTTACATAAAAACATTAACTCATTACAGCAAGTTTGAAAAGGACTACACATTAGAAGGCCTCAAACCTCCTTTCCTTTTATTTTTTATACGCAAAAAAAAAAAGAAAAAAAAGGACAATATTTTGACTAATCCAAATAGCCTTAGGTTTTGTCAATCCCTTTAAAGAGCCTCAAACTCCTTTTATCAGGGGGGCCTCTAACCCACTCCTTTTCTTCTATGAGGGGGACCTCAAACCCAAATGGCCTTAGGTTTTGTCAGTCCCTTTAAAGAGCCTCAAACCCACTCCTCAGGGGGGCCTCAAACCCTCCCTTAAAGTTTAAACATATATTTTACAAAAACAAGAATTTAAAAGCAAGCTATAAATTAAAGCGAAACAAATACAGGCTAAAATTGAATACAACAGAAATAAAACTTAAAGTACACTGTAGGCTACTGAAAGGCCACAGCAAATAGGTGAGTTTTTAACCTCGATTTAAGCAACTGAGAGTTTCAGCAGCCCTGATGCTTTCTGGGAGTTTGTTACCTCCGCCAAGGAGGTTATGTTTTCACCGGTGTTGGTTTGTCTGTTTGTTTGTTTGTTTGTTTGTTAGTTAGCAAGATAACTCAAAGTTATGGACGGATTTTCATGAAATTTTCAGAGATTGTTAGAAATGGGGTATCCTACAGATGATTAGATTTTGGTGGTGATCCGGATCACCGTCTGGATCCAGGAATTTTTTAAAGGATTCTTTTTTCTTTTTTTTTCTTTAACATTGCGAGATAGGGCCATTTTCAATATTTTTTCAATATTTTTTTTTTGGTGCATGTAACTCTGACAAAAAATCATCAGAACACTTGCACAAAAAAAAAAAATACAGGACAACATGCCCACAGGGGAACTGTGGCGCTTGGCGGAGGTCTGCGCTCTCCGAGTGCTTTTCTAGTTCCATATGTGAGGGGCATAAAAACTAAAGGTTGCCTCACCATGTTTAGTTTTAAAGGTGCTTTCACACCAAATGCGAACGGGTGGCACAAATCCATACAAAGTTAAAGGAAAGAGGCAAGCAAACGGGAAATTACGATATCGCGCATTCACACATTTTCATCCAAGGGGTAGCACTGGCTTTGAGATTCTGCCGTCATCTGAGTAAAAGTATCAACATTGGAGAGTAAACTAGTTTGAAAATGAGACTGACACTCACCTGGAGACGAGGATCAGTAGCACTTCAGCTGATTTTTTTTTTAAATTTTTATTTTATTTTGTGTACTTTATTGATTCCCAGAGGGGAACTTCAGGGCATCCAGCTAGATGGATGAAGCAGCCACAGTACGGTGCCATCCCTTCACCATTCACACACACATTCACAACTAAGGCCCCCTTAGAGTCTCCAATTAACCTAACTTGAAAGGATTAAGCAGAAGGAGATGGATGAATGAATGTTTTTGGCCTGTGGGAGGAAACTGGAATCCCCGGGGTAAACCCATGCAGACACAGAGAGAACATGCAAACTCCATCGGGAATTGGGATGTTGGAGTTATTGACCCATGGATTCCTGCCACGGATGTGCTAGCAAGCTAGCAACGGAAACATCCAAGTTTTCGAGGCAGGGACAACTTTTTCAGGTGAGTCCCCCGTCGGATAATGCAAACCTAAGCATGACATTATTTTGGGGATTTCAACAGCAGGTTGAACACTGCTGCAGAAGTTATACAGGCAACTTCGCCTGTCTGCATCTCACCCAGACGGTGAATTCATGTCTATTCATGTATTTACATTGAGTTACAATGTAATTGTGCAAAAAATTTGCCCATTCACGTTTGGTGTGAAGGCACCTTAACTCTGGGCACAGATAGTAGGCCTGATCCTGATGATCTGAGGGCTCTAGGTGGTTCATAATGGACTAGCAGATCTGAAATGTATTTTGGCCCTAAACCATAGGTGTCAAACTCATTCCATGGAGGGCCAAGACCCTGCAGGTTTTACCTCCACCCAGTGTCTTCAACAGGTGATTTCTCTGAATTTCTTCCTACTGATTGCTGATCAGTGAAAACACCTGCTGAAGAGACTGGGTGGAAGTAAAACCTGCAGGGTCTTGGCCCTCCATGGAATGAGTTTGACACCCCTGCCCTAAACCATTCAGAGCTTTATAAACCAACAGCAGTATTTTAAAATCTATTCTTTGACAGACAGGAAGCCAGTGTAAAAATCTGAGAACTGGAGTTATATGATCCACTTTCTTGGTCTTAGTAAGAACTCGAGCTGCAGCATTTTAAACCAACTGCAGCTGTCTGATGGACTTTTTAGGGAGACCTATGAGGACCACATTACAGTAGTCCAGTTTACTGAAGATAAATGCATGAACAAGTTTTTCTACATCATGCTGAGCCATCAGACCTTTAATCCTCGCTATGTTCTTTAAGTTATAATAGGCTGACTTCATTACTGTCTTAATCTGGCTTAAAATTCAGGTCTGAGTCCAGAACTGCACCCAGATTTCTGGCTTGGCTGTTGGTTTTTAGCATCATTGGTTGAAGCTGAGTACTAACATTGAGTCTCTTCTTTGGCTCCAACAGCCATTATTTCAGTTTTGTCTTCGTTTAACTGAAGAAAATTCTGGCACATCCACTCTTTAATTTGACCAATGCATTTGATCAGAGTTCTACACCGCGTTCCAAATTATTATGCAAATAGGATTTTTCGTCGTCGTCGGCCTGCATCGGTCTATGATGACCATGGAAGAGAATCCTAAACGTCTACTCTGCTGGAACAGCACCGCCTGTGGCTGAACAGGCCGATGCGCGAATGACAGTCCCTGTCATACAGGTCACACTTGTGGGTGGTCTCCGTGCTGCTGGGTCTGTGGCGGTTCTTCCTGCGGGTCCTTTTTTCATCTGCTGCAGCAGTCAGTCTCTCTTCACCCGCCTTGAGCTGTCTGGTCAGGGTGCCTCTCCATTTGGAGCGGTCCGTTGCAAGGTCCTCCCAGCGCTCTGTGTTGATATCCAGGGCCTTCATGTCTCTCTTGCAGACGTCTCTAAAGCGCAGCTGTGGGCGGCCAACGTCTCTCCTGCCAGTTGCCAGTTCTCCATAGAGGACGTGTTTGGGGATTCTGCCATCCTCCATACAGTGAACGTGGCCTAGCCAGCGGAGCCTGTGCTGCCTGATTAGAGTGAACATGGAGGGAAGGCCGGCGCGGGACAGAACTTCTGTGTTGGGCACTTTGTCCTGCCAGGATATGTCCAGGATGTGGCGAATGCAGCGCAAGTGGAAGGAGTTCAGTCTCTTTTCCTGCCGGGCGTATGTTGTCCACGTCTCACTCCCATAGAGCAGTGTGCTGATGACGCAGGCGTTGTACACTGCCATCTTCGTCTTGACAGAGAGTTTGGGATTCTCCCACACTCGTGTGGTGAGGCGAGCGAGTGTGAAGGCTGATTTTCCAATCCTCTTGTTGATCTCTGTATCAAGGGAGAGGTTGTTGCTGATCGTGGACCCCAGGTACGTGAACTGATTCACGACCTCCAGCTTGTAGTCATCAATGGTGATGGTTGGTGGTGCTTCCGTGCCTTGCGACAAGACGTTAGTCTTCTTCTGGCTGATGGTAAGCCCGAAGTCCTTGCATGCCTGGGAGAAGCCGTCCATCAGGGTCTGAAGCTCCTGCTGTGTGTGGGTTGCGACTGCAGCGTCGTCTGCGAACAGCATGTCTCTGATTAGAGCCTCGCGTACTTTGGTTCTGGCTTTCAGGCGGGCGAGGTTGAAAAGCCTGCCGTCAGATCTTGTGTGCAGGTAGATTCCCTCTGTTGCTGTGCTGAAGGCATGCCTCAGGAGCATAGCAAAGAAAATCCCAAAGAGGGTTGGCGCAAGTACACAGCCCTGTTTCACTCCGCTGCGTATGTTGAATGGCTCTGAGACATTGCCATCGTGCTGCACTATCCCCTGCATGTTGGTGTGAAACGATTCGATGAGGCTTTGCAACTTTGGTGGGCATCCTATCTTTGGCAGGATCTTGAAAAGGCCCTCTCTGCTGACCAGATCGAACGCTTTGGTGAGGTCGATGAAGGCGATGTACAGAGGCATGTTCTGTTCTCTGCATTTCTCCTGGAGTTGGCGGATGGAGAATATCATGTCTACCGTCGATCGCTCAGCGCGGAAGCCACACTGAGACTCGGGGTAGACACGTTCGGCAAGCTTCTGTAGACGAACGAGAACAACTCGTGCGTAGACTTTGCCATCAACGCTGAGGAGGGAAATGCCCCTGTAGTTGTTGCAGTCGCTTCTCTCCCCTTTGTTTTTGTAGAGGGTGATGATCTTGGCGTCCCTCATGTCCTGTGGTACGGCACCTTCCTTCCAGCACTGGCAGAGGACGTCATGCAATGGCAGCAGTAGGGCGGTCTTGCAGTGCTTGATCAGGTCAGGGGGTATGCCGTCGTTGCCGGGTGCCTTGCCAGCGGCCAAGCTATCAATGGCCTTACTGAGTTCGTCGATGGTTGGCTCGGCGTCAAGTTCGTCCATGGATGGCAGGCAGTCGATGGCATCAAGGGCTGATGGTGTCACGGTGTTCTGTCTAGAGTAGAGGTCGGAGTAGTGTTCCACCCATCTCTCCATCTGCTTGTTCTTCTCTGTGATCATCTCCCCAGTGGAAGATTTGAGGGGGGCCGTCTTGCTCTGAGCCGGACCAAGTGCTTTCTTGATGCCATCGTACATACCACGGATGTTCCCTGTTATGGCAGCGGTTTGAATGTCTTGGCTGAGCTGAGTCCAGTACTCGTTGGCACAGTGCCGAGCAGTCTGCTGAACTTTGCTTCTCGCAGCCCTGAGAATCTGGAGATTCTTCTCGTTTGGGTACTTCTTGTACTCAGCAAGTGCTGAGCGCTTGGCTTCAATGACGGGGGTCATCTCAGTCAACTTGGCATCAAACCAGTCCTGTGACTTCGAGGTCTTCCTCCCAAAGGTAGCCAAGGCTGTGCGGTAGATGGTGTTTCGCAGCTCTTCCCACTTCTGCTTTGCAGATTCTCCTCCTTGTGGTACACCAAGTTCCTTCTCAAAGGTGGAGGCAAACTGCTCAACAAGTTCTGGTTGGGCCATCTTGCTGGTGTCAATCCGTGCCTTTCCAGGTTGTCTAGCACGATGGAATTTCTTCAGCTGCAGCTTGACCTTGCAACACACCAAAGAATGGTCTGTGTCGCAATCTGCACTCTGGAACGAACGGGTGATTAGCACGTTCTTCAGTGAGGTGCGCCTGGTCAGGATCAAGTCTAGCTGGTGCCAGTGCTTTGAGCGCGGATGTTGCCAGGAAACCTTGTGTTGGGGCTTGGTCTTGAAGAACGAGTTTGTGATGCACAGATCGTAATATGTGCAGAACTCGAGCAGCCGCTGTCCGTTGTCGTTCATTCTGCCCACGCCAAAAGGTCCAAGACAGGAGGGCCAGGAGTCGTGGTCAGCACCCACTCTGGCATTGAAGTCTCCAAGGAGAATGAGTTGTTCAGAGTTGGGGATGATCCTGACAGTTGTTGTGAGATTCTCATAGAACTCGTCTTTTGCCTCTGGTGTGGCTGTCTGTGTTGGGGCATACACACTGACGAGGGTGACTGGGCCTTCAGTGGTGTTCAGGCGGAGGGTGAGGAGTCGTGCAGAGCCAGTGCTGCCCGGTTCCACCATCTTCAGCAAAGTGTTCTTCACTGCGAAGCCCACTCCGTGTTCCCTGTGTTCGTCACTGCCCTTTCCCTGCCAGTAGAACGTGTAGTCCTTCTCTTTCAGTGTGCCTGCATCAGCTAACCGTGTTTCCTGGAGAGTGGCGATATCCACTCCCAGTCTCTTCAGCTCATTATTGATGATGGCAGTCTTCCTGGTGTCGTTGATGTCCTTGAGGTTAGCAGCGAGTCCTGTCATCATAGTGCGGACGTTCCAAGTTCCCAGTTTTAGAGTTGGTCTCTTTTGTTTTATTGTCTTGCCTGGTGCGAAGGTTCTCAGCCTGCTGTTTGGATTTCTCCTTATCCCCATGCACCCAATGAGGAAAGCAAGCTGTGGCGGGACAACACCTTATTGGCTGGGGGCTGCCCAGCTTGAGGCGGGCGGTAGCTGTCCAGTGAGATCTGATGATCCCTCCCACCGTCGGGAACAACCCCTGGCGCCACGCTCTACGCCAATTGAGCAGTGGCTTATAACCGGTAACTGTCATTCCCCGTGTTTTGTCTATGCCAAAGGCGAAGCTGGAGTGTCCTCTCCAGTGATCCGGTGTTCTACCTTCCAGCGTTGGGCATTGGTAGGATTCAAGCCTGGGCAGGAAGATATGGAGGACAAGATGTTGCCCATGCAGCATGTCCCCCCTCTCCACGTCACTGATGAATCCAAAGGAACAGCAGGGCTGCTATAGTTTGGCACCAGCGCCGTTGCAGGAGCTGCCAGAATGATGTTGAGCACAACATAGAACTGCCTTAGGGGCTCCGACTCCGGATTTTTCCTCAGGGTTGACTCCCGAAGCCTTTCCCGTGACCGGGTATGCCGCAAGGCAGCAGAGGTTTGAAATCAGGGTTTACCTTCCCCTAGATGGGCTACCTTCCCAGGTTGACGAGCCACCATCTACCCGAAGCATCTGGTTTTAAGGCACCAGAGATCCGCCCTCGCCCCTTCTCCTATTAGTAAAAGCAGTTCCGCCGGGCTTAGAGACTAAACCACACGGGCAGGCTAGGAGTTGGACTTAGTTGTCAGAGGCTTTTCGAGACGCACGCCATAAGGAGCATTTTATGAGCACTGGGAGCTTAACCCCAGTGCCGCTCCTGGCTATGACAACCTTGGAACCAAATAGGATTTTAGTGTCATAAATATTCAATTTTTTGTTTTTCAATTCAACTCATGGATATTATCTCTTGGGGCTCTTTGGATCACTGATATCAATCTCAGACGCCTGTCATAATCAGTTTTCCAGGTGAGCGCAATTAAAGGAAAACTACTTAAGAAAGATGTTCCACATTATTAACCCTTTGAGCGTGTAGAATTTTTGTCAGGAAAACGCAGTGTTTGACCTCAAATTTTCAAATGACAATAGTGTCAGAACGGTAATAGTTAGAGGCAAAGTCCCAATTACAAAAATGTTGCAGAGGAACCCAAGTGTCTGCCAAGTGAACTTGCATCCATGCATAGTGCATAATTGGACCTAATTTGCATATTGTGACAATCCAAATTTTACAACACTACAGCTCCAGAACGGTAATAGTTAGATGCAAAGTCCCGATTACAAAAATGTTGCAGAGGAACCCAATTGTCTGCCAAGTGAACTTGCATCCATGCATAGTGCATAATTGGACCTAATTTGCATATTGTGACAATCCAAATTTTACAACACTACAACTCCAGAACGGTAATAGTTAGAGGCAAAGTACCAATTACAAAAATGTTGCAGAGGAACCCAATTGTCTGCCAAGTGAACTTGCATCCATGCATTGTGCATAATTGGACCTAATTTGCATATTACAACAATCCAAATTTTATTATAACGCAATAGCTTCAGAATTACAGTTAGATGCAAAGTCCCAATTATAAAAGTGTTGCAGAGGTACCCAAGTGTCTGCCAGGTGAATTTGCATATATGCATTGTGCAAAATAGGACATAATTAGCGCTCCAGAAAAGCGGTAGAAGATGGATGGATGGATGGACAATTTTTGTTTCACACACTGTCACCACATGGTCCTTTTGTCCCATCATTGACAAAATTATTAAAAATCATTCAAAACAAAAACAATTTTGGTGTCACACTGTCACCACATGGCCTTTTGTCCCTTCTTTTGCCGCTTCATCTTCTACCGCTCTGGAAAAGCGGTAGAAGATGGATGGATGGACAATTTTTGTTTCACACTTTGTCAACACATGGTACTTTTGTCCCTTCATTTGTTCCTTCCTCTTCTCCCACTCCGGAAAAGTGGTAGAAGATGGATGGATGGACATTTTTTGTTTCACACACTGTCACCACATGGCCTTTTGTCCCATCATTGACAAAATTACTGAAAATTATTAAAAAAAACACAAATCTCATGGTACATTTGTTTCAGACTAAACTAAAATGAAGCAAATGAAGCACAGTTTATACAGCAAATATGTACCTGTTTGTTTCTTCGGTCACAAGCATCCAGAATTCCGGAGTCCAAAAAAGCGACACAAAATCAATGGCGGGCGCAGATGACAAGTCCTTCTCTCCACGATTTCCAACTGGCTGTTCAAATGCTTTCAGCCACGGCTGATAAACTTTTTCATCTCTAAGAAGCTCCCAGCCATCAATGTCCAAACCTCCCGCCGCATCGCCACTACCGATTGTCCTGCCACCGCGCACACGTGGCACACGTCGATACCCACCGGCAGTGCGCTCTTGCCCAGCCAAACGTCGCCCACGGGCTGCTCTGGACCTTTTCGCTCTGCGACCACGGTTTGGCAAAGCAGAACAATCTGCAGACGAGGCTCCTGTGCCATTTTGGTCACGGCTGGACACAGAAAACACAGCTGCAGCGTCGCGTGCAAGATGTCCGTCTCCACTTTCACAAGAACTGCTTGCACCATTGTCCTAAGGCACACAATCAGAGCTGGACTCTAACTCAGATGATGAACTAGGGCTAAGCTCTTCCTCTGACCCAGGAGCAGCGAATACCAGTGCTAATACCTCTTCAGCTGAGAGCGTTTTCCTCGCCATCCTGTTTCCTCCGTGTCAAACAGCAGAATGAAAGGGGGCGGGCTTCAAACGCTGATTTGACCTACTTATTGCATTGGACCATTTCCAGTTTTCACGGTCAGTGAAAAGCCACACCTCTCAGCCACCAAGTGGTGTTAAAAGGTTTGTACATTTCACACTCTATTCAGCTGTACAGGCTTTGTTTGGACTGATCAGCTGACAGGCGCAGAAGTGCACCATACACACTCAAAGGGTTAAGCATATCACAGGTTTCAAGCAATATGGGGAAGCAAAAGGATCGCTCTGCTGCTGAAAAGCATCAGATAGTGCAATGCCTTGGAGAAGGTATGAAAACATTAGCTATTTCACGAAAACTTAAGCGTGATCATCGTACTGTCAAGAAATCTGTGGCTCATTCAGAGCACAGATGGGTTTGTGCAGATAAAGGCCTAATGAGGAAGGTTTCTGCCAGACAAATTCATCGGATTAAGAGAGCAGTTACTAAAATGCCATTACAAAGCAGCAAATAGGTATTTGAAGCTGCTGGTGCCTCTGGAGTCCCACAGACCTCAAGGTGCAGGATCCTCCTGAGGCTTGCACTTGCATAAACCTACTATTTGGCCACCTCTAGCCAATGCTCACAAGCAGAAACGGTTGCAGTGGGCCCGGAAATACATGAAGACTAATTTTCAAACAGTCTTGTTTACTGATGAGTGCCGTGCAACCCTGGATGGTCCAGATGGATGGAGTACTGGATGGTTGGTGGATGGCCACCATGTCCCAGCAAGGCTGTGATATCAACAAAGAGGTGGCGGAGTCATGTTTTGGGCTGGAATCATAGAGAGAGAGCTGGTAGGCCCCTTAGGGTCCCTGAAGGTGTGAAAATGACCTCGGCAAAGTATATAGAGTTTCTGACTCCTCTTCACTTCCGCTTCTGAGAGAGAGCAGACGCTTTTCTTCCCTCTCCCTCCTAATCCTCTCCCTTCTGATCCCAGCTTGCAATGTCACTCTTCTCCTGGCTGAATCTTAATCCAAATGGAAATTATGGATCTGGAAAGCGACTTATATGCGATTGTCACCACTTTAAAAAGTAGAAGATCGGGTCAGGGGGAACCCAAGGGAGACTCATGGTATTGGAATTCATGTGTCTGTGTGATTCGACTGAGATTGAACTGATCACAGGATCTTCTGTTTGGCCCCTGGAGTTTTCCTAGTGTATCGAAATTATCTGGGTGAGCTAATCAAATGCGGACCCCGGCGTAGCTCCCTTAACAAATTCAACAATTCGTCCAGCTGGGGGGAGCACTGACTGTCAGCGGCAGGATTAACATGGAATTTACTATCTGGCATGCATTGAAGAGAGAACGAACTCTCTGGACATGTTTTACCTATGTTTCGGTAGGTGGATAACATCTGTGGATCGCTGAGTGCTCTCCAGAGAATGATCTAAAGTATGATTCAAGCCTGTATGAAATTGAAGCACAGAATCGAAGAGAGAGAAATTTTTTATTCTCTGAGTGCACTGTGCAGATTTGACCTTGTGTTTTGGCGCCTTTGTTTACATTCCTCCTCGATGAAGATAACGCTGGGAAGTGGCTTATGTCTACCCATACATCAACAATCAGTTGTTGTCGTCAGCGGATTGGTCTCTCGAGGACATTGCCCATGTGCCTTCTGCAAGGAAGAGGAAAAGAGAGACAGACTCTGATCTCTGACTTGTTTATAAGTCACATGATTATAACATCTATCCACTGCCTGGAGGCGCCCTCTGCTGCTCACTAACAACTGTTACACTCACACTACACAATGACATGCAAATATACACACACTGCTCTCCCTCCCTCTGCTGTGTGATTGTATCTATCGTCCGCTAATGTGCATAGAGGGTTTTTTTCTGTGTAATCAAAATTTGGCTCATAAGCTTATATGAGCTTATACGAGCGTGATTCTGATAACTATGTTTTTTCTCTCTGCCTATTGTGTTCCCCCCCCCCTCCCCCCTTTACCCCCACTGCAGACAGGCGCCTCTATGGCTGCCGTGTCATTGGATGCGCCTAATGTGCGCGCCCAATGTCAAGTCAAATTCCTTGTGTGTTTACTTGTAAATATACTTGGCAATAAAGCTGATTCTGATTCTGATTCTGATTCTGATTCTGATTCTGATTCTGACTGATCCCTTTCTTCCATGATACAAAATAAGCTGTGCCCTCCATCGTCATGCTTGACAATGAACCATGTCATGGTGGGTGGGTGACGTAACTGGTGTCACTAGGGATCGTCACTTCCTGTGTTGCTGGCTGTTGTGTAGTTGGTCTGTGGTTAGCTCTCCTCAATCTCCTGAGGATTATTGCCTTTAATTTTTATTTAACTTATTTTAACCCCTTTTTTCCATCTACCATCACCTCTGTCTTCTGCTTATCAAGCCTCTTGTACCTGTGTGCACACTCAATGTCATCTAATCACCCTTCTGTTCACCTTTCATCAGTGTTTGTGTTAGCTTCGGGTTAGCCATTAGCTATGGCTACTAACTCTCCTTCCCCTTCTCCTCTTGTGTGCTCTCTGTCAGATGTTTAGCTACACCTCTGCACCTTTTAGTGATAACGGCAAATGTAATTGTCTTTTTGAGGCACTCGAGGCGAGGTTGTGTGATTTGGAATCCCAGCTCTGCTGCATTGAAACACCGTCTGCACCAGTTAATAATGACAGATTCCCCTTAGCTGCAGCGGAGCACCCTAGCATAGGGCGGCCTGCTAGCCGTCCCCCGGCTTCCACCTCTCCTGAGCAGCCAGGAGAGAACGGGTGAGTGACGGTGAGAAGGAAGCATAGCCACAAGTCCCTGGTTCACCACCAACCTGTTCATGTTTCTAATCGCTTTTCCACGCTCAGCGACACACCTGATGAGGAAAAAACTCTGATCATTGGCAACTCTGTAGTCAGAAACGTGAACCTAGAGACTCCAGCGGCCATAGTCAAATGCATTCCTGGGGCCAGAGCAGGCGACATTGAGTCAAATTTGAAAATGCTGGCTAAAAGTAACTGTAAATACTCCATAATTGTTATCCACGCCAGCATTAATGACATCCGACTCCAGCAGTCGGAAGTCACAAAACAATGTGGAATCGTGTGTGACTTTGCAAAAACAATGTCTGCCTCTGTAGTATTCTCTGGGCTCCTCCCCAATCTGACCAGTGATGACATGTTTAGCATGTCATCTTGTCATCCTTCAACTGCTGGCTGTTGACGGATGTTGTTTACATGTGTCCTGCAAACAAAGTGGGCTACATAGACAGTTGGAACTCATTTTGGGGAAAACCTGGTCTTATTAGATGAGTCGGGGTCCATCCCACTTTGGATGGTACGTCTCATTTATCTAACAATGTGGCATCATTTTTGTCCAAATTTCCAAAACCTTGACTACTCAGAGTTGGGACCAGGAAGCAGAGTTGCAGGTCTTACACGCCTCCCTGCAGTTCCTCTTCATCCGCCGCCCCTCATATTAGCCCCTGTCTTCCCCATCAGAGAATCATTGTCTGCTCCCTACAAAGTAAATAAAAATATAATATATAAGCATCCCAAAGTGATTAAACAAAAAGTTGGTAAATCTCAAATTAAACATGAAGCCTCTAAATTTGACTTGGCCTCTCGTCCTCATAACACTGGTCAACATCAAATGCATTGTCTAAGTTTTTTTAGCTCATTTAGGACAATTTTGATGTGCTCAATCCAAAAATCACACTGGTTTTGCTCAATCAGGTCAACTTTTTGAATTATGGCCACATGTTGTTTTATAGGTTTTTGTTTACATGTACTAGTATTTTTGCTTTATATGATGCAAAATTCTTTATGTCTTGAAATTCTCTGAATTTTGAAAAATGACAATGCAACATTCAATTTACATGTACTTACCTTTATATAAAGGTAAGTATATGCACAGTACTAAGTAAGTACTAAGTACAGGTTTTTACTTAGTACTGATCGAGAGAAACGAATGTCATATTCAGATTCAGCAGTGCAAAATTGTCTTAAATCAGTTGAAAAAACACAGACAACTTACAAAAAAATTATTTTTGTAACCCTGTGTAATTTAAAAATTAAATGTGGTTTATTAAATATTAGGTCTCTAACTCCCAAGTCTCTGCTAGTCCATGATCTGTTAATTGATAATCAGATTGATTTAATACCCCTTACAGAGACTTGGTTAGGGGAAGAGGATTATGTTGGTTTAAATGAATCAGCTCCCTCTGGTTATTTAAACTGTCAAAATCCCAGAAGTTCTGATTGTGGAAGAGGAGTAGCAACAATTTACCATTCAAATTTACTAGTTAACGTAAAGCAAATAATATGTTATAATTCCTTTGAGGGCCTGGTCCTCAGTATTGGGCATTTTAGCCCATTTAGGTTAAACCCAATTTTCTTTGCCATAGTTTATCGTCCTCCCTCAGCCTACTCAAAGTTTTTATCCAAATTTGCTGAATTCTTAGCTGATTTAGTGCTGAAATCAGAATAATCATAGTAGGGGACTTTAATATACATGTAGACGTAGCTAGTGATTGCCTTAATATGGCATTTAATTAAATATTAGACTTGATGGGGTTTTCTCAGAAAGTAGGAAATTGTACCCATTATCTCCACCACACAATGGACCTTGTTCCGACATATGGCATAGAAACAGAAAATCTGGTAGTGTCTCCTCATAACCCTGTACTGTCAGACCATCATCTGTTAACTTTTGATTTTACTATTTTTGACTATTTGGCTCCAAAAGAAAAATATTACTACAGTAGATGCCTCTCAGATGATGTTACCAAATTTGTGCAGATTGTTTCCTCTATGCCATGTGTCAACACAACGGAAATAAGATATGGAGAGTTTGCTCCTTCTGTAATTGACAGCATGGTAGATAGTGTTACAGCTTCTCTGCATCAGACTCTACATGTTGGCCCCTTTAAAAAAGAAAAAGTCTGAGATTCTGACTCCTTGGTTCAACACAGAAACCCGTAGCTTAAAACAGGAGACTCGTCAATTAGAAAGAAAATGGTGCTCCACTAAATTAGATGAAATCTATTTAGCTTGGAGAAATCATCTTTTAATTTATAAAAAAAAATCTCTTAGGAAAGCTAGAACAAGTTATTATTCTGCATTAATAGAAGAGAACAAGAATAATTCCTGGTTTCTTTTCAGCACTGTAGCCAGGCTGACAAAGAGTCAGGACTCTGTCAATCCTAGCATTCCCTTAGAGCTTACTAGTCAGGATTTCATGAACTTTTTCAATATAGAAATAATTCAATAATAAAATATAGAAATATATATCAATATAGAAATAATTCAATAATAAAATTTATTCTATCAGAGATAAAATCAGTCAGATTCTTCCCACTGTTAAATACAGTAACTACTACAACTCCTTCAATTGAAATCCGTTTGGATGAGTTTACTCCAATTGACCTTTTAGAATTAGATAAAATAATTTTCTCATCCAAGCCTTCAGCTTGTCTTTTAGACCCTATTCCTCCCAGGTTATTTAAAGACGTCTTCCCACTTATTGGTAGCTCTATTCTTCAAATAATCAATTCTTCATTAACATTAGGCCATGTACTGCAGGCTTTTAAAACTGCTGTAATTAAACCCTTACTCAAAAAGCCAACGCTTGATCCAGGAGTTTTAGCTAACTATTACTTTACTGATCCATGTTTTTGTTAGCTCTACAATAATTATTATAACTCTTTATTATCAGGTTGTCCTAAAATATCTCTCAAAAGTCTTCAGCCGATCCAGAAGGCTGCATCAAGAGTTTTAACAGGTACTAGAAAGCGAGCTCATATCTCTCCGGTTCTGGCCTCCCTTCATTGGCTTCCCATAGAGTTTAGAATTAAGTTTAAAATCCTTCTTTTCACTTTTAAAGCTTTAAATAATCAGGCCCCTTTTTTGTTTTTTAAAGATCTGATACTACCCTATTATCCTAACAGAGCACTACGCTCCCAAAATGCTGGGTTACTTGTAATACCTAGAATCTCTAAAAGTACAATGGGAGGCAGAGCCTTCAGTTATCAAGCTCCTCTCCTGTGGAACCAGCTGCCAATCTGGATTCGGGAGCCAGACTCGATCTCTGTTTTTAAGAATAGGGTTAAAACCTTCCTTTTTGATATAACCTATAATTAGGGAGGGATCATGTGCCCCTGAACCCTCCCTTAGTTATGCCGCTAATAGGATTAGACAGCCGGGGGACTTCCAACAGTGCACTGGGCTTCACTCCGTTCTTCACTCTCAATGAAATATTTTTGCTGGTCATTAACATCTGTTTGTTCTCTCCCATAGATTGAGTGCCCATCGTGCTGTTTGCTCTCTACATGTCTGTTCTTTTCATCTTCTCTATCCCTTCACCCCCCAGCCAGTCGCATCAGATGGCTGCCCCTCCCTGAGCCTGGTTCTGCTGGAGGTTTCTTCCTGTTAAAAGGGAGTTTTTCCTCTCCACCATTGCCAAGCGCTTGCTCACAGGGGATCACCTGATTGCTGGGGTCTTTCTGCAATTGTGGGGGTTTCCCCTACAGTTGAAAGTGCTATGAGATGACTGTTGTTGTGAAATGGCACTATATAAATAAATTTGAATTGGAATGTCATGCTGCAAAGAATACCTCTGTGTCATTGACTGCTATGGGTATAAAAGGAGAGAAACTCATGGTGTGGTCCCCATCCTCCCCTGACCTCAACACTATTGAGAACCTTTGCAGCATCCTCAAGCAAAAGAAGTATGAGGGTATGAGGCAGTTCAAATCAAAACAGTAGCTGTGGGAGACTATTCTAACATGCAAAGAAATTCAAGCAGAAACTCTCCCAAAACTCACAAGTTCAATGGATGCAAGAATTGTGAAGGTTGTATCAAAGAAGGAGTCCTATGTTAACATGTAACTTGGCCCGTTAAGGTGTTTTTGATTGAAATAGCTTTTGATTTCAGCAAATATGACCTAATGCTGCAAATTAAAAAAAAAATAACCATTTTCAGTTCTTTACAACCAATAAAATGTTTTGAAACTGTTGTGCATAATAATTTGGAACCGTGCTTTTTGACTTTTTTAATTTTTGCAAAAAAGTAGTTATGATTGGGAGGTTTGTTCAATAAAATTTGATGACTAACGGTTGATGACTTGAAAATTATACTGTCATGTGCATTGACTATTTAGGACAATAAGACAAATGTCATTTGCATAATAATTTGGAATGCAGTGTAATTGGACCATAGTCTCCTGGTGAGACGGTTATGCAGATTTGTGAATCATCTGCATAATTATGGTAATATATTTTGTTGTTTTTTTATGATTCGAGCTAGTGGGAGCATGTGGTAGATGATGAAGAGCAAAGGTCCTAAAATGGAACCTTGGGGAACTCCACAGGTTATTTTTGTTCACTCAGATTTGTAGTTACCTATAGACACAAAATAGTCCCTGTCTTTTAAATAGAACTCAAACCAGCTAAGTGCTGTACCAGAAAGTCCCACCCAGTTTTTCAGCCGGTCTAGTAAGATGTTTTGGTCGACCATGTTGAATGCAGAACTGAGGTCCAGTAGAACCAAGACTGAAATGTTGCCATTATCTTTTCTTGCCTTCTGATTGTTGCTCTGAGTGTTGCTATCCCTATGCTGTTGCAATCCTGGAATTTCCCCATTGTGGGACTAATAAAGGCTTATCTTATCTTATCTTATCTGTGTTGGAGTGAATGTCATTAAGGACCTTAACTGGAGCTGTCTCAGTGCTGTGTTGTGGCCGAAAATCCGTCCATCCATTTTCTTCTGCTTAATCCTTTTCAGGTCGTGGGGGTGGGGGGCTGGAGCCTATCCCAGCATCTTTGGGCTAGAGGGAGGGTACAACCTGGACAGATTGCCAGTCCATCGCAGGGCCAACACAGAGAGACAGACAACCATTCACTCTCACAGTCATACTTCTCTCACAGTCAGATTTTCGGTGTGGTCGAAAATCTGGCTAGAAAACACCAAAACAGTTATGTGATGTCAGGAGGTTGTACAATTGTTGAAAAACAGCTTTTTCTATTATTTTACTAAGAAAGGGGAGATTTGATATGGGCCTATCGCTGTTCATGAGTGAGGTGTCTAGGTTGCTCTTTTTTTAGAAGTGGCTTGATAACAGCTATTTTTAAGCACTGAGGGAAGACACCTGAATGCAGAGACATATTTATGATCTGTATTAGATCTGAAGCCATACAATATGAATCATTTTTTAAAAATAAACCTGTTGGGAGGGTATCAAGGCAGCAGGTAGTGGATTTCAAGTGGCCTATGTCGTCCAAGATTTTATGATTGATTGGAAAAAATGTTGCCATGGTGTTTATGTATTCTCTACATGGACACAGAGGAAGCACATGTCCAGCACCTGGCATAGGAGCACTGACTGACTGTCTAATTTTCTGAATTTTGTCAGTAAAGAAAAGGCAGTCATTGCACGCACGGTTGGATAGAAGTTCAGGAGCTACTAACACAGGGGTTTGTTAGCCTGTCAACAGTAGTGAACAAGGTGTGTGCATTATTGTTGTTTTTAGTAATGATGTCATGCTCAATCTCTGTGTAGATTTTATAAAGAACTTGTAATTTAGTTTTTTGCCACCTGCATTCAGCTTTTCAACATTCTCTTTTTTCAGTTCTTACTAGTTTGGCATTTCTCCTTGGAGGTTTCTTTTTAATAGTGACCACCTTCACTTTGATGGGAGCAATGGAATTGATAAAATTGTAATCTTACCATTGAAATTTTCTGTGAGCTCATTTACTGAAGGTGGGGGTTGGGGGGGGGAGAGAAAGCTTGGATGAATGTTTCACTCGTATTATGACTGATGTACTGTTTTTTGATGACCTCTGTCTGGATATTTCTGTTGACATTAACCCAGTGACTGCCTATGGCGCTCCATTGTGCTGTTTCCTCCTCTTCCCCCTGGTGGTCAAGATTTTTTCAAGAAAATATTCAGTTCCGATGTCAGAGATTTCTAAAGCTATAACTTGAAAGTGGTAAGAGATCATGGCTTAATGTCAATTTGAAAGATGTAGAATATGATCCAAAGTTTGAGATAGGAGTAAATTTACACATCTAATTTGCATAATGTCACAGCAGCCATATTGGATTACATAACGTTCAGTCAAAAGCGGACTTTGGACATATTTACACAAAGGATGGTTTTGTTTTTTGTCACTGTTTGTTGTTTTGGGCATTTTGTTATGTTTTCTTTAAAGTATATGAACCAGAAAATCAGTACAATATAAACAAACAAGGAAATTCTTGACTTACAACTGACCACGCAGCTCTTGCTTTGTCCATTTTCATCCATCCTGGTCATTATTTTGCCTTCTCTTGGTCATTTTCACTTTCTCTCCCACATCCAGAAACTCATGATTATCCCACCTCAATTTCATTTTTTATTCCGCCACAATTCATCTTATATAACGACACAGAACCGGCGCAATTGTTCTGTCCAGTCACCTGGCGCTGGGGGTCTATGGCAGGTGAACATCAACCAGCTTCGCCCACCCTCTGTTATAACAAAATGTAGATATTTACCTTCATAAGCTAAATAATCTCTTTTTAGAAGCATAGTTGGCAAATTTGGGAGCAAATGCCTCCTCCGTCTTGCGATCAAACACAAAAACATTCGTTTACAAACTCTTCTTCTCTGGTGTCCAGAAGTGACATTTTGGGGGGTTATTTGGGGACCATTGGTCCTCCAAGGCAAGAGTGTTTGCCACCTTGTGAGGTGGAATACTTAGCACAACTGGGGGGTTTATGACATCACATGACACATCACATGACACATCACATGACGGGCACAGTGCTGCGACATAGACAGTGAGGGTGCTTTTTATGTCCATAAATAGAAGGATGTCAAAGGGTTAATAGCACTCTCAAAGAAAAAAAAAGAATCGTTGGACAGAGCAACATCCATCACCATAACCTTAGAGATGTTCAAACCTTTGGAGATGACTAAGTCCAGACTGTGTCCCCTGTTGTGTGTTTTTCCATTACGTGCTGAGTCAGTCCAAAGTTATCAAGGACACAACACAATTCTTTGCTGGGAGCGCTATAGCTAACTAACTAACTAACTAACTAACTAACTAACCTACACTTATATAGCACTTTTCTAGTCACAAAGACCACTCAAAGCGCTTTCACTAGTACTAACCCTCTATTCTAAGGGCCTATAGGAAACAGATATCTAGGGACAATTTAGAACAGCCAATTAACCTAACATGCATGTCTTTGGATTGTGGGAGGAAACCGGAGCCCCCGGAGTAAACCCACACAGCACAGGTAGAACATGCAAACTCCACACAGAAAGGTTCCAACTCCTGCCAGCCTGGGGATTCGAACCAGGAACCTTCTAGCTGTAAGGCAGCAGTGCTAACCACTGCATCACCATGCTGCCCGTCATTTTTATACAAAGGTTCAATGTAGGCTAAATATGCACCACACAAAATTTGGTTGAATTTGGTCAAATTATGCCTGAGTTATAAAGCTTTGGGTTTTTTTTTCCTAGGGGGCGCTATAGCTACATTTGTTATCAATACAAAAATCCTTTCTGGGTCTGACTAGTATCATATAAAGTTTAGCAGCAATCGGACGTTCTACTTGTGAGTTATGGCAACTTCCTGTCCATTGGTGGTAGGGGGAACTGTCGCTGTGTGTCATTCTTTATTAAAGAAATTATCAGTATTGGCTACCTATTGTCACGCCGCGCCATTCATCAGCGGCGCCACCTGCTCACGCACCTGCTACTCGTCAGCGGCGAAGGATAAAAGCCGCCTCGCCCTGAGCTTCGGCCTGAAGCCGTAGACTTCATTTCCCTTCCATGGGCTTCTACCACATTCCCTTCAGCATCCTCGTCACCGGTAAGAAAATCGCTTACCTCATCTCTCCAGTCTGCTCCCCTGTGCACAGGTGGATTCCTCGGCGGCGGACAATCCCGTCCCTCGTCTCTCCTCGCTGCTGCACCGAGCCCTGCAGGTGGCTGTCTCCCGGGCTTCCATCCTTGAAGCGCCAGTCATCTGTCCCAACAAGTAAGCTTCTCTCCCTCGCCTATTCTCCTCCTGTGTTGGTGTGTGCTCATCTCCCTGTGTCTGATTTCTCCCATAGGGTTGCCGGCTGAACGGTCTCCTGCCTCTGGGTCCGAAGCAGACGCCACCACCAACACATTAACATTCCGCAGACACGCACCCAAACATCCCTGTTGTTAATAAACAGTTTGAACTACTCTGAGCCTGTGTGTGTGCGTCTCCTGAGCCGAACGTTATGTCAGTACGGCTTCAGCAGAGCGGCTCGGCAGACGGCGGGCTCGCACACCGGTTTACCATCCTCGAGGCTCGGGTGGATCAGATTGTTTATCAGCAACAGGTGGTTCTTAATCAATTATTAGAATTAACTAACCGATTGAACCGCTTGGACCCCCAACAGCCGTTCCTCCCGACTCGCCAGGGTGGTGCGGCTCCTGCTGTTCCAGCGGCCGTCCAGCCGGCTCCAGTGGCACCGGTTCGGCTCACACCGATTCCGACCCCCACCCGCTTTAGCGGTAAGCTCGGCGGAGCGCGGGGGTTCATTATGCAGTGTGAGTCCGTGTTCCACCGTGTGCCCGGAGATTTTCCCTCGGATCACAGTCGAATTGGTTACATAGGGAATCTTCTGGAGGGGCGTGCGTTAACTTGGACCTACGCCGTAATGGCGAGGCCCAGTTATGCCACCCTCACCTATGACCAATTCGTGAGGCGCTTTCTGGAGGTCTTTGACCATTCTCAAACCGAAACGGTCCAGGTCGATCGGCTTCTCGCTCTCCAGCAGGGAAGCCGGTCGGCAGCGGACCACTCGGTCGACTTCCGGGTAGCGGCGGAGGAATTGGGCTGGGAGGAACGCTCCCTCTGTGGCCTGTTCCTCCGCAGCCTCAATAGTGATCTGAGGGATGAACTGGCTGGTCGGGATATCCCTGGGACGCTAGCGGAGCTGACGTCCTTAGCGGTAAGTTTGGATAACAGGCTGCGCGAGCGCTCCTCGGGGCGGAGGTCTTCTTCTTCTCGCCCTCGTGGAGCCTCGCCGCACCTGTTCCAAGCTCGCCCCCTGGCGGCGCCGCCAGCATCGCGCCCCGAGGAGTCGGAGCCGATGGTGACGGGCTGGACTAAACTTTCCCCTGTGGAGAAACAACGCCGCCGTGAGTTGGGCCTCTGCATGTATTGCGGAGGCGACCAACACACCGTGGAGCGTTGTCCACGGAAAGCCAGTCGGTGGGGTCCGCGAGTCACTGTTGGAAGCCTCGCGGACGTCAATCGGTTAGGATCACTTACTCAATTGAAGCTGCCCATCCGTTTCTGCCATAACCCCACTGGGCACCTCACCCACGCACTGGTGGATTCGGGCGCAGAAGGCAGCTTCATTTCACAAAGCCTGGCAACCCGATTGGGCATCCGCTGCCAGGCACTCAACACTCCCATCTCCCTAGTCCACCTCTCCCGTGCCACCCTTGGGAGAGTGACACATCAAACTGTCCCCCTACCGGTCATCATCTCGGGAAACCACCGGGAGGAGATGACCTTTTACGTCCTTCCCAACTCTGTGTCGCCCGTCATCCTGGGGTATCCCTGGCTCCGCCTTCACAATCCGGTCCTGGATTGGAAATCAGCTGGGATATCGGCATGGAGTACGTTCTGTATGGGCACCTGCCTTCAGTCCGCTGCCTGCTCTCCGTCCGCTCCTCCCCCTGCGACGGACGCTGCACCCCCGGACCTGTCTCTGGTGCCCCCAGAATTTCACGACCTGGGTATGGTGTTCAGCAAAGCGAAAGCTATGTCTCTCCCCCCTCATCGGCCCTATGACTGCGCCATCAACCTCCGCCAGGGGGCTCCCTTACCTTCTGGTCGCCTTTACAGCCTGTCTGCGCCGGAGAAGGAGACGATGAACGCCTACCTGAAGGAGTCATTGAGTGCTGGGATTATCCGCCCATCATCGTCACCCGTGGGGGCAGGGTTCTTCTTCGTGGGAAAGAAGGATGGGTCCCTCCGCCCTTGTATCGACTACCGGGCCCTCAATAATATCACGGAGAAGGACCGTTACACCCTGCCTCTCATGGACACTGCTTTCCACTCCCTCCAGGGGGCGACCTGGTTCACCAAGCTGGACCTACGCAGCGCTTACCACCTCGTCCGGATCCGGGAGGGAGATGAGTGGAAAACGGCCTTCCATACCCCGAACGGCCACTTTGAATACCTGGTGATGCCGTTCGGGTTGACCAACGCTCCTGCAGTCTTCCAGCGCCTCATTAATGACGTCCTCCGGGACTTCATTGGCCTTTTCGTGTTCGTCTACCTGGACGATATTCTCATCTTCTCCAAGTCCAGGGATGAGCACCAGGTCCACGTGAGGCGGGTCCTCCAAAGGCTGCTGGAGAATCGTCTGTACGTTAAGGCAGAAAAGTGTGAATTTTATGCCAGGAGTACATCCTTCCTGGGGTTCATCATCGCCCACGATAAGGTGCTCCCCGACCCAGAGAAGGTAAAGGCGGTGGTGGAATGGCCCACACCTGCATCCCGGAAACAGGTGCAGCAATTTGTTGGCTTCGCCAATTTCTACCGCCGCTTTGTCCCCAACTTCAGTGCCATCGTTGGACCACTGACCCGCCTCACGTCCCCGAAGGTCCCGTTCCGGTGAACCGAAGAGGTCGCTGCCGCCTTTGAGGCGCTGAAGGCGGAATTCTCCTCCTCCCGGGTCCTTCGCCAGGTCGACCCCGCGCTGCAGTGCATTGTAGAGGTAGACGCTTCGGACACGGGAGTGGGAGCAGTGCTGTCCCAGCGGTCACCGGACGATGGCGCCAAGCGACCGTGCGCCTTCTTCTCCCGGCGCTTGTCCCCGGCGGAGAGAAACTACGATGTGGGGGACAGAGAGCTCTTGGCCATCAAGCTCGCCCTGCAGGAGTGGCGCCACTGGTTAGAGGGGGTGAACCTGCCGTTTGTGGTCCTCACGGACCACAAGAACTTGGAATACTTACGATCTGCCAAGCGCCTGAACGCCCGCCAGGCGCGCTGGTCCCTGTTCTTCGCCAGGTTCCAATTTTCCATCACCTTCAGGCCTGGCTCTAGGAACGTCCTGCCTGATGCCCTCTCCAGGCAGTTCGCCCCCATGGAGTCGGAGGAGGCGCCCCACTCCATCCTGCCCAGGTCGTGCGTCGTGGGAGCCATCTCGTGGGACATCGAGAGCAAGATCCGGAAGGCACAGGAGGTGGAACCTGACCCTGGCGGCGGACCAGAGGGGAGGCTGTTCGTGCCATCCGCGGTCCGAGGAGAGGTCATCCACTGGCTCCACACCTCCAAGCTCACCTGTCACCCTGGCACCTCCCGGATGATAGATCTCCTCCAACGGTCCTTTTGGTGACCAGGCCTGCGGAGGGATGCAGCCCGCTACGCCCGGGCTTGCCCAATCTGTGCCACCTGCAAGTCGGGAAATGCCCCTCCAGCGGGTCTGCTCCAGCCCCTGCCCGTCCCTGGCAGGCCCTGGTCGCACATCGCGCTGGATTTCGTCACCGGACTCCCTGTCTCCAACTCCTATGACACCATCCTGACCATCGTGGACCGCTTCTCCAAGGCCGTGCACTTCGTCCCCCTGCGAGGCCTCCCTACTGCCCTGGAGACGGCGGACCTCCTCGTCCAACACGTGGTCAGGCTGCATGGGATTCCGGTGGACGTGGTCTCGGACCGGGGCCCCCAGTTTTCATCTGAGGTTTGGAGGTCTTTCTGCAACGCCATCGGAGCCAAGGTGAGCCTCTCCTCTGGCCATCACCCCCAATCCAACGGGCAGTGTGAGAGGACCAACCAGGAGCTGGAGGCTGCGCTCCGCTGTGTGTCCAGATCCAAACCCACGTCCTGGAGCAACCATCTTGCCTGGGTTGAATATGCCCACAACACCGCTCGCTCTTCTGCTACAGGGATGTCCCCCTTCAAAGCGTCCCTGGGTTACGACCCCCCGCTGTTTCCGGAGCAGGAGAGTGAAGTAACTGTCCCGTCAGTTAGGGCCCATCTCAGGCAGTTCCGCTCCACCTGGGCTGCCGCGCGCCATGCGCTATTACGCACAGCGGAGCGCAACAGGACTGTGGCGGACCGGCGTAGAAGACCTGCCCCGGCGTACAGAGTTGGGCAGCTTGTTTACATTTCCACCCAGGACGTCACTCTAAAAGGCGAGAGGAGAAAGCTGGCACAGCGCTTCATGGGTCCCTACCCCATCACCCGGATCATCAACCCGGTGGCTGTGCGCGTGGCTATTCCCCCCTCCCTCCGCATTCATCCTACTTTCCACATGTCGAAGGTGAAACTGGCAGTTACTGACCCCCTTTGCCCTCCTCCTGCAGCGCAACCCGCGCCCCGGATGATTGGTGGCCATCGGGCCTGGTCCGCCTCCTCCATCCTGGACTCCCGGCGCCGGGGTCGTGGGTTGCAATACTTGGTGGACTGGGAGGGCTATGGGCCCGAGCATCGACAGTGGGTGCCCCCGTCGTTTGTGTTGGACCCATCGCTCATCGCGGACTTCCACCGAGCGCACCCGGATAAGCCATCGCCAGGAGGCGCTGCTAGAGGGGGGAGTACTGTCACGCCGCGCCATTCATCAGCGGCGCCACCTGCTCACGCACCTGCTACTCGTCAGCGGCGAAGGATAAAAGCCGCCTCGCCCTGAGCTTCGGCCTGAAGCCGTAGACTTCATTTCCCTTCCATGGGCTTCTACCACATTCCCTTCAGCATCCTCGTCACCGGTAAGAAAATCGCTTACCTCATCTCTCCAGTCTGCTCCCCTGTGCACAGGTGGATTCCTCGGCGGCGGACAATCCCGTCCCTCGTCTATCCTCGCTGCTGCACCGAGCCCTGCAGGTGGCTGTCTCCCGGGCTTCCATCCTTGAAGCGCCAGTCATCTGTCCCAACAAGTAAGCTTCTCTCCCTCGCCTATTCTCCTCCTGTGTTGGTGTGTGCTCATCTCCCTGTGTCTGATTTCTCCCATAGGGTTGCCGGCTGAACGGTCTCCTGCCTCTGGGTCCGAAGCAGACGCCACCACCAACACATTAACATTCCGCAGACACGCACCCAAACATCCCTGTTGTTAATAAACAGTTTGAACTACTCTGAGCCTGTGTGTGTGCGTCTCCTGAGCCGAACGTTATGTCACCTATTCACCACACAAAATTTAGTTGAAATCAGTCAATGTTTGCCAGAGTAAAAGCAATTGGAAGGATGATGGCGATATGGCAAACTTGGCCACACCCCTTCCGCCAAACCGTCAGGAATTTGGAAAAGTTTTCAACAGCTTTTCATGGCACATGGGTATAGATGATTAGTGCCATTTATGTCAACAATCAGACTATTTATTTCAATGATATTGAAGAAAACCTTTGGTGTAACCTTCATGTCTCCAAGAGAGGGCGCTATTGCTACTCATGAATATTATAGCTGTAATTGTTCGGCGGTATACCCATATACATCATACCTATCTTGGTGCCAATCTGACATTCCATTCCTGAGGTATTAAAAAAAGTATGATGCAAACTTTCTGATGCAAAACTTTCTGCCTCCTATAGGTGGCGCTGTAGATTTCTATGAATATTGTTCTATAGAACTGTTTGGAATTGGACTGATATCCATAATATTGAATTTGGTTGAAATCCGACAATGCATACCAGAGTTATTGCCGTCAGAATGGAAATAGAATGATCATGGCAAGGAAACAAATTTTGCCACACCCCCACGGCCAAACCATTGAGCTTTTGGAAAAGTTTTCAATAACTTGTAATGGCACATGGGTATAGATGATTGTCACCACAAATGAGCTCAATCGGGAAAAAAAAACCCTAGGACAAGTTAGATCAAATGCGCGTCAATTGCACGAGGTGGAAATCAGGTCACTGCCACTTCCTGCCAAAATGGCTAACTTCCTGTTGGGTGTAGACCATCACTTCTATGGAGTTTTTTGCATGTCTTGACATGATAAACATCTCACCCGATGTTCATCTTTCTACACGAAAGTAAGCGTCTGCCACTCCCCATTGACTTCACATGTTAGGTGGCACTGTAGAGCCATTTTTGTGAGGTCATTCATATTTCCTCAAAAATATTAAATGTTTTGCCAGTCTTGAGATCCCTGCAAAAAATGTTGAGTTTTCATGCATGTTTACTACCCCAAAAATGAGATCTTAGATGGAGAAGAAGGGAAAAAAAATTCTAACAATTACAATAGGGCTCTCGCCCACTGACATTGTCAGTGGCTCGGGCCTCAAAAATTTTTAACAATTACAATAGGGCTCTTGCCCACTGACTTTGTCAGTGGCTCGGGCCCTAACAATTACAATAGTAAAGCATGTTAGAGTTTATGTATGTAATGCATGTTAGAGTTTATCATATTTCAGCCATCTGTGTTGCCAGGGTCAAGTAAATCTGCCTTGGGCGTTCAGGAATTAACAGTGCCCTCTGTAGATTAAATTAACTGTTAAATGTATCCTATTGCTTTAACCAATCAGATGTCTTCTGTACATCCAGGGGTACGCATGGAAGGCATCCAAGAATTTTGGCATTTTTACATCTTTTGATTGGATGGTTAGACTCCTCCACCCACAATGCAGAGGATCCTAGCTAGCAAAACGCCAGTGCAAGGACTTATTTAAGCGGCTACAATACACTGTATCTGTTTAAATATAATAGCTTTTTTTCCACTCACAATGGCTGACAGGGGAGAGGAAAATGATTTAGTTGCTGATATTTTTAAAAAATCCATTTTCCAGATGGGCTTTTCAAGAAAAGCTGGTCATTGTGAAGAGAGGCCAACCCTGAAGCTAGCAGGCCCGTCTTAGCCGGGGAAAGGATTTGGCTGTGACCTCCATATTTGCAACGAGTGGCATCCTTGGATTACAGCCTTCAAGGAGTGCTGTAAATTATCTTGCTGGGAATGCCTGTTGTATCCAACTGATCGAGTAGATACTTGGAGCCAGACAGGGTTTGCAAACTTGAGCTGTCTCACACCATGACGATTTAAGGCAGTGTTCACCAAACATATAAAAATTGGTCTAAAATGCTGGGATACACCAAAATTTTCACTTTTGGCCATATGCGTCACACATCCATAACGGCTTGGACATATAAGTAAGTAATAGTAACTTAAACCAACTAATGCTTAGTGTGTTGCCAACATTCACAACTTATGTGCAACAATGGTCTAACTTCTGCAGAGCGCAGTCATACCACATTGCTGCTGCCTCCCGATCCATGAATCC
The DNA here is from genome assembly GCA_020510985.1 of Pholidichthys leucotaenia. Lineage (NCBI taxonomy): Eukaryota > Metazoa > Chordata > Actinopteri > Cichliformes > Pholidichthyidae > Pholidichthys > Pholidichthys leucotaenia. Next base: position 255,040,695 of record CM035849.1, on the reverse strand, counting down.
CTGGTGTGGGAGAGATCATCTCTGTTCAACCAAGATGATTCTCCCCTCCGAAGACCACAGCGGGGGTGTGACCAACCTGACAAGAGCTGTCAAATCTGTCAGGTCAGTCACGCCTAAAACAGCTGATTTGACACGTCAGGAACATCAGATAACAGCTGTCAAAACCTGGCTCAAAGGCATGCGAACTGATGGCGATAAACAAGTTTAATTTCAATAAAGTGAAAAAAATAAAACCAAGATAATACATGGAGTGTACTTTTGCTGGGAGGCACAGCCAACAGCAAAGTAAATAGCTGCGCTCTGCACTTCAGGCGATCAGCTGATTGAATCATCCTCCTCCGGTGTTCTGACATTTTGGCATATCTATCAGAACACAGGACAGATGATTGTATAGACTTCAGTTAAATGTGAAAAACCCTGACAGGTCCCGTTATACAAATAAGTATGTGTTTAGCTGTGTGTGTGTGTGTGTGTGTCTGTGTCTGTGTGTGTGTGTGCGCGTGCTACAGGCAAAGAGCTCTGTACGGGTTTTTCCCTGTGAACCAACGCTGCAAATATGCCATTTCCTCCATGAATCGGGGATGTTTCAGCCATACGCTGGATATGTTGGAAAATTTTCAGCATGCTGAAAATTAATTTTCAGAGGAGCTCGGCGAACAACGCCATATACCAGCGTGCTTCAGCGTGTTCTTAACTTCGACAAAACTTAGCCATTGTGGAAATGTGAAAATGACGAGGCAGAGTTTATCTCACGAGTCAGGTTTATTCACATCTTCCAACATCAGCCAAGCAGAAAGAGGAAAAACACAGACATTCGTCCTTTATATATCCAGGACCTTCAAAGCTCACAGTCACATTGCATTTAATCACAAGTAACAATGCCTCTTATCTTAAATCCTATAACATCCTCCTCATAGTCTCTGGCAGATCAGGAAATCCCCCAAGGCCGTCTCTTGCATACCAAAGACTAAATTTTCACATCCTCCTGTTATCTCCAAGGAGACCCAGTTCTTTGTTCTCTCTGAGATGTGAAGCTTAAAGTGATACACATGTGTCCCACATGACCCCCCCCCAAACATCTAAGATGGAACAACAGAATAACAGTCTGCATGTCATGATAAAATCGTTACACCTTAACCCACGTGCTGCTTGGGCCTCAGTCTCCTCCCATATCTGCTGTAAGCGGGCTTCGCCACTTCTGCGGCGCCGTCCTGCTGGGGCGCTGCTGTCTTGGGGTGAGAACTGTTTGTCACTCCCTGTGGGTGTTCTGGGGAATGTCCCCGGGGGGGTCTGCCGCGCCGAGGAGCGCTGGCCAACAGCACATCCTCGTCTGCCACCACAAAGGCGGGTTTGAGCCTGTTTATGCCAATCTTTTCCTTCCTGCCCCCCAAATCTAGCAAAAAATGTTTGTCCCCTGTTTCCAGCACTCTAAATGGTCCATCATAAGGTGGTCGCAGCGGTGGGCATCGTGTCTGACAAAAACAAATTCCACGTTTTTCAAAGCCTTAGGCACAAAAACGCGTGGAAAACTGTGGTGAACGGGGCCGGGCAGCGTGCCCGATTCCGTGCCACGCTGCAACCGCTGAGACGGGGAGCTATCTGGTGCAGGATTATCTGGGAGAAACTCCCCGGGCAGCTGAAGTGGTTGCGCAAAAACTAGCTCAGCCGGGGAGGCTTCTAAGTTCTCTTTAGGTGCAGAACGCAACCCCAATAAAACCCACGGTAGCCTGTCCACCCAATTTGCATCCGTCAGCGATGCTCTGAGAGCCGCTTTCAATGACCTATGAAAACGTTCGCATAACCCATTAGCCTGCGGATTGTACGCGGTTGTGCGGTGGATCGTTACCCCCAGGCTGCGGGCCATTGCTGACCAAAGTTCGGAAACAAATTGAGGGCCTCTGTCGGACGTAATGTCCGACGGGACTCCAAAGCGCGCTGCCCATGCTGTTAAAAATACACGCGCCACCTCCTCGGCTGTGGTTGACGCCAGTGGGACCCTTTCCGACCAGCGCGTGGTGCGTTCCACCATTGTCAGAAGGTGTGTGCACCCCTGTGACGGTGGGAGGGGGCCTACGAGGTCCACGTGAACATGATCGAACCTCTTAGCCGGGATGTGAAACGGCTTCAAGGGAGCTCTCGTGTGTTTGTGTACCTTGGCTCGTTGACAAGCCATGCAGGCTGCTGCCCACTCCTTAACTTGTTTGCGCAGGCTCGGCCATACAAATTTCTCTCCTACCATTTTGACCGACGCGCGCACTCCCGGGTGCGCCAGAGAATGAATCGAGTCAAAAACACGGTGGCGCCACGCGGCTGGTACCACAGGACGCGGTCGCCCAGTGGAGACATCGCAGATTAGCGGGGGCATACCATCTTGCAGTACCCTGTTCTCCAGCCTTAACCCTGTTGGTCCAGACTGGAGCGCGCGCACGTCCGCGTCGCTAACCTGATCTGCGGCCATGGCTGCGTAATCTATCCCTATGCGGACTGGGGCCGCCACGGTGCGCGAGAGACAGTCTGCCACTACATTCAATTTACCCGCCACATGCTGAATATCGGTAGTAAACTCTGAGATAGCGGCCAGCTGTCTTTACTGCCGGCCTGACCACGGTTCTGAAACCTTGGCCATCGCGAATGTCAGGGGCTTGTGGTCAACGAATGCGGTGAAACAGCGTCCCTCCAACCAGAACTGGAAGTGGCGAATGGCCAAGTGGAGAGCTAACAACTCCCTGTCGAATGCGCTGTATTTTCGTTCACTATCGCGCAAAGTCCTGCTGAAAAAGGCGAGCGGCTGCCAAGCCCCGGCTACATGCTGCTCCACGACCGCCCCTATGGTCACATCTGACGCGTCAGTAGTGAGCGCTATGCGGGCCGTTGGGTCTGGATGTGCTAACAACGCAGCATTTGCCAGGGCTGTTTTGACCTCCGAGAATACTCGCTCTCGCTCCGGAGACCATTCGATCTTATTTGTGGGTTTTTGTTTTTTGAGTGCAGCATACAATGGTTGCATGAGCTGCGCTGCGCGGGGGAGGAAACGGTTATAAAAATTCACTATTCCCAAAAACTCCTGTAACGCCTTGACCATTTGTGGCTGGGGAAAACTTGCTACCGCGCGTACTTTGTCAGGCAGTGGAACCGCTCCTTCTGGAGAGACGCGATGCCCCAAAAAATCAATCTGCGTCACCCCGAACTGACACTTCGCTGGGTTGATTATTAAACCATGCTCTCCCAACCTCCGGAAAACTGCCGTGAGGTGGTTTTCGTGTTCGTCTTCGGACGTGCTGGCTACTAAGATGTGGTCCAGGTAGACGAATACGAAGGGGAGATCGCGCAACACCACGTCCATCATGCATTGGAACGTCTGCGCAGCGCCTTTAAGCCCAAATGGCATGAGCAAAAACTCGAATAGACCAAACGGAGTTATTACTGCTGTTTTGGGTATGTCCTCAGCGCGCACTGGGACTTGGTGGTAACCGCGGACCAAGTCTATCTTAGAAAAAACGCGCGCCCCCGCCAAATGAACGGAAAAATCTTGGATATGCAGGATTGGGTAGCGGTCGTGCACTGTGGCGTTGTTCAACCTGCGGAAATCTCCGCAAGGTCGCCACGAGCCGTCAGCTTTTGGGACCATGTGAAGCGGGGAAGTTCGAACGCCTGATGATGCCCAACCTTTCCAGGTTGGCGAACTCCTTGCGCGCTATGGTCAGTTTAGCTGAATCCAAGCGCGGAGCTTTTGCAAAAACTGGCGGTCCGGTGGTAGTAATAACATGTTCCACCCCGTGTTTAGCGACGGCTGCTGAAAATGTGGGAACCGTGAGTGCTGGGAACTGAGTGAGCAGTGTGTGGAACTTAGTGCTTGCAGCTGTGACGTTGGCTTGTGCTGTTGGAGGGGGCCACTCGGGCTGTACAGGGAATAGAATAAAAAGAAAGTGCATTAACCAGGTGCCTGTTAGCAAGATCAACCAACAAACCAGGTGAGCACAGAAAATCAGCCCCCAACATATTGAAATTCACTGCAGCTATGACAAAAGTCCACTCAAATGTACAGCCATGTAGGGACAGAAGCAGAGTCCTCTCACCAAAGGTCTTAATCTCCGAGCCGTTCGCTGCTGACACCCCGGGACCTCTGGAAACCGCCAGCTGGTCAGCGGAGGAAGGTGTGATGAAACTCAACTGGGAGCCTGTGTCCACTAGGAAATGCCTCCCCGAGCGTGCATCCTTCAAGTAGAGCAGCTTGTTCTCCTCCCCGAGGGCCGCAGCTGCTACCGACCCCCGGTCTTGGCGTTTCCCGAGCGCTTGAACTGGCACGGTGGTATACATTTGCGTGCCTTCTCTGCAAAGCGGTGATAGTAGAAACAGAGGATGTCTCCTCCGCGATCCTTGGCCCCCGCCGCCGCCGTCGTCGGTAGTTCTGCTACCGCCGTCTCTGGCCCCCCGCCATCTCCGGCCATCGCACCGAACTCCATCGCTGCTGCAGTGGTCGCGCGCTGTTTGCTGGCGTTGAGAATCCGGTGCGCCTCCTGGGCTAGCGCGCGGAAGTTCCGCTGGGCCAACAACAGTGAACTGGCCAGGGTCACTCTCGTAGCCGACGGTAGGGTCCTGAGGAAAATGTGGGTGAAGATGAAGTCGTCGTTGTCTGAGCCCCTCAACCTCAGCATGTTCTCCATCAGGTCAATGGGCGTGCCATCTCCCAAGTCGTTCAGAGCCAGGAGCCTCTCCGCTCTCTCCTTGACTGAAGGAGTGAAACGCTGGATAAGCGCAGCCTTCAAACCGCCGTATTTGTCGTTGGCCGGTGGCCGCTCCAATAGGCTCTGCACATGCCGAGCCGTGCAGTTGTCGAGCTTTGCAATCACATGGTAGAACTTCGTGTCATCTACCGTTATCCCCCGGAGGGCAAACTGTGCTTCAACCAAGTGGAACCAGGAGCACGAGTTGTCTTGCCAAAAGTCCGGTAGCTGGACGGTAGCGGCATACGCTTGGCTGGGAGCTCCTGACTCGGCTGGCCTGGGGGAATTTCTTTCATCCATGATACGTCTTAGGGTCACCAGTGTGGAAATGTGAAAATGACGAGGCAGAGTTTATCTCACGAGTCAAGTTTATTCACATCTTCCAACATCAGCCAAGCAGAAAGAGGAAAAACACAGACATTCGTCCTTTATATATCCAGGACCTTCAAAGCTCACAGTCACATTGCATTTAATCACAAGTAACAATGCCTCTTATCTTAAATCCTATAACATCCTCCTCATAGTCTCTGGCAGACCAGGAAATCCCCCAAGGCCGTCTCTTGCATACCAAAGACTAAATTTTCACATCCTCCTGTTATCTCCAAGGAGACCCAGTTCTTTGTTCTCTCTGAGATGTGAAGCTTAAAGTGATACACATCTGTCCCACACCATAACTGATTTGATGTACCCCAACGTATTCTCCAAATTTTTCATACGTTTTGCAAGCACTGCCTAAATCGTCTAGGTGTGACAGAGCCTTAACCTAGGCAGCAGCGAGGCACCAAAGCATAGCCACCAGCCAGACAAGCAACAGCACTTTTAAACTTCTGGGGAAACTATATATATATATATATATATATATATATATATATATATATATATATATATATATATATATATATATATACATATACATATACATATACATATATATATATATAATACTAAAATCTATTACCATTTCCCTCGTTTTTTCTATGTTTAGGATGAGGTTGTTTCCCTCACCATAAACCACAGTATTGCTGACCACTGTCCTGTACTCCCTTTTCATTTCCACCTTTAATGAGACCCAAGATGGTTGTGTCATCTGCAAATTTAATGATGACTGTGTTCTCCAGAGTAGGGACACAGTCACGTGTATATAGAGTGAAGCGCTTAGGGGTGAGGCAACACCCCTGTGGTGAACCGGTGCTGACTGTAAGCTCTGAAGAGACTCTTCCTCCCATCCTCACCACCTGTGGTCTGTCCATAAGGAAATCCAATATCCAGTTGCAGGTGGAAGTTGCACTTTAATGACAATTTCAAGATAGCCTGGACTTTATTTACAATAATTGCAAGAGTTCAAGTTCCCAGGTGACAAGTTGAAAGATGATTTTTTTTTTCCCTCTGCAAAATCCAGCAGCATTAAAAGGGGGGGAAAAAATCTCAAAAATTTTCTTTGTATGTCTTCTAAACATATTGCAAGAAAAGTCCTACAATTCTAACCTTAAAAAGTGATAAACATTTGATTTAAACTAGTCTGATTTTATCTTTAATGCTTTTGCTTTGTTAAACCCTGGACAGTTTGATTCTTTTTCAAGATGATCCCCATTTTATATCAGTATTCATCACTCCATCAGACCTGTGGCCACTGACTTTCAGTCCACTTCTGGTGTAATTTGGCATACTTCAACATTCGATAATATTATGGACTGTAGATGATGAAATCCCTAAATTCCTTGCAATTGTACATTGAGAAACGTTCTTAAACTGTTGGACTATTTGTCCATGCAGCTCTTCAAAAAGGTGATGAACCTCACCCTGTCTTTGCTCATGAATGACTGAGCCTTTTGGGGATGTTCCTTTAACACCCAATCATGACACTCAATTAACCCGTTCACCCGTGAAATGCGCCAAAAAGGTGTTTTTGAGCATTCCTCACCTTTCATACCTTTACTTGCCCCTGTCCCAGCTTCTTTTTGGAACATGTTGCAGGAATCAAATTCAAAATGAGTGAACTTTTGCAACAAAGCAATAAAGTTTATCAGTTTGAACATTAAATTGTCAACCTGTCAACCTGCTGTCAACAAGTTGGCAGCTCCTATCAGTTGGTAGATTTGTGTTTTGGTGCTTGGTTTCTGACAACTGTTCTGGCTTCTAATAACAGAGTTTGTATTATGGACTGGACATCCTTATTTCGACCCCTGCCTGACTTAAGATGCCGATAACCACATTTACGGACATGGAAAACAGGAGCGGAGCTGAGTAGCCCGCCACTCAGTTAGCTAAACAGCTGTTCAGATAGCTGTTTAGTCAACATAAATCGTCCAGGATCATGGGTCCTAAGAAAGCTCAGCAGGCTGAGTCGGTGGACGATATTAAAAAGTCGCTTGACTTCTTAGCTGAAAAGATTTCTGCTGTAAGGCTGCAGCAGAAAAATATTCTGGACCGGGTCAAGGAGGTAAAAGCGCTGCAGATCCAGAACGCCAAGAAGGGCAAGAGGCTTGTGTACAGTGTATCTGGAAAATATTCACAGCGCTTCACTTTTTCCACATTTTGTTATGTTACAGCCTTATTCCAAAAGGGATTAAATTCATTTTTTTCCACAAAATTCTACACACAATACCCCATAATGACAATGTGAAAAAAGTTTTGAGATTTTTGCAAATTTATTAATAATAAAAAAATGAAGAAATCACATGTACATAGGTATTCACAGCCTTAGTGCTATACTTTGTTGATGCACCTTTGGCAGCAATTACAGCCTCAAGTCTTTCTGAATATGATACCACAAGCTTGGCACACCTATCTTTGGGCAGTTTCACCCATTCCTCTTTGCAGCACCTCTTAAGCTCCATCAGGTTGGATGGGAAACGTCGGTGCACAGTCATTTTTGATCTCTAAGAGATGTTTAATTAGATTCAAGTCTGGGCTCTGGCTGGGCCACTCAAGGACATCCACAGAGTTGTCCTGAAGCCACTCCTTTGATAGCTTGGCTGTGTGCTTGGGGTCGTTGTCCTGCTGAAAGATGAACTATTGCCCCAGTCTGAGGTCAAGAGCGGTCTGGAGCAGGTTTTCATCCAGGATGTCTCTGTGCATTGCTGCATTCATCTTTCCCTCTATCCTGACTAGTCTCCCAGTTCCTGCCACTGAAAAACATCCCGATAGCATGATGCTGCCACCACCATGCTTCACTGTAGGGATGGTATTGGCCTGGTGATGAGTGGTGCCCGGTGTCGTCCAAATATGATGACTGGCATTCACGCCAAAGAGTTCAATCTTTGTCTCATCAGACCAGAGAAATTTTTTTCTCAGGTTCTGAGAGTTCTTCAGGTGCCTTCTGGCAAACTCCAGGAGGGCTACCATGTGCCTTTTACTGAGGAGTGGCTTCCATCTGGCCACTCTACCATACAGGCCTGATTGGTGGATTGCTGTAGAGATTGTTGTCCTTCTGGAAGGTTCTCCTCTATCCACAAAGGAACGCTGGAGCTCTGACAGAGTGACCATCGGGTTCTTGGTCACCTCCCTCACTAAGGCCCTTCTCCCCCGATTGCTCAGTTTAGACGGCCAGCCAGCTCTAGGAAGAGTCCTGGTGGTTCCGAATTTCTTCCATTTATGGATGATGGAGGCCATTGTGTTCATTGGGACCTTCAAAGCAGCAGAAATTTTTCTGTACCCTTTCCCAGATTTGTGCCTCGAGACAATCCTGTCTCGGAGGTCTATAGACAATTCCTTTGACTTCATGCTTGGTTTGTGCTCTGACATGCACTGTCAGCTGTGGGACCTTATATAGACAGGTGTGTACCTTTCCAGATCATGTCCAATCAACTGAATTTACCACAGTTGGACTCCAATTAAGCTGCAGAAACATCTCAAGGATGATCAGTGGAAACAGGATGCACCTGAGCTCAATTTTGAGCTTCATGGCAAAGGCTGTGACTACTTATGTACATGTGATTTCTTAGTTTTTTATTTTTAATAAATTTGCACAAATCTCAAAAAAAATGTTCACGTTGTCATTATGGGGTACTGTTTGTTGAATTTTGCGGAAAAAAGTTAATTTAATCCATTTTTGAATAAGGCTGTAACATAAAATGTGGAAAAAGTGAAGCGCTGTGAATACTTTCTCATAAATTTTGTGACCAAGATTTGGGAATATTTTCAAATAAATCTGCACTGATAAATCTGTATTTTTTCAACTTTATATCTTCACTAGCCTTTTTCACAGGATCATCCGGGCCCCAGCCACGTTACTCACTTCCGTCTTCTTCTACACCTGTTGGTGTTGGACTCAAGACTAACATCCACCGTAAAGAAGACAGCAACCTACCTGCAAATACTCTCATCACTCCACACCTAAGTCAGAAGAAAATCATTAGAACTAAATCCAATCCATAACTTGCTCATATACACTACCGTTCAAACGTTTGGGGTCACTTAGAAATTTCCTTATTTTTGAAAGAAAAACACTGTTTGTTTCAATGAAGATAACTTTAAACTAATCAGAAATACACTCTAATATCTAATATACATTGCTAATGTGGTAAATGACTATTCTAGCTGCAAATGCCTGGTTTTTGGTGCAATATCTACATAGGTGTATAGAGGCCCATTTCCAGCAACTATCACTGCAGTGTTCTAATGTTACAATGTGTTTGCTCATTGCGTCAGAAGGCTAATGGATGATTAGAAAACCCTTGTGCAATCATGTTAGCACAACTGAAAACAGTTTAGCTGGTTAGAGAAGCTATAAAACTGACCTTCCTTTGAGCAGGTTGAGTATCTGGAAAAAAATATTATTTCAAATACAAATCATTATTTCTAACCTTGTCAATGTCGTGACTATATTTTCTATTCATTTTACAACTCATGGTGGTAAATAAGTGTGACTTTTCATGGAAAACACAAAATTATTGTCTGGGTGACCCCAAACTTTTGAACGGTAGTGTACATACTTGCCTTTCTCCCTTCTCCTTTTCCAAAGGGTTGCCAGCACCATTTAAATCTAAAAACGGTCACAATAAATACTTATTTTTACATCCTTACCTGGCAAAATGTTTCAGTATTCAGTTATTTATTCAAAATAAAGGGTGTAGTTATCCTTAAAATGAAAATCAATTCTGACTTTCAAATGTCTTAATAATTAAAACTTTTAATATTATGCAAAGTATAATGTAAACAAGAGTTAAAATTGTAAATCCATTACTTCTTTTCCTGGAAAATTTGGAGTTTTTTTCCCTCATAAATTTGTGACCACATTTGGGAATATTTTCAAATAAATCAGTAATAAAGTAATAAATAAATCAGTAATAAATCTGCAGTAATAAATCTGTAGTTTTGTAACTTTTTCATGAATTTGCTATTTTTCCCCTCAAATTTTAATTATTTTTCAAATAAATGTGATTTTTCCCCTCGATAAATTCAACTTTTCACGTAAAATTACCACTTTCTCAATGTAAATTTGTAACCTTTTTCCTCATTTATCTGAGACTTTTTTCAATATAAAGATCAGAATTTTTTGTGTTAATTATTTCAGACACATTATATTTGTCAATACCCTTGACTTATATGAAGATCAGATCACATTTTATCACAAATTAATGCAAAAAAAACATGAAATTCCCAAAGGTTAACATGTTTACAGTATGGTACAGAGGCGTACCAAGGTACAAACTTGGACTATACTGAGGGATGGACAGAAACTGTCATGTCACACCTCCTCCTCCACTCCGTTCATCATCTCTGGCAACCCTGTCAGTGGACCTACACCACTGTCCACCCCAGTGATGAACAACTGAAGTTGGGCCACTTCTAAACACCACTCCGGTAAGGATAGCGAGTTTTAACGAGTAAAGCAAGTGCTTCTTATGTTCAGTGAGCGACTGTGTCAGCTTTAGAAAACTGATTAAACTGTTAGCATGTGCTAACATTACCTGTCGGACAATAATCTCTCTTGAATGACAGTTGCTGACGGATGAGCTGTTTCAGTTCTGCTGGTAACGTGTTACCTGCAGTAAATGAGTGAATTACATGAGCAGTTTACTTTTTACATTTTTCATTAACCAATCAGATGTCTTCTGTACGCCCATGGGTATGCATAGAAGGCATTCGAGAACATCAGCATTTTCAGATCTTTGGATTGGATGGTTAGACCCCTCCACCCACACTGCAGAGAACTCTAGCTAGCAAAATGCCAGTGCAAGGACTTGCTTAAGCAGCTACAATATACTGTATCTGTTTAAATATAAAAGCTTTTTTTTCCACCCACAGTGGCTGACAGGGGAGAGGAAAATGATTTGGTAACTGATATTTTAAAAAAATAAATTTTCCAGATGGACTTTTCAAAAAAAGCTGGTCATATTGAAGAGAGGTCGGCCAACCCTGAAGCTAGCAGGCCCATCTCAGCCGGGGAAAGGATTTGTCCATCACTTCCACATTAACGAGCGGTATCCTTGGATTACAGCCTCCAAAGAGTGCTGCAGATTTTCTTGCAGGGAATGCCTGTTGTTTGCAACTGATCGAGTAGATACTTGGAGCCAGACAGGGTATGCAAACTTGAGCCGTCTGTCACACCATGGCGATTTAAGCAGCATTTGCCAAACGTATAAAAATTGGTCTAAAATGCTGGGATACGCTGAAATTTTCAATTTTGGCCATATGCATCACATATCCATAATGGCTTGGACATATAATTAAGTAATTGTAACTTGAACCAACTAATGTTTAGCGTGTTGCCGACATTCACAACTTATGTGCAACAACAGTATAACTTCTGTATAGCGCAGTCCTGCTAAACTGCCGTTGCCTCCCGATCCATGAATCCTAGTTTTGGGAGAGATCGTCTCTGTTCAACCAAGATGATCCTCCCCTCCAAAAACCACGGTGGGCGGCGTGACCGACCTGGCAAGAGCTGTCAAATCTTTCAGGTCAGTCACATCTGAAACAGTTGATGTGACACGTCAGGAACATCAGATAACAGCTGTCACAACCTTGCTCAAAAGCATATGAACTGATGGCAATAAACAAGTTTATTTTCAATAAAGTGAAAAAAACTAAAACCAAGATAATACATGGAGTGTGCTTTTGCTGGGAGGCACAGCCAACAGCAAACAGTTGCAGTCTGCGCTTCAGGCGATCAGCTGATTGAATCCTCCTCCTGTGTTCTGACATTTTGGCATATCTATCAGAAAAACACTGGATAGATGATCGTAAAGACTTCAGTTAAATGTAAAAAAACCCCTACAGGTCCCATTATATGAATAAGTACATGTTTAGCTCTGTGTGTGTGTATATGCGCCGCAGGCAGAGAGCTCTGTATGTGTTTTTCCTGTGAACCAACGCTGCAAATGTGCCATTTGCTCCGCGAATGCGGGACATTATCAGCTATACGCTGGATACGTCGGAAAATTTTTAAGCATGCTGAACCTTAATTTTCAGAGGAGCTTGGCGAACAATGCCGTATACCAGTGTGCTTCATCGTGCTCTTAACACAGACAAAACTGAGCCATAACGGCTTCACATACCCCAGGGTATTCTCCAAATTTTTCATACGTTTTGCAAACACTGCCTAAATCATTTAGGTGTGACAGGGCCTTAACCAAGGCAGCAGCAAGGCACCAAAGCATAGCCGCCAGCTGGACAAGCAAAAGTACTTTTAAACTTTTGGGGAAACGAGTGGATCAGCAGCTCAATGAACGAGTGCACAGAGAAACAGCTGTACAATGAAAAGGTAAAGATTTTTAAAACTATAATTTTAAAGTTAAAGTTATCTTAAACATTCTCTGTGTGGACGGCTCTATAGGCTATTTTTATGGTGTTTGGTATGAATGGCACTTAAATCGGGTAGATCACCACTGAAGGCCTAGTTGTAAAATACACGGTCCGCCACTGAGATATATAGAAATATATGTGTGGGCAGTTTGCTGTGTCACTGTGTGTGGGTTTTGTATTTTTTCCTTTCAGGTGATTGGTGGGAGTGGTTTGTCAATCTGACAGACTGGGAGCACCTGCGCCCAATGTGCTGAAACGATCTATAAAGTCTCACCACCTCCTTCCTTCACCGAGACTCTTCCCAGACATCGGCGCGGTCCGTTATCAATCTGGACTTCATTGGACATTACCATCATTTTTGTTTTCTGTACATAGTTTATATCCTCAAATTAAATTAGTTAAACTTGATCCTGTTCCTCTCCTCTTCTTTTTTGCCATGATCACTGAGCCAGTCATGACAACTGGGGGATCGTCTATAAGTAAGGGTTTTTTTTGTTGTTGTTGTATTTAAAACAATTAATTATATTGTAATCAGCCAATTGAAGAGGGGCTGGTAATACTTATTAATTAATCAAGTTTGGGGAGAGTCTCCACAGTCCAAAGGAGGGTGAGTACTGTGTAATATAATTTTATGCAGAGCTTTGTTAAATAACACCTGGTAGGTTTAATGTTTTTTTTTTCTCTTTGTTTTTTTTTGTTTTTTTTTAAGTGAGAGGGGAACGTGGTGTGGAGCATGCTAGGATTGTGGACAGGTCGCCGATTGCAGGTTGCCTTTCAGATTGTTGGTACATGGTGCCTAAGAACCTGTCTTGCCGAACCCTCTGAAGACTAGGGATGAATTTAGTAAGTTTGGGGTAGACAGATAGAGGGATTTTCTCCCCTTATTGCACATGGTGTGTTTAAGGTCTCACTCCTGTACTGGTTAAAAAAAAATAGCTCACATTGAAGATTTTTTTTTAATGTCCTACTGTGGAATTGCTGGATTCTTACAGTAAAGACCAATTGCTAAAAATAGCAAATCATTATGATATAGAAATTGATAAGATTGAAACAAAATATCAAAAGCGTTTTGAAGGAAAATTTGTTGGATATGAACGTTTTGACTGTTTCTGTTGAAAATGCATTTCAGCCTGCAGATTCTGTCTGTATCACATAGTACTGAGAGTACTCATCATTTTGTAATGTAGTTATTTATAATATAATGTGAGGCAGGGGGTGGGGGCTCCACCTTCCGGTCACGCCACCACCCGTGACTATAAAAGGGCTGCAGGCAAGAGGGGTGGTCTCTTTTGGCCATCCTCTGTCTAGCGGCTGTGTGGGTTGCACCTGTGCCCTCCTTTAAAAAATGTGTGTTTGGTTCAAGCCTTGCCTCGTCCTTGGCTCCATATACAGACACAACATGTTGGTGACGAGGATAAAAAAAAAGGATTAAGAAAGTTTGGAAGCATGTGAGTCTAGGGTTTGACTGTTTCTGGAGCTCCAGGACTGGCCACCTGTTCCTTGGCCGAGGCGGGGCGCTGTCTTCCTGGCTTACATGGTGGCGCTGAATCTGGAGAGAATGGGAAGGCTGAGGGTGAGCATGTTGTTGGTGTGCAATTTGGGGACTGGAGGCCAGCGGATACTGAGCACGCTTGGCGGCTCGGACAGCTTTGAGGACGTGGCCGAGCTGATGGCGCGCAATTTTTGCGCCCTGCATGACATCACCGTCCGGAGGAGCAGGTTTCGACAGCGCTGCCAACAGCTGGAGTTCCCTGTTACCACACAAGTAATGGACCTGGACAGCGATGGGAGTGTGGAAGAAGACACAGGAGATGCCAATGCTGTGGATTTGAGGTCTGGCCCGGGGAAGCCCATGCGTATGGGCTGCAGGTCCATGAAATACTGCTTCAAGGCCAGAGACTGTCCTGCAAGAGCGAGGCACTGCGGCAAGAGTGGTCGCCTGCGTCATTTTGCTATGGTATGCCGCATGTTCGAGGGAGGAAGTCCGCAGTATAAATTGGACCCTCCCGCCCTGACGGTTGTCCACAATGTGTCCCCGAGCACCAGTGGTTACACGTTGTGCGCGGTGGAGTTGGATGGTGGGTGGAGGATTCCCTGCTGAATTGGACTGCTGTAGGATGATTTTTCCCACCCTACAGGATTGGAGGTGACCCAACACCGTGGTGGTGTCTGACCTGGAGCTCACCATGACAGCCCAGGGCGACAACATAATGGGCTGCAACCTTTTTTATGGTTTGGGCTTCGCCATTAAATGCGGTGCTGGAGAGGAGTGGTCGGGCTGTGGACTGTGGGACCGAACGACTCCGAGAGTGGAAGACGATGCAGTGTGGGATGAAGAACTGCCTGGCACCCCGGAAAGTGAGCAGGACCACTATCATTCAGGGCCATCGCAGGAGGGTCCCTGTACCGGAGCCCAGGTCACCTGGGACGAGGGTACTGGACGGCACAGCAGGATGCTTGCAATGGCGGGCGATGCAGAGGAGCTGGTTCCATTTGTTCCCGGAGCTTGGCTGAGGTAGGCGGGTGAACAGGGAGCCACGATGGCTGTGGCGGATTCAAAAGAGGTCGGGGCCAGACCGGTTGGCACGGCGAGGCAACGTGCCACGCAGAGACCCTGCGAGCAGAGCAAAACCCCTCTGGGAGTCATGGACTGGATTCGGGAGGAGGGGCGATCACGGCAGGTACGGGCTGGTTGGCGGTTGGAGGAGCACCAGGGACGGTTACGCTTCGTGGCCAGACGAGAGGACGCTTACCTCCATCTGCTAGACAGTTTGTGGGGGCACCCGAACGAGCTACAGTGTGCCCGGGAGGGGACTGAGGGACGTGGGCCTGGACGAGCGGAGCAGTCGGTGGTAATGAAGTAGAGGCGCACCAGTGCTGAGGCAACCTGCTGCGGCCCAGGAGGCTGGCTGTCTCCAGGGCTGAACTGATGACAGGGCGGTCCAGGGGGCCCACAGACTTGTTTTCTCCGGCCGTGTGTATATAAGTTGCTTATTGTGCATGTGTTTGGAATGTTTTATTATGTTTGTATTATAAGTTGATTGTTATGCTTGTGTTCAGAATGATTTGTTGTTTATGTATGTAGTTCTAGGGGATTATTTTGTGTATTTTATTTTAGTTTAGGAACACGGCGGTCATTTTAATTTGTAGATGGACTTTTTTTTTAGTACAACCGGCAGAATAATCCACTTTGCTATGTGGGGTGGGGCGGGAGTCCACCCGTCCCCTCCAAGTTTAGTTGTTTTAGGGTTCAGGTTCAGGTTACTTTATTTGTACCCGTAGGTAGGTTGTTTGGCCACTTATGTTGTTTGTCATCTTAGTGCGTGATTCGGGTCCTAGATTGGGGTGGGTCTGAATTGTGTGTGTGTTTTGGACTTCTGTGAGGGGGGATGGAAATGTAGTGTAGTTATTTATAATATAATGTGAGGCACGGGGTGGTGGCTCCGCCTTCCGGTCACGCAACCACCCGTGACTATAAAAGGGCTGCAGGCAGGAAGGGCGGTCTCTTTTGGCCATCCTCTGCCTGGCGGCTGTGTGGGTTGCACCTGTGTCCTCCTTTAATAAACATATGTTCAGTTCGACATGGCCTCGTCCTTGGCTTCATATACAGACATAACACATTTGAGCATCAAAAAGAGTTGATTTTGCTACAAATTGAAGAAGAAAAGCTGAAACAGAATATTGAAATTGAAAAAATAAGACAGTAAATTGAAATTGAGAAAAAAAGGATTGATATGGAGAACCAAATGATGTTGGAAAAAATGAAGCATGAAATGAAGCAAACAAAATTTAATTTTGAACGAGAAAAACTACATTTTAGTAGAAAAAGTCACATGAGCGCCGATGGGCATACGTTACAAAGCTCAGAGGAAGAATCAGTTATCTGGTTCTTAAGATGTGCTTAAAAGCATTCGTTTTGTTCCTAAGTTTAATGAAAAGGATCCAGAATCATTTTTCTCACTGTTTGAGAGATTGGCAAATGCTTGGGGTTGGTCTAATTCTGACCGAACAGTAGCACGACAATGCGTCTTAACAGGGAAAGCTCAAGAGGCATTTATCTGCCCTGTCAGTAACTGCTTTAATTATGATAAGGTTAAAGCCGCTGTACTCAAAGTTTGAGTTAGTGCCTGAGGCCTATCAACAGCGTTTTAGGAACAGCAGAAAAGAGGACACCCAATCTTATTTGGAGTTTGCACGTGACTTGGTTAACAGTTTTGACAGGTGGTGTGCTGCTTGTAAAGTAGATGATTTTGAGGGGTTGCGTGACTTAGTCATACTGGAGCAGTTTAAAAACTCAGTTCCTGTACGTCTTGCCACATATTTAACTGAACAACGAGTAGAAGATGTTTTGGAAGCTGCACGACTGGCAGACCAGTATGTTCTTGCCCACTGTTTTGACTCTAAAAAACTGCACAGTTTTGGTTTTTTGGGCGGCAGTGGCTGAGGAGGTAGAGCAGGTCGTCCAATAACCGGATGGCTGGTGGTTTGAATCCTGCTCTCCCCAGATATCCTGCCGTTGTGTCCCTGGGCAAGACACTTTACCCACCTTGCCTCTAGTGTCCATAGCAGTGGGTATGAATGTGTATAAATGTTTGGTGGTGGCCAGAGAGGCTGTTGGCATGGATTGGCAGCCATGTTTCCGTCAGCCTGCCCAAGGGCAGTTGTGGCTGCAATAATAGCTTGCCACTACCATTGTCTGTCTGGAGTGAATGAATAATGTATCTATTTGTAAAGCTTCTATGATAAAGCGCTATATAAATCTGATGCATTATTATTATTAAAGAGCTAAAAGACAGTGGAGAACAATCTGTTTCTTCCCTCAAATCTCCTAGGGTGGAATCTAAAGAAATCAAAGGGTTGCATGATAGGGATAAGTTCTGTATTCATTGTCGGGAAAGGGGACATGTGAAAGCAGACTATTGGTTTCTTAAATTGGAAAACAAACGGCAAAATATTAATACTGTAGCTGCTGCCACCCCAGTTTTAAACATACCTTTGGATCTACTGTCATGCTCGTGCACTTTTGTGCAGCGAACAGGGGAAAAGATACGAGCCCGATCGCAGGTGAAGTGAACGTGTTTATTAACAGAAGAGCAACAAAGTGTCCATGTAAACTGTCCACAATGAGCAAAGATAGAGATGACCGGCTACAAACTCTGTTGGCTGGGAAGGAGGAATAAGCCTCTCGTGCTCCCAGACAGAACTGGGCAGCAGAAGAGAAGGGCGAATAATGATGAGGAAATAGCCCCCGGCGGAACGGTGGGCAAATTACTTACAGAGGATCGGAGCGCTACGGCTCTGGGGACAACGACACCATCTAAATACAAAGGAGGAGACACCAACGGTGAGAAGCCTGGACATCTAGTGTTGACTTACGCTGCCACACTGAGTGCTCACACTGTCACCCATAAATACCCCGTGTACCAATGAGTGACAAGTAGATGCAGGTGTGCGGTGGCAGCTGGTGCATGAGTGCGTGTCAGCGTATGTGAGTAAGAATGAATGTGTGTGTGTGTGCATGTGCTGAATGATGCATGTGTGTGTGAGTGCAAATGAAAATGACAAACAACTAGTGGATGCTGGCAGAGAGGGAGAGGCATAGCTGTAGGCTGGCAGGGAGCCCAGGACCCAGCGGCTCCAATAACCTGCCAGCTGAAAATTAAGAAACAACAACCAGAGAAACTACAGCCACAAATCATGGATGGAATTGGACACGTCCAACCCGGTCCATGACATCTACCTTATGTAGAGAAGTTTGAACATCAGTCAGTTATTCCAGAAAAATCTTTTTCACTTTTATAACAACTGGTTACGTTTCTCTTACAGACCATGGTGAAAGGATTCCAGTGAAAATTCTTTGTGATACTAGTGCAAGGGATTCATTTATTCTGTCATCAGTATTACCATTTTCAGATAAAACCAACATTGGTGATTCAGTACTACTCAAAGGTATGGGTTTGGCTGTTGCTTCTTCACCACTACACAGGCTGCATCTTTGATCTGATTTCATACAAAGTGAAGTTTGTATGGGTGTACAGCCAGCTTTGCCAGTTGAAGGAATAGAGATTTTAGGAAATGGTTTGGCCGGTGATCACGTTTGGGCTGATATGTCACCCTATCCTATAGTCTTGTCCTTACCAGCAGTTTCTAGTGGTCCTGAATCATGTGAAGAGAGTGTTCCAGTGTTTTCAGCATGTGCTGTGATTTGAGCAATGGCAGCTCATTCTGCAGAGAGAAAGGATACATCAGAACAGTTGGTGTTTGGCTGACTTTCCACTCTGCATTTCCCATGCAGATCTGGTCACTGAACAGTAGAATGATTCTTTGTTAAGGGTTCTTTTTGATAGTGTCATGTCTGCCGTTGAAGCAAAAGATGCGACACATGGATATTTTGTCCAGGAAGGTGTCTTGATGAGAAAATGGGTTCCTCATTGAGAGTATGGTATTGGTTCACCCATTTTCCATATTGTAGTACCACACAAGTTTAGAGATTTGGTTATGAAGTTGGCTCATGATCAGTCAGGGCATTCTGGTGTCAGAAAGACTTATGACAGGGTACTTCATCATTTCTTTTGGCCTCGCTTAAAGAAGTACATCAGTGTATATATTAAAACCTGTCATGTTTGTCAGCTTACTGGGAAACCAAACCAGTCTATAAAATCTGCACCACAGCATCCAATACCTGCAATTAGCCAACCGTTTGCACACTTACTCAGACTCTGTTGGTCCTCTGCCACCTTCTAAATCTGGAGCTAAATATTTGCTAACAGTGATTTGTCAGTCCACTAGGTATCCAGCAGCATATCTACTGTGCACTATTACCACAAAAACTGTTGTTAAAGCCCTTCTGCAGTTCATTTCTATTTTTGGCATTCCACGTGTCATACAAAGTGAGCAGGATACCAGTTTTTCCTCTCACATATTTGCCCAAATTCCAAAACGACTACAGGTACAACAGGTTCAATCTACGGCTTATCATGCACAAAGTCAAGGATCATTAGAAAGATTCCGTCAGTCCCTACTCCGTGCATATTGTGTGGAGATGAACAGAGATTGGGAGGACGGTTTACCGTGGCTCTTGTTGGCTGTGCAGGAGGTAATCCAGGAAAGTACTGGATTTAGCCCAAATGAGCTAGTTTTTGGTCATCAGGTGCGTGGTCCTCTTGTGTTGCTGCGTGACAACTAGGAATTTGAAGGACCACCTCAAAATCTCATTGACTACATTAATGGCTTTAGACACCATCTTTATTTGGCAGGAGAAGTTGCTAAGCAAAAATTAACCTCTGCTCAAATAAAGATGAAACGTCTCTAAGATCAAAAAGCTGAATGCTGTCAGTTTGTTAAAGGTGATCAGGTGCTTGCTCTGTTGCCTGTGATAACGTTTCAATTTCAAGCTAAATTTACTGGTCCTCATACAGTCTTAAAAAAAGGTTCAGATGAAAATTATTTGATTTCACCTCCAACATGCAGGGAGTCATCTCATCTTTGTCATGTTAATCTTTTAAAACCTTACCATTCTCGTGTCTTCAGGCGGGGACGAAGATGGTGTTGTTCCTGTGTGTGTGGGATCAGTGGCCAGCTTGGACTCTGCTTCCTATAAGGGGTCGGGGGAGGATAGACTGGACCCATTAGACCAAGGTTTGGTGTGTGGGCATTTAAAAAATGCTGAAGCTCTGGATATTTTGGACACTGTCTTGTCTCATTTGCTTCTATCAGAGTGTACAGAGCTAATTTCATTAATAAAACGTTTTCCTGGTTTGTTTAACCTCTTGCACTCCGGTGTACCGCGGGCGGGCACGTCTCTGCGTCCTAGAGTGCACGAGGGCGCACGAGGCTGCACGAGGGTGCTGCGTCCTAGAGCGCACTGAAAAAAAAAAAGCTGCATTTCCGTTCTTCCACTACAGACACAGCCGCGAACAGAAAGCCAAAGGAGTGCTTTGATTGGTTTAGATGTGATTGACCTCTCATTCGACTAATAAGAGCCTTGAATTGGGTTTCTGAAACCTTGAAGAACCAATGACTGAAAACCTAGCAAGAAGGACCCGCCTACCAACGGCTGCGAATACAGCCAGCCAATTGAAGCACAGAAGTTCGAAAGCTGTTTTGTGTAAGGCTGGGTGACACACAGGCATTCGCCAGTCTTTTTTTCTTACTACTGTTCTTATTTGTTTTGAAAAAATTGTTCGCCAAAACCGCAATCATGGAAGCGCAAAACCGCAATAATGGAATTATGGTTTGACCGGGTCGTGTGACCAGAACCACGAGTCCGTAACAAGCGGACCAGCGTCATGTTCGTCTGACAATGAGGAAGAGAAGTTCGCCAGTGACTTTGCTGTTGTGGACAGGTAAGTGTTATAAGCTAAATTATTCTTTATCCCTGAAAATTGTAATCCAAATGACTTTTGACCGATCGGTAAATTACAACTGTGCATTATCGCAACATGACGGTCTGGGTCCGTCATGTTGCGAACGGCCCCCCGTCATGTTGTGAACGCCCCCAACCCCCCCCCCCCGCTACTCTTCTGTAGCGGATTGCAGATATTTTAGTCCAACTGTGCATAGTAGACCGCGGCGCACCGTCACCGCTTTCCGTCATGTAGCGATGGGCGATGTCCGTCCTCTGTAGCGGGGGGTGGGGGGGTGGGAGTTGTTATCTTCTACATTACAAATATTTTAGTATAATTTTTAGTGCACTGTAGGTTATTTTTTCTTGTAAAAAAAAAAAGCCACACATTTTTTACGTGGCATGCTTCTTTGTGTGTGGGGGCTTGTTTGTTCATTCATTCATTCATGAATGAATAAACAACCCCCCCCCCACACACACACACAGCCCTTCACCTTTCATTAGAGCCCAAGATGAAGCTTCTATATTGAATCATTCAAAAGTTACAGACGTTTTTCAAAACTGTGCCATTTGGCACAGTTCAAAAACGCATGGGAACAACCTAAGAAAAAAGCTGTGTAATATATTCATTTTTTGTGGTATTGTTACAAAATTTTGAACTCAGCTGGATAACAGTTGGTTCTACATTTCTGTTGCATTTTCCAGCCAGTATCTGAAGCTGTGTGTTATTTGCAAGCATTTGTATAAAAAAAAACACCCAGGCGAAATTTATTTTCTTCAAGTTCAGTATGTTTAGATGACTGTTACTCACTGGCAGGAGCACTTAGAGAGATTAAAACTTAGAGAGATTAAATTCAAAGTGTTTTCTTTTAAATGAGACCCACCCCATGAAGATGCTGCAAAGGGTTGAAGAACAGCTTTTGATTTACTTTGGGTGCGTTATTTTTAGGCGTTTTTAGGGAAATTGACCAGAGTGCAAGGGGTTAATGATGTACCAACTCAGACATACCTTATCGCACATGACATCGATGGTGGTGATGCTAAACCAATAAATCAGCTGTTTTATAGGGTTCCAGCTGAAAAAAGCAAAGTTCTTGATAGAAAAGCAAAATATATGCTGGAGAATGGGATTGCTGAACCATCTGCTTCTCCCTGGGCATCTCCATGCATTTTATTGCCAAAATCAGATAACACCTTTTGTTTTTGTACAGATTTTTTTCAAGGTTAATAGTATCACAAAAATGGATGCATATCCATTGCCACGAATGGATGACTTGATTGACCTTGTTGGTTCTGGAAAATATGTCAGTAAGTTTGATTTGCTTAAAGGGTATTGACAGGTACCATTAACAGCCCGTGCACAAGAAATTGCTTCTTTTGTTACACCATCAAGACTTTTTTCTTGCAAGGTAATGCCCTTTGGTTAATGAAATACTCTTGCGATGTTTCAACCTCTCATGAATCAGGTTGTGGGGGATCTGGAAGGATGTGCAGTGTACTTGGATGATGTGGTTGTCACGTTGAAAGAAGGATCAGCTCACGTGCAGGAAACGACACCAGAGAAGTCACTCACATGACACAAGAGGCTAATATGAACCACAATTTATTAATCCAGAAGAAAAGCGCACTGTTAGTGAAAGACGCCACTCGCCAGAGGAGGATTCAGCCTGTGAGGGGAGATGAGAGCGAATTGGTAAAGGAGGGAGACTGGACTAGGGAAAAATAGGACTACACTCACGTGAGATGAGCAGCGAGCCCAGTAGGGAAGGGCGAACCAGCAGAGAGGTTGCTGGCAGGAGTGGAGCCGGGTGAGGTGTCTGACCAGGTGGAAGAAGGCAGCTGAAGTGGTGGTGAGGATAATGGGGCAGGTGAGCGCACAACAGACCCCGGAGACGCACCATGAAGATGGTAGGAACCTGGAGGAGAAAAGAGGAGAAGAGGAGTTAAATTAAAGTTCCTCAGAAAGCGAGACATAAACTTACTTGCTGTATAGGCAGTATACCCAATGAGCCAGTGCTGGAGTCTTTACAAACTAGTCCTTTTCAGTGCTGGCAGAGAAGAGGCAGCAGGTGCCTTCAGTCATGCAGGTGTGATGATTACCTGTGGAGCCAGGGAAAGTCTTGCAGGAAAGGAGGGGGAGCGCATGCTCACCTTATCATGACAGTGCCCCCCTCCTCGAGGGGCGCCTCCTGGCGGTCCACTGGGCTTGTTGGGGTGTGCCTTGTGAAAGGCCAGGACCATCCCTTTGTCATGGAAGTTGGAACCTGGGATTCAAGACCTTTCTTCTGGGCCGTAGCCCTTCCAGTGGACTAGGTACTGTAGCCCTCGGCCCCAACGGTGGAGATCCAGCATCCTCTGGACAGTGTAGGTGGTCTGGCCGTTGACGACCCGAGGTCGAGGTGGCAGCTTCGGGGGAAGGGGGCATAGAGGGCTGACAGAGAGGGGCTTGATTTTGGAGACATGAAAGGTTGGATGAATACGGAGCGCCGGCGGGAGCTGTAGGACCGTGACGTTGTTAATGACCCGGGAAATGGGGATTGGGCCCAGGAAGTGAGGGGAAAGTTTCCTGGACTCCGTGTTCAGGTGCACCTGGTTCGCCGACAGCCAGATGCGCTGCCTGACAGGATATCTGGGCGCAGGGACCCGCCTGAGGTCCATGTACTGGTGATTCCTTTTGGCAGATCAGAGGAGAGCAGCCTGGGTGGCCTTCCAGAGCCGGCGCCAGTGATAAACGTGAGCCCCCATTGATGGTAAAGCAACTTCCCTCTCCACCATAGGCAAGAGGTGGAAGTATACCCCATGGAAGCCTCGAAGGGAGTAAGACCCGTAGATGCTGAGACTGCTGAATTGTGCGAATACTCCACCCCGGTCAGATGGGTGCTCCAAGTGCACAGGTTGCAGGCTGCTATGCACCTTAGGGCGGCCTCCAGGGATTGGTTGGTGTGCTCAGCCTGCCCGTCACTTTGAGGATGGTGTCCGGATGTAAGGCTGACTGTGGTTCCTAAGGAGCGGCAGAAGGATTTCCCGACCTGGGAGGTGAACTGTGGACGCCGGTTAGACACAATGTCCAGGGGGATGCCGTGCAGATGGATGGCATGGGTGGTTGATAGGTTGGCAGTCTGAGGCGGAGGGTAATTTGGGGAGGGGCACCAGATGGATTGCCTTGGAAAAACGATCCACAAAGGTGAGAATGATGACGTTGCCTTGTGAGGGGGGAAGTCCATAAATAAAGTCCAAGGCGATGTGGGACCAAGGCCGGCTGGGGATAGGTAGTGGGTGGAGGAGGTCAGCAGGGGGTGAGGAGTCGGACTTGTTGTGAGTGCAGACTTGGCAAGCCTTGATGTTGTCCCGGACATCCCTCTGCAGGGTGGGCCACCAGAACACCTGCCGGATGACGTTAATAGTCCGGGAGACTCTAGGGTGGCAGGCGAAATGGCTGGTGTAGCCCCACCGGATGACATCGCTGCGGAGGCCGGCCAGGACAAACAGATGGTCATCAGGGCCCACCTCGGGCTTGGGTTAAGTGGATTGAGCCTCCTGGACCCTCTGCTCAACCTTCCAGGTGACAGCCCCAAGGATGCATGAGGGAGGGAGAAGGGATTGGGGAAGGGGATGAGGGGCTTGGTGGGTCGGGACAAAACTGGCGGAAGAGAGCGTCTGGGTTGGCATTACGGACGCCAGGCCTGTAAGTGATAGTGAGATTGAACCTAATGAAGAATAAGGCCCAGGGGGCCTGCCTGGAGTTGAGTCTGTGGGCCGACTGGAGGTATTCTAAATTTTTGTTGTCGGTCCACACTGTGATGGGATGGACCGCTCCTACCAGCCAATGTCTCCACTCCTCGAGGGCCAATTTAATGGCCAAGAGCTCTCGGACGCCTATGTCGTAATTCCTCTAAGCCGGCATGAGCCACCGAGAGAAATACGTGCAAGGATGGAGCTTCTGATCGGAGGCTGAACACTGCGAGAGGACAGCACCCACCCCCAAGTCAGAAGCATCCACCTCAAGAATAAACTGGAGCTGAGGGTCGACCTGGGCCAAGATGGGGGTGTTAGAGAACAGGCCCTTTAATTTGGAAAAGGCCCATTCGGCTGCCTCAGACCAGGTGAAGAGCACCTTAACTGAAGTCAGCTGAATCAGAGGCTGTGCTACCCCACTGTTGTTTCTAATGAAACGGCAATAAAAATTTGCAATCCCCAGAAGCGTTGGAGCTCCTTGCAGGAGTGGGGCATAGGCCAATCCAGCACAACCTTCACCTTGGCCGTGTCAGCCCTCAGTTCCCCCTCAACTATTATAAAACCAAGAAAAGAAGTGGAGTGGGTGGAAAACTCACATTTCTCATCTTTAACAAAGAGCTGGTTCTCCAGGAGTTGCTGTAACACGGCCCTGATATGGACTGCGTGCTCCTCTGGCATGCGGGGGAACAAAATCAAAATGTCGCCAAGGTAGACAAAAACAAATTGATTTACTATATCGCGGAGGACGTCATTGATCATATGCTGGAAGACAGCGGGGGCACTGGTGAGTCCAAAAGGCATAACAAGGTTCTCAAATTGCCCCAAGTGTGTTTTAAAGGCCGTCTTCTGTTTGTCCCCTTCGTGAATGCGAGCCAGATGGTAGGTGTTACGCAAATCCAATTTAGTGAATACTCACGCGCACTGAAGGAGCTCAAACATGGAGTTGATTAGGGGCAGAGGATATCTGTCTTTGACTGTTATGGCATTTAATTCACAGTAATCTATGCAAGGACACAAGGATCCATCCTTCTTCCCAACAAAAAAGAATCCTGCCCCAAGAGGGGCCGAGGAGGGCCGAATGAGGCCGGCATTCAGGGAGTCTTTGATGTAGCTCTCCATCACCTCCCCCTCCGGCTCAGAAATGCTGTAGAGCTGGCTGGACGCCAGCCGCGCACCCGGGAGGAGGTCTATGGTACAGTTGTAGGAGCGATGAGGAGGCAAAGAAAGCACACTCGACTTGCTAAAGACCTCCCCAAGGTCATGACAGACCTTGGGTATGAGACTGCGGTCCGGCGGTTCTACCGAGGGGTGGAGATGGGCAGCGAGGGTGAACACTCGGCCGAGCTGAGACAGGATGCAAAACAAAAGGGGCTCCAGGAAGAGATGGAATTATTTGCCCAATTTATAATGGAGTTATGCTTCCGGAGCCATGGGGACCCTAGGACCACCGAGTGAGACAGTTTAGGGAGAATGAGGAATGATAGTGTCTCCCGGTGATTCTTGGAAAGGAGGACGGAGACCGGCGGCATGCTTTCGGTAATGGAAGCTACATTAGCACCTGATAAGGTTGTGACATTAAGAGGCGTCGGCAATTTTGTCGTGGGGATGCCTACTTCCTGCACGAGCTGTGCAGAAACAAAATTCTGCTCTGCCCCTGAATCAATTTATGCCATGACTCTCCTCTCAACCCCCGGCAACTGGATGAGGGCCGAAATAGAGAAGGTACCGGGGGGATGAAAAGATTTCCCGCCCGTCAGACCCTGCATGGCGTACTGATAGGCCGCGTCTTTTGGCTTCAGGTGGCACTTAGGCAGTGTGTGCTCCATAGATCCACAGTACATTAATGTGCTGGCTCTCCTCCGCCGCTGGCGCTCCTCCAGAGCCAGATGGGCTCGGCTGAGTACCATAGGTTTGGAGGCAGAGTTGGCTACACCTGAGTCAGCAGCCGGGGTAGGCGCGCACACACTGGGCGGGCCAGAGGAGGTCTTGCGCTCCCTCGCGCGCTTGGGGTATTGGTTGTTTAAACTGATCAATAAGACCATCCAGGGAGGAGGGAACAGTATGAACCGCTAGGTCGTTGCGGAGGTTCTCGTTTAAACCCTGGAGGAAGATGCTGCGTAAGGAAACGTCATTCCAACCAGAGTCCGCCGCAGTGAGCCAAAATTCCACAGAGTAGTCGGCGGCAGACCGACTCCCCTGGTGGAGAGACATGACCTGACTCATTATGTTGCCCTCACTCTGTTGAGGTGAAAGTGCAGTCAAATTCACTTACAAACCTGTCAAAAGAATAACTAGGACCCTCTGGACTGTCGAATGGACTGGGCCCAGTGGAGGGCTCGGTCTCACAGCAGGAGGGTCATGAAGTGAATTTTGGAAGTATCGTTCGGCTACTCTTCGCCCACCTGGCCCAAATAAAGCCAAACATGGCAAAGGAACCCCTTACATTTCCCCACCTCCCCCACGTACGGGGCAGGTAAGGGAACGGAGGTGGTTCAGCACACGGTGGAAGAAGGCGGGACACCAGGTGGAGGGGTAGAGACATATGGGCCAAATGCTCGGCAACCGTGCCCAGCTGCTGCATAAGCATGGCCACCTGCCTCTCAGTGGTAACAAGGCGGTCTAGAGTGAAGTGTTCCGCTGATGCTGCTCCCGCTGAGCTTGCACTCTGGCTGGCTCGTTCTGTCATGTTGAAAGAATGATCAGCTCACGTGCAGGGAACACCACCAGAGAAGTCACTCACATGACACAAGAGGCTAATATGAACCACAGTTTATTAATCCAAAAGAAAAGCGCACTGTTAGCGAAAGATGCCACTCGCCAGAGGAGGACTCAGCCTGCAACATTAAGGGTTCTGATAATGTGATGGCAGATGCTTTGTCTTGAGCTCCCATGTAGTTCCCATGTAGCTGCGGTTTCTGCTTCTTCCCCAGGGTCTGGCAGGAAGCTTACATCAGGATCCTGATGCCATGGGGTGAAGTTAGATGTTTTGTTTTATTGTTGTTTTTTTTGCAGTTCTGATTATAGGATGCAACCAATGCAATATTTTTGTTCTTGGTCTCTCTTTTTTTTTTGGGGGGGGGGGGGGTGACTGGGAGCACCTGGGCCCAATGTGCTGAGCCAGTCTATAAACTCTGACCACCTCCTTGCTTCACTGAGACTCTTCCCATTATCACTCTGGATGTCATTGGACATTACCATCATTTTTGTTTTCTGTACATACTTCATATCCTCAAATTAAACTTGTTAATCTTGATCCCGCTCCTCTCCTCTTCTTTTTTGCCGTGACCACTGAGCCAGTCGTGACTATATAGTAATGTGAAAAAATTTGGACACCCCTTTAAATATTCAGTTCTTTATTAAGAAATATTCACATATCTAGCTCCAACCTCGTTTTTGTTTTTATTTATTTTAGCCCTTTTTTAAGTGGGAATGAATATGGAGGTGTCCTAAAAAAGATGGGGGGGTGTCCTAATTTATTCCTTACTATTTGTTTAGAATTACATTTTACAGAAAATTTGAAAAAGTCTAATTTTTAATAGTTTAGTTGTATTACATGAATCTCCCAGTATTTTTAACATTGATATTAAATATCCATATGTCCAAATATATATATATATAAAAACACAGGCTTACAGGGTGTCCTAATTTTTTCACATGACGCTGTGTGTGTGTGTGTGTGTGTGTGTGTGTGTGTGTGTGTGTGTGTGTGTGTGTGTGTGGGTGGGTGGGTGGGTTCTGAATTATTACCATGTCAGTATTTGTCTTTATGTTGACATGTTCAAATAATGATAAACCTGCAGTTGTAGGAAGCAAACACCTTTGTCCACTCCCATGTTAAGAAAAATATGAAGAATGACCACTTTAAGGACACCCCCCCCACACACACACACACACACAGTCACAAAAATTCACCTTGGATGGAACAGCATTTCACCTTTTCTCCTTCAAAGTCCCAGTACTTTATTTTTTTTACATTGTAAATTCAACGCATCTAGTATCTCACCTTGTACATGCCAGGATTGGACAATTTTTGAGTATAACACCACGCTGCCATTAATAACACCCTTACTCCAAGATGAAGTTAACTGATTAGCTGACAATGATCTGACAAAACCAACCTGAGTTCTTGTAATGATGTAAACCAGCTTCTATAACAGTGTGTTTAAAAAAAAAATCTATTCTTGATTAAAATTAGTGGTAGGCTATATAGAAATGGAGAGCAAGAAAAGAATGGGTGAATATTGGAGAGTCATCAAAGGAAATGATAACAAATGAAAATCATAGAGCCAAATCACAGTGAATGACAGTTGACTCAGAAGCAGCCTCCTCCTGAAAGGGAGGATCTCTAAAAATAGTTATGCGTGCTATTTTAAAAACACAACCCAAGTTGTAAATACAGGTTATATGATGAAGAATGTGATAAAGTGCAGTTTTGCATTTCCATGTAAGCTGTTTTTTTAATTGTTTAATACAGTATGTCACATATTTGCAGCCTGTTTTGGTTATCTGTAGATTTGCACAAAGCCTACAGCTCCAGCACATCATCACTGTTGCTGACCCTTTAGTATAAAAATCTGGGAGCTTTCATTTCTAACCGCTATTTGGCCCAGACTTTTCAATTTGATCTGAACCAAATTATAGATGTGAAACCTCCCACACCACAGTCTGGACCAAAGAGCCAAAATGTAATCCAGCAAAAAAAAAGGTGGTCTCAGTCCAAATCAAAGCGAACCTCCATATGGTTTGTCTCTAGTGTAAAACCAGTTTTTAGAAAGGTTCAGATTTTCAGCCCGGACACAGTTATGGCAGCTGAAAAGCAGGAAAATGAGGCACATTAGCACTCGGGGAGAGAAAGTAACCCAACTGAAATATGGCCTGATGGTGTTATATTAAACAGGAAAAATAAAAATATCAAATTTTACCAGATATTTTAAGAGGGGATGCAACAGAGTACATGAGAGGCTGGAAGAGCCATGCCACTTGGAGATCATCACAGCTGATGAAGAGGACAAATGTCCTTTTAATTAAGATATGGGTAAAATTCTAGCCTCACTAAACTAGTTCACCTCTTAATGTTAGGAGTCTTCCCAGTTTCAAAAAGGGAGATTACCGATGTGCTCAGAGATGCAGAAAACACCTCAAAGGGTGAGTGGCATGGTTGCTAACACCCCAAACTTCATGGCAACAGGGTGAAGGTTCGTCATGTAAAGTTTTTTGGCTTCCCTGGGAGCCGTATTATTACAGTCTATTCACCCATCAGCTGTTGGATGCACAGAGTGTATTAGGTGTGGCCCAGTCCATATTGTTATCACAGCAGCAGGAACTAGGCAAAAAGTGTAAAGAGGCTGGTCTAATTATTCAGAGGTGTGTTTTGGATAATCCAATCCACAACGCTGCTGCACATCCACAGAGGTGCGTTATCTAAAGTGAACCCTGATCATGATGGCTTATTTAAACTGAGTTTTGTGCTGGCCA
This sequence comes from Pholidichthys leucotaenia, assembly GCA_020510985.1. NCBI lineage: Eukaryota > Metazoa > Chordata > Actinopteri > Cichliformes > Pholidichthyidae > Pholidichthys > Pholidichthys leucotaenia. Next base: position 255,010,668 of record CM035849.1, on the reverse strand, counting down.
AAGGACATGCGTGTGAGCGAAAATGCACACAATAGTAACGCTACTTGGCATAAAGCCGGCATTAATTACAGCTGATGCACAGTTAGTTATTTTAGAGAGGACAAATAGGGAAAAGATGACAAACAACTGGGAGAAATAACCAAGCTGAACAGTTTAACATAGTGCACATGGTTGCAACACACAGACATGAATGGATTTGAAACTTCAGGAAAAGAAGACTATTAATGATAAAAACCCAGGCACCATTTTTTCCTCTGTGCAGTTTTTTTATTTAGCGAATGCAAAGTCCTTAAGCCAAGCAGTTGCCTCCTGGTTTGCTGTATGGAGGGTGTGTAATCCTCCTTCCAGTCTTTGGAGCGGGCAAGCCTCTATGATGTGTTCCATAGTTTGCTCCTCTCCACATGCGCACAGTGGGCTAGGGCTACTGCCCCATCTGTGAAGGCTGGCCAAGCAGGGGCCATGTCCAGTCCTGAAGCGATTGAGTGTAGACCACTGTCTCCTTGGGAGGTTGGTGCCCGGGACCTGTTGGTTGGGGTTTATCACCAGCTGTTTGTTTGGGACCTCCTTGGTTTCCCATTCCTCTTGCCAAGCTGTCTGGATGGTAAAGTCAGCTGGGGGAGGGTTTTTCCAAATCGGCCGTCTGGATGAAAGTCGGGCAGTGGGTGGGGTGTAGATATCTGCATGGATTGGTAAGTGAGGAAAATCTTTAACTTTTTGGAGCATCCTTTGAGTTAATGCTGCTCGCCGGATGTGTGGAGGGGCTATGTTTGACAGTACAGAGAGCCAGGGGAGTGGTGTTGAGCGGATTGTTCCAGTTATAGTTCTCATGGTTGAGTTGAGCTGGGTGTCTACATGGTGTGTGTAAGATGACCTGGACCAGACAGGGGCACAATATTCTGCTACAGAGTATGAAAGGGCCAGTGCTGAGGTGCGCAGGGTGGAGACTGCCGCCCCCCATTTTGCACCAGCGAGCTTGCAGAGCAGGTTGTTTCGTACTTTCACCTTAGCAGCCGTCCCCTTTAGATGTTCCTTGAAGGATAAGGTCCTATCAAGGGTCACTCCAAGATAAGTTGGATTTGGGGCATGCTTAAGCTTGAGTCCGCTCAGGTGGATGTTTAGTTCTCTGGCAGCTTTTGCATTGTGGAGATGAAATACACTGGAGACGGTTTTTGCTGGGCTTGGTTTTAGGCGCCAGATTTTGCAGAACTGGTCCAGTTTAGCAAGATCTTCCGTGAGCACCCGTTCCAGTGGTTCAAAGTCTGGTGCTTGGAATGCCAAACAGATGTCGTCTGCATAGATGAATTTGCGGGATTTTGTAGTAGGCAGGTCGTTTATGTAGAGGTTGAACAGAGTTGGAGCTAGAACTGAGCCTTGTGGGAGTCCATTTTTCTGCATTCTCCATGCACTTGTGTTCTGACTGAGGTGGACTCTGAACCTTCGGTTGGTCAGCAGGGTTTTTATAATTGCTGTTGCCCAAGCAGGGATCGCCTTTATAAGTTTCTCTGTGCAGTGAAAAACTTGTTTCATCAAATGATTTGCAATAGTCTATATTGCAGAAAATAGGTGGATAGTTTGTATTTAATTGCCCCCAGATTAATGCATTTAAGAGAAAAACAACAGCTGAGCATGACTTTACTACCCTGGACAGAACATGCACACACTTGAATGGGCAAAAGATCAATAGAAGTAAATGACTGAGGACACAGACATTATAGATAAGTGGATGGAATAATACTTTGCCATAGTAGAGAGGTTTGTAGTTTAAAACCTTCAGACTCACAGGTCCATCCCACTGCCTCTAGCCACCACCTCCACCCTCTCTTAGCCGAACGAGGTGCCGAACTACCGGTCTGTTCAGACCATATAATCCAGACCCGATCACAGAGGCTGCACCAGCCAAGACAGATGGGGATCCTGTCTCTGCACCTCTCCGGAAAGTTGCAGGCTGTTGTGAAAAGTAAAACATGCAGACTCCCTTTTCATTTGTTCATTCATTCATTCATTCATTTCCCTAAAAATAAGCACATTAATTAATGCCTAATACAGTGGTGTGAAAAAGTGTTTGCCCCCTTCCTGATTTCTCATTTTTTTGTACATTTGTCACACTTAAATGTATCAGATCAAACAAATTTAAATATTAGACAAAGACAACACGAGTAAACACAAAATGCAGTTTTTAAATGAAGGTGTTTATTATTAAGGGAAAAAAATCCAAACCTTCATGGCCCTGTGTGAAAAAGCGATTGCCCCCTAAACCTAATAACTGGTTGGGCCGCCCTTAGCAGCAACAACTGCAATCTAGCATTTGCGATAACTGGCAATGAGTCTTTTACACGCTGGAGGAATTTTGTCCCACTCATCTTTACAGAATTGTTGTAATTCAGCCACATTGGAGGGTTTTCGAGCATGAACCACCTTTTTAAGGTCATGCCACAGCATCTCAATCGGATTCAGGTCAGGACTTTGAATAGGCCACTCCAAATTCTTCATTTTGTTTTTCTTAAGCCATTCAGAGGTGGACTTGCTGGTGTGTTTTGGATCATTGTCCTGCTGCAAAACCCAAGTGCGCTTCAACTTGAGGTCACGAACAGATGGCCTGACATTCTCCTTCAGGATTTTTTGGTAGACAGCAGAATTCATGGTTCCATTTACCACAGCAAGTCTTCCAGGTCCTGAAGCAGCAAAACAGACCCACACCATCACACTACCACCACCATATTTTACTCTTGGTTTGATGTTCATTTTCTGAAATGTTGTTACTTTTACAGCGGATGTAATGGGAAACACACCTTCTACAAACTTCATCTTTTGTCTCGTCAGTCCACAAAGTACTTTCCCAAAAGTCTTGGGGATCATCAAGAATTTTTCTGGCAAAACTGAGATGAGCCTTTATGTTCTTTTTGCTCAGCAGTGTTTTTTGTCTTGGATCTCTGCCATGCAGGCCATTTTTGCCCAGTCCCTTTCTTATGGTGGAGTCATGAACACTGACCTTAACTGAGGCAAGTGAGGCCTGCAGTTCTTTGGATGTTGTTGTGGGATCTTTTGTCACCTCTTGGATGAGTCTTCGCTGCACTCTTGGGGTAATTTTGGCTGACTGGCCACTCCTGGGATGGTTCACCACTGTTCCATGTTTTTGCCATTTGTGGATAATGGCTCTCACTGTGGTTCGCAGGAGTCCCAAAGCTTTAGAAATGGCTTTATAACCTTTTCCAGACTGATAGGTCTCAATTACTTTCTCATTTGTTCCTGAATTTCTTTGAATCACAACATGATGTTTAGCTTTTGAGGATCTTTTGGTCTACTTCACTTTGTCAGGCAAGTCCTATTTGAGTGATTTCTTGATTGAGAACAGGTGTGGCAGTAATCAGGCCTGGGTGTAGCTAGAGAAGTTGAACTCAGCTTTCCCAAGATGTGATAAACCACAGTTAATTTATATTTTAACAGGGGGGGCAATCACTTTTTCCACACAGGGCAATGTAGGTTTGGATTTTATTTTTTTTTTTACCCTTAATAATAAACACCATTTAAAAACTGCATTTTGTGTTTACTTGTGGTATGTTTGCTGAATATTTAAATTAGTTTGGTCTGAGACATTTAAGTGTGACAAACATACAAAAAAAAAAGAGAAATCAGGAAGGGGGCAAACACTTCTAAAGGTAAAGCCATCTTTATTGACATTCAATCCATACAGCCAATCATGTACAGTAGAACGAAATTACATTTCTCTTATCTACAATGTTAATCACATCTAGAATCAGAGGGGTCGTTGAAATGCAAGGCACCGCCACAAATTTGGCGGCGCCAATTTTTCACACCACTGTAAGTGATTATAATGAAAATGTGGATGGAATAAAAAAAACTATTAAGTGTACCACCAAGATTCAAAGGCTTTATTATCATGTGCACAGTTAAGAAATGCTACATTTCCTGAGCAATGAAATTCTTACTTTGATCTCCGAACGAATGCCAAATTAAAAGGTACAGAAACATCAATTCTAATAGATCATGACATAATAACACAGTAACTCAATCCTAATACTAATGGATGCTAAAACACACACACCACCACACAATTAGGCAGTTGAGGAATGAAAGTGAAAATTCACTGGATGAACAAAATGCTACTGGTATATTGATATCAGAGATGGTGTGAACCTGAGATGGCATGAACCTGTGTACAGTGTGCAAATGAGCATTGTGCAACAAGTAGTGTATAATTACAAATTATATGATAAGTAGCAGCAGAGATGATATGGACATCAGACAGGTGACACTATATCTATTGTACAGGTGAGCAGTGTGCATATTTAGCAGCCGGTGTGTGAGTTCCTATACGCAAAGCTGTGTTAGAGTTGTGGGAGTTATCTGTTCATGAGTCTGATGGCAGTGGGAGTGAAGGAGTTTTTCAGTCTGGTTGTCCTGCATTTCACACTTCTGTACCTCCAGCCTGAGGGCAGAAGTGTGAACAGTCTGTGTTGGGGATGGGTGGGGTCCCGGAGGATGGTGTCAGCTCTCCTCTGGACTCTGCGGTGCTAGATGCTCTGTAGAGAGGGGAGTCCTGATGATCTTCTCCGCTGTCTTCACCACTCTCTGCAGGCGTTGCACTCCAGGGCAGTAGTGCTGCCATACCACGCAGTGATGCAGTTGATCAGGATGCTCTCGATGATGCAGCTGTAGAAATTGTTGAGGATCCTGGAAGACATGCCAAACTTTTTCAGCCTCCTCAGAAAGTACAGTCGCTGTTGAGCTCTCTTAACCAGCTCTGTGGTGTTGTGTGTCCACTTAAGGTCCTCACTGATGTGGATGCCCAGGTACTTAAAGCTGCTCACCCTCTCCACCTCAAGCTCCCGGATGAACAGTGGCTGATGGGGTCGCCTCCTCCCTTTCCTCAAGTCCACCATCATCTCCTCAGTCTTGTCCGTGTTGAGGGTGAGGTTGTTGTCCTTACACTATGACACCAGGTTGGCCACCTCCCTCCTGTAGTATGCTTCGTCATCACCAGTGATGCATCCTATCACTGCTGTGTCATCCACATACTTCAGGATGATATTGTCCTTGTGGGAGGCAACACAGTCATGGGTGAAGAGGCTGTAGAGGATGGGGCTGAAAACACAACCTTGTGGGACACCTGTGTTTGTGATGATGCTGGCTGAGGTCCTGTTACCCATCCTGACAGACTGGGGCCTGCCAGTTAGAAAGTCCAGTAGCCAGTCACAGAATGTGGGGTGCAGGCCAAGTGAAGACAGTTTGTCGGTGAGTTTGTGGGGGATGACCACATTGAAGGCAGCACTATAGTCGACAAAGAGCATCCTAATGTAAGAGTCTTTATCTTCTAGGTGGGAGAGAGAATAATTGAGTGCTGCAGCGATAGCATCTGAGGTGGCCCTGTTGAGCCGGTAGGCATACTGCAGGGGGTCCAGGGTGCCCAGTATGCTGTTCTGAATGATAGGCAGCACCACTCTCTCAAAGCACTTCATGATAATTGGAGTGAGTGGTACCGGTCTGTAGTCATTCAGACAGGTTGGCGGGCTCCTTTTGGGGAGGGGGATGATGGTTGTCATTTTAAAGCAGGAGGGGACTATGTTCTGGTTGAGGGAGAGGTTGAAGATTGCTGTGAGAATGTCAGTCAGCTCTGCAGCGCATGCTCTGAGGGCCCGCCCAGGTATGTTGTCTGGTCCTGCTGCCTTCAGGGGGTTGATATTCCTCAGTGCTTTGTTTAATTGGCCTGGTGAGACTCTTAGTGGGTGGGTGGGGGGGTGCATGAGTGTGTGTCTCTTCTCTGTGCTGTGGCTGGTGGTCTCGAAGCGGGTGTAAAAGATGTTGAGATTGTCCGGCAACCTGTCTGTCAAGCTAGAAGTGTTGCTGTTGGTCCTCTTGTAGTCTGTGATGTGTTGTAGGCCTTGCCACATGCGCCTCAGGTCAGGAGTGGAGTAGAGGCTGTCCAGCTTTTCTCTGTACTGCCTCTTGGCTGTCATAGCCTTCCTCAGTCCATACTTCGCAGCTTTGTACTCGACCTCACAGCCTGATTTAAATGCATGAGAGCGAGCACGTAGCATCTGACGTACCTGACTGTTGATCCAGGGCTTCAGGTTGGGGAACTTCCTGGCCTGTATAGTGGGTGCAACGGTATCAGTGCACGTGCTGATGTACCCAGTCACGTATTCAGCGTAGTCCTGTATGTTTACAGAAGAGTCCACTTGGGTGACTGCGGCTTTAAACATATCCCAGTCTGTGCAGGCAAAACAGTCTTGCAGGGTGTTCTCAGTCTCTGGAGTCCAGCGCTTAATTTGCTTAATAACTGGGTTTGTTTGTTTCAGGTTTTGTTTGTGGGCTGGGTACATAAGCAGTGAGATGTGATCTGACTGTCCGAAGTGGGGGCGGGGTGCCGCTCTGTAGGCGCCACTTATGTTGGAATAAACATGATCCAATGTGCTTTTATCACGAGTGGGAATGTTCACATGCTGGTAATATCTGGGGAGTATGGTCCATAAATTGCACTGGTTAAAGTCGCCAGCAGCAATAAAAACACCATCAGGATGTTTCGTCTCTGCTGCACTGATGACGTCGTGGAGTTTGCTTAGCGCTACTGTGTAGTTGCTCTGTGGACAGATGTATACAGCGGCCAAAAACACAGCAGTAAATTCCCTCAATAAATAATAGGGATGGCATTTCAGCAGTAAAAACTCCACGTCGGACGAGCAGTGCTTGTAAACGGTTTGTACATCTCCACAGCAGGAGTGGTTTATAAATATACACACGCACCCTCCCATTGTCTTGCCAGAGTCTCCTGTTCTGTCTGCCCGGTGTGTTAAGTGTGTCTGGAGCTGAATAGCGCTCTCCGCGACTCTTTCTGAAAGCTAGGTTTCTCAGAAAATTAGTGCACAACACTCTCTTGTCTCCCGCTGATCTTCAATCCTTGCTCTTAGTTCGTCCAGCTTATTTTCCAAAGACCGAACATTTGCAATTAAGAGACTGGGTAGCGGTGGCTGGCTGGAGCGAGCCTTTATCCTAGCATGTAGCCTTCCTCTCTTGCCTCGCCTTCGGCACCTTTGACCCCGCCTCCAACGCACTCTCTTTGGGTCAGCATGCTCACGCAGTCTCGGTGCTTCAGGGCCTTCCTGGGGGTGCTGATGGTCACCGCAGGAGCGGACGATGCATTGCAGGTCGTGTGGCATTTTTTACCGGAGTGGTGGCTCAGTTGGTAGAGCATCCGCCCCACACCCGGGAGGCAGGGGTTCAAATCCCGGCCGGGTCATGCCGAAGACCATATAAAAGTGGAACTTCCTGCCGTCCAGCTTGGTGCTCAGCAATAATGGAATGAAGGAGGGAAATTTGTGGCAGCGCCTTGCATGGCAGCGACCCTCTGATTCTGCACTTGGGGTGTGTGTGATTAACACAGTAGATAGGTAAAACACAATCTTGTTCTACTGTACATGATTGGTTGTACAGTTGAATGACAATAAGGGTGATTTTTTTTAATTTAATAAAGCCAGTAAACTCCATGTGGCTGCTTGACTTGGGGATATCCAGTAGTATTTGTGGGTTGCATGTTAGCAGTGCATGACCTCCATGCACTGTAGAAAGAACAGCAACTATGCAAAAAAGGAGAAAAGTCAGCATTCAGGAGCTGAACGAGCAAAGACGTTTGCCAACGATGGGTGCCATCTTGCTATCTTGCTTGCACCTGACATGTTGTAATTTTAAAAAAGATGGGTAATGATATTATAATTATTGCAACTTTCTTCATTAAAATAACAAAAAACCCCAGTACATGGTGTGTTTCCTCATGTGCTCCTGTCAGGAGCTGTGCAATTTTGCCCCATCAACAAAAAAAGGTACATACAGGAGCTTGCTTTCCTTACCAGGGATACATTGAAATCTGTGACCCATCAGAATGTGAATTAATCCCTTTTCTCCTCACCATTTAATATTGGGTGCTTGTCCATGTTTTTGTGTGTCATGGATGTAATCACCAAACCAGTATGGACCTCCTCACAACTCCATGCTTGTGAGTGATTCATTCAGCAGCAGTGGCAGCTTGGTTCCAAGGTTGTCATAGCCAGGAGCGGCACTGGGGTTAAGCTCCCAGTGCTCATAAAATGCTCCTTACGGCGTGCGTCTCGAAAAGCCTCTGACAACTAAGTCCAACTCCTAGCCTGCCCGTGTGGTTTAGTCTCTAAGCCCGGCGGAACTGCTTTTACTAATAGGAGAAGGGGCGAGGGCGGATCTCTGGCGCCTTAAAACCAGATGCTTCGGGTAGATGGTGGCTCGTCAACCTGGGAAGGTAGCCCATCTAGGGGAAGGTAAACCCTGATTTCAAACCTCCGCTGCCTTGCGGCACACCCGGTCACGGGAAAGGCTTCGGGAGTCAACCCTGAGGAAAAATCCGGAGTCGGAGCCCCTAAGGCAGTTCTCTGTTGTGCTCAACATCGTTCTCGCAGCTCCTGCGACGGCGCTGGTGCCAAACTGTAGCAGCCCTGCTGTTCCTTTGGATTCATCAGTGACGTGGAGAGGGGGGACATGCTGCATGGGTAACATCTTGTCCTCCATATCTTCCTGCCCAGGCTTGAATCCTACCAACGCCCAACGCTGGAAGGTAGAACACCGGTGCGCATCGGCCTGTTCAGCCACAGGCGGTGCTGTTCCAGCAGAGTAGACGTTTAGGATTCTCTTCCATGGTCATCATAGACCGACGGAGGCCGACAAGTGGCAGCTTGTGGGAGGAGGCAAAGGACACAGAGCTTCCTCAGAAATTTGAGAAGAAAAGGAGAAGAAATGATTCAAACATTGTCGTAATAAATATATTTTATATTATACATATATTATTGTGTAACATGTAGTCATAATCCTGTCAGAAGTTTACAGGAGTTAAAAACGGGCTTGCCACTGTGGGAACATTAATCATCCAATCCGAAATTAGTTTGTTTTTGTAACTAAGGAGGTGAGAATACATTCTGAAATAATTTAGCCAATCAGAAATGAGTTTATATTTGTTGCTATGGAAAATTCACTATCTCCTTGCGTCAAAAAAAAAAATGGAGGCGAACCTCTAACCAATCACAGTCAGTCTTTTGACAACGTCCCTGTATGGCACATTTCAACATGCTGAATACAACAGGTCTTCATATCCAGCAGTATTTATTTGCTACAAGTTTAGGAAACTACAATTTGAACACCAGCTTTGGATAAAAAAAAAAAAAAAGTCCAAGATCTTCCCCTAAACTGGACATTATGAAGAAGTCAGGATGGCGCTGGACGGAGCTCAGAATACTTGGACGAGTGGAGCTAACCCGCTTAGCAACACTAGCCTTGGCTTTGCATTTTGCAACCACTAAATTAAAACTGGATTTGATAACATGAAGATTTATCCAGATCCATGTAAAGACACAGTAACCGGTAAGTTAAAATCTGTTTCTCTCCTGTATGCCGTTTTATTTTTAAGTCTTTAAATGATTGTGGGAAATATGTTTTCACTGGTGCTCAGTTTGACTAATGGGACCAGTAATGAATGAAATCATTTAGATGGGACACCAAAAGCCCACCAAGTGCTCCCAAAAATTCAAATCATTTTATGTTAATATTTAACAAATGGCCATTCTTGAAGTAACTAATGAGACACAACTCCTAAATAATGCATTAAATCATATCAAACAGCACCAAGTGACATTAAGCCAACAAACAGGACACTTTTACAAATACTTGTAACACTTTTATAAATACTTGCAATGCATTCCTTTTAATTTGATGACATTACTTTGGCTTTTTTGTGTCCCATCTGATCCCGTTTGTTGTTGGTGCTGGGGTCAGGATGTGTAGCCATCTTTTCTTGGTCAGATTTTATCATGCTGAGTGAGGCTGGTGTTGTGTTGTCTTGAATAGAGAAGGAGCATCGTTGGTGTTGGTCAGCATAGTGATGTTTTCTTGGGGCTTTGCAAGAGCTGCATTTCATATCTGCAGAGCTAAAGACTCGGGGTCCTTGCAAGTATCGTGTGTGTCACCTGACATGTAAAGCGCCATATAAATCTAATCCATTATTATTATTACATTGTTATAATTTGCCTCCTTGGTGGAATCAACCACGAGCCACTACTGCCCTACAGTATGTTTTAGGTGTTCGAAATAAATACTGTACATTCAAATCTTCTCATAATCTAATATCCTCAAATCATGCCTTTTGTAGTGTTTGGCCCCTCTTTTAGTTCACATGCTTTCTCACCTGGGAGACCACACCATGTTCATCAGATGAACTTGATCAAGATCACCTCTTGTTGCAGGTATTGGTATGGTTATTTTGAGGTCCATCTGAGTGTGATTACCGGACGAAATACAGTGAAATAAAGGAGAAAAACTCTAGTTCAATTAAAATAGTCTAAAGTCGCGCTCCTCAAATAGCGGACCCCGGTCCGCATCAGGACCCAGAGGGTCTTCCATCCGGACGCGAAGCCTTTTTGATACCATTTGGGGGTAAAAAAAAAAAAAAAAAGACACGCTTGTTTCGTTTTGATGTAAGAAAAAAAATGAAACGCCATCATTGTAATGGCTGCTAGCCAGACAGTTAATGGCATAAGGACAGCACTGGAAGGAGTGAGGTCTGAGGTTTCATCAAACCAGGGCAAAATGTCAAGCGAAAGCAGGCAAGGATGAGAACTCACACCGTGCTCTCCACCCCGAGGAGAGAAAGAAAGCAGTCACAGCCACCGCTGGTGTCCGGAGAACCACAACTTGGAAAGGGTGCCCGCATTCTGCCTTTGATAATCAGGGTCTCTGCCCGCTCCACGCCACGGTACCCCACACCATCACACTCCACGGGCCAGCAATCCAAACATGATGCAAAAAACAAAAATCAGAGAGCCACCATCAGACAGCGGTAGGCTTATTTCCAGTTTTTATTAGAAGTCTGATATTTATATGTTAGAAATTCTGTGTTTTTGACTGAAGGACAACGCTACTGTTTGTTTTATTTCACCTTTATGTAATAGATTTGCTTCTCTGTGCTTACCAACGTTGCTGCGTTGCCTTCAGCATTGTGTACACGCATTGAGTGATACCTGTGCTTGTGATCACTCCGTTCAAACAGCAGATCTGACTGATTTTGTGGTAGCCTGACCACTACCACCAACATGGCCTTGCTGCCACTGTTGCTTGAAGACTGCGCCCATCTCTGGTGCAATTACGTGCACTAATGTTCCCCTAATTGCCACTGAAAGTCACTGCCTTCACCCAGCTCCTCCCACAGCAGAACAGCCTGGTGACATGGGCATAAATCAAGGGGGTACGGGGGGGGGGGGGGGGTCTTTAAAATTTGCAGCTTTTCTCATAAATTTGCCCATGCAGCATATTGACACTGCTCCGGACTCCGGCCCACTGGAAAATAACAAATGCGGACCCCTGGCAAAAATATTTGAGGACCCCTGGTCTAAAGTCTATCGGTGTGAAAGCACTCTTTACCTTCCAGTGTAACAAAAACATGAAACAGTGCAGACTTTCAAGTGTGAAAATGCCCTAACAATGTAAATATCTGCAAAAGCACTGAGCTATAAAAAAGCCCCAAGTTCTACAAGCTAAACAGGTGAATGGAGGTGACACTGCAGGAAAGCTTTCCCCACCACAGAGCATTCTGAGCATTGTGCTGCTTTATATTAAAGTCTTCAGCGTGCACTAGCTCAGTTAATATGCAGGGGGGGGGGGGGCTGGATAGTAGGGGAGGCAACCTGAGGAGGCGATAACAGACAGACGGAAAGAAAAAAAATGAATGCCTGACTGCAAATGTGCATCCATCTGCGTGAGCGTGTGCTGAAAGTAAGGAGAGCACGGAGGGCATCTAAAGGAGAATTTCAGGTGAATACAGACAGGAGAGGCAGTTTTGTTGCGTAACGCTTGCTGTAAGCCAGGAATCGGCCTCTTCAAGAAAACCAGCCAAACTTAGTTTGTGTGTGTCGAGATGGAAAGTCAAAAAGCGTGAGGGCATGTAAATGTGACCCACAGATGTGCACATGAAGCTGTGGTTTAAGTGTGTTCTACTGGATACATTTGTGTGGGTGCATTAGTGGATGCATGTAAGGAGATTGATGTGCGTCTGTGTCAGGGGACTGGTATTGAAGAGGAGGAGGAGAGGCTAACAGCATATTAACTACATGAAGAGTAGGTGGGAAGAAGCTTACTGTCTATTTTACAGCAATTAAACACCACAGTGGGTTTCAGCCTATAGTCTGCAGCACCCCACTCTCGCTTTGTGTCTCCCATTTTCATCGCTATATCTTGTAGTCATCGCAGGTCTTTGTCTGTCCATGAATATACCATTGTTTCATTTTCCGCTGCATGTAACCCTAACTCACCCACGACCTCCACCATTTTATAGTGACAATTGTGCTTTTGATTCCTTGGTTTAGGACAATGGCTTGGAATTGTTTTGTTTTTTTTCCCCTCACCTCTTCATCCAGGTGTTACAACCAACATCTGGGACATCACAACTGGACCTCATCATCCAGCACCATGCGCAGTATATTTCTGTAATTTGTAGTATTCTTTCGCATTCACTCACTCTCATTTACTCACTCTCACTTACTCGATATCTCACTCACTCACTCACTCAAACTAACTTACCTTGCAAGGCTGCTAGCATTGTGTTAACATAATACTAAAAATAATAAGCTAATATTGTGGGGAATCCACTCAGTATGTTTTCCACTCAGACGGAAGGACAAGGGGAATCGTCATGGGGGGTTAGTGTGTTGATGCAGGGGTTGGTGTGTTGATGAGAGCAGTGACAAAGAGAATGGGAATTGCAAAGGCTTTCATGTTAATGCGGCACCACAGGTGACTGAGCGAGTTGTATGATATAAAAGGTGAGGTGCCTGCGACCTGTTAGTCTTTTTGATGCTTGTGATTCTGAGGAATGTGAGAGAGAGAAATTAATAAAGCCTGCTCTGCCCTAGACCGCTCTGCCTGATTATTCCTTTCTCCACACTATTACCGTCAAAAACCAAAGTGCTGCTGTTTGGGAATCAGGTATGGGTGTACTTCGTAGATTGTCGAATACATTGCAGTCTTGCATTTTATCTCATGCTGCCGCATCAAGAGATGTTTCAACTCGTGTTTACCATACACCGTGCTACTCATGTTTACCATGCACTTCCACCATAATCCCATGGTAGCGATGGTGTCATGGCGTTGCTTGGTAACAGCAGCATGTGATGTCATGACGCATGCGTTTATTAAAAAAAAAGAACTGCAGCATTGATAAGAGGAATTGATAACATTAGCGACATACAATTCCGGGGGATCAAAGAATTTAGATCCGGTTCCCAACAGGAAGCAGTTCTCAATTCCCATCCCTACTGATGGAGCAGCCATCATGGTCGGGCACACCAAAGGCTTCATTAGCAGATTGAGAGCCACCCAGACACACACACTGCTTTTTGCACTGCGAGGGGCGCATTGCTAAGACTTTGCCAGCAGACCTAGCTCCTGTGTTGAGGATGTTGTGTAGATGATAACTTTTGTAAAGGCAAGACCTTTGAAAAGCCCCATATTTATATCTTTATGTGAGGAAGTGAGAGCAGAGCATAAAACCTTATTCCTCCATACTGAGGCCCAATGACTGTCTCGCAGTAGTTCTGGCCCATGTGCATAAATTTCGAGGGAAGGTATTTTTAACTGATGAAAGGTGCGATGATGCAAAACTGCTTGAAAGTGATGAGTGGTGTGGAAAGCTGGCATACCTGGCAGATACTTCAGCATCTGAATGAACTGAACACACAGATGCAAGGCAAAGATGAAAACCTGCTCCCAAGCACAGACAATAAATGTATTCCATTCAAAAGTACACCTCTGGCAAAAACATCTGGAAAGTGTCAACTTTCATATGTTCCTGCCAAGATATCAGCTTTGCATTCATCTAAACAGACCCAAGTTTCACACAGAGTGAGTATAAATGGTAACTAACTACAAGGCTAAATTGTCATTACATATGCTGTAATGGGCTACAAGGTCTCATTTTGTAACAGTTTTGGCTGATGGGGTTCCTCAAGATGTTAATAATTTAAACAGGGTTCCTTGGCTCACAGAAGGTTTAAAAACACCCTCTAACTCCTAGTATTAAGGTGCCTTCACACCAAACGCAAACAGGCAGCGCAAATGCATACAAAATCAATGGAAAGAGGAGAGCACACACGAAATCACGCATTCATGTCCAAGGGATAGTGCTGGCTTTGAGATTCTGCCATCACAGGAGTAAACGTATCAACACTGGAGAGTAAACTAGTTTGGAAATGAGACTGACACTCACCTGGAGACAGAAGGACCAGGAGCTCTTCAGCTGAATCGGGATGTCCGAGTTATTTACCCATGGATTCGTGCCACGGGCGTGCTAACAAGGCTAGCAAACTAGCAATGGAAACACCCTCCATCTTGTGAAGTTTGGAGACAGGGACAACTTTTTCCAGGTGAGCCGCCGTCACATAATGTAAACCTAAGCATGATGTTCTTTTGGGGATTTCCACAGTAGGTTGAACACTGTTGCACAAGTTATAAAGGCAACTTTGCTTGTCTGCATCTCACTCAGATGGTAAATTCATGTCTATTCATGTGTGTGCATTGCGTTATAATGAAATCTTACTATGTGAGAAATTTGCCTGTTCGCATTTGGTGTGAAGGCACCTTTAGTGTGTGTGAGAGAGAATCATTTTGCTCTAAGTTCTCTCCATTAGCTTGTACATGTAAGAATAATAATAGATTAGATTTATATGGAGCTTTACATGTCAAGTGACATCTCAAAGTGCTTACAGTGAGTCCATTATTCATTCACTCCAGACAGACATTGGTAGTGGTAAGCTACTACTGTAGCCACAGCTGCCTTGGGGCAGACTGACGGAAACGTGGCTGCCAGTCTGCACCAATAGTTTCTCTGACCACTACCAAATGTCCCCACCACATGTCCCCACACCTCATCTCATTATTATCTTAGAAATTAACATTGATGTGGCAATTAGGAGTCTGTAAACCCACACCTCTGCCTGTTATGGTTAAATAAGCTAGCTATTATGTTATCATACCCTATAATGTTAATGGGATAGAAAAAAAAAGAGCAGCAAAATGCAGGAAGATAATGCAGTCATGATGGTGGAACTGATGATGTATGTTTTTGTGTATTTACAAAAAAATGTTGCTTACGTTGGATAGGTTTATCCGTGCTTGATTTTTTTTTTGACTAGTGTGCTGTCTAAATAGAAATGATCCCTTTGCATTTATGTTTTAAAGGCAAAGTATGAAATTACCGTAACCATGGTTCAAGAAAACCAAAGAATGTGCTGTTCATTCACTGTAAATGTTATTTTACCTCCTAGTTCACCTTTTACCTCCTGGATGGATGGATTGATGTGATGTTTGTCTATGAACCATATCAGGTACTTGAGCTGTCAAAGATTTTGTCAGGGTGAAGACAAAATACATTTATCAGTAGAGATGGGATTGATAAGATTTTGTCAATATCAACGGCATTGTCAATTTTGCTTTTCAATCGATTCCCTTATCAATTCAATATTTTTATTATGCTTCTTCCTTCAAAAATATATGATCAAATATAAAAACTGTAAACATGCTTTCCTTAGAAAAATGGGCATTTATGCCCTTTAACATTTGTAATGTTTAAATGCTGAAAAGCAATATAGATAAAAGCTGCATTAATGGAATACTGAAGTGATTAGGCACAACTACACAATTATGTTATTTTAGCAATCACAAAATACATGCTGTACTTGGGTGTAATTTTTGCATGTTTATATATATATATATATATATATATACAGTATATATATACTGTATATATATATATATATACACTAACTAACCTGCACTTATATAGCGCTTTTCTAGTCACAAAGACCACTCAAAGCGCTTTCACTAGTACTAACCCTCTATTCTAAGGGCCTATAGAAAACAGATATCTAGGGTCAATTTAGAACAGCCAGTTAACCTAACATGCATGTCTTTGGATTGTGGGAGGAAACCGGAGCCCCCGGAGTAAACCCACGCAGCACAGGGAGAACATGCAAACTCCACACAGAAAGGTTCCAACCCCAGCCGCCCTGGGGATTCGAACCAGGAACCTTCTAGCTATAAGGCAACAGTGCTAACCACTGCACCATCGTGCTGCCCATTACACGCACTAGAAAAGGATCTTCAGTTCCAGAAACAAGGAGGAGTTGAAGACTGTACAGAGGGAGTTGAGGAGGAAGATCAGAGAGGGGAAGAACAACTACGGGAAGAAGATGAAGGTCAAGCTGCAGCAGAGCAACATCAGCAATATCTTTAGAAGCCTCAAAACCATCTCTGGGCACCAGGATACCTCCTCCAAGGCCGTGGGGGATAGGGAGTGGATGAACGACCTGAACCTGTTCTTCAACAGATTTGACCAACCACCCTCTCCTTCCCTTGCCTTCCAAACCCTGGTGCCTCCACCTTTTCATCTACTCTCCCTGTCGACTGCCCCTCCTCCACCCCCCCTTACATCCCCCAGCTCTCAGTGCACATCCCCAGCTGTTTTTCCCCCCATAGACCCAACAACCCCCTCTCCCAGCACACAGCCCCCCTACCCCAGTCTGTCCCTCACTAAGACCCAGGTGAGATCTGCGCTGAAGAAGATCAAGGTGAGGAAGGTTGCAGGTCGAGATGACATCAGCTTGAGGCTCCTCAAATCCTGTGCATACCAGCTGTGCGGGATCGAGGAGCACATCTTCAGTCTGAGCCTGAAGCTAGGGAGGGTACCACAGCTGTGGAAAACATCCTGCATGGTGCCATTCCGAAGACTCCGCACCCCAAGGACCTCAACAGCTACAGACCAGTGGCCCTCATATCACACCTAATGAAGACCCTGGAGAGGCTGCTCCTCGCCCACCTCCACCTCCTGGTGATACCAGCGATTGACCCACTTCAATTTGCCTACCAGTATGGCGTTGGGGTGGAGGATGCAGTGATTTTCCTCGTACATCGTTTCCTGTCTCACCTGGAGAAGCCTGGTAGCACTGTGAAAATCATGTTCTTTGATTTCGCCAGTGCTTTCAACACCATCCAGCCAGTGATCCTGAGGGACAAGCTGCTGTGTGCAGGGGTGGACCAGCACCTGTCATCCTGGATCCTAGACTACCTCACAGACCGGGCACAGTTTGTGAGGACCCAGGACTTTATGTCTGACACCATCATCTGCAGTACGGGGCCCCAGGGAACAATTCTGGCTCCCTTCCTGTTCACCCTCTACACTGCTGAATTTTCACACAACACACCACACTGCCATCTTCAGAAGCTCTCTGATGGCTCTGTAATCGTCTGCTTCATCTGTGATGGGGATGACACGGTGTACAGAGGACTGATCCAGGACTTTGTGGACTGGTGCCTGCAAAACTGCCTCCAGATCAATGCGGGGAAGACCAAGGAACTAGTGGTGGACTGTCGCAGGCGTGGCCAACCCCCCACAGCACCAGTAAACATGCAGGAAACAGACATTGCGATTGTGACATCTTACAAGTACCTGGGTGTTCACCTAGACAATAAACTGGACTCGACACACCACACCAACATGCTCTACAAGAAGGGGCAGCGCAGGCTATTCCTCCTGAGGATACTCAGGTCTTTTGGAGAGCAGGGGGAACTCCTGAAGACCTTCTACAATTCTGTGGTGGCATCAGCCATCACATATGGAGTGGTCTGCTGGGGCAGCAGCAACACGGCAGCTGACAGGAAGAGACTGAACAGGCTGAACAAAAAACCCAGCTCTGTTCTGGGGCAATGCCTTGATCCAGTAGAGGAGATAGGAGAGAGAAGGATGGTGGCTAAGCTGTCATCTTTGCTGGAGTTCAAGTCCCACCCCATTTGAGACATGCTGAACACACTGAGGAGCTCATTTAGTGGCAGACTGTGCCATCCTAGGTGCTCGAGGGAGAGGTTCCGCAGGTCCTTCCTACCTGCTGCTGTCAAACTTTATAATCTAATCTGTGCTGCTCATAGAGATCGTACATAACACCACTACTTTGCACAGTAGGGATTGTTCCCTTCCTGTACATTACTACTACAATTACAATTATTATTGAAGGTGGCAACAACACTGTTCATTCAACTGTGAGATATACTGTCTGGATTTATATTGCCAGGTAATTTAAATTAACTGTAACTAGTGCATGCCCGTAGAAAGCAACTATTCGTGTCTGAAACAGGTAGCCCAATCAGGCCTTACAGGCCCAAATGTAGGCTGTATTTGAAAGTGGAATACAGAGGTGAAGCCTATATGTAGGCAATCACACGCATATAGACTTTGACAAATACGAAAGGGACTGAACTGAGATTTGTTTGATTGTGTGAATATTAATTACAGTATTATTGAAAATGAATGGGCAATCCAATATTAGCCACTGTTTAAGAACCACTTGTTTATTTTTTGTCAGATCACTTACTTGAGGTTAAAACTCGGGCTGCACGGTGGCGCAGTGGTTAGCACTGCGGCAGCACAGTTTACCCTTGGCCGGGGGATTGTGGGGATCGTGGGATCGTGGGTTCGATCCCAGCCCCCGACCAACAGTGATCTGTGTGGAGTTTGCATGTTCTCCCCGTGTTGCGTGGGTTTACTCCGGGATTTCTCCGGTTTCCTCCCACATGCCAAAAACATGCATGTTAGGTTAATTGGCTGTTCTAAATTGTCCCTAGATATCTGTTTCCTATGGGCCCTTAGAATAGAGGGTTAGTATTAATGAAAGTGCTTTGAGTGGTCTTTGTGACTAGAAAAGCGCTATATAAGTGTAGGTTAGTTAGTTAGTTAGTTAGTTACTTGTGTGATCTTTTATGACTTATATTCATAATAGTGTTGTGGTGATGGGATTTTACTGTGAAGTGTGGTTTGATGACACTGCCTTCCGATTGCATCATCACATCGCCATATAATAGGGAGCGTCCACCATTAGGGTGTCTCTTGCCCGGACGACTCTATAGATAGCTGTATACTGTGTGTTGCAACCAGTTCCTTATTAAAGCTCAGTTCCAGTGCAACCTTCTCGTCCATCTAATTTCATGCCAGGTTTGTGGACATAACATTTGGTGACTGAGGATTAACTCATGGAGGCATGCATTACACCACTGCAGCCTTTCCTGGAGCTCCCCGGCAAACCACCAGTTCCATGGCCTCACTGGCCATGGAACATATGGATCTAACATAGTACACACAGACACCAGAACCAGACAAGGGATAAACACAGAAGACAGGGGACTCAGGGAAACACAGGGCAATAAATGAAAAATAACACATGGTCACAGAAAAACAATAATTGCACATACAGTAAAGTGTGGACTTGAGCCTAAGCTCAAGCCCAAACTATGACAGCCACCTCCTGCCCCCCCTAAGGATGGATTCAAGACACGCTTAAAACAAAAACCAATAAACATCACAAGTAGGGCAGGGGAAAGAGGCATGGTGGGAAAAAAAACAAGTAACACAGATACTACAAACTCAGGAGGTGACCACAACACAGGAATTTCAAAATCAGGAGAAAGCAACATGACACCTCAGAAGCTGACATGAAAACTCAACCCCCAGAAGCTGGCATGGGGAATCCTAAAACTCTGCAAGTGGCAACATGGATAATTTAACCTCAGGCTGTAACAACATGGATAATTTAACCTCAGGCTGTCACAGCAAAGAAACCTCAAACCCAGGAGATGTTATACACGCCCTAACCTCAGACGGAAACAGGAGCTCCAGGCCAAGAAAACAACACAGGAGCTATAGACTCAGAAAACAATACGGGGGCTCTTGGCTCAGAAGCCAACACGGGGGCTCTCGTCTGAGATGAGGTCTTCAATGGTTTTCACTGCCCACACCTGATCCTCATTTAGCCCCATGCTCCCAAAGTCCATGCCTGCTGAATCCTTCCTAGGTGGCATCATTCTGTCATGAACCCCTCCGGCGGGCACAGGTGATGGACTGAGAAAACATGTGGAACTCAGGCATAACATGATTACGCCTGATTTTGTGTGTCCACAAAACGCTTTGTCACCCGACCGCCCTGAGCATTTTTTTTCTTCAGCGTTTGTGCATGATGCTGTGGGGGGGGGGGGGGGGGGAGTCTGTGTCCTGTGTCCCAGCAGCAGCTTGTCTCTCTCATCTCAACACTTCCACTTTCCTATGGTCAGACTTTCTTCTGATTTTTTAATAACAGTCTCTAAATAACAATGGACAGGAAACGTGTTTTAGCATCTCTGGATGTGAAATATGAGGACACGGAAAGCAGGAGTCTTATGTCTGACATTGACAAGCTCAGCTGTAGTCTCTGAAAAGTTAAACTTTTTTCAGCTCTGAGCGCCGCAACAAAAAAAGGTCAACGCCGAGAGCGTCTCAGCGCTGTGGGCGCTTAGCGCTGTAAACACTGGACTACATGGAAAATAGCTACCCAGAGCTGAAAAAATGCATTTGGTGGAGACGCAGCCTTATTAACAGAAAACTAAGGAGCAAACAATTAGCATGAGGGCTGGAGAAATAACTCAAATACAAATTGAACAAAACTTACAGTAAGTCGGGATTCAAAGTAACCGGCAGGAACAAGCACACACAATGTTAATGACACCACACTTGACACAGACAGCAATAGACACTGGCTTCGACTTGGGGCTAAACCCAAAGCCCCGGTTGGTACTTCTCACACTCAATGTGCGCCGTGGACCTTGGTTGGACCAGCTGGCAGTCATCATCGGTCTGCCAGACAGAGTCATGCCTCTTCTCTTCCCCTGCTCCTGGAAAATAAATTTGACATCCTTTCTCTGGAGGATTTTCCCCACCTGGACGCTGGCCGTCCGCCCGTGGCTGCCGCTCCTCCTCCTTCCTCTCCCTCAGCGGCGGCTCAGGTCTGCAAACCCCGGATTAAGACTACTCTAGGTGTGCCAAATTACACACCAGCTCCAAATAGAAGAGAGCGCATCACCCCGCCTTCACAACAACAACACCCTCGACAAAATTATTCTCCACAACAGAATCCACCGACTAAACCCCCCCAGACGACGCTGGTAATAGGTGACTCGATTATGAGGAACGTCAGAAGCAGGTACTGTACCACTCGATTTTTTCCTGGGGCTAGAGTCTCTGACATTGAGTCTCTTATCCCTGACCTGCTAAATGAATCCCCCCACATTCAAACTGTCATAGTATATGTTGGATGCAATAACATCCCAGTTGAAGCGTCAGAGATTTTAAAGAGTGACTTCAGGAGCCTTCAGGAGCCTTCTGTCCACTCTTATGAACTGTGGCAGACGTGTGTTTATCTCTGGGCCTTTGGCACCTCTCAGACGAGGCTGCAATTATTTCAGCAGAACTCTTAGTCTTAATACTTGGTTGTGTTTTACTTGTCCTATTTTTAACATTGGTTTTGTAGACAATTTTAACTTGTTTTGGAACCGCCCATCACTTATGAGGCCTGATGGCCTCCACCCAAATAGACTTGGTGCACGTGTTTTAAGAGACAATCTATTCCATTCAGTGGTTTTTGGTACAGTGACTGAAAATTGGTGTGTTTACTCACTCTGAAGCTCTTGGGTCTGCCAATCAGCCCTTTTTTGGTTCTGTTTCCACTTCCCATATTAATCCCATTAATCCAAATAATCTTCACTATTTGGATCAGCCTTCGATTTATAACCCTACAGAGATTGTGTCTGTCTCCCGTTACCCAAAATATTATAACCCAAGACAAATACAATACAACCTGATAAATACACGTCTTTCTGCAGCTCCTCCTCATCCACCCCCCCCCCCCAAACTGTGCCCCTGTCTTCTTCTCTGCTCCCCCCAAAGTTAATAAAAAAAGTTAATAAAAATAGAATGCATAAACATCCCAAAGTGATTAAACAAAATGTTGGTAAAATTCAAATCAAACATCAAGTCTCTAAATTTAATAATTTGGCCTCTGTTCCTCCCCAAAATTTAAAAATTAAATGTGGTCTATTAAATATTAGGTCTCTAACTCCCAAGTCTCTTCTAGTCCATGATCTATTAATCGATCATCAGATGGATTTATTATCCCTCACAGAGACTTGGCTTGGGCAAGATGATTATGTTGGTTTGAATGAATCAACTCCCTCTGGTTATTTAAACTATCATAACCCCAGAGATTCTGGTCGTGAAGGTGGAGTGGCGGCAATTTTCCATTCTAAATTACTAGTTAATGTCAAGCAAAAATCATGTTTTAATTCCTTTGAGGGCCTGGTCCTCAGTGTGGGGCATGTTGGCTATCTTGGCTTGAACCCAGTTCTCTTTGCCATAGTTTACCATCCTCCCTTGGCCTACTCAGAGTTCCTATCCGAATTTGCTGAATTTTTAGCCGATTTAGTGCTGAAATCAGAATAATTATAGTAGGGGATTTTAATATACATGTTGATGTAGATAGTGACTGTCTTAATAAGGCATTCAATTCAATTTTAGACTCAATAGGGTTTTCCCAGAAAGTAGAAAATTTTACCCATTATCCCCACCATACACTGGACCTTGTTTTGACTTATGGTATAGATATAGAAAATCTGGTAGCGTCTCCTCATAATCCTGTACTGTCAGACCATTGTCTGTTAACCTTTGATTTCACTATTTCTGATTATTTGACTCTTAAAGAAAAATACTACTACAGCAGATGTCTTTCAGATGATGTTGTTACCAAATTTTTGCAGATTGTCTCCTCTGTGCCATGGGTCAACACGGCTGAGGTAGGGGGTGGGGAGCCTGCTCCTTTCGTGATTGATAGCATGGTAGATATTGTTACAGCCTCTCTGCATTGGACTCTAGATTTGGTAGCCCCTTTAAAAACGAAAAAGTCTAACCAGAGATTTCTAATCCCTTGGTTTAACTCAGAAACTCGTAGCTTAAAACAGAAGACTTGTCAATTGGAAAGTTTAATGGTGTTCTACTAATTTAGATGAATTCTATTTAGCATGGAGAAATCATCTCTTAATTTATAAAAAAATCTCTTAGAAAAGCTAGATCAAGTTATTATTCTGCATTAATAGAAGTGAATAAGAATAACCTCAGGTTTCTTTTCAACACTATAGCCAGGCTGACAAAGAGTCAGGACTCGGTCAATCCTCGCATCCCTCCTGAGCTTTCTAGTCAGGACTTTCTGAACTTTTTCAATCATAAAATTTTATCTATTAGAGATAAAATCAGTCAGATTCTTCCTACCCTAAACTCAAGTACATTAACTACTACAACTCCCTCAATTGATATATGTTTAGATAAGTTTACTCCAATCGACCTCTTAGAGTTGGATAAAATAATCTCCTCATCTCAGCCTTCATCTTGTCTTTTGGACCCTATTCCTACCAGGTTATTTAAAATTGTCTTCCCAATTATTGGTAGCTGTATTCTTCATATAATTAATTCTTCTTTAACTCTGGGTGATGTACCACTGGCTTTTAAAATTGCTGTAATTAAACCCTTACTCAAAAAGCCGACGCTCGATCCAGGAGTTTTGGCTAACTATCGACCAATCTCTAATCTGTCTTTCATTTCAAAAATCTTAGAAAGAGTTGTTGCCGTGCAATTGTTTGACCACTTGCAGGGAGTTGGTTTGTTTGAGGAGTTTCAATCTGGGTTCAGAGTTCATCATTGAAACTGCCTTAGTGAAGGTCACTAATGACCTCCTTATCGCATCTGATAATGGACTTGTTTCTGTTCTTGTCCTTTTAGATCTTAGTGCAACCTTTGACACTATCGATCATGCCATTCTACGTGATAGATTAGAACACTATGTTGGATTAAATGGAACTCCGCTGCAGTGATTAAGATCTTATTTGTCCGATAGATTTCAGTTTGTTCACATCAATGATGAATTTTCTTCCAACTCTAAACTTAGTCACGGAGTTCCACAGGGATCTGTGTTAGGCCCTACTCTTTTTAGTTTATATATGCTTCCGTTAGGCAATATCATTAGAAAGCACTGAATACATTTTCATTGTTATGCAGACGACACACAACTATACCTGTCAATGAAGCCCGATGATTGTAATCAGTTAGCCAAGTTAGATGCCTGTCTTAAGGAAATCAAAGCCTGGATGACTTGTAATTTTCTGCTATTAAACTCAGATAAGCCTGAAGTCATTCTTGTTGGCCCAAAACACCTTAGAAATTCCTTTCCAAATCATGCTCTTAATTTAGATGCCGCCACTCTCACTCTGAATAGTTCTGTGAGGAACCTTTGAGTTATTTTTGATCAAGATCTGTCCTTTAATTCACATATTAAATTTGTTTCTAAGACTGCCTTCTATCATCTGCGCAATATTGCCAAGATTAGGATCCACGCCTTTGTCAGCTCTCGATTAGATTATTGTAACTCATTATTATCAGGTTGTCCTAAAATATCCTTGAAAAATCTTCAGTTGATCCAAAATGCTGCTGCAAGAGTTCTAACTGGTTCTAGAAAAAGAGATCATATCTCCCCGGTTCTGTCCTCCCTTCATTGGCTTTCCATAGAGTTTAGAATTAAGTTTAAAATCCTTCTTCTCACTTTCAAAGCTCTTAATAATCAGGCCCCCTTATATATAAAAGATCTGATATTACCTTACCATCCTAATAGAGCACTATGCTCCCAAAATGCTGGATTAACTTGTAATGCCCAGAATCTCCAAAAGTACATTGGGAGGCAGAGCCTTCTGCTATCAAGCTCTTTCTCTGTGGAACCAGTTACCATTCTGGGTCCCGGAGTCAGACTCGGGCTCTGTTTTTAAGAACAGGGTAAAATCCTTCCTTTTCAATATAGCCTACGATTAGGGAGGGATTTTGTGTCTCTTAACCCCGCTTCTGTTTTATGTCTGTCCTCTTCATCCTCTCTATCCCCTCACCCCCAGCCTGTCACAGCAGATGACTGCCCCTCCCTGAGCCTGGTTCTGCTAGAGGTTTCTTCCTGTTAAATGGGAGTTTTTCCTCTCCACCGTCGCTAAGTGCTTGTTCACATGGGATCGTCTGATTGCTGGGTCTTTCTGAAATTGTGGGGTTTTCTCTTCATTTTGTAGCACTATGAGATGACTTCTGTTGTGATGTGGTGCTATATAAATAAAGCTGAATTGAATTAATGATCTGTTATTTATTAAGCACTCTGTGCTACACTTTTTGTATGAAAAGTGCATAAATAAAGCTCTGACTGATTGATAAATTGATCTGATCTGACAACACATCTGCATATCTGGTCAAGCTTGGAGTAAAGCCTGATTACGTGTACGTGTCAAAAGGTATGACTTCAGCACACTACACCATATGAAGGCTGAAAAGTAGATTCTTTGATGGAACTGAATAATTAAATAATGTGCAGGTCAATTTGTTTTACATTACACTGATGCTCGGTTGACTTAAAACCAAGCAAACAAAAATGATCCTGTCTGCTACTGCCTTAAAGGTGCAATGGACAATATTTTCATGAAAAAAACATGAAAAAATACATCAGCAAAGTGTTTAGAAACGTGCACAGTGTAAGTCCTGATGTTCTTCTAAAAATTAGTATACTGATGAAAAAAATATTTTTTTTACAGGTCGAAAATAATATAAATATTTACATCCAGCAGCTGGAGGAAGGCAAACATAGAAGCTCAGTGAGGATGTCACAGCCATTAGCATTTGCTAGCTTCAGATTATGCATCATCTTCTATTTGGTTGTTGGGTTGCCAAGTAGTGAATTATTCAGCTAAATACCTGAGTCTCAAGGCAGACATCAGTTTCCCAATTGTTCCCACGTATGGCACGACAAACAAAGGAGCAGGATAAGTATCAATTCTGCTTTTGATGGTTGATGTCTGCTGAAGAGTCTCAAAGGGCTGAAAAGTCATGCAGAGGTCACCACTTTTCTTTTGATAGGTGAGGTAACCAGTATGATGCTAACTAGCTCATTTATCTTCTACTGTTAATCTGGTGGTTGGGGTCACGGGGCGGAGGGGGGGAATACCCAGTCGGTGCATCATGACATGCACTACACAAAGAGCAGAGATAAACAAACCTATCATCTGGTCAGTCACTGCAACAGATACTGGAGTCAGTTTGTCTTGGCCTGTCCTTGCCACTGGTAATACCTCTATCTGCCAAGAATGTGCCACTAGTCCAGCAAAAGCTAGCAGTACTCAAATACTTTGCAAGCAGTTTCTATGTACCAACTAAATTTTGTTTCTGACATGTTCATATTATAATTATGAGTGTATGATAAGATCAGCCAATATGGTGTGGAATAGACCCCACTAACTGCTCCTTACCAAGCTGACATGTATGACAGGTTCATTATATGATAAACATTTGCATCTATGAATGTAACAGCACATACTAATTGTGCAGCAGTCGTGTTTTACATAAAGTTTATGAAAAATTATCAGCTTTGATGTGCAGCTGCTCAGTCTAATAATTTGGTGTACAGTGAAAGAAGTTACAGTTGTTTATTGTTATTACAGTTTAAGATAGTAATGCAAAACTTTATTGATCACCATGGTGGAAATTGAGGTGAAAAAATAGTTAAAGTTCTAATAGCAGAATAAAAGTCCTAATTTATTTTCTTACAAACTAATGTTACTGCACAGCATTAGCCACAGGATTTTTGAGTACTTGACGCAGCTGTAATTATGTATGTAGAAATTTATGTCAGATTTTTGACCATCCAAGTAATGAACCATAACATTTTTTTTCACCCTCTGTAAGGATTTCCTCCATTTTGAGGTAAATAAGCACAGATGGGTGTTTGGACAATGTCATCATGACGCAGCAAAGAAGAGCTCCACCAAACAGTGACTGGAGAGAGGGTCAACAGCTTCTGTAGCCCTCACTGATGTGATGGACCCGTGGGAGTTAACCCCTTGCACTCTGGTCAATTTTCCTAAAAACGCCAAAAAATAATGTGCCCAAAGTAAATCGAAAGCTGTTCTTCAACCCTTCGCAGCATCTTCATGGGGTTGGTCTCATTTAAAAGAAAACACTTTGAATTTTTTGGCAAAAAAACATGATCTCTCTAAGTGCTCCGGCCACTGAGTTACAGTCATCTAAACATAGTGAACTTGAAGAAAATAAATTTGGCCTGGGTGTTTTTTTGGATACAAATGCTAGCAAATAACAAACAGCTTCAGATCCGGGCTGGAAAATGCAACAGAAATGTAGAACCAAGTGTTATCCAGCTGAGGTCCAAATTTTGTAACAATACCACAAAAAATGAATATATTACACAGCTTTTTCCTCAGGTAGTTCCCAGGCGTTTTGGAGCTGTGCCAAATTGTGCCAAATGGCACAGTTTGGAAAAACGTCTGTAACTTTTGAACGATTCAATATAGAAGCTTCATTTTGGGCTCTAATGAAAGGTGACACTCAGGGCTGTCTGTGTGTGTGTGGGGGGGGGATTTGTCCCCCCCCCGCTCGCTACAGAGGATGGACTTCGGCCATCGCTACACAACGGATTAGCCTCATGTGGTGATGTGAGACAGCAGCGCAATCACCGCGGCCCCCCCCCCTCGCTGCAGAAGAATAGCGGGGGTGGGGGGGCGTTCACAGTCTGTACGCGGCGAACAACCCCTTGTACAGCAGCGCATGAACTGCGCCGCGAAGCACAGTTGTAATTTACCGATCGGTCAAAAGTCATTTTTGATTACAATTTTCAGGGATAAAAAAATAATTTGGCTTATAACACCTTACCTCTTCACAGCCACATTGTCCTGGCCAACTTCTCTTCCTCATTGTCAGACGAACGCGACGCTGGTCCGCTCTGGTTCTGGTCTCGCGACCCGGTCAAAACATAATTCCATTATTGCGGTTTTGTGCTTCCATGATTGCGGTTTTTGGCGAACGATTTTTCAAAACAAATAACAGTAGTAATTAAAAAAAGACTGGCGAAGGCGTGTGTGTCACTCAGCCTTCGTCGTCAGCCTCCGTCGGTCTATGACCATGGAAGAAATCATAACGTCTCATAACGTCTAATCCTTTTTTGATCTGCTCCAGCAGTCAGTCTTCACCCAGCCTTAAAAAAAACAGCTCGCGAACTTCTCTGCTTCAATTGGCTCACTGCATTCACAGCAGGCGAGTCCTTCTGGCTAGGTTTTCAGTCATTGGTTCTTCAAGGTTTCAGAAACCCAATTCAAGGCTCTTATTAGTCGAATGAGAGGTCAATCAGATGAACTAATCTGTTCGCGGCTGTGTCTGCAGCTTTTATTTTCAGTGCGCGCTTGGACGCCACTACATCACCATCACCACCTACATCACCATCTACACCATGCGTCCTAGAGCGCACTCTAGGACGCAGAGACTTGCCCGTCCGCGGTACAACGGAGTGCAAGAGGTGAAGGACAGAACATCAATATCTGACCTTTTGAGTATGATGCAAAGTTTTACATGTAAAAAGTCACAAAAGGACTGTTAATATGATTGTGTTCTCATAGATCAACATTTAAAAACCACATTCTGATGATGTCAGCAGAAGCTTCTCCTACACCCCACCTGTGTATGAGGCCTGGACTCTATTAACAGCTCTGGACCACAACCACCAGAGGGACTTTCCAGTGAGGAAAACAGTCGGCAGCACACCAGTGTAAGTTTTGTCTTATCAAAACATTTTACACACAGTAATGTATAAAGCCAAATCCTTTAGTTTGAATTTTTAAATGTGTTTGTTTAGGATGTAGCGGTACCAGGTAGACGGACTTGCCTCAGACACTCAGCAACAATGAGACCAAAAGAACTTTGACTGACCCTCTGCTCACCAACCCCCAACTCATTCTTCACAGCCCTTCAAACAATGAGGAGCAAAGGCTCATTGTTTTTCTCTTCTCTTAACACCCACACAATGCCACAGGACAACTGGAAACAAGAAGTCAAAGTCACACAAACTGGGTCATGGACTGTCAGAATTCTAATCTTCATGCATCTGGAATTCTAATATGCCTTACACATGTCTGTCTTGTTGTAAATATCTGCATGCACTTAGTTAACCAAGCAGAACTGCTTTGTTTAGACAAAGGTGCCTTAGGACTAATTATAATATTGATATGTGCTCACTGTCTTTTGTTCTCTCCCAACTCAGTGAATCACACCTTCCTCCCATCTTTCATTGTTGGGTAACCATAGTAACAAAGCCGACCTCTGTGCAGTTTCTCACTCACTGATTCGTTGAGAGATTCCAAGCTCCTCCCTTCCAGCGGGGAAGAGGGAAGTTTAACCCAGACCAACAGAAGATCTCCCTCTCTTCTTTTCCTGACCCTGCTGGTGTTCACATCTCCTCTGTCTTTTTGCCACACTCTCTTTGGATCTCTCTTCTCTTTTAAGTTTTCTGCCCAGGCGATCACCTGCATTTTCTAGTTACTGTTTTGTAGATTTTTGTAGATCAAGTGTTTTCTGTAGAGTTCATCTTTGTTAGATGTAGGGATTAAAGGTTGAGTAGTTTTAATCTTTCTTTAGAACTTACCTAGTTTAGCCACCGATCAGCGGGAGACTGAGTATACCAGCCTTGTATCCAGACCAGCTACCCTTATCCAGCATATCGGCGGGTTGAGACCCACGACTGGGTCTCCCTACTCCCCTGGAGCAAGCCTGCCTTGAGTGACCTAGGAGTGAAGCCATGCAGATTTTGCGAGCCAAAATCCCCCAAAAGGTGCTGAGGAGAACCACCTTCCCTCGGCCTGAAATAACCCTTGCCAGGTTTTCATATCCGCAGTAGGCACTCACCTTTTTCACGTCATCTGTTGTGGTGGTCATGCTGGTTTAAATTTGCTCCATCAGAAAAGCAGCTGCAAGCACGTTGGTTAGACCCCAACGGTGCTTGTTCCAAGAGACTTTCCTGATTCTGTGCATGCTCTCTCCCTCTCCCTCTTTTTCTTTAAACCCATTCGAATCCAAATTGTACACTAAATTTTTGCGACTATTTTTCATTAGAACTGTGTAAATTTTCTTTAACGTCAGGGTGACTGCACAGATCAGACCTTTAAGTACTGCAGCTTAATCATGATAATAATAATGTGATCTTAGGTGTATGGTATGTTAACATATCATGCAATCAAGCAATCCCAGTTACTGCCATGCTTTATTCTGCTGATCTTAAATGCTGTATGTTTGTCCCACGCCACTGAGTTTAATAAAGAGGGGTTACTAAAGCTAGAAGGTGTGATTTCTCCTTGTCCATTATTGTAACAACTCAGTGTCAAGAATTCTGCCTCCAGACTGAGACTGATCAAACATTGCTAATTACATTATTAATTAATGCTTAACTTATTAATTGCTAAATTCCTAAGCTAAGTTGATTCTTAACAGAGTGCTCACGACTCTTAAAAAAACGTGGGTGGCGCCCCATCTAGTGTTACAAACAAGGTATTACAAGTATTATTAATAAGCTTTAAACTTAGTTTAATAATTATATTTCCAAATTGTAGGACTCAACGCTACATTTATTCCTGCATCCCATGTGAGGAACTAGTGTTATAATTTTGTACAAAAAGAAAAAACACCCAGCGTTTTTTGTGTGTGCTGCTCAGCTCAGGTCACTGGCAAACTCATTCCTTTGTTTTATCATGTTTGCTCACGTGTCGAGACGCCATTTTGTTTATCGGTACCCAGGGAGACGTTCCAGAAATTACTGGCAACCATTTTGGGTCTTGGTCACGTGACCGTGTTGCCTTTGTGTGGCTAAAATGCATGCTAACAGAGCCTAATATCACTGAACATTAGAATTTAATTCAAAAGTAATTAATGTGAGGCCTTTGAGGTACAGACTGCATGTTCCAGCTGTTGTCTCATCGAGTTTAGACCCCTTTTGCGGCGAGTATCCCACTAGGAATTGTAGTGTTGTTCTTAGGACTCATATTAGTGTAGCATGGGTTGTGACGTCACCCAGAGTAAGAGGACTGTGTTGTAGAGGGGCGGTCTCTTCAACCACTTTTAAGCCTAGTGGGAGCTTTTGTATGTACACTGTGAGTCTATAATGAAATCCTATGTAGTTCACTACTCGCCTCATCATTGTTCCACGTTTCACGGACATAACATTTGGCAACGAGGATAAAGTTATGGATGCTGGTGTGTCTTCAAGTCGGCCATTTTTGGAGTCTCCAGGAGAGCCTCTGGTGCCTTGGGCGAGATGGTTCGTTGCATTTAAAAACTCCTTGGTGGCATTAAACCTTGGTGAACTGAAGAAGGTACGGGCACGGGCAATTTTGGTCCACAACAGTGATCTGTGGGGAGTTTGCATGTTCTCCCCGTGTCTGCGTGGGTTTACTCCGGGATTCCTCCGGGATTCCTCCGGTTTCCTCCCACATGTCAAAAACATGCAAGTTAGGTTAATCGGCATCAAACTGGGGATTCTAAATTGTCCTTAGGTATGACTGTGAGAGTGAATGGTTGTCTGTCTCTCTGTGTTGGCCCTGCGATGGACTGGCGATCTGTCCAGGGTGTACCCTGCCTCTCTCCCAAAGATGCTGGGATAGGCTCCAACCCCCCCACCCCCCAACCCCATGACCCAAAAAGGATTAAGCGGAAGAAGATGAATGAATGAATGAATTTAGGTATGGAAGGACAGTGCATTCTTGCTACCTTGGGTGCTAGCGATAGCTTTGATGATGTGATTGAGCTAATGGTGAAACATTTTCACACACCTGCAAACTTCACCATCCGAAGGATACAGTTTCGGCAGCGCCTCTAGCTGATCGGCGAGTCGGTACAACATTAACTTGCAGACCTGCGGCAGCTGGTCGGAGACTGCCAGTTTGGTGGTTTGGAGGAAGAGATGGTCCACAACCAGTTGGCAGAGCACATGCTTTGTTCGTCAATGTGGTCGAGACTTCTAACGCACTCTGGCAAACTGACGTTAGCCATGGCTGAGGAGATAGCTCAGCAATGTGAAGCAGCAGACAAATTATCACATGACATCGGTGAGAGAGCTGCGCTACACCGCTCTGACTCACAATCAGCGGCGTGGGCTGTGGTCCTGGACAGCAGAGATGGTGAACAGGAGGAATGCGCTACAGCTTGAAGATGGGGTTCTCCCCGGGATCGCCCAGATGTTCAGGTTGTGGGTCCACTAAGCACCAGTATAAGGCTAGAGTGTCCGGCGAGAGGTAAACGCTGTGGCAAGTGCAGATTTCTGCATCATTGCGACCGGTGACGCAAGTGGTTGGCGATGCTGTATGGGATGAATCTTGGCCTAGTATTCTGGGAGGTGAGCAGGACCAACCCCACCCAGGGCCATTGCGGGAGGGTTCCTGCGCCAGAGCCCAAGTTACCCTAGCTGAGGGAACTGGGAGGCGCAGTGGGATGCCCGTGACAGCAGGTGGAGCCGAGAGGCTGGCCCATCCTGTTTCTGGAGTTCGGCTGGGAGGTACTGAGAAACAGGGTCACAATGGCTTTGCCAGCATCACAAATGAAAGAGAGCAGGGCAGGACCGGCTGGCACGGTGAAACGACATGCCACTCAGGAATACTGGAAGCCGAGTCGGGCTCCTCTGAGAGTTGCTGATGTGGTCTGGTCGAGAGGAGTTCGCAAGAAGCGGAAACTGCAGGAGGACCAGGGGCGGCTGCAGGTGGTGGCTGCTCACGAGGACAGCTACCTTCAGCTGTCTGATGGTACATGGAGACATCCCAACGAGCTGCGGCGTGTCAATGATGGGAGAGAGGTGTCTCGGCACCGACGTGGGTTGTCTCCGGGCACCAAGAGAAGAAGTTGTTCTGGTCGGGACACGCCTGATGGGTCTCCGGGGGGGTGGGCTCTCCACTGTGACTGACTGGTAATAGAGGGGCAATGTGTTTAATATATGTTGCTGGTATAAATTGCCCAGGTTTAAGTATTATGCATGGTGTTGAAATAAATATTATTCATGTTGTTTACTGAGTTGGTGAATGGTGTGTATACCCTGTTTGTATGTATGTTCTGTGAAGGGGATTTTTTTTTTTTTTTTTATTTTAGGAGCACAGCTATGTTATGTTTAATGGACTATATTTTAGCAGAGACAGCAGAATAATCCGTCTGGCCATGTGGGGGTGGAACAGTAGTCCACCTGTTTCCCCCTAGCTTTAGTTGTTTGGTGCGAATGACATAGGCCTTGATATATCTCAGTGTACTTTTAGTGCGTGACACGGGTTCCAAATTAGGGAGGGTCTTGATTGTATGTGTGTTTTGGACGTTTTTGAAGGGGTGGAATGTAGTGTTGTTCTTAGGACTCATTTTAGTGTAACATGGGTGGTGACATCACCCAGAATATAAGAAGTTCTGTGTGGTAGAGGGGCGGTCTCTTCGACCACCTCTCAGCCTAGCGGGAGCGTCTGTATGTACACTGTGAGTCCATAATAAATTCCTGTGTAGTTCACTACTCGCCTCATCATTGTTCTACGTTTCACGGACATAACATTTGGCGCCGTCTCTCTCTTTCCCCCTGACCTGCGCGCAGCAGGCCCCCTCTGTCCCTCTTTTGTGGTTGATTGCTATCACTGCACTTGGGAAATGCTGTGAAAGCACATTTGCTTTTTGTTAACCTCATCAAGCTTTTTAAGTGGTTTCAAAAACAAGTCACTTCATTCAGAACAAGCTATGGTTAAACTTATGCAAGATTCATTCATTCATTCATTCATTCATTCATCTTCTTCCGCTTAATCCTTTTTGGGTCGTGGGGGGGGGGGGGGGGGCTGGAGCCTATCCCAGCATCTTTGGGCGAGAGGCGTGTACACCCTGGACAGATCGCCAGTCCATCGCAGGGCCAACACAGAAAGACAGACAACCTTTCACTCTCACAGTCATACCTAAGGACAATTTAGAATCCCCAGTTTTGATGCCAATTAACCTAACTTGCATGTTTTTGGCATGTGGGAGGAAACCGGAGAAATCCCGGAGTAAACCCACACAGACACGGGGAGAACATGCAAACTCCACACAGATCACTGTTGGTCGGGGGCTGGGATCGAACCCAGGATCCCCCGGCCAAGGGTGAGTTGCTGTGCTGCTGCAGTGCTAACCACTCCGCCATGATTTATAAAGAAAAATAACCCTTAAGGTGGATTCACACCAAACGCGAATGGGCAAATTTTTTGCTGTACGATTACATTATAACTTAATGTAAACACGTGAACAGACATGAATAGTGAGATACAGACAGGCAAAGTTGTCTAAAACTTCTGCAGCTGTGTTCAACTTGCTGTGGAAATTCCCAAAATAACGTCATGCTTAGGTTTACATTATCCAACCGGGGGCTCACCAGAAAATGTTGTCTCAAGCCTCCTAAAACTTCAGATGATGGGTGTTTACGTTGCTAGCTTGCTAGCTTGCTAGGACGTCTGTGTCTGTAAACCGTGGGTAAATAACTCCAAAATCCCGATTCAGCCAAAGAGTTCCCGGTCCTCCTGTCTCCCAGTGAGTGAGTTTCATTTTCTAACTAGTTTACTCTGCAATGGTGACAGCAGAATCTCAAAGCTATCAGTTAGCTAGCTAACGGACACAAATGCGCGACGACGCAAATTCGCGCGTACTTGCATTTTAATTACGTTGTATGGATTTGCACCGCCCGTTCGCATTTGTTGTGAACACACCTTTAGGCTTCAAGAGCTAAAACTTAGTGGTGGACACTTCCAGTTCTAGCTAAAACAAGCCATTTTAGAGGTATTTCACACACACACACACACACACACACACACACACACACACACACACACACACACACACACCCTACATTTCAGCATTGTTTTAATATCTTTTGTGCCCTGAAATAAAAGAAAAGCACATTTTCACACTCCATGCTTTTCATAAATCCCTATTTATTCCACAGAAAATCTTTAAGGTGTTTAAATCCATGTGTGCAATTGTAAAAAGGTTTAGCATCTTCCAAACCCCTGCCCTGTTGTACAAGCAAAATTAATTAACACTAACCCACACGAGTACAATTGGATCTTGCTTTTCTCACCTGCTAAAACGTTATGATAAAAAAGCAAAAATCTAATTGACTAAAGCCCCTTTAGCATAAATTAGTTTGCTTTTCCCCTTTATTTGGTATTCCTCCCACAAAACATGAAGCCGTTTTTCATGCCAAAGGTTAAGACCAACAACCCATGAGGTAACAAATTTAGCTGTTCTATAAATAAAAACTTTGTAGACAACAATCAAAACACACCAGCCATGTTTACTCCTAATCTGTTATTCACACCTCACTGGAACTCTGGTTAAGCATTTGGCTTTGACCCAAATCCAACTGCACAAGTGCTAATTTCAGCTAACCTAAAGTAACTAAAGCAGATTAACAAATCCTAAACAGATTTTGGTTTCTGCCATTACTCTAATGTTCCCCATAGTGCATAAGCCAAAACCATCGCTTCACAGTGACACTCCAACTAGTCTACAAAGCTAGTCACTAAGACCAGTGTAATAATTAGTTTTAAGAAATCCTCCTTAGTCCTCGACTCTGGGTGACAACTACAGAATTTAGTCTCCAGATAAATGGCCAACAACCAACGGCATCACGCAATCCTCACGCAGACAGAGGAACCAGACCCCCGGTGAAGGACTCCTCCCTCATCGAATCCTTCCAGTTTACCGACATGAACTACGAGGGAGCAGTAGAAGAGTTAGCCACAATGCTAATATGAAATTCTTGGGACAGGTTAGAAAAGCTAGCCCAGAGGATCTCTCATCACTCACAGAGGAACTCGGGGGCCAGGTGATAGACAAGCCCCCAAAAGACAAAGATGTTCCCAAAACAACAGTGAGCTTCACGGTAGTATTAGTGGCGCAGTTAAAACTAACCCAGGACCTACTTTCAGAAGCTGCCTCCAGTCTCAGCCACTGCAAAGCACTCGTCGTCTCACTCCAGGAACTGAATAAGCAACTTACCATGTAGCTCGAACAATCCCGCACAGAGAATGCGGTGACTGAAGCTCAACTCACAGCTGCACTGAAGGATATAGACAAGGTGAGTACCGAGAGGGCCCAGTTAGCAGATGCCAACGCCACACTCCAGCAGGACAACACCGGGCTTGAAGGCATGCTCCAAGACACCAAGAAGGAACTGTGAAGAGTAGAGGGTTGAATGGAACATTTGAAGGGTTAGGACAGACATACCGTAGCACTCCTACAAGAAGCCCACCAAGGCCTCAGGAAGCTAAAGGAGGAGAGGTCGCAACCACCTCCGTGAGTATCCGAGTCACCAGCGGCTCACCCACCACTCTACCAAACCGCGAACAGGTTAGCTAGACCGAAAGAGAAAACCAACTCCCTTACCTCGCCAGGAACCCTACTGAGTGTCCTGCCTGGCACCTTCCTCAACTACGAGAGACCATCCCAGTCAGGTGAAAGGTGCATATGCTCTCTCTCAGAATGGGATTTTGATTAGATAGCCTGCTATGTTACCCGGTTTGACCCTCCACCCACTGGCTCACTGGACACCCAAGCTTACTTGCGCAACATTGATTTCTACCTGCAGAACTATCCCGATGTTATGGTTAATGACCAAATATATTTGATTAGATTAATGGCTAGCCGTGGAGCTCCCAAATTCATTGATAGGCAGCCCGATTACATCAGGTCAGACTATGAACTCTTATGCAAAGCCCTTGAATGAGAGTTCTCGGACGGCTGCCTACAATCTGGGCTGCATGCAGCACTGGTGGTGAAGCAAGATCAGTCAGGGCTTCCACAAGCCTACTACCAGAGGCTTCTTTGGGCCAATTTCAGGTCCCAAAACTATCGGGACATGGAGGAAGACCTCCACTTCAAAGCAATCTTTGTCCAGAACCTTCACCCCAGTACTAGTCACCACTTGGGGGTGATGGCCAACGCTAGGACAACTACGACCAAGAATCTTAGGGAACTTGCCAATTTTGCCTTCCAGAAGCATAGGCAGAATAGCGCTAGATGCACTGAGGCCACCGGGGTGATGGCTGTCTATATTGCTTCTGAGGCCCTGAACTTGGAAGGGACAACTGACCCTAATCCACCTCCTTCTTGGAGGTTCCCGGGTGGTTCCAAACACCCTTACAATCAACTTTACTAGGGCCAGAACCAAGCTAGGTCCTCCAGGTCCTACCTCAGGCCACCCTCACCCAAGTACGACTACCATCAGAAGAAGGCCTCGCCAGACAGGTCACAAGACTGTGCCCCTGGGAACTGAGACAGGAGATACACTTGACACGTGCAACCATGGCAGGTGGTCCCCTCTCCCATCTGACCATAAAAACCCAGGAGCAGAGGCGAAATCTGAGCCAGTCTAAGCCAGCTTAGAGTGTGAGTGAAGAAGGAAACTTCCACCCTTTGCCAAGAAGATGCCAACACCATTAAAAAGCTTCTGGCTGAATTACTGGAAGAAAAGAAAGACAGGAAGGCCCACCTCCTGGCTATAACTGCTGTGAACTCCCCTGCCAAATTCGCTGAGTCGCAAGAGGCTAGCCAGGAGGAACCTTCTCCTTCCTCCACTGAAGACACAGGCAGCATTACGCCCGACTCTCCCTCGAGTGAGGAGGAGGAGGAACCCAAGGACTCAACACACTCCAGCACTGTTTTGGTAGTCCAGTTACCGACCAGAAGCCACTCCCCTGAGGATGACAGTTCTCTAATCTGTGTGGAACCCCCGGTCCAACATTTCCTCTGTGACCTAACTGAAAGGGGAATGGGGCGGAAGTTCTACCTGTCACTGAACCTCAACGATGTGCTAACTCATGAGGCTCTGTTAGACACTGGATGCAACATCACGCTTATGTCACATACCCCCTTCCTTCAACTGAAGGGAGCCGCTAAATGGGCCACAGGGACCTGAAGCTCCAACCCTGCTCTTTGGCATGCCGCCCCACACGCCTAGCAACACTACCCTCTCAGCCATGTCGCTAGTGAAACTTTCCATTGGTCCAATGACTGTGATCCATCTGGTCTTCATGTCCAGCCTCGACTCTATTCCATTCCTTGTTGGTAAAGATTTACTGAATCGCTTCAAGCCGCTGATCAATTTCAAGAACCTCTGACTATGGACACAGGTACGTCATCCTCACCTCACGGCTCTACCACAAGAAGCCGGATCCCAGTGCTGCTCTTTAAACACCCCCCAAGATCCATGGTCTCGCCGAAACTGCACTGTCGGTTCAATCCACTCCACAAGGTAAAAGCCATGAAGGTCAGGGCGACCCCTCAACCTCAACCACCACCACATTCCAACAGCCCCTAGCCGAGCATGACACTTTGCCACCACTGAACAGATTACACAGGTAGTAGCTGAAGCCGACGTCCTAGCCAAAGATGAAGAACGCCAAAAACTTCATCAAGTTCTCCTAAAATATGAGACCTCATTTCCTAAGGACTCGCTGGGTTGCGGACGAACCACAATCCATTGAGTCCGCATCCCAACCCCTCCTGACGCCCCACCAATGTACGTCAGGCAATACAAGATTCCTTTTGACACCAAACACGCAGCCTCCCAACAGTGTTCTAATGACACGCCAAGGCAGCCTGCCAACAGTGTTCTAATGACATCCCAAGCCCGCCAGCAGACATGACTGACTCTAGCATCCCAGAAGATCCCAACCACCACTACTTCGACCATAAAATCTGCCAAGATGTGGTCCAAGCTTATGCCGATGGATGCTCATTCCATCATGAAGCGCATGTTCAGGTCGGAGTGGAGGTTGCATGGCTGAGACACCAGCCCTGCAATCCCCACAGCTTTCGGTTGGGCTCTCAGTCATCCCAATATGCTAAAATCGCTGGCGTGCTCATAACATTGCTGCTCGCGATTGACCATGGAGTCCACATTGGAAAACCATGTTCAATCGCAAACCCGTCAAACACAGAGTGGTTCATGGCTTGTGACCACCTTGTGACCTCCAACAACCTCTAGGTTTACTGGAAAAAGGTCAGAGGTCATTCACGAACACCAGGCCAGGATAAGGAGTGGAATGATCTTGTGGTCTCACTTGCCAAGCAAGGAGCCCTACATAGCACTCCCTGGATCTTTGACCCTGACCTGGTGCCAACTTCTGAAACCCACCCACCCCGATCGTCTGCACGGTCACAAGAGCCCAATCTACCAGAACCCAGGACACTCCACCACCGATGGATCCAATAGCGGTAGATCCAGCATTCTCAAACGATGACCTGATTGCCATCCAGGCCCTCAACCTCGCTATACATGCAATGGTTCAGTTCCTCTTGGACCCAACCATGCATACCCCTCAACGGCGGATTTCGTCCCACCCCAGAACCAAAGACTCTCTTTGTGACACACTCATCTCTGCAGTTCCACAAAGGCATTCTTGTGTGTGCTTCCCACGAGCCATCTCTGCCTGTCCTCACGGTCCCTCGAAACCAGAAGGGGGTGATGCTCGTCCATGCCCACGATGTACCAATGGCCTCACCAAACTCCTCCCACACCCAAGTTTGTGCTCCAGCAATCACCCGAGCTGCGCTCCGCTTGGTCTGTCAGTACACCCCAGCTGCTTCAGGAGTCCCACAAACCAACCAAGCTCTATAGGACTCCTTTTTTAATTTAATGGCTGCCATCACTACTGGTGTCAACCACTTGGTTTGGGGGTTGCCACCACAAGATGCACCAAAGACCTTGAGGCCACAGCTATGGGCAGCTGCTTCAACAATGGAGGTGGAGAACATGGCTCATTCAGACTCCATGTCTCCAGACTCCATTGGAATGTAGTCGAAGTTCTTTCAGAGATGGGAGTTCCAGAGCGTAAGGTTGTCTTGTTTTGGTCGTATTGTTTTTAAAAGAGGAGTGTGATTTAGTAATAATAACTCTGAGAGCCTGGGGGAAATATCTATTCCTAAATATTTAATATCACCTGATTGTATTGGAATAGTGGATATATTTGAAAAATTACAATTTATAGGTAAGACTGTTGATTTACCCCAGTTAATAGAGTAGTCTGATAACGATGGAAATTTATCCATGAGTGCCACAGTTTGAAGAAGCGATCTTTGTGACTTTTCAAGGAAAACCAATACATCATCAGCGTAAAGACTTATCTTGTGTTCTTTTTCACTAGTTTGGAAACCTCTGACATCAACATTTTGTCATATGGCTGCTGCTAATGGTTTGATGAAGATGGTAAAAAGTGAGGGAGAGAGTGGACAACTGTGCCTGGTGCCTCTCTGGAGATTAAAGCTTCAAAAAGTTTGATCATTTGTTCAGACAGATGCAGTTGGACAGTTATATAGTGTTATGATCCAGTTTATAAAAGATGAACCAAACCAAACTTGTTTAACACCATAAAAAGTAAAACCGTCAAAGACTTTCTCTGCATCCAGAGATAAAATTGTACTTTCTAAGATATTGATCTTACAGTAGTCTATTGAATTAAAAAACCTGCTTGTATTATTAGCCGAGTGCCTACTCTGGACGAAACCTGTTTGATCTGGGTGCATAATAAATGGAATTATCCTTTCCAGTCTTTTGGTGAGAATTTAAGATTGACATACGTAAGTGAGATGGGCCAGTAACTGGATGGACGTGCAAGTTCTTTTTCGGGTTTAAGGAGCAGGATAATGCTAGCCAAATTCTTATTTGGAGGGATTACATTATCTTCTTTAATTTAGTTCACCATTTTAAAGAAAGTAGGTGCCATCACAGGCCAGAATTCTTTATAAAATTCTACTGGAAAACAATCTGGTCCCGGAGCTTTGTTGTTTGGGATGTGCTTAAGTGCCACCTGGAGTTCGGACACCAGAAGAGGTGCATCCAAAGCTACAATCTGTTCATTATTTAATCATGGTAAATTAATATTGTCAAGAAACTTATTTATCTCTTAGTCAGATGGGTTAATCTGAGATGAGTAGAGGTTTTCATAAAACTTTCCAAAGGAGTTATTTATTTCTTCAGGCTCATGGTTAATATTTCCAGTCGTATCCTTAATAGAGTGGATAGTTGTTTTTGATTTATTCAATCTAAAGATGGTTAGAAAGATATCTCCCCTATTTATTACTGTGTTCAAACTTCTCAAAATGCAGTCTTTGTATTAAAAATTGTGTCCTTTTGTCTGTAATTTCTTTTCATTTCAGCTTTACTTTTCTCAGCTTAAGTGCCTGTTCCTGTGGAGAAACTGCACAGGTCATCTCCAGTGATTTAATTTTCCGTTCTAACTCCATCTACCAGTGTTTTTTCTTTTTTATTCTTTTATGAACATCAAGAGTTTATTTTACCTGACATGATCGCTTTTGCCACCTCCCAAAGAACACATGGCGTTATTCCTGGCATATTCCATATATGATTCCCATTAATATTAAAGTAATTAGTTATTAGATATTAAAGTAGATATTAAAGTAATTAGATATTAAATTAATTAGTAACGTTGTGATCTTTTAGTAGTGATGTATTAAATTTCCAGCACCTAGTTTTCCTTACAGCTTTTCTATTTACTAGTGAAAGAGATACTGGATGGTGATCGCTGCTAGCATGATTTGAACAAATTTCAGTGTCTGTGATATCCCTCACAATAGTTACTGGCTAAGAAGAAGTCTAAACAGGAATATGAACTATGAACTGATGAAAAAAGTGTATTCCCTAAGACTTGGGTGAAGACAACACCATTCATCGCAAAGACCAAAATCATTCATGTATTTTTTGAGAGTGTCAGTAGCCTGCCATTTTTGATAATTCCCCGATGTACTGAGCCTGTCGATTTCAGGGTTTAATACCAAGTTGAAGTCTCCTCTGTTATAATAAATAAATAGTGAAGATTAGTTAATTAGATATTACACAAAGTGCTTGCATACACGTATCTTTTAGATCCACACATGCACCCACACAAATACACACAAGCTCACACACATGCACACATACACACACATACAAGCTCCACAGGAAAGTCTCTGTTCCTGTTTCCATATATGGGCATGGGGGCCGTGTAGGACTAAAGAGTTGACATCTGGAGAGACAGGAACCAACAGGTTGGAAGTCATAAAGAGCTGAGATGACATCTGAAGCTATTTGGACAGTGACAGGACCGGTTCATACCAGTGTGGACAATGGCCAGCGTATTGTTGGAAAGTTACTGGGGAATGCCCAGTAATTTGAAGCCTATTTGTAGCTGTGGACTTCTTTGTTCTGGGTCTTTTCACCAGAGAGGGCTGGGAAGGACCCACGGCCATGTTCACTGACTCCTTACATGAGTTGATAAAAGATAAGCTGAGAAATAGTATGTCTTCTGTGATTATTGGTTGGTTAACTTAAGAGATTCTGCTAACTGTCAAAAAATATTTTTTACAGTTTCATGGTGGAGGATGCAGGCAGTTAGCCAACTTTATTGACGACGGACGTCGGGACACAAGCCAAGTCAAGCCTTTGTCTGGATGTCGCAGACAATCCAGGGCCCCTACTGAGCAGAAGGTGAGCAGAACCTCTTCTAGAAATCTCTGTAGGATTGTCTGCGATATTCAGTCAAAGTAAGTCTTTTGTCCTGCTTTCTAACCCTTAAGCTGTGTAATTTTGTGTGCCCCTAGTGGCAGAGTGTGGCACAGCGTCTGTCAACTGATATGACGTGCAGAAACACTGCCCAGCTGTACTGAGGATTTGTACTGGTCATGCCAGTTCACAAGGTGGCAGGCACGAGTTGGAGGACTCATGAATGACAGGACAGGACCGGAGTGGTGGATCAGTTGGTAGACCATCCGCCCCACACCCGGGAGGCAGGGGTTCAAATCCCAGCTGGGTCATGCCAAAGACCATATAAAAGCGGAACTTCCTGCCGTCCAGCTCGGTGCTCAGCAATAATGGAATGGAGGAGGGAAATCTGTGGCGGTGCCTTGCATGGCAGCAGCCCTCTGATTCTACATACAGTGGGGCAAAAAAGTATTTAGTCAGCCACCAATTGTGCAAGTTCTCCCACTTAAAAGATGAGAAAGGTCTAAATTTTTTAATGAATTAATTGGTAAATTCATAGGTAAAATAAGTATTTGGTCACCTACAAACAAGAAAGATTTCTGGCTCTAACAGACCTGTAACAACTTCTTTAGGAGTCTCCTCTGTCCTCCACTTGTTACCTGTATTAATGGCACCTGTTTGAACTCATTATCTGTATAAAAGACACCTGTCCACAACCTCAAACAGTCAGACTTCAAACTCCACTATGGCCAAGACCAAAGAGCTGTCAAAGGACACCAGAAACAAAATGGTAGACCTGCACCAGGCTGGGAAGACTGAATCTGCAATAGGTAAGCAGCTTGGTGTGAAGAAATCAACTGTGGGA
The DNA here is from genome assembly GCA_020510985.1 of Pholidichthys leucotaenia. Taxonomy (NCBI): domain Eukaryota; kingdom Metazoa; phylum Chordata; class Actinopteri; order Cichliformes; family Pholidichthyidae; genus Pholidichthys; species Pholidichthys leucotaenia. The sequence goes on along the minus strand of CM035849.1, from coordinate 254,967,507 downwards.
GCAATTATTAGAAAATGGAAGACATACAAGACCACTGATAATCTCCCTCGATCTGGTGCTTCACGCAAGATCTCACCCCGTGGGGTCAAATGATCACGAGAATGGTGAGCAAAAATCCCAGAACCACACCGGGGGACCTAGTGAACGACCTGCAGAGAGCTGGGAGCAAAGTAACAAAGGCTACATCAGTAACACACTACGCCGCCAGGAACTCAAATCCTGCAATGCTGGATGTGTCCCCCTGCTTAAGCCAGTACATATCCAGGCCTGTCTGAAGATTGCTAGAGAGCATTTGGATGATCCAGAAGAGGATTGGGAGAATGTCATATGGTCAGATGAAACCAAAATAGAACTTTTTGGTAAAAACTCAACTTTTCGTGTTTGGAGGAGAAAGAACACCATACCTACTGTGAAGCATGGGGGTGGAAACATCATGCTTTGGGGCTGTTTTTTTGCAAAGGGACCAGGACGACTGATTCGTGTAAAGGAAAGAATGAATGGGGCCATGTATCATGAGATTTTGAGTGAAAACCTCCTTCCATCAGCAAGGGCATTGAAGATGAAATGTGGCTGAATCTTTCAGCATGACAATGATCCCAAACACACCGCCCGGGCAACGAAGGAGTGGCTTCGTAAGAAGCATTTCAAGGTCCTGGAGTGGCCTAGCCAGTCTCCAGATCTCAACCCCATAGAAAATCTTTGGAGGGAGTTGAAAGTCTGTGTTGCCCAGCGACAGCTCCAAAACATCATTGCTCTAGAGGAGATCTGCATGGAGGAATGGGCCAAAATACCAGCAACAGTGTGTGAAAACCTTGTGAAGACTTACAGAAAACGTTTGACCTCTGTCATTGCCAGCAAAGGGTATATAACAAAGTACTGAGATGAACTTTTGTTACTGACCAAATACTTATTTTACCGAGGAATTTACCAATTAATTCATTAAAAATCATTCAGTGTGATTTTCTGGATATTTTTTTTTCTCATTTTGTCTCTCATAGTTGAGGTATAACTATGATGAAAATTGGAGACCTCTCTCATCTTTTAAGTGGGAGAACTTGCACAATTGGTGGCTGACTAAATACTTTTTTGCCCCACTGTATGGGGTGTGTGTGATTAACACTGTAGATAGGAAAAACACAACTTCGTTCTACTGTACATGATTGGTTGTATGGTTGAATGACAGTAAAGGGTGATTTATTTTTTTAATACACCAAAGAAGAAGAAATCCTTGTTCCTCTTCATCGTCTTTGAGATTACAAAATGAAATGGAGGCACCCGTCATTGTGGACAGACGCAATCGCAGACTGATGAGCAAATTCAGAGGATTTGATCCAAAATTTGCCAACTATGATTCTAAAAAGAGATTATTTAGCTTTTGAAGGCAGATGTTTACATGTTCTTATAACACAGGGAGTGTGAAGCTCATTGATTTGACCTACCAGTGCCTGGAGCACCATGTGACTGGAGATCAATGCATGTTGTCATATAAGAGAAATTGCCGCGGAATAAAAGTGAAATTAAGGTGGAATATTCAATAACAGTTTGTGGACGTAGGAAAGAAAGCTAAAATGACCGGGAGAGGACAAAATAGCGACCAGAATGCCACAAAAGGATGCCGGTAAGTGACAAATGTATTTGTTTGTTTGTGTGCAAATTAGATGGGTAAATTTACTCCTGTCTGAAACTTTGGATTATATTCTACATTTTTCTAATTGACAATAAGCCGGTATCGCTTACCACTTTCAAGTTATAGCCTTGGAAAGTTGTGACATCTGATCTGAATATTTTCTTGAAAAAAAATCTTTACCACTGTTGACCACTAGGGGTTATGTCACAGTTTGGTAACATACACAGATAATGCTATTGGAAAACTTAATATAAAGATAATATTATATTTTGTGGCTATTTTCTATGATTGTAAGAACACGCAGGGAGTCCTAAGCATGCATGCATTCACATATTAGGGACAGAAAAAAGAGCTGCTTTTAATAAATAAGGAAGATTTGCAATGCAAGAACTTTTATACATCAGCTAGTGAACATGAATAAGGTACTCTAATATATTACAAGACTCTCAAATTTAATCCATGAGTGAGTAATATAGGAATTACAAGACTCTCAAACTTAATCAACGAGTGAGTAAAAGGATTAATTTTAAAACAAGACCTTAACCCCTTGCACTCTGGTCAATTTCCCTAAAAACGCCAAAAAATAACGTACCCAAAGTAAATCAAAAGCTGTTCTTCAACCCTTTGCAGCATCTTCATGGGGTTGGTCTCATTTAAAAGAAAACACTTTGAATTTTTTGGCAAAACAGTCATAATCTCTCTAAGTGCTCCTGCCACTGAGTAACAGTCATCTAAACATACTGAACTTGAAGAAAATAAATTTCCCCTAGGTGTTTTTTTTAGATACAAATGCTTGCAAATAACACACAGCTTCAGATACTGGCTGGAAAATGCAACAGAAATGTAGAACCAAGTGTTATCCAGCTGAGGTCAAAATTTTGTAACAATACCACAAAAACTGAATATATTACACAGCTTTTTTCTTAGGTTGTTCCCAGGCGTTTTTGAACTGTGCCAAATTGTGCTAAATGGCACAGTTTGGAAAAACGTCTGTAACTTTTGAATGATTCAATATAGAAGCTTCATCTTGGGCTCTAATGAAAGGTGAAGGGCTGTGTGTGTGTGTGTGGGGGGGGGGTTGTTTATTCATTCATGAATGAATGAATGAACAAACAAGCCCCCACACACAAAGAAGCATGCCACGTAAAAAATGTGTGGCTTTTTTTTACAAGAAAAAATAACCTACAGTGCACTAAAAATTATACTAAAATATTTGTAATGTAGAAGATAACAACCCCCCCCCCCCAGCTACAGAGGACGGACATTGCCCATCGCTACATGACGGAAAGTGGTGACGATGCGCCGCAGTCTACTACGCACAGTTGGACTAAAATATCTGCAATATATCTGCAGAGCGGTCCGGGTCCGTCATGTTGCGATAACGCACAGTTGTAATTTACCGATCGGTCAAAAGTTATTTGGATTACAATTTTCAGGGATAAAGAATAATTTAGCTTATAACACTTACCTGTCCACAATAGCAAAGTCGCTGGCGAACTTCTCTTCCTCATTGTCAGACGAACATGATGCTGGTCCGCTTGTTACGGACTCGTGGTTCTGGTCACGCGACCCGGTCAAACCATAATTCCATTATTGCGGTTTTGCGCTTCCATGGTTGCAGTTTTGGCGAACGATTTTTCAAAACAAATAAGAACAGTAGTAAGAAAAAAAGACTGGCGAACGCCTGTGTGTCACCCAGCCTTACACAAAACAGCTTTCGAACTTCTGTGCTTCAATTGGCTGGCTGTATTCGCAGCCATTGGTAGGTGGGTCCTTCTTGCTAGGTTTTCAGTCATTGGTTCTTCAAGGTTTCAGAACCCCAATTCAAGGCTCTTATTAGTCGAATGAGAGGTCAATCACATCTAAACCAATCAAAGCACTCCTTTGGCTTTCTGTTCACGGCTGTGTCTGTAGTGGAAGAACGGAAATGCAGCTTTTTTTTTCAGTGCGCTCTAGGATGCAGCACCCTCGTGCGCCCTCATGCGCTCTAGGATGCAGAGACGTGTCCGCCCTCGGTACACCGGAGTGCAAGAGGTTAAATAACATCACTAAGTGAGAAAAATTATTAATGATTGTAATAATTTATGGTACAGCGTGAGATCTTAAAATACATCAGTAGTGAACGACTGTCCATAATAATAAAGATAGCTTATTAAAATCAGTATAGGACTGAACTTTATGATACGATACCGCTTGTATTGATGACCGGACGTGGCTCAATGAAAGTATTCCTCTACATAAAGTTAAGCTAAGAGAAAAGAGTATATGCAAATGGAGTGACAGGGAAAGACACACAAATGCACAACAAACTCTGCATATATTGTCCATATTGTGCACGCTGATATTGTGTTGATTCTGTAAATCTTGAAGGGATAAATGTGTGGGTTGGAAATAATGGCTAAAGCCCGGAGGCTGTAAATATCTACTAACTCTTTTTCCCATAGTGTATATAGGTGATTTAACCACTTTTACCATGCAGGAAACGGGGGTGAGTGTGTATCTCTGATCACGAAGGGGAGGGGTAATTCACCCGCCTGAGTTGAACTGAGAAATTGTGTTTAAAGCATGACAGAAGTTACTGAGAAGAAATTGTTTGAAGTAACAGTGCTGAATTGAACATGAAGTTAAAATTGTAAGATTATTCTTTGCATGAATAAAGCTGAGTTTGGGGGAGACGGCTCTCCAGTTTCTTTGAAAAAAAGCAAGGCATTTTTTGTGGTCAACAGGCTTCACGGCCACATTGGACATTCACGTTTGCATGTGACCAAAACGGCCACGTGGCATTCCTGTTGCATGAGAACTGCGCATGTGCAGATTAAGCAGAGCAAATGCCTTTTTCAAAGTCACCAGGGTGAGTCATCCTGGGCGCCATCTTGGAGCTGAGGCAGCTAGACCACCTTCAAGCAACGTCACAGTGTCTCCTCCTCCTTGAGTGCAGAAAGAACTGCCTCTATCTTGTGGTCAACTATAAGAATTGCATTCTTTCATAAATTTACCTCCAAATCAAGCTTCCAAGTTAACTTCAAAGGGAATTTTTCCAACAGTTTTGGGGACCTTAGTATCTCTCTGGCTGAAAGGGAGCCACCACTCTAAAAGTCCGTGCATGGCAAACAAAGACCTCCCACACCTGCTCAACAGTGGGCTTCAAGCAGTGAGGCAACAGAGAGGCTACCGTCAATCAGCAGGAGAGTGAAGAGGTTCAATTTTAATCTGGGCAAAGGAGAGATTAAGTAGATTCATTCCTAATTTTAAAAGGGAATGTGTTGTTGTGAAAATCCTAGGTTGAAAACATATAAAAATATTGGTAATTCAAACAGTACTGAAGAAAAAAGGAAAAAATAAGAAGAGAAATAAATGTTGTGGAGTTGTTATTGTTGTGCACGTATGGTGAAGTGAAATTTGTGTGCTGAGAGTGGACAGAAATGGAAGAGTAAGTTTGGTTTTAGAGGAAAATTGAAGGCTGATGAATGTGAGTTTTGTGCAGGATATCAGGGAAAAGTATGGATTGACTGAAACACAGCAGTGATTGGAAGAAGGGAAGAAAAAATATAAGAATAAGAGACTGACACTGCAACGGTGAGATGAAAAAATAATAAGCATGACAAAAATGAAAAAAGAAAAAAAAGATGCTGTATAATGGTTTGTCTGTTTCTCCATTAATCCGAGATGATGGTGGTGGCTGTGGTTCCGGGCCGGATCCGCCTCACTACTCCAGCGACCGTGTGAGTTCCTCTTCAAACCCATTTGAATTGGCTGTGGCCAGCCCCTCCACGCCATCACCCAACGACCCCTTCCTCCCTCCATACTACAGTAAAAAAAAGAATTAAAAAGGAAGGGACATTGAGAGATGGGGCAAAGATGATCAAACCGACCACACATAAGTAAAATTCATTATATTGTTGTTTTTCCATTTCCAGTTGTGAGGACTTAAATTTGATCAAACAGCATTAAAAAGGTCTTAAAGTATTTAATTTACTTCTCTGATAGCGACTCAAATATTGGGTCTCATTCAAGAACATTTTAGTGTTCATATGTGTATATCATGCATATTTTGCCAGTAAGCTGTGTTAGTACTAACCAGCCACTCCAGATTCAACAAACTGCTCATAAGTTCTCCAAGCATGTGTAAACAGCATTCGTGAATCATCTGTAGTCAGCACGTGCTCATGAGAATTGAAGATTGCATAACTGACTCCTGAAACTGACGCTAAAGTTACGTTTCACAGAAACTGACCAGCAGTTTCATTCACTAAAAGTCTAAGAGAAAGAGAAGAGAAAAAAAAAAACAGCAAAACTGGAGTTCTCCTGTGTGTGAGAGGAAAAAACTCTGATTAGTTGTGGCAGGAGGGTTTTTCTTCCACAGTGACCGACATGAAAACACAGCGTAAGCCTGTATGTAATGCTATCTTGTAAAAGTCATTTTTACTGTTTTGGAACGGCATAATTTTAAACAACTACGGCATAAAATATACCTGAAATTGGATTTCAGATTGGCACCATGATCTGCTTTCAAAACTGTACTTGTCCATGTTGCACTGTGCTGAGACTCTCCCACTTTGCAGAGCATTATGACACATTTCAATAGCTTGAGTTTAAAATATATGTGTAAAAAGCAATAAAATTACTCTAGCTAAATTTCACAGTATAGTGTGGAAATAAAGATTACTTTTTTCCCTTATTTTTCCAACTCTGCACCCTAACCCAGAAATAAGGTGAACATGTCATGTCAAAGCAATAAAAATCAGAATCATGTCCATCTGATCCTATGTGAATTGATAAATTAACAATCATCCAAACATTACTGTCATGTTGAACAAGACATTTCTCACCGCACTGTCCTGCAGAGCAGTGTGCTCTTACATGTTACTGGGAAAACTTTTAGAATCTTTTTGCATCTGATATGATTTGGACGTAGATGAAACGATAATGTTTTAATCATCCTTAATTATTTTTAATTATAAAAAATGTATGAAATCTAGTTTATAGGGATTAAACTTAGACTTGATTCAGACACATAAAATATAGCGTTATTTATTGAGAACTAAGGTTAGGATAAGAGCAAACTATACGAAACTCTTAGCTGGTCTGGATCACTTGTACATTTTGTTTAACATTGTACTAAGATATTAACAGATTGGTGTACTGTGTCTGAAGGTTGGGAATCTAGGTATAAGAGGAAAATAAAAATTTTAAAGGCAAACCTGCACTCATTTATGTGATTGTTGACCCACAGGGGGCTGGGGCTCCACATTAACTCTGAGTGTGACTGTCGCCGAATTGCGACATAACCCCTAGTGGTCAAGAGTGGTAAATATTTTTTGTCAATAAAATAGTTCAGATTTCCAAGGCTATAACATAAAAGTGGTAAGAGATAATGGTTTACTGTCAGTTAGAAAGATGTAAAATATGATCCAAAGTTTCAGATAGAAATAAATTTATGCATCTAATTTACATAATGTTGCAGCAGCTCTTTAAATTCCATAACTCAGTCAAAACTGGGCTTTGGACATATTTACACAACGAATGGTTCGGGGGTTTTTTTGACAGCGTTGTCTCTACAGGGGTATGTTGTTATCTTGTCTTCAAAGTATATGAACCAGAAAATCAGTGCAATAAAAAAAAAAAAATTGTCAGTTACTGGCAGGTAATGGGACTCGCTAGCCACCGTGGTTGCTGCATTTTCACCCATTGTGGTCAATATTTTGCGTTCTGTCGGTCATTTACGCTCTCTACCACATCTACAAAGTCTTATGATTATCCCACATAAATTTTGCTTGTATCTCGTGGCTATTTTCCATGTATGAAGCCGACATGCACAATGATGGATCGTGGCTATATTAGCTTTCTGGGCTAAAAGAAAGGAATACAGGAAAAGGAAATGAGAAGTTCTTCTTCTTTGGTGTATTACGTGTCATCCATTGAGTCCTCCAATGCATGTCTGCCACCTTCTGAAACTGGCAGATCAGTACAAATCAGTACAAATCCTCAACAGGAGCAGCGCTGCACTCTGCTACTAGGGGCACGCAAAATCTCACACTCAAAGGGTTAATCTGTCTTTTATCAAGGAAGCCAAGGAGGAGGAGGACAGCAGTGGAGGAGGAGGGGCCATGGCTGAGGAGGGAACTCATCCCCACAGTGGAAATGAGTGCATCAGTGTGAACAATGGGATCACTGGCAAAAAGAGTGTCCCCAAAGGCAAGACTGGCCGCTGGGAGGGGTAGGAGCCCATGAGCCACATCCACTACAACAAAACTGGACTTCATGATTAAGACTAAAACAGATAAGTGGACTCACTTCTACACATATACAGGAAATTGACATAGCAGACATTTTTCATCTACCTGACTCTGATCTAATGTTAACAATATAGTGTCTACCAGAAGTAATGTGGGAAGTTCAAGGTACTCCAGTTAAATTTGTGTGGCACAAGTGCATGTAGATCAGTAACTTCAGGTAATGGCATTCAGGGCTTGGCAAAGTCAGAAGAAAAGGTAGCAGTTAAACTTGCAAACGGCAAACTATATCTATCAAATCTGTGAAAGTAAAGGATCCTTCTACCAGTAACATTGTTGAAAGGTGGTTCATTTTGTCAAAGGCTACCCACATGTTTTAACTGTTGACCAGTATCACTTAATCTTATCCTACACTTTATTACATGTATAGTTTATTTCTCTTATCTTATCATGTTTAATGTTGCAGCATTGTACCGAGACAAATTCCTAGTTTGTGTACTACATGAACAATGGCAATAAACCTGATTCTGATTCTGATTCTGATTCTGATGTTGAGGAAGTAAACATAGTTTATAAGACTCCCAAGCCAAAACACTGATACTCACTCGACATGGTCATGGCTGGACCATGTTCAGTGATATCAGACCTCTGTAAAAGACCTACACAGCATTTTACATCCACAGTTCCTACTGATAGGCAATCTCCAAATCAATATCATTGTACCATGTACTATGGATCTGATCCAAATTATGAACAAACAATTTTTGCAAATCCATCCTACAGATTGGTCATAAAAAACTTGTACTGGTCACCAAGGGGATGTGTGGAAGTATCCGTTGTCTTATCTGATGAGGATAAGAGACATTTTAAGCAATGGTGGTTCCACACATCTCACTGTTCAAACCCAAAAACATGGAGTGGAAAAACGTTGGACATTTTGTCACCTCTGCTGAGGAATATAGCCATCCATGGGAAGCCAACAGCTGACCTTAAGATAGAATATTCTCTCAAATTAGAAACATATGCATTGTTACTTAACTGGGTAACCACAGCACAAAAGGCTGTGCACAACTGACACCCAGAAATCGCCTACATGACCAATCTTAACATTAACAGAAGAGAAGATGAGCAAAATTGAAGTTCAAATTCTAAATTCATTATGGTAAAAAAATAAAACAGATGTTGGTCTAATAAAGGGGAGCAAATTATGTCACTATAACATCAAAGTCACACTATAGACTATATAAAAGACAATATCCTCTCTATCTAGAAGCTCAAAAAGATGTTAAACAGGTCATAAAAGAACTAAAAGCAGCAGATGTCATAGTGTCATGCTCAGCCTCCCAATTTCGGTGGGAAACATCCTAATGATGCAGGTCCTGCAGGAATTAACAAAGCTATTTTTCTTTGTTGCTCATTGTGTACCAGAATCACACACATTGTTGAATGAACTAGAACTCCAAATGCAATTTTCACACTGGTAATCATTAGCAATGCATTTTTAGCATACCATTATACCCAGATCATCAATTCTGGTTTGCATTCATATCTGAGAACAAAAAGTACACATTCACCAGGCTACCACAGGGTTACTGTGAGTCTCCTACAATTTTTTTTCTCAGGCAATGTCTGTAAATCTTGCACATTTTATACCTCCTAATAGGAGCCAATTGCTCCTCTATGACATATTGCTAACATCTTCTGATGAAGAAATATGCAAACAAAACATATTTCCTTAGGCTTGAGTCTATAGGTGCTGTTTTTAATCAAGGTTCCCAAATTTATACCTGACCAAAGGGAAAACCCATCCTCCCACAAAAATGATTTCACTATGCTGCTACTTGAACACATGGACTTTGTCATGTGTCCAAGGGAGGAATGGTGTTATTGGTTATTAGTTATCACAGTCTATGGGTTTGAAATTTTTGCTACAAACTTTTGCCAATAATGTCTAATTTGTGCAAAAAAAATGCCCAAGGCAATGTCAAGACCAGAGAAGGGTAGTTTTCCATCATCAACATACTCATTTCAGAACATTTGCATGGACTTCATTGAACTAAACCAATGTGAAGGGAAGATATATTGTTTAGTTTTCCTTGTAATAATCCAGATGTAATTACAGTAGCTAAAAAAAACTACTAACAGACATTATTCCAAGGTATGGGATCAGAGAGAAAATTTATTTAGATAATGGTACTCATTTTGTAGCCAGATTATTTCACATTTAGGGAAAATGTTGAACAGTGATTTGAAACACCATGCAGCATATCACCCACAGTCTGCAGGATTTGTGGAACAACATAACCGGACCATTATAGAAAGATTAAAAAAAAACAATGGCACAAACAGGACAGAATTGGATTTATTGTTTACCACTGATACTGTTTTATATGAGAATAGTGCTTACAAAAGAAGGTTTATCTCCATTTGAAGTTTACACAAAAAGCTTTAATTAGTACCCACTCTTAGACCTTTCAACCCAGAAGATGAAGAGATTTGTTGAGCGGATTACAAAATTAAAAAAATGTTGACTCAAAAAGATTCTGTTCATGCTATTCCTCCCTAGGAAGGAGCACACAGAAGGAAGCATCACAGTGAAACCAGGAGACCAAGTCCTCATAGAGACTGTTAAAAGAAAACCTGGTCAGAAGCCCCCTGGCAGGACCATATAAGGTAATATTATCAATTCCAACAGCTGTAAAAGTACAAGGCAGAGACATTTGAGTGCACCTTACACACTGTAAATTATTATCAAAACAAACCATAGAAGCTATAGGGGGAAAGCCATAGAGAGTGTTATTGTCGTGGAGGAAGTCTGAGGCTACAAAGGGAGTCAGGTATTTTAGTTGACCTGATTGTCTCAAACCTTAGTGAAGAAATTAAGGGTCCACAGCAGGTAGAATATACTCAAAATGGCTGACGATGAAAGACCCCTCAGAGAATACTGATGTAGATTTCAGTTTTATGAATGGCTCACATGTCTGTTCCGAGTGCTTGTCCTTGTCGTAGTCCTCCTGATACAGTTATTGTGCAGCTCAGTAGCCATTTTAAAGGTAACTGGTAGATCAATAAACATCAACATTAAGGATAAAGGGACACCACCTACCATAACGTGCACTGAAGGTAAAGTTTGTGGAGACCAGTTTGACTATTGTGGTATATATAATTATGACCACTCCATGCACTATGAATCTGAGTCTGTGATGTATGAAAAGAGTCATAAGTACATGTGCACTCCTCCATATAACTGGGCTGATGTGTTCAGTCACACAGGACCCAATGTCTCTTAATACTCACCCATCATAAATTAAGAAAACACATATACATTATACAGTCACCCTACCATGGTGCATGTGCTTCAAACACAAGCTTCACATAAGGCCATAAGGAATGCACAATTTGTAACCCTATTAGAATAACTATAACATCTCCAAAATTGTCTGATGCTGGACAATATTATGTTGGTGTTAATGCACTTGGAAAATACCCCTTAGAGAGCATAGGCATGGCCTACTATTCATCCTAATCCTAATTGTGAAGCAATAACACTATATTCAAACGCACACCAAGATATGTAGAACATTTGGAACATGACCGGTTACCTGATTCACATCACCACAGCCATGTATACACAACTAACTATTGGTGGGAATATGCAGAGTACCTTGCTAGTAGGACAAATAAAACAAATTTCTCCTGCTCAGGACTTAGGAACATTTCAAACAGTTCTTCCAAACCATCCTCTGCAGTCACAGTCCCACCGTCAATGACGCCAGGGCAGAACAGAATCTTTGAACTAAATGGAGGATGGTGGTTCTGTGGGCATAGGGTCTACTCATACCTGCCCTCTAACTGGGAGGTGTCTGTGCCCCTGTATGACTGACTGACCACACTATCATGATGTATCTGGATTAAGTCAGACAGTCAGGGTGTTGAAAGAGGGACCTGGAATACTGTTAGAATAATTTTGAGCTTAAATTATTCAAAGTCAAATACTCAGGTGGAAAGTTGAATTTATGTACATTTGTTAAGGAGTCACCCCAATGGCCACTTTGGGGGAGGAATTACAAAGCATGGCATTCAGACATGCTTAGGAACCCTAAAGGATCCATTCTTCTAAGTCTGATATATATAGGTAGGAGAAAGCAGGGGGAGGATGGGATGAGAGGAGGAAAGGAGAGGGACAGACAGAAAGTCCTGATAACTGAGCTTATCCAGGCGGACGTCACAGGCACTCTGGAGACATGGGGTCATGAAGATACTTCTCAAATATAATAATACATTATTAATATCAATAATGATGTAGATAATATGGAATTTTTCTATCAAATACAAATCACATGATGTGGTCTGAGCAACAGCTATATCAATTGAATTTAAATGATGTAGCATTGACCAAAAGGTCACACCTGCACTATTTCCTTGACAGGAGTTAGAAAAAGTATTCTTAGGACTGAGTTTGGCCAAGATACTGAGTATGAACCCGATGTTTTCACTGCCTGGCTACAATCCTTCTTTGGACGGTGGGCAGGAGTGATGAAAACACATAATATGATCCCTTATGATTAGAATTGCCATCTTTATGTGTGTGGGATGTTGCTGCATTCACTGTTGTAGAGGCCTTATTGAAAAAACAGTACATGCTGCTGGTGCACGCCAGTATTCCATATTAGCTCAGCAGGAGGAGAGCGACAATGATTCAAGTGATGAGGACAGTCAGGTTTAAATCATGTCTACTAGTGTCTCTGCAAGAAAAAATGTTGATATTGACAATATGCCTATAATGACTAAAGCATGATGTAACGGCTGAAAATTGTATAAATACATTTATTGGAAGTTTTTTCTTTTTCTTTTTGATATTTAAATTGTAATACTGAATGTTTGTAAATGATAACTCATTTTTATGGTTGTCAAAAGTAGTAGAAATGAGGTGAGAATGTTTCCTATATAAATGCTCAAAGAATGAAGACTGGAAAGAAATTGCATGTCAATGATTATTCATGAAAGTATATATTGCTTATAGGTTTTTCACTCATCACACATGAAAATCAGGTGTCTGGTACCTATTTATTATAGTTATTGACTCCATGAAAATTGAGTCAAGAAAGGAAATTGTTATAATAAATAAATAGTGAACATAAGTTAATTAGATATTACACAAAGTGCTTGCATACACATATCTTTTAGATCCACACATACATCCAAACACACACATACACACAAGCTCACACACATGCACACATACATACACATGCACACATACATACAAGCTCCACAGGAAAGTCTCTGTTCCTGTTTCCATATATGGGCATGGGGGTCATGTAGGACTAAAGAGGAGACATCTGGAGAGACAGGAACCAACAGGTTGGAAGTCATAAAGAGCTGAGATTACATCTGAAGCCATTTGGACAGTGACAGGACCAGTTCATACTAATATGGACAATGGCCAGCATATTGTTGGAAAGTTACTGGGAAACACCCAGTAATTTGAAGCCTATTTGTAGCTGTGGACTTCTTTGTTCTGGGTCTTTTCACCAGAGGGGGCTGAGAAGGACAGACGGCCATGTTCACTGACTCTCTGCATGATTCAATAAAAGATAAGCTGAGAAATAGTATGTCTTCTGTGATTATTGTTTGGTTAACTTAAAAGATTCTGCTAACTGTCCAAAATTAACTTTTACACCTCCTATTATGAGTGTAGTGTCCAAGTGCTCAGAAAGAGAAGTAAAGAAAGTGTGGAAATAGGATGGGTCGTCAACATTTGGGCCATAAACACTTGCAATGCATAGAACCAAATTTTGAACTGAGATTTTTTAATATCATACAGTAAATCTACCTTCTGGATCTGCTATGGTATCATTCACAACAAAGCATATTCTTCTGTTTACCAATATATAGCTACCCCCTTTGTTTCAAATTAAAGCAGACTGAGTACATGTGGGGAAATTCTGGGGAGGTGCGCATATCTACAGATGACTTAGAAACAGGTTTCCTGTAATAAGACAAAGTCTGCCTGTAGATCCTTAAGTCGATTAAAAACTTTTAGCCTCTTCTCCCTGGTACCAATTCCACATATGTTCCACGTGACAAACTTTAATGTGAACATGTTTTCACTAACTGGTTTTTGTGCTGAAGGCTAACTAAATGTGCCTATGTGTTTATATGTCTGATAAAATAATTTTGAGCATAAATTATTCCAAGTCAAAGATCAGGCGGAATATTGGACTTAAGTATATTTATTATAAAAATAAACACATATAAAAGAATAAAAAAGATAAAACAAAATAAACCTCAATGGCTATTTTGAGGGAGAGATTACAGAGCGTGGCCTTCAGCTGACACACACACTGAATCTCTGAACATACGTTCTCTAAGCTTGGTATTTATAGCTGCTCCTCAGGATAGATGAACAAAGAAGGAGAGCCACAGACATCTGGAGACAGACAGAGCGTCTATAAATCTAAACTACGAACTGGAAGTTTCAGCACATTCCTCGGACACAGCAGGGCATGTCAAAGAGATTATCAATGTAGCTTAGGTCATCTTTTATGCTTGTACTGACCCTCAGTCTCAGCATTCGCACACTCCTCTGAAGGCCACAGTTAGACAATAATTGCTCACAGACATGAAACGATATTATAAAGGAATATATGAAATTATTCTACATGGAATGCACATATAAACATCAGACATGAAATAGGAAAGGCATGATGTAATATAATAATAATAATAATAATAATAATAATAATAATAATATGGATAATATGGAATTTTTCTATCAATGTCAATAGTGTATGTATGTGTGCGTGTACATGAATGTCCTGTGTACGCTGTGTGGCTGCATGTACACGTGTGTAGGCATGTGTGTTGTTTGTAAAATATATACCTATGTATGTGTGCTTGGGTGTGCGCGCATGATGTCTGTGTTCCATTTGCTTGCATTTCCAAGAGTGAGTGGGGTGCATGGACCTAAGTTTATTTCCTGTGAAAGTTTGTTTATGCTCGGTCGACGTGAGTCACCATTTTGGATTATTGCACAACAGTCCCGCAACAGTCTCGCAACGTCTCGCGATCACAGCGTCATGGGGCCTGAGGTCTGAGGTGGAGATTTGTAGTTGGTGAGGGTCTGTGACTTTGAATATCGGCCAATACCGATCCAAGCCGTCTCTCTTATTTAAAACAACAGTACAGAACATACTTTGGTACTGACTGGTTGTATTTTGCATACATATAAAAACATAAAATTAAAAGTCAAATAATATATTACAAACCTGACTCAGTTCAGCAAAGCTGCTGCATTTTTTTAATTTTAAACTTTGCAACATTGGCAGCATTTCACTGGTCAATACTATGTAAACATGCATTCTGAAGTTTAAAGGGCAAGTTTATTGCAAAATGTTAAAGCTGAGTATTTAAGTAAACATTCAGAGGAAATTCAAAGTGCCACTGAGCATGAGGTAAAAAATGCTGTGGATCTGAAAATAAAGGAATTGTATTTTTGTCATCCATTATTATTATTATTATTATTATTATTATTATTATTATTATCATCATCATAAGTATTCTCTTTGTTCTCAGTTTATTTAGTATTCACTGGTTATAATGTGCTATTTATGTTTCTGTCACCTACCTCTCATCAGCTGTAATCTAAAGTTATGTCTTCATTGTCTCCACGTTATGTCTTCATCCCTGCTTCTCTGGTTTTTACTTTGTTTCCTTCTTTTAGTTTCACTTTTAGCGTATTCCAGCAGTAAAACAGCAGCTGCTGCTGCATGACACACCTGGTTCTGCTCAGTTCATGACAGAATTCAGCATACTTCTTTGCCGTGATATTTTTGCAAGAGCTTTATGAAGTTGGTGGTGTAAAATTGTAAACGCTGGTACCACACAGCAACATACTGAGGCGAGTCCCACAGATAGACTCCAGTGATTTGACACTCGTTGCAGTGTTGCCAGATGGGAAATGTTGAAGTATCATACCAGCACTTTAAAATTATCGTATTTTGAGGAAAATTATCATGCACACCCAATTTTCATTCTAACATGGCTCAAGACCATCTGTTTAAGAGACATATTATCACATATTGTGCATATTACAGCCTATAACACAATTTTACCTTTAAATAATCTAACAGATCGGTTGAAAAAAAGCACCTCTACCTGTGTGTACAGGATGAGCCTGTACTGAATGGCCCAAAATATCAGTCAAAATTAATTATCTTCTATATGTCTTCTGTTGAATCATCATATATCAAGGTCTTGCCTCATAAATATTTTGAGAAGTACTCTGTTTATACATTAGGAATTAACAATCAATCCACCTAACCTACTGCTAAAATGCCTCTGATAATTGAAGCAGAAACCTCTTTCAGTTTTACTAAGAACTACAATTCTATGACATTTTTGCAGACATTTGCACGTTGCAGCAGCGACACAAAGCTTTAGTACTAATGCCAACAACAGGCTTGAACTACACAGTAAAACTGGGGTCTCCCCCCACCGCCCCATTTGTTTCTCAACCTGCTTGTGATGTTGCTTACTTGTTGAATCTGCCATGCCTGCATTAGTGCTGTAACGTACACGAATGATTCAATTGAGTGTATTAGTTTTTATGGATGAATGTACTGTACTGAATCACTCACCGGCGCTGTACTGGAAGCCAGGGATCAGCAGCTGAATCCCTGCATGAGCAGCAAATGAGCCCCGCCCGCTCGGTTCAGCTGACTCTTAAGGGCCTTTTCCACTAGCACGCTTTAGCGCGACACGGGACGGCTCAACACGCTTTGTACGCTTTTCCACAAGCCCCAACACGGTTTAACAGCCGCGATTCTCAGCCCCGCTCCAGGGCAGGGTACAGCAGTGCTGAGCTGTGCCGTGTTATGACGTTAACAGACTGGTTGCCGCTGATTGGTCAGGTCGTAACCGGCGCTGATTGGTCAGGTTGTAACCGCCCCTCTCCTCCTCCTCTTCTACCAAATCTTCACGACCTTCTCAATAAAGTTTTTGAAAAAAAAAAAAAAAAGAATCTTCACGACCGCCATTACTCAGCACACAACCACTGTTGGCGGTTTCTTTTCAGTGTATTGCTGTGCTATTTTCATTTATTCTCTATCAAAAATGGCTTCGCGTAATAAGGGTGTTCCATGGACCAATAAGGAGGTGCAGTGTCTGCTCACTGCATTGTCAGACGAACGTATCCAGCGCGAGTTAGACGGAGCCGCCCGGAATGAAAAAATATACCGGGAGGTCTCGACATCGGAGTCCTTTAACGGTGAGTTTTAATTTTTTTTTTATTGTGTGTTTTTTCGCAAATATATTCGGTAAGACGCTCAGTTTATTTATGCAATAAAAAAGCTGTTCATTTGTGGATGATGATCGCTGCTTTATTGCAGCACACTGCGGACTAAAGCTTTTATTTTAATTATTCATGTGAACAATACGCTGAAATAAGCTTATGTGTAAATAAGCGTGTGAAATAAGCTTATGTGCTTACGTATTTTATTGTGTGCATTTTCCTTGTAGAATCATCCCACGCCTCCGCCGCGACAGCCCGCCCGGATTCATTCAACCGAGCCTTCCTGGCCCAGAGCAGGCAGAGACGGCTTCATTCAACCGAGCCTTCCTGGCCCAGTTTGGGAAGCTGGTGTAGAGGCACTCAGTGGTCGGCGTGTATAAAATGTCGATTAACCTTCATGTTGTGTTGCAAAGTTTTTTTTTTATTTTAATATTTTGTATATAATAAAATGGAATTGTTTTGGAAAGTGTGGTTTGTCTGTTATAACACTGAATTATAAAACAGTATAATTACACAGAAATTCCATTGCCTAGTCTGATGAAAATGATGCTGATCATCCTGTCAGGGGTCAACCATTGTAAAGGTAATGTAATTTTTAACTAGACCAAAAAACAAATGTTTTTGTAAGCTTTCTGTTCTTTTTATTGAAATATCATAAAAAATTAGCACCAAGTCAAAGTAGGTACAAGTATATGTAAATTGAATGTTCTATTGGCATTCCAAATTCAGAGAATTACAATACTTTAGAAGGAGTGTAGCATCATCTAAACGGAAAATAATAATACTGTTGTTCCAAACATTGACCTGAAGATGAAAAACATGAATTTTTTTTATTCAGTACATCCAAAATGCCCTAGGATGTAAAAAATAATACAATTTGGTGTTGGGCCAGTGTGCCACTGTCTCATTATTTAATATGAATAAAAACAATTTTCAGCTCATTATTTCTAGGTCATTTGGCAGTTAATTCAAAACAAAAGTGACTTGTGTTGTTGCAGCTTAATTATGAGATAAAATTAATTGTGAGATAAAACCACAGAGCGAGCAAGGCAATAATCCTTGGATCCTCCATTTTTTGTCTCATGTAAATAAGGACTCAGTCGGGTGCGTAACGTCACGGGAGTGTGGCCCCGCCTCGCTGGGAATCTGGCGCCGCCTCGCTTCTAAAACCTCCTAACACAAACCATCACAGCACAAGCACAACACCGTGCTAATGGAGACAGAAGCATTCCGAGCCGTACTGAAGTGAATCGAGCCGTACCGAGGTGTGCTGGGCTAGTGGAAAACAGGCTTTAGTTCAGTGAGTGGTAAACAGTCGGAGCTCCACTACAGCACTGAGTAATTCGGTGTAACACTATTTCTAACAGATCTTTTTAGCTTGAATCTGCATGTTTCAGTGAACTGTGGATCCCATCACTAACCTCCATCCAAGGCTGCCCCTCTCCTACTGCAATACGAGTCTTCCGTCTTCTTTTCCACATGGTCCGCGCACGTGAGATGATGTGTAAAAACAAACATAGTATGTATGTGCAGGATCCGTATTCTAATTGTGTTTGCTAATGTATTAATGTAGCCATGTAATGAAGGGGTCAAATTATAGTACATTAGGGGAATTTTGAAATTACTGATTGTACATCGTACAGAGGGCAAAATTATCGTACAAATACGATAATTATCGTACGTCTGGCAACTCTGACTCGTTGCCTCTGTTTACAGAAGGCACAGCGCGGCTGAGAACAGGATCTCGCCTTCATTTTAATTGTTATTAATGTATCGGATCGGTAAATTACTTTTATTCCTTACCGATACCGATCCGGCCATTTTGCCTGGATCGAACCTGATACCGATACAGCAGATTGGATCAGCTCATCCCTAATATGTACATGCATAAAACATATAACAAATACCAAGGATAACACATGAAAGCATACCATTAGCACACTTATTACCTCTGCCAAGGAGGTAATGTATTCAGGGTGGTTTCTCTGTCTGTCCGTCCATCCATCTGTTAGCAGGATTACGCAAAAACTACTGGACGGATTTTGATGAAAATTTCACCAGAGGTAGCCCTTGGGCCAAAGATTAACCCATTAAAATTTGGTGATGATCTGGAAGTGCATACCGCCACCGAGGACCTTATTTGAATTTGTGCAGCAGGATTATACAAAAACTACTGGATGGATTTGGATGAAATTTTCACCAGAGGTGGTCCTTGGGCTAGAGGGGAACCCACAACATTCTGGTGATGATCTGAGAACGCATACCTCCACCAAGGCTCTTATCTTTTCATAGAGTGTTAGCAAGAATACTCCAAAACTACTTGATGGATTTGGATGAAATTTTTCCAGATGTGGTCCTTGGCCCAAGGAGGAATGCATTACATTTTGGTGATGATCCGAGAATGCATACCTCCACCAAGGCTCTTATCTTCTGATACTGTGTTAGCAGGAATCATCCAAAACTACTGGATAGACTTTTATGCAGTTTTCACCAGAACTGGCTCATGGCCTACACACAAACCCATTACATTTAGGCAGTGATCAATGAGGGATGGAAGGAGCCTTGGCAGAGGTATGCATTCTCTGAGTGCTTTTCTAGTTTCCAATGTGGTCCTCAAAAGAGAAAAAACATATTGATGCAACAGCCAACATATTACAAGGAAAATAGAATAATAATATAAGAAATACACCAAAAGCCAAGAACCATCCATCCATCTTCTTCCGCTTAATCCTTTTCGGATCGCGGCGGGGCTGGAGCCAATCCCAGCATCTTTGGGCAAGAGGCAGGGTACACCCTGGACAGATCGCCAGTCCATCGCAGGGCCAACACAGAGAGACAGACAACCATTCGCTCTCACGTTCATACCTAAGGACAATTTAGAATTCCCAGTTTGATGCCAATTAACCTAACTTGCATGTTTAACCATACACCAAAAACAACAACAACAACAAAAAACCCTCAATAGCGAGACAATGTACTAGAAAAACAAAAACTAATAGTGTAGAAAAAAATGTACAAATAATAAGGAAGAAATACACTAAATATCAATTAAAAGCCACACACCGCAAACATAATGGACTAAGCAGTAGCATCTCTACCCCCCAAGGTGTAATTTATATAAAACTAAAACAGCAACTAAAAAAATTAACAAAAACTACATAATGACAAAACCATCAGAACTCTCATTCAACAACCTGGTTCTCAAGTGCGCTTTAACTGATTTTTTTAAAACTATCTTTTGTAGTGCATTGCCTGATTGATAGTGGAAGATTAGGCCAATAAACAATACTTTATTGACCAATGCCAAATATTTTGAAATATTTAAATCTTCCCATTTGAAAGTATTGACTTTGACAAAATTTTGTGATAACAATTTGAATTTTGTTTTATATTGAGATAGCTTTAAATACCTTTTTGATCTATGAGTTAAGGTTAATTCTTTTGATATACTTTAATTGAACACTTATAATTTTTCCCTTTTATTATTTCCAATGATTTTATTCTTAATTTCACATTTTTTTTTATTCCTTTATTGGCATGTTTCCGTCCAATTTTTTTTCAGTTATTCCAATACATAATCTAAACTAATGAGATTTTATGAATGTTCTTCCATTAAGATTGTGAAGCCATATTTGGCAGATAATTGATATGGGCTTGCTGAAGTACTGTGTTGTTGAGTTGGGATGACTGATAAGATATGATAGCTAGTCCAGTTGTCCTGGCTCAAAGTTGTGGGAATTTTTTTCCCTGCTAAGAATTTCCATCATTCAAATATAAACCAGGGTTTTCGCTCTCATACAGACATGGACAAAAGTGTTGGTACCCCTCTGTTAATGAAAGAAAAACCCACAATGGTCACAGAAATAACTTGAATCTGACAAAAGTGGTAATAAATAAAAATTCTATGAAAATTAACCAATGAAAATCAGACAATGCTTTTGAATTGTGGCTCAAAAGAATTATTTTAAAAAACAAACTCATGAAACAGGCCTGGACAAAAATGATGGTACCCCTAGAAAAGATTGTAAATAATGTGCCCATAGGGACATATTCAACCAAGATGTGTCCTCTAATTAACATCACGGGTGTCTACAAACTTGTAATCAGTCAGTCGGCCTATTTAAAGGGTGACAAGTAGTCACTGTGCTGTTTGGTGACATGGTGTGTACCACACTAAACATGGACCAGAGGAAGCAAAGGAAAGAGTTGTCTCAGGAGATTACAAAGAAAATTATAGACAAGCATGTTAAAGGTAAAGGCTATAAGACCATCTCCAAGAAGCTTGATGTTCCTGTGACTACAGTTGCACATATTATTCAGAAATTTAAGATCCACGGGACTGTAACCAACCTCCCTGGACGTGGCCGCAGGAGGAAACTTGATGAAAAATGGAAGAGACGGATAATACGAATGGTAACAAAAGAGCCCAGAACAACCTCTAAACACATTCAAGGTGAACTCCAAGGTCAAGGTACATCAGTGTCAGATCGCACCATCCGTCGTTATTTGAGCCAAAGTGGACTTCATGGGAAACAACCAAGGAGGACACCACTGTTGAAAACAAATCATAAAAAAGCCAGACTGGAATTTGCCAAACTGCATGTTGACGAGCCACAAAGCTTCTGGGAGAATGTCCTATGGACAGACGAGACAAAACTGGAACTTTTTGGCAAGGCACATCAGCTCTATGTTCACAGACGCAAAAATGAAGCATACCAAGAAAAGAACACTGTCCCTACTGTGAAACATGGAGGAGGTTCTGTTATGTTCTGGGGCTGCTTTGCTGCATCTGGCACAGGGTGTCTTGAATCTGTGCAGGGTACAATGAAATCTCCAAGACTATCAAGGTATTCTAGAGAGAAATGTGCTGCCCAGTGTCAGACAGCTTGATCTCAGTCGCAGGTCATGGGTCTTGCAACAGGCTAATGACCCAAAACACACAGCTAAAAACACCCAAGAATGGCTAAGAGTGAAACATTGGACTATTCTAAAGTGGTCTTCTATGAGCCCTGATCTAAATCCTATTGAACATCTGTGGAAGAAGCTGAAACATGCAGTCTGGAGAAGGCACCCTTCAAACCTGAAACAACTGGAGCAGTTTGCTCAAGAGGAGTGGGTCAAAATACCTGCTGAGAGGTGCAGAAGTCTCATTGACAGTTACAGAAATTGTTTGATTGCAGTGATTGCCTCAAAAGGTTGTGCAACAAAATATTAAGTTAAGGGTACCATCATTTTTGTCCTGGCCTGCTTCATGAGTTTGTTTATTAAAATAATTCTGTTGAACCACAATTCAAAAGCATTGTCTGATTTTCAATGGTTAATTTTCATAGAATTTTTATTTATTACCACTTTTGTCAGATTCAAGTTATTTCTGTAACCATTGTGGGTTTTGCTTTCATTAACAGAGGGATACCAACAATTTTGTCCTCGTCTGTATGTGGAAGCAAGCTGTGACACGTTAGCATTGGTGCTTTACAATATGATTAAGATGGGAATCACAGAGTGTGATCAGAAGTTAGGAATTGTCAAAGATTCATTCATTGCATACTGTCCGGTCATCCTGTAATAACTGACCTCACCCTCAGTCCTCAAATATTATGGACTGTTCAGGTGCCAACTGACTACATGCAGCCTTGAAGACGACACACTCAACTTTCTCAAAACAATTCTTATCTTATTTTGTCTCACTGGTCAACGCTTTGCCCTCTGCGTGTGTGTAACTGTGAATCTTCTTGTGACTCACCTGTGTGTGAGGACACAACACTTTTCTCTTCTTGGCCAAGATGTAAATAAACTTTATTAAATACTGTATGTATTTTTGGGACTACAGTTTTTTTATTCACCAGATCAAAGGGACATTTATTAATGACATTAAAAATCCAGCACAGCATAATGCTTGTTACATAATATCTGGAACAATCTGAAATCAGTGCTAATGCTCTTGTGCTGTCCACTTACCACCATTTGAATACATTTTACAAAGGTCTCTCTGTGTTGTTTTTTCTTGATGTTTAAATTTTGGGCTCTGGGTGTTCCCAGACACCGCTGGTCTTGTCTGATTTTGAAAGCTAAGCTGAGTCTACCTTGGTTAGTACTCGAATGGAAGACTATCTAGGAGTACCAGGTACTGTGAGGGAGTGGTGATCTGTACAGGGTGTACTCTACCTTTTGCAAAAACATGCTGGTGTTCACCAATCTTAAAAAGTTGGCTTTTCATTTTTTTTTAAACCAGATTTAGACCATGTAGAGACATCTACATGAAGACGCCTTTTCAACAACCTGAAAAAGACTGCTTTCATCTTTCACTTTTCAACCAAATCCGGATATTTTTTAGACAGTTAGCAAAGCTGTCTTTCCAACATTTTTTTTTAAACCAATTTGTGCTGGGAGGCCTGTCTTTCTGCTCATGTGGACATTGAGAGGTAAAGAAGGGAAAATGGACAGAAATAAAAACCTCATGACATTCACTAATGCTCAAATATAAGTCTACAAGGGCCACTTGACATGGATTCCACAGAGAGGCTGAGAGACAGACGAGGATGCATGGAAAAGCTTCAGTTGGGCATTCCAGAAAGTCAAGGCCAGGAGCACAATTAAAAATGAAGAGGCATAATAGTAGCAGCGTAAAGTGGATGCCTATGTATGGCTCCGATTTGTCACATATCTGTCATATAATGTGATATTTATATGTGGTGTGTCTTTAAGACTGTGGTGACGTCACAGGTCAGAGTTGACCTTCACCGAGTGATATAGATATGAAAATGGCGATGTGTTGATGTTGCCGCCTGTTAATGTTCCCGCTCCTAGTTTTTAAAAGAGAACTTTGTTGAAACCACTATTCGTGTGGACCTCAGTTCTTTACATGGTGTCAGAAGTGCTTGACGGACGCTCTGCTTCAGTAAGATGGCCAAGTTTAATCCCCCGGAAAGTTTTCCTTTTCATCGTCCAAATGAATGGGCGGGCTGGAAAGAGCGCTTTCTGCGTTTCCGGACGGCTACAAAACTGAATAAAGAGGACGGCGAAATTCAGGTCAGTTCACTGATTTACGCCATGGGCCCCGAAGCTGAAAACATCTTCAAATCATTCTCCTTTACTGAGGAAACGGATCAAAAGAAGTTTGACGTTGTGTTAGGAAAATACGACGAGTACTTCTGTCCTAAACGGAACGTGATCCATGAGCGCGCTTGTTTTCACCAGAGGCTGCAGCGGCCTGGTGAGAAAGTGGAAATGTTTATCAGAGCCCTTCATGAGATGTCAGAACACTGTGACTTTGGTGTAAAGAGAGATGAACATATCCGTGACCGAATTGTTGTGGGCATCCTTGATAAAGAGCTGTCACGTAAACTGCAGATGATGGCTGATCTAACGCTTGCCCAAACTGTTCAGACAGTTCGCCAGTCCGAGGAGGTTGTCCTCCAGGTTCACCAGCAGGGGGAAGCACACGCCACGGTGCAGGAGATCCAGGGAAAAGCAGCAGGCAGAGGAAGATCTCCATTTAAACCAAGGAAGGGAAAAAGTGGAGAGCAAAAAGACTCATGGTGTGGAAGATGTGGAAAATTAAAACACAGAGATCCTGAAAAGTGCCCAGCCATGAAGTCAACATGCAACAAGTGTAAAAAGGTGGGTCACTGGGAAAAGAAATGTCACAGTAAATCAGTCAGAGAAGTCACTGAAGAGACAGTTTCCCAGACACCATTTTTTTGGGGCGCAGTCACAAAAACAGACAGAAACAACGACCCATGGACCATACAGCTTACAATTGGAACAACACCAGTCAATTTTAAAATTGATACGGGTGCAGATGCAAACATTATGGGAGAAAAGACATTTAACAAACTAGTTCCTAAGAAGGAATTAGAGCCATCTAATGTCACACTGTGCAGCCCGGGTGGTCAATTGGACTGTATAGGAAAATTTCAAGCCTTCACAGAATACAAAGAAAAACCATATACTTTTCCTGTGTATGTCATCAGTGGCAATAATGCAAACAATTTGCTGGGCAGAGATACAGCAATGTCGATGGGGCTTGTGAAGCGTGTCGAAGAAGTACACAAAGCATTTGGTGAGCATGGAACACTTAAAACAGAACCAGTTAAAATCCTGTTAAAAGAGAATGCTCAGCCATACACAGTGCACACTGCCCGTCGTGTCCCTTTGCCACTTTTGCAGAAGGTTAAAGAGGAATTGCAGCGTATGAAGGAGAATAATGTGATTGAAGCTGTGATTGATCCTACAGATTGGTGCGCGCCAATGGTACCAGTCCCAAGGAAAAATGGAAAAGTGCGGATCTGTGTCGATTTAAAGAGGTTAAATGAAGCTGTACGAAGAGAGAGATATGTTCTTCCTACTGCAGAGGAAATCACTGCAAAACTTAGTGGAGCAACCACATTCACATCATTGGATGCTGCCTCCGGGTTTTGGCAGATTCCTCTCCATCCAGAAAGCAGTAAATTAACAACCTTTATCACACCCTTTGGGAGATATGCATTCAAACGTCTTCCATTTGGGATCACAAGCGCTCCTGAAATTTTTCAGCGCAAAATGACAGAAACCCTCAACGGCCTGGAAGGCGTGGCTATCTACATGGATGACATACTGGTGTACGGCGACACTCCTGAACAGCACGACCAGCGTCTCAGCAAGGTACTGGAAAGGATCGAGTCAGCCGGACTTAAACTGAACAGAGAAAAATGTAAGTTTAGACAAAACAAGCTTCACTTCTTGGGCCAAGAAATTGACAAATCAGGCGTGAGACCCGACCCTGATAAAGTCAAGGCAATCCGCGAGCTCCCTCCACCACAGAACGTGCATGACCTCAAGCGTGTCCTAGGCATGTTTAACTACCTAGGGAAATATATCCCAAATCTGTCGACAGTGGGCCAGCCACTATATGAACTGTTGAAATCCAAGTCAGTGTGGATGTGGGACCATTCTCAGCAGGAGGCATTTCAACGCATCAAAGACATTCTGTCTACTTCTCCAGTTCTGAAATTCTATGATGTGAATCGACCTACTGCCGTATCAGCCGATGCCAGCAGCTATGGTATAGGTGGAGTACTACTGCAACTGCACGATGGAAACTGGAAACCTGTGGCATACTGCTCACGTCGTCTGTCAGAGGCCGAGACTAGATATGCACAGATAGAGAAGGAGTGTTTGGCGAGTGTCTGGGCATGCGAGAGATTCGAGAAGTACCTCTGTGGTCTGGAAGATTTTAAGTTGGTTACAGATCACAAACCCTTGGTGCCTCTCATGAACAAAAAGGACCTGGACAATGTGCCAATACGGTGCCAAAGGCTACTTATGAGACTTATGAGGTTCAAACCGACAGCCGAATATGCTCCGGGAAAGACCTTGGTAGTAGCTGATACACTCTCAAGAAGTCCACTACAGTGCGTAGAAAACGAGACTGATACTCACTCTGATGTAGCGTGCTACATAGCAGCAGTTATTGATAACTTGCCAGCTACTACACATAAAATAGACACTATAAAGACTGCTACAGCAGCTGACTGTAACCTACAGTTGGTGTTGTGGTACATCAAGTCAGGATGGCCAGAATACATAGGCAATGTCCCAGCAGCTATCAGAGACTATTTTCCCATTAAAAATGAACTGTCTGAATGCGATGGAATTATCACCAGAGGAAGCCGCATGTTGATTCCGGATGTGCTCAGAGCAGACATCTTGGATCGAATACATGATGGACATCAAGGTCTGACAAAATGCAGAGAGCGGGCCTGCACATCTGTGTGGTGGCCTGGCATCTCATCTGAAATCAAACGCAAAGTCCAGTCCTGTCAGGTGTGTCGTGAGATGAGACCAGCTCAGCGAAAAGAGCCTCTCTTGTCAACCCCTCTACCTGATCGACCCTGGAAGAGACTTGCTGTTGACCTGTGTGAGCATAACAAGCACACCTACCTTGTTGTGTCAGACTATTTCTCTCGGTTCCTCGAGATACTTCATCTGCCAGTAACCACTGCTTCTCAGATGATCTTAAAGCTGAAGGCAGTGTTCGCGAGGTTTGGTTGTCCAGATGTGGTTGTATCTGACAATGGGCCTCAATTCTCATGCCAAGAATTTAAAAAGTTTGCAAGGGAGGTTGACTTTTTGCACATCACCTCAAGTCCACACAACCCCCAAGGAAACGGACATGCAGAGAGGGGAGTTCAAACAGCAAAAAGAATCTTAAAGCAGCAAGATCCTTTGCTCGCCCTCATGTGCTTTCGATCAACGCCCTGCACCACCACAGGCGTGAGTCCTGCAGAGCTACTTATGGGTCGAAAGATCAAAACAACTCTTCCTACACTCGAAGTGAATCTTCAGCCCCGATGGCCTGATCTGGAAGTCGTCAGGAATAAGGATGCAATGGAGAAACAGAAACAAGCATTCTACTTCAATCAGCGCCATGGAGCTAAACCCCTACCTTCGTTGAAGCCAGGAGCTTCAGTCCTCACAAAGCTGGACCATCAGAAATCCTGGAAAACACCCGCTGTTGTCACAGGAGAAAGCAGCACACCTCGCTCCTTTCTTATTGAAACACCCCAGGGAGCAACTTTGCGACGCAACCGCCGTCACTTGCAACATGATCCTGAATCAGCCAGAGAGATACACTCTTCAGCTCCAAATGACCTGCAGCCAGAGATTGTCGATCAGCAGCCTGAAACTGCAGCTGCCGCTGACACTATTTTACCAGAATCCAGTGTCAAACCGCCAGACCCAAAGCAAGGACTGTTGTTTACCCGGTCCGGTAGAATGATTAAACCTGTGCAAAGACTAGATTTGTAGAGAAAAAAAAAAAAGAAAAATGAAAAGAGAGAAATTCACATGTTCACTGTGATAAGTGTGGTTATATGTGGTTCAATAATTAAGCCATGGGCTGTGGGGAAGGGTGAAATGGAAATGGAAAATGTTTGAATTGAAAATTGTTTTGTTCTGAAAAAAAAAAGCTAAAAAAAGGGGGAGATGTCATATAATGTGATATTTATATGTGGTGTGTCTTTAAGACTGTGGTGACGTCACAGGTCAGAGTTGACCTTCACCGAGTGATATAGATATGAAAATGGCGATGTGTTGATGTTGCCGCCTGTTAATGTTTCCCGCTCCTAGTTTTTAAAAGAGAACTTTGTTGAAACCACTATTCGTGTGGACCTCAGTTCTTTACAATATCCACCATCGGTTCAGGCACCAAGCAGGAAAAAGCTCTGACTTCATTATTTTGAGCTGTATTTCAGTCGCAATTTGAGCCATCAAAACTGTCAAACAACATATGACAAAATATAAAATATATCACAAAAACAGTGTGTTGTGGACGCAGGCTTTTAGCAGCAGCTGGGATTCAAATCAGCAGATGGGGTGGCAGGCACTGTGTTGCTTTCATGTGAAAACAGCCGTGGAAGGTTGCAGTCTCAGAGACAATTATACTTAACACATAGGCAAGGATGTATAAAAGTGAGTGCTTGCTCATGATGATTGTTCTCTTTTTGAGAAGTTAAAAAATGTTAGATGAAGCAAAATAACCACCGGCTGAGGACCATGGACTCGGACTTGGAGGTGCTGATTCTCATCTCAGCCACTTCATACTCAGTAGCAAACCGTCCCAGCAAGACCTGTAGTTCATTGCTCAATGAAGTCAACAGGACAACATCATCTGCAAACAGCAAAGATGAGATCCTGTGGTCACCAAACATGACAGCCTTCATTCCTTGGCTGTGCCTAGATACGTATCCTGTCCATAAAAATAATGAACAAGATCGGTGACAAAGGGCAGCCCTGGCGGAGTCCATCTCTCACTGAAAACAAGTTTGACTGGGTGTTGGCAATGCAAACCAAACTCTTGCAATGGTCGTATAGGGACCACAAGCCTGCTACGCCATACTCAAAGCACCCCCCAGAAGAGACCTGGAGGGACGCAGCTGAATGTTTTCTCCAAGTCCACAAAGCACATGTGAACTGGTTGGGCAAACTCCCACAAACCCTCAAGGACTCTTGAGAGGGTAAAGAGCTGGTCCGATGTGCCATGGACAGGACAAAAACCTCATTGCTCCTGAATCTGAGGTACAAGTATGTTTCAGAAATTTCTCCCTGTATTGTGTCTTTTTGTTGATGTTCACACCTTGAGCTCTGGAAGTCTCCAGACACCCCTGGTCTCATCTGATCTGGAAAACTAAGCAGAGTTTACTTTGGATAGTATACAGACGGTATTGGAATATTGTGGGGTACTGGTGATGTGTCCTGGATGTTATCTGCTGCTTGCCCAAAGATGCTGTGATAGATGTGCTCACACAACTCAAAAAGGATCCAGCAATGTTGGTTACTACAGTGAACAATGCATTAATACTTGATTTATTCTAGCGTGCTATTTTTCAACACAAACATTTATTGTGTCAAAAAACAGTGAGCAAAGTTAAAAAACAGTAACCACTGTGTCAGAAGAGAAGATTTAAACAATGGTTGGTTTTTTTTAGGGCTATAGGATTAAAAAATTAATAGGAAGTGTAGAGGCCCTTGCTTTGAATGACTTCAGCACATCTGCACCCACGGGACATCACTAGTTTCTCACACTGCTCTTGTTTGGGGGATAGGATTATGCAAAGACTCTCAATGGGGAATTGGTTCAAAGCTGCAGCTGGAATTGCTCACTAGTTCATTGGTGAACGGGGCAAGGATCTGTCTCAGCACACAGTGTCTCTCCGTTTAAAACAACTTGAACTCAAAGCTCACTCTGCAATGACTGAACCACTCATCAGCAGAAAGAATAAAAAGGCTAGACTTGCCTTTGCTGAGGAGCATGTTGTGTGGACAGAGGAAAACTGGTCCAGAATGCACGTCATTGATGAGAGTAAGTTCAATTTATTTGGGTCTGATGGGAAACAATGTATTTGGTGTCAAACTGGGGAAAGACTGAACCCAAAGTGTGTAAAGAAATTGAAATTAAATTTGGAGTTAAATTTGGAGGAGGGAGTGCCATAGTTTGGGGAATGTTTTCTGCAGCAGGAGTTGGGCCTCTTGTGACGGCAAATGTTTATGTGAACCTCCTTCAGCAATATGCAATTCCTTCATTGCAATTGTCTTCCAATCAGCCCACAAGTTTTGAGCAAGACATTGCCCCCATCACACTGCAAAGCAGGTTAAACAGTTCCTTGAATCAATATTGAAACAATGAAATAGCCAGCCCAGAGTCCATATCTAAACCCCATAAAGAATCTCTGGAAAATCCTTGGCAACAAAGTAATGGCTAAGAAGCCCACTACAGGGACTGAACAGTGGAAGAGACTGCAAGAAAAATGGACTAAGATCAAACCAGAGCAGCGTGAGAAACTAGCGATGTCCTGTGGGCGCAGATGTGCTGAAGTCATTCAAAGCAGGGGGCCTCTACACTTCCTTTTAATTTTTTAATCCTATAGCCCCCCCAAAAAACCATTGTTTAAATCTTCTCTTCTGACACAGTAGTCACTGTTCTCTAATTTTGCTCACTGTTTTTTTTTGTTTGTTTGTCTTTTCACAAAATAAATGTTTGTGTTGCAGTGCCTTGGTCACTAAAAAAAAACAACGTGCTGGTACAACAGTGGCATAGCCACAGCTGATATTCTGTCAAATTCTGAACAATGAAGAATAGCATACATTGTGGTAAAATAAATCAAATATGAATACATTGTTGTCTAATTTTGATCTCCAATGTATAAACTAAAAACAGACTAAAAGATACGTCTCAAGGATAAATAATGGGTATAAAGTGCAGTGAGAATCAGACAGGGGTCCTGCTTCTCAATTAAAACCTATCTGTCATCATACTGCTGTCATTATCAAGAGTTTCATAAAAAATTTCAGACATTTTCACATTTTTTTCACTCCATTTGCACTGCAATTATCTCTCCCAACATGGCTGCCGACCTTATTTGACCCGGCCAGAAGTCACATGATCGAAAGCTATTGTGACGTATGCAAGGTTCACACAAAGAAAAGGAGCAGATAGTTGTGACAAACAGGCTTTAATCACACGCCACCAACCCCAACTACTTCTGAGCACAGAGAGGAGGGGAGGTCATTCTCCCAGACCTCCGTTTCAATCATGGTTACACACACATGATACATCTTGCCCTAATCCTGCTAAACACTGCTGGGTCATTATAACGCAGTTATAATTACACAGCAGTATAATAACTCAGTAATAACATTTAATACACACATACAATAACATCCTCTGTTGCAAAGCATGCTGGGGAAAATCGCTGCTCCGCCCCCCCCCCCCCCAAATACAGCCCCGACGTTACACTATGAATTTTTTTTTTCCATGTATCTGTGTATTAATGTGCCATTTCTTCTTTTTCTTAAATGAATGTGTTGCCAAATGCATATATTGTCAAGTTAAACTCGAGTTTTTGGATTCTGAGTTGTGTTTTTTGTTATTTTTTTCTGTGTAATTGCTCAGCTACATGTTAAGTGCTTCGACATGTGTTCGGCTTTGTAGCCTGCATGGTAAATGTCACCGTTGCCATTACTGGGTGCAGGTTTTTTTTCTTTGTTGTTGCTTGACCCTTCTGTAAGTGTAGATGTTTTAAAGCAAACAATAAACATTTTATGTTGACAGGCCAGGTTTTTTTTTTTATACGGTTGGAGTTCTTGGGCTTGCGTACCCAAGACTGTGGAACTGAGATGGTGAGCCACCCTAGGAGGAAAGCACTTTGTGGAGCATCAGTTTTGTACTCTGTTGGATCAACCCTGCACTCAGAGATAAGAACCCTCATTCACATGGGCTGTGGTAGAACACAAACTATTATTTGCTGCAACACATGAGGATCTCATTCAGGGCTGACAGACTCAACCCAAGGGCAACATTTATGCCCATATTGTGAAATTTGAGTTATTGGTAATGTTCTGATGTGGGAATTGAATTTTGTAATTCTGTGTTTGTGTGTAGTTTTTTAGTGATAAATGCAAAAGGGTGTTATTATATAACCAAACAGGTTAAAAAAAAAAAAGGTAATTACAAAACTAAATAGGTGAACTGAGTAAAACTTCTTACTTGACTCATAAAAAAAAAATTGGAACTCATAGAAATTTAAGTTTTAGCAACTTAAAGTTGTTAAACATAAGGAAGGAAAAAAGAGAGAAGGGGCAAAACTCAAACAAGGGTTAATGACTGAAACTGTTTAAGAACAAAATATTAATTTCTTTTATTTAATTTTAAGTGTTTTAACAGTGCAGTTTTTGTGCATTGTAATATTTTGTGGTACCTGTGACGTTTGGACATGGTGGCTCACTGTAGGTGACGTTACCATGTGGCGAACTGGAAGTGGTGCCGGGACGGTGCCACCCATCTGTATATAATTTGGTGTGAGAATAACTGTGTGTGCTCAGCTCATGTCCGCTGTCAGCAAGTTATTTCAGACGTAACAATGGCAACGAGGGTAAAACCTACTATGATATGACCTGTGCAATCCTTCCTCGCCCTCCCAGGTGAGCCACCGATCCCTTGGCCCCGCTGGCTTGAAGGATTCAAAACCTTTATCAACGCTGCTGGGCTGAACAACACTAGTGACGAGAGGCTAAAGGGGATGCTAATCCACAGTTCATCCAGACACCAAACTAATTCACCCACCTGCCCAGCTAGGGGGCTGAAATGCTACCGCTGTAAAAAGGTCAACCACTTTGCCAAAGTCTGCTGCTCAACACCCACGAATCCAACAGCCCACCCGTCAGGCCCAGTCACTGTCCACACAGTCAGCACCATGAACTGGCCATTCAAATGGTGCACAACACAGCCGGATGGCACTGATGTGCCACTGCTGTTGGATATGGCAGCCTTGAGATCCCTTCTGAGTGTGGCCACGGTCAGGAAACTGTTTCCCCAGAAAGCCATCACAGCAAAGGCGAACGACTTATTTGGCTATGGACACATCAAGATTGGCATTTTGGAAACGGTCACCTTTTTTGTATGTTGCGGCCCTAAAACCATCCCGTCGTTCACTTTCCAAGTAACACGCCGGGGGGCTGATTTGTTGGGCATCGACTGGGCTTCTCCATCACCAACCCCATGGGCACTACCGTTCTGACAGTCTCCTCATCCTGGCAGCACCGTTGGCTGGCGCTCTTCACAGGACTGGGATGCATCACTTCTGGCACCATCTAAAGGGTCAGAGAGGATTTGTCATGCTAGAATGACATCTGCGTGGCAAGAGGGCACTGCACAATGATTCCAGAAGCACTAAAAGGCCGCATCTTGACCATGGTACTTGAGGGCCACCTGGGCGTCATCAGAGACAAACAACAATGTAGGGGCTCGGTCCGGTGGCCAGGTATCGACAAAAGACATAGAGATCATGGTGAAAGACTGTGCCTTGCCTGGCCGGCGGAAGAACTGGGGCACCACCACCCCCACCCCAGCAACCATTGCCATATCCACCAGCCCCATGGAAACACATCCAATTGGACATATGTGGAGAGCTGCACAGCACCCTCGTACATTAACGTTTCCTGCTGGTGGCCTATGAGCTTGATTCAAAATGGCCTGAGATGTTACCCACCAGCTCAGTCACCACCGATGTAGTCACTGATTTCCTTACTTTCCTCTTCGCCCGCTGGGGCATACCAGATGCAATCACAATGGACAACAGACAGCAGTTTACCTCAGAGGAATTTGAGGCCTTCTTGAGAGAAAGGGGCATCAAACACATAAAAACCGCCCTCTATCACCCTCAGGCGAATGGGGGTGGGGGGTGGAGAAATTCAACCAGACCCTCAAGAATAGTCTCTGAGTACATCTGGCAGATGGGCTCCCATTTTCAGCCGCACTACAGAGCACCTTGCTACATTACAGAGCGACACCTCACGCCACGACGGGCAGCTCCCAAGCCCTACTAATGCTGGGACGTGAAATGTGCTTTCCCCTGGACTAACTACGGCCCTCACAGATGCTACCCCAACAGAAAGGCCCTCACCTAGGAGGAGGGTGGTCAAACAACAGCAACGCATGAAGCAAAGGTTTGACAGGAAGCACCAGGCGAAACAACCCGAGTTTGCAGTGCTGAATTGGGTCCGGATTCGGCGCCCCAACCATGCCCACAAACTGCAGTCGTTTTGAACAATGCCGATGCAGATCACAGCGCAGTTGGGCCCAGCCACCTTTCATCTCACTGATGGATCATGGTGGCACACCAGTCGCCTCAGAAAAGTGTTGTCGACTTTGGCCCCGGATCAGGAGATGACTGCGGACATGACAGGACCGGGCTGGGACTCCAGCGATACAGAGCCCAAAGCCTCCGAGGAGCGACTGCCGGTGTCTGCAATGGAGACACTGCCTGAGCGTCGCTTGTTCCGGTGTCGACAGAGACCCCAACACCTAAAGAACTTTATGACCAACTTTTGACATCTGGACTTGTATATATGTAGTTAGGACGTGACCAACAACAGTGGCAGAATAATCCACTTGGTCACACAGGGGCACACCGGTGGTCTAACCAGGTGCTCGGTTAGTGGTAAATAGCTCTTTGGGGGTTTTCGGTTGGGGGGGAGATTAAATGTGATGTTTGGACATGGTGGCTTGCCGCAGGTGGCGTCATCATGTGGCGAACTGGTCGTGGCACAAGGGCGGCACCACCCATTTGTATATAGTTTGGTGTGAGAATAATAAAGTGTGTGTTCGGCTCACGTCCGCTCTCAGCGAGTCATTTCAGACATAACAGTACCCAAACATTTTTTTTTCTGCAATTTTCTATAAGGGGGGGCTGAAAAGTTCATAGGCTGAAAAGTTAATAGTGGTCAAATTTGACCAAATGTGGTTTATTTTTCAACATAGTCTCCCCTTCAGCCCACACACTTCCTCAGTCAGTGTTGCAGTGCTTGGATCCCTGCAGCTGAAAAATAATTGTGCAAAAGTCATTGTTTTTTAATACATACCGGTCACCTGCTGAGCCGCAAAAGGGTCATGATCAAAACGTGGCCAATGCTGGTGGTTAGTTAGCATGCTAGCGATTTGGCTTGGGTACACTTTGCTCATTTTTTTCTTGGTATTTTCAGATGAAATAAAAAGTCCATCACCACAAAGGTACTGTAGTTTGTTAACTGAGACAATAAATCCAACTGTAGCACTGCCTATTTTTTTTTAAACAGATGTGAAATAGTTTAACAATGTTTATACAATGGCAGACTGTAAACTCAATAAGGTTTTTTCAAAAGGGCAGGGCGTCTGGGTCAGGATGTATAATTTCTTGTCCAACAGCACCTCACTGTGGAAATTAAGGTATCCAAAACAGTGTTGCAATTCTCAAGTCTACAGACTTGACAGTAACTTACTTTTAGTAATTAACGGTTACTAGAACACCTTTGAAGTGGAGTGATGCATATCCAGTGAAACGTTGGAGTGCAATTATCATGGAATATAGTAACTCCTTGAATCCCTATTGTCCATTCAAATGGCTCGGTCGCAACTAACTGTTGTATAATGATCATTAGAACATTGCTGAAGCAGAATGATACATATCCGATGAAAGTGTGCATCAGGGATTGTAGTAATTCCTGGAATCCCTATTTTTTAATCAATATGCAGGGTTGGACCTAACTGTTGTATAATTGTCCATAACACTTCGGTTTAATGAGTGATCACTAGATTAGAAATACTGGGTTATCGCTAGGATTGCCCCTCCATGGCAAGGAAGAAGTGGACCCAGTCACGAAGCGAATTTCATAAACCATTATTTATTGTGCTGTGGTGACCCACCACACTCTACATGGACAATCCTCACACTCAGCAGGTCTGGAGGAAGCAGAGGACTATTCACATACGGACAGAGAGCCCCTGAGGGACAACCAGAACAATGGACTGTTGTTTATACATCCCCGGATTAGGGAGCGGACATCCGGGCGCCAGTTGGTCACGCGAATGATATGTATTGACTGATATGTACTGTATATCGATATGCTAATGTGCCATGCATTCTCTCTGTTTGTATAACATCTATAAAAGAGCTTACAATACATGCCTCAGCAGCACAGTAGAACACAGTAGCGCCAAGGACTACAAACTGTGTCTCATTATGTTGGAGGTAATAAAACTTTGCAACCTTCCAGCTCGTCCCATCTCGCCTGATCTTATTCCTCCACAGTGCCAAACATAACAGAAAATAAAGCAGCACATGGGCTGAAATAAAAGCAAAACATGGCAGGCTTTAGACATGGGGTTACAAGCAGGATAACACAGGCTAAGTACAACAGGCTTGATAGAAGCGTGTGTGAAACCCCGACATAAACCAGACACCGCACAGGACTCAGACTGAGATGCACATATATAGATGGGGGGTAATCACGGCAACAAAGAACAGGTGGGCACAATCAAGGGCAATTAGAGATGGAGAGAATGGCAACAGGTATGGAAAACATGAGGGACTGAGATAAAAGGTAAACAAAAGCAGAGGGTATGCATGAACCATGAATACAGGACCAACTATGACAGAGACATGATGACAGCAACTGACAAAAGCGGGAGCAATTACAACAAGAACCAGGACGATAATAAACATGATGTGTTATGACCCGAGCGTCGATCTTGCCCGTCGTTCGGGCCATGTATCACCTCTGCTGGCCTTGACAGCTGTGGATTACATTCTGGCTCCACCGGGCTCTTATTGTGACAGCGCTCGGTGGGGTTTCCGGCTGTCAAGGTCGATCAGCTGTTTGGCATCACTGCTCGTTAGCGACCGGCTTTATTAGCGGGCACTGGTAGCAGTTGATTGCTGGAGTATCGTCGAACAAACCTCGTCAGACCTTTGTGAGACATCCTGTCAAACTTCCTTGGTGTATTATCATCATGTTCAGGTTCGTGTGTTCATTCTCGTCTTTGTTCATGTTTTAGATCGTAAGTGGCTGAGGTTAACCTTACGATCCCATGCTCTATGTTTAGTGTATTTTTTGCCACAGTGCCTCATAGTCTATGTTATGTATGTATGTAGTTATGTTACTGTCACTATTGTGTGACCACAACTAGATTAATAAAGCAGACAGTGAATACGCAGAATTACATCAGCTGGGCTCTTTTTACATGGACCTTGGGCTGAACTGACCAGGAACCTTAACAATGACTCATTGTTTCCCATCAACGTTCCCCCAATTTGTTACTTGCTGTTGCAATGGCATGACACTTGCTTCTGTTTTACAAGCACCCCTCAGCTAAGACTGCAGGTGGAACTTTCCTGTATCTATGAGTCTCCGTCATTAATATGACAGCCAGTAGACACCAGCCACAAGCTGTCCACTTGTCTCTTTACCTAGGGGTGAGTCAGCCTCAGTCCAGATCTGTTCTTCCTTCCCACTCTGTAGCTAAAAGCACTGAATATTTTATCATTATCAAGCATACAGTGTGATTAGGCAAGAAGGTGGCTATTGGTGAACTGCCGCTTTATCACTATCATCGTAATTGTCTGTCATCCTTGCAGTAAGAAACATCACGTGTTGCTCAGGTCACTCTGTATTCAGCCTTCAGAATAGATAAGGGCTAATTTGACCTCCGTGCAATTAAATTGATGTGACTTACTCATCCCTGCCGAAGCATTGTCCATAACTGGTATATGTATCATGTCTGGATTTGTCAGACGGGAAACTGACCATGTGTCTGTTATATTATCTGCTCATATCCATGTGTTCACGTTTTAACTTGTCATTTCTCTCCTTACACAGAATAGTGCCTCAGTGATAAAATATAATTTAAAGGCCTACTTAAAAATTTTTATTTTTTTTAGATCTAGTGCTTTTAATATACATTTTTATATTCTTTGAACTTTTATAAATGCACAGTGTCCCCATTACAGCGCTAACCCTGACTGATTTGTGTCTTGTCAGTATCTGAAGCTGATGTCGCCATTACTTCAGATGATGACCAGTTTTAACAGGAAATGCACCCATTGTCACTGTTATATCAGTTTTTCTCAGATTTCTTTGTCTGTCATTTCTTGAAAAGCAAAAATAGTACATTTTATCTTTTTATTTGTAAAAAATAATACTGATGTAGATCTACGGGCACCAATCATGTATAGTCTTTGACCCCTTTGTTCCCCCCCCCCCCAAAAAAAACTATTTTTTAACTTAAGTTTTGTATTTATTTTGTGATTTTGTGTTTGTCTTTTTTTATATATTTTTGAACAGAGATTTAGTTGCAGTATTTTATGTTCACACTGCTAGCCTGACATCAAATCTGATTTTTACCCTAATATGATAATAATGCATCAGATTTATATAATGCTTTCCATGGACACTCAAAGACACTTTTACAATGGATACATTATTCAGTCACT
Organism: Pholidichthys leucotaenia; assembly: GCA_020510985.1. Classification (NCBI taxonomy): domain Eukaryota; kingdom Metazoa; phylum Chordata; class Actinopteri; order Cichliformes; family Pholidichthyidae; genus Pholidichthys; species Pholidichthys leucotaenia. The sequence goes on along the minus strand of CM035849.1, from coordinate 254,929,068 downwards.
CCACAGAGAGACACTGATAGTGGTAAGCTACTACTGTAGTCACAGCTGCCCTGTGGCAGACTGACAGAAACATGGCTGCCAATCCGCACCAACAGTCTCTTCAGCCACCACCGAACACTTATACACATTCATGTAAAGTGTCTTGCCCAGGAACACAACTGCAGGATGGCTGGGGAGAGCAGGATTCAAACCACCAACCCTCCAGTTATTGGACAACCCGCTCTACCTCCTGAGCCACTGCCGCCCATATGACACAGTTCTGATTTTTTTTAGGGCCCCTTGAACTCTCAAATTTGATCTATTATTGACCTACCAAATCAAAGCTCTTCCAAATTCATATTTGGTACCAAATTGGATGAATATCTGATAAATATCTGATAAATGATAACTGGTCAGATCACAATTTGTATGACTTGTGCGCTGTCTGCATGCATAGGGTGCTGATGTCATTTAGCTCCATTGTTAGTAGCCATGCCAGCAGTTGCTGCTAAAACTGCTCTGTGTCATCAGCTGGCTTCCACCCTTCTTCTGGGCATCATCCCATAAGGACAATTATTTCCTGCAATTCCCCACAGCAAAATCCCAAGCATATCGTTACTAAAAATGCATTTATTTTCTCACTTCACAGAGATGTGAGATGAGTTGTTGTACAGATATGATATATTTTGTTGCTGTTGATAATGATGTGTGTTTCAGAGAAAAGACACATTCATACTGGAGTCAGGTAAAAGTCACTTGTAATTATGAATGTGAACTGTAATGACAGGCAAATCTGTCTCACCCAGAATATCTGACAAACAATATTGCTTGTAATGTAAACCTAGCCTTTGCCCCTGTGCCGTGCCCTTATTAGTGCTCTCATTCTCACCTGTGCTCTGCCACAGCTGTCTCCATTCTCTCACTCATCCACTCGCTGTAAGCTGCTGCTTCTTCTTTGTTTCTTGTCAGTTGGTCATTGTGTTTACATGAAGTATATGATGCTTTTCCTAATGTCATTGAGCCTATGGAGCAGGATTCAGGCTTAGCAAGGTAACTCAGCTTGGTTGCTTCTACAGTTCAAGATAACCATATGATCGTCAATTAGTTTTCTTAGTAAATAACAATACGGCATAAATCACATGCTTTTGCAAATGCTTTTAATATTCTTAATTAACTTTATTGAACAAAGAACAAATATACAACATTGAAACCAATGGACCATACAATAAAACAAAGGTTCTTATAAAATGAACTTCATTGAATATAATGTTACCATTCATAGCCGGCAGCTTAAATTGTGTTTATCCTTTTTTTTTTAAGTATTTTAAAAACTGTTTTAACATTTGCTTTCTCCAGTAAGTATTGTAGTGATTCCAAGATGGCTGCTGCACAAATACTAATGGGACTTTTTTTGCTTATGTTTTCATGCCAATTATAGTGTTAATACATTCAAGTTCTAGAGTTAGTGGTCACACTTTCAATTTACTAACATGTTACATTGAGATTGTTAGTGTACTGTTGTGTGTCTCACCATGAGTGAGTGTCATTATCAGTGTTGGACAAGTTACTAAAAAATAGTAACTAATTACAGTTACTAGTTCTTTTCAAAAATAATTGAGTTACTTTACCAATTACTGCATGATTAAAGTATTAATTACTTAGGAAAGTAACTTTCACATTACTTTTAAATGCATACTTAAGTCATCTTGCACACATCGCAAGATAATTTAATTAATAGATTAATGGAAAACAGACAGTTTCAGACAGCTTTTAGAACATGTTCAGTCTGCTTTATCCTGCCTTGAGAGCTCTTATTATCGGAAAAATCTGAAGAAAATCAACACAGTATTGCCAATAATTTCCTCATTTTGGAGTGAGAAATAGGGTTTATGGAGTGAGGGGGAGGGAAAAAGAGTGTGACTCACAAAAAAAGAGTGCGAGTTGGCAACACTGCATAAAGCTGTCCATGTTCATCTTACCTTTATGTTATGGATTAATCTGATGTGCAGTGATGCAAAGAAAATGTCCATTACCCACAGCCCAAATGTCTGCTGTGACAGAAACATGATCCAGTCCCTCAAATTCCTTTTGGAGATCACAGTGCATTTTTGAATAATCTTTATCTAGGTAGCAAGTAAATGCATTTGTCATGACCTGGACAGGGTTAGACCCTGTCCATGCCTTATGTTCCTTTTTTGGACTCTTTATTATTATTATTATTATTATTATTATTATTATTATTATTATTATTATCTGTATCATTATTACCATTCACGATTATCGTTTCTGTATGGACTCTTATTTTGACAGTACTCTTTGTTTATTTATGGTTTAGCATAAAGCAGCTTCTGTTTAGCCTCATTTGTTAATTTATCACAGCTGCTTCTTGTTTAGTGGTTATTAGTTTGCTATTTATTCTTTCGTCTCTAGTCCTTCCTTCCAGCAACGTAGTTGTGCTCCTACGCCTCGTTCTCTCCACACCACTGCCTTGGCATCACCCCTTATCGTAAGTTGCCTGCCGTTTGTGGCACTTGTATTTTTCAGCCCTCTGGCTGCATGCTTTGTTAATAAATACTGCAAACTTCTGCATGGCGTCTGGGTCCGTCATTATGCCCCATAGGTGTCATTTATGACAATAGGATGCTGCCAGTTCAGGACCCAGCAGACATGAAGTTTGCGGGGCTGGGTTTGAGTCGGGACCAGCTTGTTATGTCCACAAACCCAGAATGAAGCACAGAGAGTGGTGTCTTCTTTGAACACGAACTTTATTACATGTGGTTCAATAATACATCACAGTCACATGAGCCCTCAGCTCCCTGACATGCTCAGGGACGAGTCGCTGCACAAGAACGTGTGAGATGGCCGACTCTCCCCTATCTTTGTCGGTGTGACGACATCACCAGCCGGCTGCATCATCACACCGCACATTGTAATGAATCCCCTTCATTACATTCTCTGCCCCCTTGCAAAACACAGAACACTTTAATTAATTTAAACCCTCCCCAATTTGGTATACAAGAAACCCCAATAAACACTAAAAACAGTCAGCATATATTAAAACCAAAACCTAAAACTAGGGTCTGTGGATGGACCGCCATCAGACGTGGCACGGCTAAGTGGAGTATTCTGCCACTTTGTTTTTTTTTCCAGCCATGCTCCTACTTAAACAGTCCTTCTTTTCTTTATCTCACCGACTTCCACGAGGAGAACAGTTTTGCCTGGGGGGTTTTGTGGTGAGCCTGTGGTGGCGTCCTCCCTGGTGGCTGCCCCCATGGAGCTGTCGGCACTCCTGGGACCAATCTTCATGACGCCGGGGCCTGGGTCCCATACTGCGGTAGTTGAAACCCACGCAGCCTCGCCATCTGGAGCTGCCACCCGGACATGCCGTAGTCTGTTCGTGTGCCAAACCGAATCGGCCATCTGCCAAAAGCACGTTGTCCTCAGCTTCGCCACGATCCTCAGCAGCCCCCACTGTTTCACTGGCTCTGGCCCAGTCAGTCACAGTCCCAGTCTCCCGCCGGTGCGAACCCGAACCCAGTCCATGACATAAAGTGGCACCTTACCTGTTTTCCTATGTTGTCGTTGTGCTCCCAGGGGCTCTGCATGCTTGCTCAACCTGGGACCTCCGCCGTGCTGTGGCGGTTCCTTTGTTACCATGTTTGCTGTGGACCCTTCACCCATTGTTGCCGTCGTCGACCGACATACAACCTGAGCACTGAAAGTGTTCGGTGCCTCCCTGGTGTTGTTCGTCGGAACAGACCCTCCACCCGCTAACTCAGTCGCTCCTACTAGAGCCGGCCGAACACAGGCACTGAAGCATTCCGGCTCCTTCACTGAACTGCTCTCCTCCCGAGAGCATGAAGTGTGTGCTTCGGTGTCGGCCATTAAAACGGACTCTTCACCTGTCCGTTCGGTTGAAACCCCTGTAGCCTGTTGAGCAAGGGAACGGGAGCAGTCCGGTTCCTCCTCTTTGCCGTCAGAAGTGCTCCACAGTGCTGCTTCATGTGTTGAGTTTGTGCCTGGCCGCTGCTGCTGTATTACGGGGCTCTCAGCATGCTCGCGCTCCCCCTCCCGCAGCTCTGACTCTGGCTGCAAGGAAAACGGGACCGAGTCTAATTGCTGCTCTCCCACCATGCCATCTTCGCTCTCCGTGCCGTGCTCACCCACAGTGCTGCAGTCACTCTCTGTGCTGTATTCTCCCTCTGCGCTGTGCTCACTCTCTGTGCTCATCGTGCTAGCCAGCGTGTAGCTTCTGTGTTTGGCTTCTGTGTTTGGTTCCGTGGGTAACTTCTCCGTTGTTACTAGCTGGGACGTTAGCTCCCCCGAGCTAGCTAGCTTCATGCCTTTCGGCGCCATTAGCATCTCACAGCTTTGTGCTACGTGTGCGTTTGGCAAAGTAGCTAGCAAGAAGCTCAACAGCATCTGCATATGACTCTGTCTCCCCTAACATGTAGACAATTCTCTGACCTTCTATGCCGAGTTTGCGAACAAGAAGTGCTCGCTTCCTTAGTCCATCGAGTTTACCCAGGCCCAATGCTGCAGACGCGGTTAGCCAATGAGGCCACAGTATTGCTGGTTCTCCTGGGTACTCCAGAAACGGCTGTAGTTGTGTTCCGCACGCCTCCATGAGTTAATCCTCAGTCGCCGAATGTTATGTCCACAATCCCGGAATGAGGCACAGAGCGTGGCATCTTCTTTGAACACAAACTTTATTACATGTGGTTCAATATTATATTAATTATTAATTATATTAATATATAACCATATTCACATGAGCCCTCATCTCCCTGACATGCCCAGGGATGAGTCGCCGCACAAGAGCATGTGAGATGGCCGACTCTCCCCTATCTATGTTGGCGTGATGATGTCACCAGTCGGCTGTGTCATCACACCGCACATTGTAATGAATCCCCTTCATTACACAGCTGCGGGCTGTTACCTCCGTGGAGGACTTAATCGAGGTGGCCCACACCTCCCAAACTCTCAAGGAGGCCCTCGAGTTTTTGTACACCACAGCTATTATCATCAAGGACTTTCTGTGCCTGTGGGACTTCCCGGAGCTTAGGGGGACTCCTCATCTCAGTCTCCAACCTGCAGTGGTCCCTCAGTGGCCTGGTGAGAAGACCTGCCGCCACTCACTCCCTAGTGCCGACGAGCAAACGTCCACGGGTTCCACCACCCACTTCACCTCACTGCACTCTAGCTCCAGCTCCACAGTGTCCTGCTGTCCTGCTGCGGAGGCAGCAGCTCAAGCAGAGAAGCCCAAACTTCCTTTACCTGGCCACCTGCTCTAGTTCTTCAAAGAGGATACCAAGATGTTCTGCCAGCTGGGAGACGTAGTCTCTCCAGCGTGTCCTGGGTCTGCCCCGGGCTCTCCTCTCAGTTGGACATGCCCGAAACACCTCAAGTGGGAGGCGTCCAGGAGGCATCCTGATCAGATGGCCAAACCACCTCAACTGGCTCCTTTTGATATGGAGGAGCAGCGGTTCTACTCTGAGCCTCTTCCGGATGACTGAGCTCCTCACCCTATCTCTAAGGGTGAGTACAGTAATCCTACGGAGAAGCCTCATTTCAGCCGCTTGTATCCGTGATCTTGTTCTTTCAGTCATTACCCAAAGCTCATGACCAGAGGTGAGGGTGGAAACGTAGATTGACCGGTAAATCGACAGCTTTACTTTCGAGCTCAGCTCCCTTTTCACCACAACAGACCGGTACAACGTCCGCATCACTGCAGATGCTGCTCCGATCCATCTATCAATCTCTCGTTCCATTCTCCCCTCACTCATGAATGAGACCTTGAGATACTTAAACTCCTCCACTTGGGGCAGGAGCTTGTTTCCAACCAGAAAGGAAACTTTGAAAATGAAAAAAAAAAAAATTACAGTATATGCTTTTTATAGCACTTTATCTGAAGGGACCCATTTGGGTCCTAAGTGTGTTTTTCTGGAGGGACCCCAGAGAGTTAAAAGCGAATTCAGATAAAACCTCTGAGTAAGTGGTGGGAGCAGGGCTTGACATTAACACTCGCCCACCCACCATTGGCAGGTAGATTTTGGCTGTTGCCAGTAAGACAGCTACTCCCACAAGCCACTTTGACAAACTGTAGTTTTTTCAAGTGACATCTAAATAATAAACCTATTGCAAAGTGAGACTACAAAACTACAACTCACAGAAGCACTATCTGTGCGCGCGTGCACGCACACACACACACACACACACACACACACAGTGTATTCTCATTGGTCCACTGTCGCCAGCTTCAGCCCGGTACACAGGACACGGACTGGAGTTTGGCTCTGTAGGTTGGTTCATTTTATTTCCAGTCTAGAGAAACGGTGATGAACAGATTACGGCCACTCTCGGCGATCAGATCACCGGGTCAACTGTTCCTCATCCCCCCCATTGTCCCAGTGGTGAGAATAACCTGTGCGCTCCCCTAACCTTAGCTCCTACCTCTGTAGTTAAATATGATTATTTTTAGAGCAAGAATTTCCCATTTACTGTCTGCAATTGTGCAAATTTACGTTTTCGTACGACAGAGAGAAAAGGTTGCTAAGCTTTGATGTGTTGCTGTAAAGAGTAAATGAAGCTCGTTCTGAGGTGAACTTTTGTTTATCTGTGATTATCTATGATATATGTGATGTGCAGCTATTTCATGGATGTAAAACCTCTATGCATTTTTAATGTGCTGGTCCAGGGGTATAATTCATCTGTGCCTGACATGATAGCGATCGTTGGTGCCAGGATTAGACACTGGTGAGAATCGAGGGCAGTGGCAGAAGCTTCTCTCTGTGCGTGACTTTATTTGGCATGACAAAAGAACAGATCATATGAATATCAACGGTCTCACAGAGATCAGTGTTAAGCTAAACTGGACATTAGCCAGCAGGTTTTTTTATTTCATTTGCTTATCCTGTATATAGCCAACTTCATGAATTTGTATACATAAAATAGGAGCCCTTTAACCTGCAGTGGACATACAGATGGTGTCAGCCGATAATGACTCTTTTTTTCTTTTTTTGCAGAGGTGAGAGGTGAGCATTTATAAAAACTTGTGAACTGGGAGACCTGTAGATTTTGTTAAAACAAAGTTATTCACATCATAACACTCCATAGTCTCCATCAGACCATCTTGATGGTTCTAGTGTTAATAAAATAATCATGTTGACACAATCTGGGGCACGGGGGTGGGGGGGGGGGGGGCACCGTACCCAGTCTTTTGTTGCAGTTAGTCTTTTTCTGTTTATTTGTTTCATTATTTTCCCTGTTAGCTATTCTTGATTCCTGTTTTGTTATTTACACTTTGTGTGTTGTTTTTGACAGCGCTGCACAGCTCCCAGCTGTCAGACTGGCTCATGAGCTGCGCAGCTGTGATTAGTTATAATTCTGTTTCCACTCATGTTCCTCACCTGCTGCCAGTTTAAGAACAGTATTTAAGGCTGCGGTGAACTCTGCTGGTCGTCGCGTCCTTCCATATCGTAGGATGTCTTCAGGGTGAGTCAACTCTGAGTTTTCTGACTGCTGCCGAGGAGAACACGTGTGTTCCATCCACGTCAGTGTAAATATCTGTTTTGTCCAGCATTCCCAGGCTACTGCCTGCCTGTGACGTCGAGCCTCACTCTCCTCCAGCACCATTCCCATTTGTCATTATATCTGTTGTTAAGTTACTTGTTATTCTTTGTTAATAAATTTGCAAAACACACAGTGAACGTTTGAAGTCCTAATTTCGCTTGTGAAACGAGCACATTATGACAGAAGGACGCGACCAAGGATGCCAGCCGCTGTGTGTTTTTGCTGTTTTTTTTCCTCCTCCTTTTTCCCTCTCCCTTTGTTTTTCCCATATTAAGTTCAGGGTATATCCGGCATGGCTGGCTGCACAGACTGGGTGAGTTTAGGCCTGCATGAGGAGGAGTGGTGGGCGGTTGAACTGATAAGGGACCTCATGTCAGATGTTTGCTTAACCCACACTCCCGAGGAAGAACTGCAGGTGTTGGATGCCGCGGCACAGTTGATTGAGGAATTCCCCAGCCTGTGGAGCTACCTGGAACTGGCAGACCTCCTCGCCGCCATCTTCCACGCACAACACCGGCTTCGCAGGCTGAGGAGGCCCCCTCCATCACCAGAACCTGTCCCGCGGAGGAGAAGCTCCCGGGGACAGAAGCACCAAGCTTGGGATTGCTATCCAGCTGCAGTCCCACTTCCCTCCGTCGGACTGAGTCCCGCAGCCGACTGCATCGAGTACGCTGCACTCGATGGGCCAAGTGCGGAGGAGCTGGAGGAGGGCCAACAAGTGATTGCAGTGGAGAGAGAGGTGATTTTGGACTACAAGCCCTGGCTCCTCCCCAAGCTTCTGCCGAAGGGAGTGTCGCCAGCCCGAAGGGAGTCTGAACCTATGGTGGAGCTTTCCCCAACTCCGGTGCTCCACCCATTGCACCAGACAACCTCTACAGCTCCGAGGACAACGTCGTATAGTCTGATGGCAGCCACCACCAAGCCCCTGGAGTTAAGGCAAGTGTCTTTTCATTCTTTAGCAACCTATGATGAAACGCCTTACCTTATTTCCGGTGGGGAAGCACAGCCGCAGCAGCCTGGCTTGACTGAGCTACCACCATCAGCTGCTGCGGCCTTTACATCTCCTGTCTCTCCCGTTCCTCCTCCTTCTTTCCCAGAGGATCCGCCGGTCCTGGGAGGGAGCCGGCGTGCGGAGAAGAAGACGGTAGCATCAGAGACTCCATCCTCTTCCTCGAGGGTCCTGCCAACCGTCCATCCGGGGGTCTGGACCGCAGCATTAGAATCGTCAGAGTCCTGGACGGTGGTGCAGCTTGAGTACAGGCAGGTTTTCCTTATATAGCCCCGTGAAATCTTGCCTGGCTCTTGGTGGTGGGAACCAGGTGCAGCCCTTAGCTGCACCTGGGGTTCCCCCCGCCGTGTTCCACTGCTGCCAGTGACCCTGATCAGGTGTGTGTTTCTGTCCTTGGTCCGTTGTCCAAGCCACCATCTAGGGTCACTGAAGTCTCCGTGAGTGCTTGATTCCCACTGGTCAGGGTCTCCATGGGTGCTGCGCCTCAGCCCGAGGCCTCTGTGGGTGCTGCTCCCCCTCCGACTGAGGTCTCCCTGAGTCCCAACTTCCCGCCGGTCGAGGCCTCCCTGGGTGCTGCGCCTCAGCCCGAAGCCTCCATGGGTGCTGTGCCTCGGCCTGAGGCCTCCGTGGGTCTGTCCGAGGCCACCGTGGGTGCAACATCTCCATCCAAGGCCACCGTGGGTGCTGCAGCGCCCCACTCCGGGATCGCCGATGGTGTTGCGGTCCCACAGTTCGTGATCTCCGAGGGTGTTGCGGTCCCGCCGCTTATGGTCTCTGAAGGTGCTGCTATCCTTCTGTTCATGTTCAACGAGGGTGCTGCTATCCCTCTGTCCATGGTCTCCAAGGGTGTTGCTGGCCCGCCGTTTATGGTCTCTGAGGGTGCTGCTGTCCCGCCATTCATGGTCCCTGAGGGTGCTGCTAGGCCCCAGCCCGGGGCCGCCGCAGGTGTTGTTACGCCCCAGCCCAGGCCCGGTGTGGGTGCAACGGCCCAGCCCGGGGATGCCACGGGTGGTACGCCCCACCCGGGGCCGCAAAACAACCTCTGCATCCCTCTGGTTTTTCTGCTGGTCAACTACCATCATCACTGGGTATTACCGTTGGCCAGCAGCCGGGGGTGGGGGATAACCTGCAGCCTCCGGGTGGGGGCACATTGGGCCCGGTGACTCAGTGGCCCAGGAACTCTGGGACGCCTCCCGATGGACTGCACTATGAGGTCAGGTGGCGTATGGACTCCGGGAGGCCACCAAACAAACTGCATCACGAGGCCGCCCAGGTTGCTGCGGTGGTCAGCCGGGGGTCTGCGGGTCCTGGGTCACCACATTGGCTCAGGTGGTGATCATGAGTGGGTTTTTTTTGTTTTTGTTTTGTCTTTTTGTAACGTTTCAGTCCCTCCATGCCTGGGTCCCCCAGGGTGGGTTGTTTTCTTGTTGGGGGAGGGGGGTTTCTTTTTCCTCTTGTTGTTGCCTCGGGTGTCTGGGTCCACCCCTTGAGGATGGGGCTCTGTCGCTGTGCAGCTCCCAGCTGTCAGCTGCCCAACTGTGATTAATTATAATACTGTTTCCACTCATGTTCCTCACCTGCTGCCAGTTTAAGGACAGTATTTAAGGCCGCGACAAACTGTGCTGGTCATCTCGTCCTTCCATATCGTGGGATGTCCTCAGGGCAAGTCAATTCTGAGTGTTCTGGCTGCTGCCGAGGAGAATAGGTGTGCTCCATCCAGGTCAGTGTTAATCTGTGTTTTGTCTGGCGTTCTCAGGCTACTCCCTGCCTGTGACATCGAGCCCCACTCTCCTCCAGCACCATTCCATTTATCATTATATGTGTTGCTTAGTTACTTGTTACTCTTTGTTAAAAAAAATTTGCAAAACACACAGTGAGCATTTGGAGTCCTAATTTCGCTCGTGAAACGAGCGCATTATGACACACGTTGGTCAAATAATCAATTTATTCATAAGTAGTCCTTTATTAAATTAGATACAAATGCTTCATTTATACATATTAAACAAAAAAGTATGCCATGTTAAATGAAAATCTAAATTTTAAAATATAATGAACAAAAATAAACTATTTTAGTGGGGTTTGGGCTTAAACAAAAACTTTTTTAAAAAAAGCTTTATATATTATGCTCCTCCGAACTGGCTGTACCTGTGCACAATTTTGCGGTGCTCTTGCCAGATGGGTAGGCATTACTGAAATGAAGTGACTGCGTCTGTGTTAATAATTTTGCGTGCTGTTAGTTGATCACTGGCAAAAATTGGTCACTCCCTGAGGCGCTCTGTCTATTTGCGCACTCAAAAATTTGCACTGCCTTAGTAAATCTAAGTTAAATTTAAATATGACCAACTGCACTCCTCAGCCAGGCATGCACAGAATATCTGTAGCCTCACAGCAGATGGCCGTCTTCTTCTTCTTCTTCTTCTTCTTCTTCTTCTTCTTCTTCTTCTTCTTCTTCTTCTTCTTCTTCTTCTTCTTCTTCTTCTTCTTCTTCTTCTTCTTCTTCTTCTTCTTCTTCTTCTTCTTCTTCTTCTTCTTCTTCTTCTTCTTCTTCTTCTTCTTCTTCTTCTTCTTCTTCTTCTTCTTCTTCTTCTTCTTCTTCTTCTTCTTCTTCTTCTTCTTCTTCTTCTTCTTCTTCTTCTTCTTCTTCTTCTTCTTCTTCTTCTTCTTCTTCTTCCAGGTGCTCCCTTTAGGAGTCACCACAGCGGATCATCTGTCTTCATCTCACCCTATCCCTTGCATCTTCCTCTGTAAAACCAACCCTCCATGTCCTCCTTCACTACATCCATGCATCTTCCGTGGTCTTTCTCGTTTCCTCCTGCCTGTCAGCTCCATCTTCAACATCCTTTGTCCAATAGATTGCACTATTCCTCCTCTGCAGATGTCCAAACATCTGTCTTTGTCTCCAAACCACTCAACCTGAGCTGTCCCTCTGATATACTCATTTCTAATCTTGTCGCTCCTGGTCACTCCCAAAGAAAATCTTAGCATTTTCAACTCTGCCACCTCCAGCTCCAACTCCTGTCTTTTCGTCAGCGCCACCCTGTCCAAACCATACATTACAACAAGTCACACTACCATCTTGTAAATCTTCCCTTTTACTCTTGCTGCTATGTTTCTGTCACAAATCACCCCTGACACTTGTCACCACCCACTCCACCCTGCCTGCACTCTCTTCTTCACTTCTCTTGTGCATTTTCGATTGCTTTGGATGGTTGACCCCAGGTATTTAAATTCATCTACTTTCACTACCGCTACTTCTTCAGTCTTCACCGTTGCACCTGCCTCCCTCTCATTCACACGCATGTATTCTGTCTTGCTTCTACTGACTTTCATTCCTCCTCTCTCCAGAGCATACCTCCACCTGTCCAGATTGTCTTCCACCTGTTCCCTACTCTCACTGCAGATCACAATGTAGTCTGCAAACATCATGGTCCACAGAGACTCCTGCCTGACCTCATCTGTCAGCTTGTCCATCACCATGGCAAACAAGAAGGGGCTCTGAGCTGATCCCTGATGTAACCCCCACCCTTTGTTACTCTTGCAGCGCACCTTACCACCATCTCACTGTTCTCATAAATGTCCTGCACCACCCTCACATACTTCTCTGCCACTCCTGACTTTCTCATACAGTACCACACTTCCTCTCTTGGCACCCTATCATATGCTTTCTCTAGATCCACAAAGACATGGTGCAACTCCTTCTGACCTTCTCTATACTTCTCCATCAGCACTCTTAGAGCAAACATTGCATCTGTAGTACTCTTTCTTGGCATGAAACTGTACTGCTGCTCACTGCTTGTCACTTCTCCTCTTAACCTGGCTTCAACAACTCTTTCCCATATCTTCATAGTGTGGTTGATCGACTTTATAAGATAAGATAAGATAAGCCTTTATTAGTCCCACAACGGGGAAATTCCAGGATTGCAACAGCACAGGGATAGCAACACTCAGAGCAACAATCAGAAGGCAAGAAAAAAAACAAGCAAGCAAGAGCAGCTAATAAACATATGTACGTATTACTATAAAATATATATATATACACACACACACAGACACACAGTGCAGAGCATTGTAGCTGGATGGAATAAATATATGAATATATGAACACCCACAGTACGGAGCATTGCAGCTAGGTGGAATAAATATGCAAGTATATAAACACACACAGTGCGGAGCAATGTAGCTAGATGGAATAATATGTAGATATATAAATATATAAACACACCCAGTGCTGAGCATTGTAGCTAGATGGAATAAATATGCAAATATATAAACACACACAGTGCAGAGCATTGTTGCTAGATGGAATGAAACAGCATAACCGTCTACTTAGTTATCCTACATGGTATGATTATGTGCCCATACATATTCTCACCCTCCATAGCGACCGGTATGTTCCTAGTTGTATGCCGGAGGGGACCATTGTGTAAGTCTATTGCATCTTTTGCATTCAAAAAACTATTAGTTTGTTACGTCTTTTTGCTATCTCTGCGAGCAGCCCTGCTTAGGTTGTACAGTCTGACAGCCGTTGGTAGGAAGGACCTACGAAACCTCTCGGTTGTGCACCTGGGATGATGTAGTCTGCTGCTAAATGAGCTCCTCAGTGCATTCAGTATGTCCTGCATAGGGTGGAACTCGGACTCCAGCAGAGATGACAGTTTAGCCACCGTCCTTCTCTCTCCTATCTCCTCCATCGGATCAAGGCGCTGCCCCAGGACAGAGCTAGCTTTCTTAATCAGTTTGTTCAGTCTCTTCCTATCGGCTGCAGTAATGCCACTGCCCCAGCAGACCACTCCAAAAGTGATGGCTGATGCCACCACCGTGTCATAGAATGACTTCAGCAGCGCCCCTTGTACACCAAAAGACCTGAGTCTCCTCAGCAGGAACAGCCTGCGCTGTCCCTTCTTGTAGAGTGCATCAGTATTGTGTGACCAGTCTAGTTTATTGTTCAGATGAATACCCAGGTACTTATAGGATGTCACCATCTCGATGTCTGTTCCCTGTATATTTACTGGTACTGTGAGGGGCTGCCCATGCCTGCGGCAGTCCACCACCAGCTCCTTAGTTTTCCTCGCGTTGATCTGGAGGCAGTTCCGATGGCGCCAGTCCACGAAGTCCTGGATAAGCCCTCTGTACTCAGCTTCATCTCCATTGGAGATGAGGCCAACGATCGCAGAGTCATCAGAGAACTTCTGTAGATGGCAGTGTGTTGTGTTGTGTGAGAAGTCCGCAGTATAAAGAGTGAACAGGAAGGGAGCCAGCACCGTTCCCTGGGGGGCCCCCGTGCTACTGATGATCGTGTCGGACACACAGTCCCGGGTTCTCACAAACTGAGGCCGGTTCGTGAGGTAGTCCAGGATCCATGATGACAGGTGCTGGTCCACCCCTGCGCGCAGCAGCTTGTCCTTCAGGATCATCGGTTTGGATGGTGTTGAAAGCACTGGAGAAGTCAAAGAACATGATCCTCACCATATTCCCGGGCTTCTCCAGGTGGGACAGAGAACGGTGAAGGAGGAAGATCACCGCATCCTCCACCCCAATGCCATGCTGGTAGGCGAACTGGAGTGGATCCATCGCTGGTTCCACCAGGGGGCGGAGGTGAGCAAGGAGCAGTCTCTCCAGGGTCTTCATCAAGTGGGACGTCAAGGCCACCGGTCTGTAGCTGTTCAGGTCTTTGGGGTGGGAAGTTTTTGGTACAGGTACCACACAAGATGTTTTCCACAGCTGTGGTACCCTCCCCAGTTTCAGGCTCATGTTGAAGATATACGTCACAATCCCACACAGCTGGTCTGCACAGGACTTGAGGAGCTTTGCGCTGATGCCGTCCGGTCCCGGCGCCTTCCTCGCCTTGATCTTCCTCAGCTCCGTCCTCACCTGGGTCCTGGTCAGGGTCAGGATGGGGGGCTGTGTGTTGGGAGTGGGGGGGTGTTGGTGGAGTGGGGAGTGGGCAGCAGGACTTGATTTCTTTAGAGGCAGCAGTGGTTGTTGTGCAGTCAGGGGGGAGGGCGGTTGGTCAAATCTATTGAAAAACAGATTCAGGTTGTTCGCCCACTCCCTGCCCCCTGTGGCCTGGGGGGAGGTATTCTGGAGCCCCGAGATGGTTTTGAGGTTTCTCCAGACCCCGCTGATGTCGCTCTGTTGCAGCTTGTCCTCCATCTTCTTCCTGAAGCTGTCCTTGCCTTCTCTGATCTTTCTCCTCAGCTCCCTCTGTACGGACTTCAGCATCTCCCTGTTCCCTGACCTGAAGATCCTCTTCTTCTCTCTCAGAAGTGTTTTTATCTCAGGGTTGATCCAGGGTTTGTTGTTTGAGTGACGCCGTATGGTCTTGGTGGGAACGGATTTGTCCACACAGAAGCTGAGGTAGCCCGTGAAGGTGTGAATGAGGCCATCGATGTCCTCACCATGTGGATCGCAGAGCTGCTTCCAGGCGGTGGCTTCAAAACAGCCCTTTAGGGTGTCCATTGTCTCCTCAGACCATAACTCCACAGTGTGCATGGCCGGAGGTTGTCTGTGCACTAGGGGTTTGTACACCGGCCGGAGATGAACCAAGTTGTGATCCGATCTCCCGAGTGGGGGGAGTTGTGATGAGGTGTACGCCTCCTTAGTGTTTGCGTAGAATAAATCCAGTGTTTTATTGTCTCTAGTGTGGCATGTGACATACTGGGTGAACGTGGGTAGAATGGGAGACAGTGAAACATGGTTGAAATCGCCTGAGATGAGGAGAAGAGCATCTGGGTGTTCTGTCTGCAGCCTGCTGGTTACTGAATGGATGACGTCACGTGCTGTCCCAGCGTTCGCCGTCGGATTTGCATAAACAACAATGCAGATCACGTGTGAGTGTTCTCTCGGGAGATATGTAGGCCTCATGCTAACAGCTAGCAACTCAATGTCTTTGCTGCAGTGTCGTTGTTTAACAGTGATATGTCCCGGTCTGCACCAGTTGTTGTTAACATACATTATCACTCCACCGCCCCTAGCCTTGCCACTGTCTGGTGTTCGGTCAGCTCGTATCATGTGAAAACCCTCCAGCTCAATGTTAGCATCTGCTGCTAGTTCAGTTAGCCACGTCTCAGTAAACAAAAGGAGAGAGCACTCCCGGTCTTTATGCCTCTGTAGTTACTATAGCTCTGAGCATCACCTTTGTTCTTGAAAATTGGTACCAAAACACTTCTTCTCCACTCCTCAGGCATCCTCTCACTCACCAAGATTTTGTTAAACAATCTGGTTAAAAAGTCCACTGCCATCTCTCCTAAACATCTCCATACCTCTGCAGGTACAGTATGTCATCTGGACCAACCGCCTTTCCATTCTTCATCCTTTTCAAAGCTGCCGTCACTTCTGCCTTGCTAATCCTCGGGACTTCCTCGTTCACCATCTTTCCTTCATCCATCCTCTTCTCTCTCTCATTTTCTTTATTCATCAGCACTTCAAAGTATTCCTTCCACCTTTTCAACACATTCTCGTCATTTGTTAGTACATTACCATTTCTGTCCTTAACTCTTTGAGTGTGTTTGTCGCCGAATTGCGACATAATCCCTAATGGTCAAGAGTGGTAAATATTTTTTGTCAAGTAAAATAATTCAGATTTCCAAGGCTATAATTTGAAAGTGGTAAGAGATAATGGCCTACTGTCAATTAGAAAGATGTAAAATATGATTCAAAGTTTCAGATAGAAATAAATTTATGCATCTAATTTGCATAATGTTGCATCACCTCTTTAAATTCCACAACTCAGTCAAAACTGGATTTTGGACAAATTTACACAAAGAATGGTTCAGTCTTTTGACACCGTTTTTTGTACAGAGGTACCTCATCATCTTATCTTCAAAATATATGAACAAGAAATCAGTACAATATAAAAAAAAACACAAAAAAGACCTTTTTGACAAAGGGGGGCTGGCTGGCTGGCTGGCATGGTCGCTGCGTTTTCACCCATCATGGCTGTTATTTTGCGTCCTGTAGGTCATTTAAAGTCTCTACACATCTACAAAGTCTTATGATTATCCCACATAAATTTCGTTTGTATCCTGCGGCTATTTTCCACGTACAAAGCCGATAAAAGTGACTGTGACCAATCGTGGACATATTAGCTTTCTGGGCTAAAATGCTAAAAACAGGAAAAGGAAATAATGAGTTCTTCTTCGTTGGTGTATTACGTGTCATCCACTGAGTCCTCCAATGGATGTCTGCCACCTTTTGAAACTGGCAAATCAGTACAAATCAGTACAAATACCCAATGCAGACCCCAATGCAGGCGGTCATGTGAGAGTGAGACGACAGGCGCAGTGCCACTCTCTGCCACTAGGGGCATGCAAATTCATACACTCAAAGGGTTAATCAACCTAACCTGCTGTACATCCTTTCCAGCTCAATCTCTCTATCTAGCCAGTCGATACAACTCCTTTTCTCCTTCCTTAGTGTCCAGCCTCTCATATAACTCACTATATGCCTTATCCTTTGCCTTTGCAACCTCTCTCTTTGCCATGCACCTAGATTCCAAATACTCCTGTCTACTTTCTTTATCTCCCTGACTACCCCACTTTTTCTTTGCTAACCTTTTCTTTTGACTACTTTCCTGAACCTCCTCATTCCACCTCCAAGTCTCCTTGTCTTCCTTCCTCTGTCCACTGGATACACCACATACCTTTATACCCATTTCCCTCAATACTTTTGCTGTACTTTCCCAGTCATTTGGTAATTCTTCCCTACCACCCAGAGCCTGCATCAACTCCTTCCTGAACTCTGTGAGACCTTTTTCCTACTGTAACTTCCCCTACTTAATCTTTGGCTCTGCCTTCACTGTTTTCCTCTTCTTGCTTTTCAGAGTCATCCTACAGACTACCATCCGATGATGTTTAGCTACAATCTCCCCTGCCAGCACCTTGCAGTCTCCTATCTCTTTCAGATTTCTGCTTCTGCATAAGATGTAGTCCACCTGTTTGCACCTTCCTCCACTCTTATAAGTCACCCTATGTTCCTCTCTCTTCTTAAAGTATGTGTTCACCACAGCCATTTCCATCGTTTTAGCAAAATCCACAACTATCTGTCCTTCCTCATTTCTCTCTTTAAGACCATACCTACCCAGGACCTCCTCATCACCTCTGTTCCCTTCACCTATATGTCCATTAAAGTCCACTCCAATCACCATTCTCTCTCCCCTGGGAACACTCTGTACCACTCCGTTCAACTTACTCCAGAGTTCTTCTTCCTCTTCTACCTGACATCCAACTTGTGGGGCATACACACTCACAGCATTCAACATCACACCTTTGACTTATAGTTTCAAACTTGTGATTCTGTCTGACTCCTTTTTTACCTCCTGAACACTCTTCACATACTCTTCCTTCAAGATTACTCCTACTCAAACACACAGTATATCTACCTTTCTTCTCTCCATCACACCACCAGCCATTGTCCCTACATTTAACCTCCCTATTCTCACCTCCACATTTCTACCTTTCCTTTTCTCTCTTTCCCTCTTAACACGCCTCCCTCCTCTCCCCCTCCTTGATCTTTGACCAACAGTAGCACAGTGTCCACTGGCACCCTGTTGGTTAATAGCACTGGTGGCGGTCGTTGTTTACCTGGGTCTTGACCAATCCGGTATGAAAGTCTCATTCTTCATGATCCATGTGTTTGGTTTGGCAAAGGTTTTACACTGGATGGCTTTCCTGATGCAACTCTCCCCATTTACCTGTGCTTGGGACCAGCACTATGAGTACACTGGCTTGTGCATGTGCACCTCCTGCGGCTGGGTTCTCACAGCAGATGACATTACGTGATATTAAATATAGTAATTTTGAGTATCCATAAAAGAGTTCAACCACTGGTCTGTTTATCCTGTTCATTATTGGAGCAATGGCCTAATGTTGTCTCTGAATGTTTCTTATTACCCTCTATAGCTTGTTGACTGGTGAGAGAATGTTAATGTTTATTTGAAAGGGACAATACACATTAACCCTTATTGTGTCTTGGTTTCATGGACATAGGCAGCGCCCTCACTGTCTATGTTACAGTTCTATGCCTATAGTGTAATATGTCATGTGATGTGGCCATAAACCAAAAAAAAAAAAAAAAAATCCCCAGTTGTACTAAGTATTCCACCTCACAAGGTGGCAGACACATATAACTTAATGCTCTTGCCTTGGAGGACTAATGTCCCCCAAATAACCCCCCAAAAACCTCACTTCTGGGACACCAGAGAAGAAGAGTTTGTAAACAAATGTCGATGTGCGCCATTGCAATATGGAGGAGGCATTTGTTCCCATATTTGCCAACTATGATTCTAAAAAGAGATTATTTAGCTTATGGAGGTAAATATCTACATTTTTGTTATAACAGAGGGTGGCCGAAGCTGGTTTAATTTTCACCTGCCATCAACCCCAGCGCCATGTGACTGGACAGAACAATCGTGCTGGTTCCATGTTGTCATATAAGATAAATTGCAGCAAAATAAAAGTGAAATTGTGGTGGGATAATCATAAGAGTTTCTGGATGTGGGAGAGAAAGCGAAAATGACCGAGAGAAGACAAAAAAACAACGAAAATGGATGAAACCAGCCACCTGGCCAGTGGTAAGTCTGATGAATTTCTTTGTTTGTTTACATTGTATCAATTTGCTCCCAAATTTGCCAACTATGATTCTAAGAAGAGATTATTTAGCTTATGAAGGTAAATATCTGTTTTGTTATAACAGAGGGTGGCCGAAGCTGGTTGATTTTCACCTGCCATCGACCCCAGCGCCATGTGACTGGACAGAACAATCGCGCCGGTTCCATGTCGTCATATAAGATAAATTGCGGCGGAATAAAAGTGAAATTGAGGTGGGATAATCATAAGAGTTTCTGGATGTGGGAGAGAAAGCAAAAATGACAGAGAGAAGACAAAATAACGACGAAAATGGACAAAACTAGCCACCTGGCCAGCTGTAAATCTGATGAATTTCTTTGTTTACATTGTACTGATTTTCTGGTTCATATACTTTGAATATAAGATAAAAAAAAAAAAAAAAACGGTGACAAAAAAACAAAACCATGCTTTGTGTAAATATGTCCAAAGTCCACTTTTGACTGAAAGTTATGCAATTCGATATGGCTGCCATGGCATTATGCAAATTAGATGCATAAATTCACTCCTATCTCAAACTTTGAATCATATTCTATATCTTTCTAATTGACAGTAAGCCATTATCTCTTACCACTTTCAAGTTTTAGCTTTGGAAATCTCTGACATCTGAACTGAATATTTTCTTGGAAAAACCTTAACCACCAGAGGGGGTGGAGGCTGACGGCACAACGGAGCACCACAGACAGTCATAAGGTTAACTCCCGCTCCTCCGCTGGCAAAGACTCCGATGGCACTGTTGCTGGAGAGGTGATGACCACCCCTGAAGACACTGGAAGGAGCAGTGGGCAGGGGCACCTGTGTAGCAGAGGTGGGAGCCGGCACTGCAGCTTGAGAGTGACGTTGAACCGGTGTTGGTGGTTGACTGCAATGTGGGACTGGCACTGGGGATTGAGGAAGCAATGGAGTCAGTACTACAGCTGTCATGGGAGCTAGTGTTACAGCTGTCATGGGAGCCGGTGTTACAGAGTGCCATGGGAGCCGGCATTACAGCTGTCATGGGAGCCAGCGCTTCAGCTGTCATGAGAGCCAGCATTACAGCTGTCATGGAAGCCGACGCTACAGCTGAGTTCTGTGGGACTGAAGCAGAGCGTGGCGGTGTGTTCTCCTCCAGCTCAGGGCATGGCTGTAGTGCAGAGGAGAGGCTGACTGGAGCTGGAGCAGAGCACCGAGAGAAGAGGCATTTTCTTGAATCGTCCCTCCAACCAGGACTACCAAATGCCAAGTGGGTGTCCCAGTACTGCTGCCTCTCAGCGGCAGACATCTTCCAAGGGACTCATGGTGTGGCGAGCTACTGTCTGGGAGGTGGAGTTGGGACTGGAGCTGGTGGACGGCATGGTGGGAAAGACGCCGGAGCCAGGAAACACCCTCTCATAGGCTCCAACTTCGGCGCAGCTGGAATAACTCCCACCATCTCAAGATATATGCGCTGGAGGTTCTGGACGGACATAAGCAGCCCAAACAGGTCGGGGTACCAACGCAAGCTGGGGGTAGATTTAATGACTGTGGCTTCCAGGTCCAGAAATCCCAGGGATTCCTCCGGCATGTGGAAGGTGCAGGTATCCGAGACATAATCCTCAGTTGTTTGTGCTGCCCACACCTCACCCATGTCCAGTCCCAAACTCACAAAGTCCGAGCCTTCCGGGTCCTCAGGTGCTGGCGTATTTCTGTCAAGATCTGCCCACTGGGCAGAAAAACGTTTGGAGTGAAGACCCAAGGGAGACATGACAATGGACAAGCAGGGCAGAATACAGAGAGTAATACAGAAAGGGCAGTGGCTAAGGATACAGAAAACATGGGGAGTTGGAGCAATTGGTAAACAGATATACACACAGACCAAGGCCCAAACAGAAGACACAGAAG
The DNA here is from genome assembly GCA_020510985.1 of Pholidichthys leucotaenia. NCBI lineage: Eukaryota > Metazoa > Chordata > Actinopteri > Cichliformes > Pholidichthyidae > Pholidichthys > Pholidichthys leucotaenia. The sequence goes on along the minus strand of CM035849.1, from coordinate 254,908,026 downwards.
ACAAGGACAGGGGACTTAGGAGAATACAGAGAACAAGTGATACAAACAACAATCTTGAGAAGAGTTTGTTTGCAAAAACCAATAAACGCCACTTCCATGAAAATTTCCCTCTTTACATCAAACAGCTGTTAACATTACCTACTTATAGAAGTTCTGACATGGTTTGTTGACCCAGAGAGCAGACTCGGACTCAAAGTAGATACACTAATCTCAATAAAGATAATTTTGTGTGTGTGTGTGTGTGTGTGTGTGTGTGTGCACGCGTGCTCGTGTGACAGCCAGGGGCGAGCAGAGCACCGTGCAACCTGGCAACCCTAGGGACAAAACAGAGACAAGGAGAGTTAGTGGCAGATACCAGAGGGGATGTACAGGATTGAACAGAGCTTACTCTTTGTTGAGATGGGGTTAAGCTCAGGTTTAGCTCGGCGGCTACGGCCAGGAAGACAGTGCCTGCTGTCCTGGTTGCAGCTGGAGGTGGTTGGTGAGTCCGGTGAAGTGCGGTGCATCTTGGTCCGCCGCCAGGAGGAAGGGAGGTCCGCCGCCACGGATCTCCACCTGGGCACAGGGGAACGAGAGCAGGTGAAGGTGAATAGAGCGAGCGCTTACTTGGAGCAGAGCTGGGAATTCCTCCAAATGTCCGGTGGCCGGAGGCAGGATACCAAGACGAGGGTAGGCTGAGGCAAGGGTTCTCTGGAACGAGGATGAAGGCGTGAGCTGGTCTCGTTAGGAGAAGAGACAGATGGCTCCACCCTGATCCGAGGGCAGCGAGGTCTAAATAACCCTGGCCATAATGGGGAGCAGGTGTGCGCGCAGCTGAGGATGATAGGCAGCCAGACCGAACCATCACAGTACTCCCCCCCCACGAGACACCTCTTGGTGGTTGATCCAGCCTACCTGGTGCATCTGGTGGAAGTCCCTGATGAGTTGATTGTCCAACACGAAGGAGGGATGCACCCAGGTCCTCCTTTCCAGGCCGTAATCCTCCCAGTCTCTCTTGTTCTGTTGTTCTGTATTTTTTACCACCCATAGATGAAGAGTACTGCCTTGCTCCTGGCTAGGTGTCCCAGTCACTGTTGTCCACGGTTTCTGGGCCTGATAATTTGACTCTGCTGCCTCCTCAAATCATTCACCATCACCTACCTCTCCTTTTTCTCCCCCTTTCGAGGTGGTCTCCTCCTCTGTGCCCTTGTCAGAGGTAATGGCTTCCTCGTTTGCAGCCACTGCTTCTCACCTGATCCCTTCAGTAGATGTTGCTCCTCTTCTGACCCCTTCATCAGCCGCTGTTTCACTAATAATCTCCTCTGTAACCACTGCTCCTCTCTACCGGACCTCCAGCACAGCTTCTGCTCTCCACCCAACCTCCAGGACAGCTGCTGCTCCATACCTTGTTTCCATGCCATTGGTGCCTGTCCTCCAGACTTCCAAGCTATTGGCACCTGCTGCTTTGCTCCAGACCTCCTCCTCTGCTGTTGCATCCTAGACTGTATAGCGTGTAACAATTGATTATAAGTGTGATAAGGTACAAGGATTATTTAATATATATTTACAGTTTTGTGTGTGGAGATGGAGGTTCACTTCAAGTCCACACACACCGGAAAAACTCATTTTTGGGGCACCAGTCCAACTTGGACAATTTATTAATAAATAATCCTTGAACCTGTCATTAACCGGTCTCAATTTTCATGAATTCTTCTGCCGTGACCCAGAAAAGCACACACACAAAAGAAAGCAAGCAGAAACTTCTCTATACCGTTAACAGTTTTAATAATTGTTGATGAATGAATGAATGAATGAATGAATGTAATGTCATTTAACCATTCATTCATTCATCAATGTCATTTAACCTGAGTCTGATTATAATCAGACTCAGGTTAAATGACATTGACATGTTGAATTGACACATTGACATGTTAAATGACATGTTGATTTGTAAGCAGGTGAAATGATCAACAAGTGTCCAATATCATATTAACTGGTAATGGATTCCTGAGCACAAAGACTATAGTTAAACCTTTGTGGAAACAAGAGAAACCAGATTTTGAATTTGTGACTGTAATGCAGTCCTTCTCAAATAGTGGGGCGCGATGCGATGCCGGGGGGGGGGGGGGGGGGGCGCGTGTGACCCCGGGGAACAGGCTTTGCTTTTGCCGTGTAAAGTGTAATTGCACATCCACGGCAGCAGGTGGTGTAGTGGCGCTCTCATTGTCAAAGTCTGTGCGGGAGTTTAAAACTTTTTAAATTGCTGTCAACAAACCCCTTGAGAGACACCATGGAGAAATATTTAACAGTAACGAAAAGAAAGGTGGAGAGAGACACAGGTAAAGAGACAAATGAAAGTTTCCCAAAAGCTAAGACGAGGAAATATGACGAAGCTTATCTAGCGCTTGGCTTCACTCTGACTACGGTGGGAGACGAGGAAAGACCGGTGTGTTCACTGTGTCTGAAAGTGTTGGCAGCGGACAGCATGAAGCCAAATAAATTAAGACATCACCTACAGACATTACATCCTCAACACGTTGATAAGCCGCTTGATTTTTTTCAGCGAAAACGTGCGGAGTACGGCCAACAATCATCCCGCTTTGTGAACGCTACATCAGTAAACCAGCGAGCACTTTTAGCATCATTTAAAGTGACGTACCAAATTGTGCAGTGCAAAAAACCCCACACAATTGCAGAGGAGTTGATACTGCCTTTTTCTACCTTTTTCTTCAGACTAAAATGTTAAATATATTGGTACTCCTGTGTTAATGTTCCAGATCAATTTACATTTAATATTATTTATTGATTGAATTATTTTTCTCAGCATCAAATGGTTCAGTTGGTCAAAAATGTTTCTAGTTTAAATAAGGATTGACATATTTTTTATTTCAGGCACTATTTGATGCACTTTAAGTTTTTTTTTCTGTTTTAGACTATAACAGGGTTTCTGTGTGGCAAAATAAAGTTAATATTTGTTGAAAGTTGATTTATATTGCTTTTTTCTTTTGTTAATGTTAAAAAGGATACAATTTTAGGTATACTTATACAATTTTTATAGATAATGATCTTATTTATAGTCACTGCGGCGAGTTGGGGGGGCGCGAAATATTTTCTCTTTCCTAGGGGGGGCTTTGCAAAAAATAATTGAGAAGCACTGCTGTAATGCAATGGGAGACTATGGAATAACTGTAACAAAAATATGCCTAAAATTGGATGCAATTCTATGGGAAAATGATAAAAGCTGATTCTACGGAAAAGAAAATTCTGAGTTACTCTACAAAAAGAATGGAGGTTATTGAAAAGGGAATATTATGTTCCTTTAGCTTATAGCTCCTATCATAGCTTATGGACTAACTTTAACATGAAAATTGGTCATATTCAATTATAATTAGACATCACATTTAGCCCAGCAGATAAGAAGTGGAAGTCTGGCTTATGAACAGCTGTGTCTTCAAAGTCCAGCAGTGATCTTGAGTGCCAGCAGATGGCACAAAGAAAGAAAGACTGCCAGCAGTCCTTTCAGTCACAGCAGTGATGGCACAGGCTTAGCAGTGGGTGTCCGGAGAGTGGAGCCGGCAGTAGAATGAATGGCTGGCCCCGGACCAGGTGTGATGTCTTTCTTGGGCAACAGATCCTTTCCTGGCCTGCAAATTTAGAATGTCCACCAGCCGATAAGAAAACACACAGGCTGAAGGAAAATGGATCTAAACAGTTCCACCCACAAAATCCTAGCGCTCCTGATGTCGTGGTGCGTGGATAAGGCAGAGAAAAAGTCCAAAAATCACTATCAGTCCACTTTAACGGTGAATTAAGGTAAATCAACAGAAAAAGTTCAGCAGAATAAACATGGCTTCTGAGGAGAGGGAAAAAAGGTGTTTTGGAGTTTCACTCCAAGTGAGAAGGTTTGAGCTCAACAAGGATGTTTTCTTCTCAGATGCCAGAAAAACAAAAAGACTTAACAAAAGACAACGTTAAGAACTTTAGAAAACTCGACAAAGACTGAACTGAAACAAAACATAACTCAACTGCTAGGGCGTTTCCTCTATTTAACAGAGCGCGCTCCTTGGATCATAAAATATGACTGACAGCAGGAAGAACCAATTACACAGGGTTACAAAAATAATTTTTTTTGTAAGTTGTCTGTGTTTTTTCAACTGATTTAAGACAATTTTGCACAGCTGAATCCGAAAATGACATCCGTTTCTGTCGATCAGGTCAGGTTTTTATGCTAAGTTGATTTTTAAAAAATATGATCTTCTGACTAAATCGATTACAGTGATCCCTCGCTACTTCGCGCTTCACCTTTCACTCCCTCAGTGCATCGCGGATTTTTCAAAAATATTCATCAAAAATTCAAAATTGAGAAATAATGGGCGGGCGCTAGCAGAAGGCAGGGAGACTACATTATAACATCAGGTATCAACATTGAGAGCCCGTACAACTCAAAATCCACTTCTCTGTTCGCTGTTCTCGTGTTGGCTCGGCTCGGGAATCTCGCAAGCTGATTGGCCGAGACGTTTCACCCCGCAAGCTGATTGGCCGAGACGTTTCACCCACCTTCTCTCCCTGCCGCGCCCATACCCAGCGAAGGAAGACCGCATTCATTGCTCTTTATCGCTCGTGTTGCTTAGTCTCGCCGCGTGGAACTTTTTGCTGTTCTCTTGTGCCATTTTGTGCGAAATAGTCTTCCCGTCGAGCCACTACGCTGCCTCCTGCAGCTTCTCCAGCTCTATCAGAAGCTGCCCTCGACGATGCTGCGCCTCTAGCACCTGACGATGAGGCGTCACCTGAGGAGCAGTAAAGCTCTCATTAACCTGTACAGTAAATCATCTTCATCTTGAGTTACGTATCTTGTTATAAGAATAAAAGAGTTCTAAAAACATATTTTTGTACACTCTATTTACATCTACGTATGTATGTACACTTACACACACACACACACACACACACGCGTATCACATGAGAGAGAGAGTGAGAGAATGAACGTACGTATTATTTATGGGTGACATCATTAGGGGTGACGCTACTTCGCGGTTTTTCACTTTTCGCGGTCGGTTCTGGAACCCATTAACCGCGATAAGTGAGGGATCACTGTATATTTTTTTGACATCAGTTGATTTTTGTTAATATTTCTCATCCGAAATAGATTTTTAAGAGAAAAAATCATTTTCTAACACAATTTATTGATTAAATGTTACAAACTTTGATTACTGTAAATTGAATAGTAGACATTGATAAAGGTAAGTACATGTAAATTGAATGTTATGTCATTATTGTTCAAAATTCTGAGCTTCAACTTCCGTTTATTCGAACCTCTAGAATGCGCAGCAGCAGGGATGTCTCTCTTCAGAGTCCAACAGTAATCAGCCATCATGACAATTTACATCATGTCATAAATTAGTGCATGCAAACTCTTCAGAGTTCGAGAAATTTCAAGAAATAAATAAAAATTTTGCATCAAATAAAATGAAAATACCCGTACATGTAAACAAAAATGTAAAAAAAAAACCAAAAAACAAAACATGTGGCCATAGTTCAAAAAGTTGACCTGACTGAGCAAAGGCAATGTAATTTTTGGATTCAGCACATCAAAAGTGTCCTAAATCAGCTAAAAAAAAAAACTTAGGCAATAAATTTGGTGTTGACCAGTGTTATCGGCCATCGTGGGAGATTCAAATGGGCTATGGTCCAATAAGAAAACAGTCCTTTGTCTGTAACTAACCAATAGAATGAAATGGGGTGCTGTCCTACAGAGACTGGCTGGTGATTGGCTGAGCCAGTCAGATGACTTGAGTAAGTTTTAGAAGGCACACATATTAACTGTGAAATTCAAATTACATACTTATGTATAAGTCTAGGCTAACTTCAGTGAATCATGACTAACTTTCAGTGATCATGCACTTTTATAAACTTGTCCTTCTATAATTAACATGCATTAGAATTAGATTCATTTACGCATTTCAAACATGCAACACATTTAAAATCAATGGTTAATGAAACATTTCGAAACTGAATGGTATGTCAGAGTCCTGCTTGATTTTCCAGGGTGTCCTGAAAATGAAAATAATCTGAGAATTGAGAGTTTTGTTAAAAGGAAGTCATTTCATTCCTTAACCTCAGTTCAGCTTGTAGGGGCAAAAGCGAACATATTCCAGAGTCGTCCACCAGGGGGTAGTGTTGAGCTGTGGATAATTCCTAGTGACCGTAGAATGCACTCAAGGGGTCTGGGACATCTCAAACAGTTGTTAAAGCATAAAACTGTCTTGTTGGAAGGAAGTTTCAGTTATTTATGATGGCAAACTAAATCTGTTCCTGGCATGAAATGGGATCCTTATCGTACCTTTTACCATGGAATGTGTTTTCCAACTGTGGTTCTTAGATGAAGGAAACAATTCTTGACCAGACTTTTTGGGTGAAACAATTTCTTTAAGGTGAAGAGTGATTTTATAGATTAGAGCTAAAGGGAGTTGATACTACAACTGCCTCGCTTGTTGTTCCATCCCAGATCACCTCACCTGCTGTTCCATCCTGGAATGCCTTGCCTGCTGTTCTGCCAGCATCTCTTTAGATTGTCAATCCAGCAACTATGCCCAAGTTTGTCAATCCAGCAACTATGCCCAAGTTTGTCAGTCCAGCAGCTATGCCTGAGTTTGTCAATCCAGCAGCTACGCCCGAGTTTATCAATCTGGCAGCTACACCCGAGTTTGTCAAACCAGCAGCTATGCCCAAGTTCATCAATCTGGCAGCTATGCCCAAGGTTGTCATCATCCCAGCAGCTTCTCCTGAGGTTGTCACCATCCCTGCAGCTACTCTCGAGGTCGTCACCCCAGCAGCAGTAGACCAGGAGCTAAGGCTAGACCTTTTCTCTGTATTTTCAACATATATACTGGAAAGATCTTGACTTGCTGCTGGAGGGCGGAACCAAGTACAGCTTCCAACTACCTTTGAGTCTTCCCCACCTGTCCCTGCTAATGATGATTGTGGTTTCTCCTCACTGACCTTCTGTCCTTCTCCCCTGTCTGAGGTGGCAACATTGAGGGTGGAGCTGCAGGAGGGCCACACTCAAACGCCGCTGCTTGCGGCCCAGAAGGTTCACCCTTCACCACCCTCGCTGCAGGAGGCCCATGCTCCAGCGCTCCTGTCCTCACCACAGGACGCCTTTTCTCCAGCTTTGCCTGAGCACCAGGCTCAGGCAAAGGGGGGCTCCACCGCCTGAGCACCAGGTCGCCCACACTTTGGCTCTCCAGCCTTCACTGCTGGATGCCTTCACTCCAGCTCCTTTGTCTGAGCACCAGGTGATCCATGGTTTTCCACCTGCACTCCAGGAGGCGCATGCTCCCTCATTTTTGCTGCAAAGGGTCCACACTCTACCATCTGCACTCCAGGAGGTCAACAGCTTTGCTTCTACCACAAAGTGGAATCCAGATCAACCTCCTGGGACCTCCTCTGCAACAGCCTGGATGACTTTGGGCTCTGTTTGACCCCCTGATGAACTGTGTTCCTCCATCAGGTGGGTCCTGAACCCTGGTCGGCCTCCTGACTTACCGTTTATTCCCGTACAGTGGCCAATGGACTTTGGGTGGCCTCCAAATGAGTTGTGTCCCACCATCAGGTGGCTCATGAACTCTGATAGGCCTCCTGACACTCTGGTTTTCCCCGTCCGGTGGCCCATGGACAGCCACCTGACAGACTCTTTCCCTGGTTCGGTTTGGAACTGTTTCTGCGGGCTGAACCCTCCAGTCCTGAGTTCCTCACCACCCATCCGGTTCAGAGGGTGCATCTAGAATCCGCCCTTAAGGGGGAAGCACTATCATAGGGGACATTTTGATGAACATGTCCCATTATTTAAGTTGCATTCCATTACTCATTATTATTATTAGTGTTCTCTCGGCTCTTAGGCCTACTCTTATTTTGAAGTATTTCCAAGTTTGTGTTCCTTGTTAGCTTTATTGTTGTAGTTTCATTTCCTGTTCATGGTTACGTTCCTATACTTTATTCTTTAGGTCGTAACTGCCACAGCTGTGCCTTGTTTTGTAATTATTTGGACTTCTATTTATTTCAGCTGCCCTTTGTCCTCATTGCAGCGTCCTCGTGAGTGCTTAGTCTAGTCTGGCACCATTCTATCTGGCATCGCCTCACAAGACAGTAAGTTATTTGCTGTTACAGTTTTTCTTGTGTTTATCAGCCCCGAGCTGCTTTATTACCTCCACCAAGGGGAGGAGGTAATGTTTTTAGTGGCGTTGGTTGGTTGGTTTGTTGGTTTGTCTGTCTACTAGCAACATAACTCAAAATGTTCTGAATGGCTTTCGATGCAATTTTCAGGAAAGGTGTGTAATGGTACGGGGAACAGATGATTAGATTTTGGTGTTGATCTGGATCATGATGTGAATGCAGGAATTTCTTTTGGGAAAATAATAATAATATGGAGCTTCCCCTTTAAGACTTGTCCACCCCTTTAAGACGTGTCGGAGTTACGTTCTCCTCCGCACCCATACGCAGTATGTGATGGTTTACATTATTTCACCTGAAGACACCAACAAAAAGCAAGCAAATTGTGGTTTATGAACGGATTTTGATGACATTTTCAAGAAAGGTGTGTAATGGCATGAGGAACACTGTACCGGCAGACAAGCTAAGGATGTCTTGCAAGGCACGTTACCCACACGATATGTAAACACACAGCATTGGACAATGTTTCATTTTTATTACCTCCACCAAGAGGAGGAGGTAATGTTTTTGCCTGGTGTCGTGCTAAAAAGTACACTAATTGTTCATTGTTGACGAATAAAATATGTATTTATACAGTATCTACATGTGTATATACAGTATATATATCCAGTAAATCTATGTATTTTTCCATGTAACCTTGTGACTGCATTATTTTACTTGCTTTTAATCCTACAGCAAGTGTGTTTCCAGTTCAAAATGCATCATAAGTGTTAAATATATCTTTTTATACCTAACTCAGTACTGTTGACCTGTTGAAATATATATTTTATGGCTAATATAACCCCATAACTACAATATGGCACCTGGTGATCAATTTTTGGCAGCTGATCACTTTTTGCCATGGCAGCCTTTGTCTGTACAGTATTTCTCTGAGCTACATTACTTCAAAATGTTCAAAATTTATGAACAGATTTTGATTACATTTTCAGGAAAGGTGTTTAACGGTATGGGGAACAGATTTTGTCGTGATCCCGATCACCACCTGGATCCAGGAATTTTTAGGAAAAATCAGTATTAACTTGGTTAAATTTTATTTTTGCTGGTACACCAGAATTTGTGTAAATTAGTTACCTTCTACTTTTGGCTGCTCCCTTTAGGGGTCGCCACAGTGGATCATCTGCCTCCATCTAACCCTATCTCTTGCATCTTCCTCTGTAACACCAACCCTCTCCATGTCCTCCTTCACTACATCCATAAATCTTCTCTGTGGTCTTCCTCTTTTCCTCCTGCCTGGCAGCTCCATCTTCAACATCCTTTGTCCAATATTGCCACTATCCCTCCTCTGCACATGTCCAAACTATCTCAGCCTTGCCTCTCTTACTTTGTCTCCAAACCGCTCAACCTGAGCTGTCCCTATGATATATACTCATTTCTAATCTTGTCCCTCCCAGTCACTCCTGTAAAGAACTGAGGTCCACACGAATAGTGGTTTCAACAAAGTTCTCTTTTAAAACTAGGAGCGGGAAACATTAACAGGCGGCAACATCAACACATCGCCATTTTCATATCTATATCACTCGGTGAAGGTCAACTCTGACCTGTGACGTCACCACAGTCTTAAAGACACAGCACACACAATTATCACATTATATGACATCTCCCCCTTTTTTTAGTTTTTTTTTTTTTCAGAACAAAACAATTTTCAATTCAAACATTTTTTCCATTTCCATTTCACCCTTCCCCACAGCCCATGGCTTAATCATTGAACCAAATATAACCACACTTATCACAGTGAACACGTGAATTTCTCTCTTTTTTTCATTCATTTTTTTTTCTCTACAAATCTAGTCTTTGCACAGGTTTAATCATTCTACCAGACCGGGTAAACAACAGTCCTTGCTTTGGGTCTGACGGTTTGACACTGGATTCTGGTAAAATAGTGTCAGCAGCAGCTGCAGTTTCAGGCTGCTGATCGACAATCTCTGGCTGCAGGTCATTTGGAGCTGAAGAGGGTATCTCTCTGGCTGTTTCAGGATCATGTTGCAAGTGTTGCGTCGCAAAGTTGCTCCCTGGGGTGTTTCAATAAGAAAGGAGCGAGGTGTGCTGCTTTCTCCTGTGACACCAGCGGGTGTTTTCCAGGATTTCTGATGGTCCAGCTTTGTGAAGACTGAATCTCCTGGCTTCAACGAAGGTAGGGGTTTAGCTCCATGGCGCTGATTGAAGTAGAATGCTTGTTTCTGTTTCTCCATTGCATCCTTGTTCCTGACGACTTCCAGATCAGGCCATCGGGGCTGAAGATTCACTTCGAGTGTAGGAAGAGTTGTTTTGATCTTTCGACCCATAAGTAGCTCTGCGGGACTCACGCCTGTGGTGGTGCAGGGCGTTGATCGAAAGCACATGAGGGCGAGCAAAGGATCTTGCTGCTTTAAGATTCTTTTTGCTGTTTGAACTCCCCTCTCTGCATGTCCGTTTCCTTGGGGGTTATGTGGACTTGAGGTGATGTGCAAAAAGTCAAACTCCCTTGCAAACTTTTTAAATTCTTGGCATGAGAATTGAGGCCCATTGTCAGATACAACCACATCTGGACAACCAAACCTCGCGAACACTGCCTTCAGCTTTAAGATCATCTGAGAAGCAGTGGTTACTGGCAGATGAAGTATCTCGAGGAACCGAGAGAAATAGTCTGACACAACAAGGTAAGTGTGCTTGTTATGCTCACACAGGTCAACAGCAAGTCTCTTCCAGGGTCGATCAGGTAGAGGGGTTGACAAGAGAGGCTCTTTTCGCTGAGCTGGTCTCATCTCACGACACACCTGACAGGACTGGACTTTGCGTTTGATTTCAGATGAGATGCCAGGCCACCACACAGATGTGCAGGCCCGCTCTCTGCATTTTGTCAGACCTTGATGTCCATCATGTATTCGATCCAAGATGTCTGCTCTGAGCACATCCGGAATCAGCATGCGGCTTCCTCTGGTGATAATTCCATCGCATTCAGACAGTTCATTTTTAATGGGAAAATAGTCTCTGATAGCTGCTGGGACATTGCCTATGTATTCTGGCCATCCTGACTTAATGTACCGCAACACCAACTGTAGGTTACAGTCAGCTGCTGTAGAGGTCTTTATAGTGTCCATTTTATGTGTAGTAGCTGGCAAGTTATCAATAACTGCTGCTATGTAGCATGTTACATCAGAGTGAGTATCAGTCTCGTTTTCTACGCACTGTAGTGGATTTCTTGAGAGTGTATCAGCTACTACCAAGGTCTTTCCCGGAGCATATTCGGCTGTCGGTTTGAACCTCATAAGTCTCATAAGTAGCCTTTGGCACCGTATTGGCACATTGTCCAGGTCCTTTTTGTTCATGAGAGGCACCAAGGGTTTGTGATCTGTAACCAACTTAAAATCTTCCAGACCACAGAGGTACTTCTCGAATCTCTCACATGCCCAGACACTCGCCAAACACTCCTTCTCTATCTGTGCATATCTAGTCTCGGCCTCTGACAGACGACGTGAGCAGTATGCCACAGGTTTCCATTTTCCATCGTGCAGTTGTAGTAGTACTCCACCTATACCATAGCTGCTGGCATCGGCTGATACGGCAGTAGGTCGATTCACATCATAGAATTTCAGAACTGGAGAAGTAGACAGAATGTCTTTGATGCGTTGAAATGCCTCCTGCTGAGAATGGTCCCACATCCACACTGACTTGGATTTCAACAGTTCATACAGTGGCTGGCCCACTGTTGACAGATTTGGGATATATTTCTCTAGGTAGTTAAACATGCCTAGGACACGCTTGAGGTCATGCACGTTCTGTGGTGAAGGGAGCTTGCGGATTGCCTTGACTTTATCAGGGTCGGGTCTCACACCTGATTTGTCAATTTCTTGGCCCAAGAAGTGAAGCTTGTTTTGTCTAAACTTACATTTTTCTCTGTTCAGTTTAAGTCCGGCTGACTCGATCCTTTCCAGTACCTTGCTGAGACGCTGGTCGTGCTGTTCAGGAGTGTCGCCGTACACCAGTATGTCATCCATGTAGATAGCCACGCCTTCCAGGCTGTTGAGGGTTTCTGTCATTTTGCGCTGAAAAATTTCAGGAGCGCTTGAGACCCCAAATGGAAGACGTTTGAATGCATATCTCCCAAAGGGTGTGATAAAGGTTGTTAATTTACTGCTTTCTGGATGGAGAGGAATCTGCCAAAACCCGGAGGCAGCATCCAATGATGTGAATGTGGTTGCTCCACTAAGTTTTGCAGTGATTTCCTCTGCAGTAGGAAAAACATACCTCTCTCTTCGTACAGCTTCATTTAACCTCTTTAAATCGACACAGATCCGCACTTTTCCATTTTTCCTTGGGACTGGTACCATTGGCGCGCACCAATCTGTAGGATCAATCACAGCTTCAATCACATTATTCTCCTCCATACGCTGCAATTCCTCTTTAACCTTCTGCAAAAGTGGCAAAGGGACACGACGGGCAGTGTGCACTGTGTATGGCTGAGCATTCTCTTTTAACAGGATTTTAACTGGTTCTGTTTTAAGTGTTCCATGCTCACCAAATGCTTTGTGAACTTCTTCAACACGCTTCACAAGCCCCATCGACATTGCTGTGTCTCTGCCCAGCAAATTGTTTGCATTATTGCCACTGATGACATACACAGGAAAAGTATATGGTTTTTCTTTGTATTCTGTGAAGGCTTGAAATTTCCCTATACAGTCCAACTGACCACCCGGGCTGCACAGTGTGACATTAGATGGCTCTAATTCCTTCTTCGCCACCCCTCAGCTTAGCCCCTGACTTCCCCATCAGAGAATCGTTGTCTGCTCCCTCCAAAGTAAATAAAAATATAATGTATAAGCATCCCAAAGTGATAAAGCAAAATATTGGTAAAACTCAAATTAAACATAAAGCCTCTAAATTGAATGAGTTGGCCTCTGTTCCTCCTCATAATTTAAAAATTAAATGTGGTTTATTAAATATTAGGTCTCTAACTCCCAAGTCTCTGTTAGTCCATGATCTGTTAATTGATCATCAGATTGATTTAATTTCCCTTACAGAGACTTGGTTAGGACAAGAGGATTATGTTGGTTTAAATGAATCAACTCCCTCTGGTTATTTAAACTGTCAAAATCCCAGAAGTTCTGGTCGTGGAGGAGGAGTAGCAACAATTTACCATTCCAAATTACTAGTTAATGTAAAGCAAAAAACATGTTATAATTCCTTTGAGGGCCTGGTCCTCAGTGTTGGGCACTTTAGCAATTTCAGGTTAAACCCAATTTTATTTGCCATAGTTTATCGTCCCCCATCAACCTATTCAGAATTTTTATCCGAATTTCCTGATTTCTTAGCTGATTTAGTGCTGAAATCTGATAGAATAATTATAGTAGGGGACTTTAATATACATGTGGATGTAGATAGTGACTGCCTTAATGTGGCTTTTAATTCAATATTAGACTCGATTGGGTTTTCTCAGAAAGTAGGAAATTCTACTCATTACCTCCACCATACATTGGACCTTGTTCTGACATATGGCATAGAAATAGAAAATCTTGTAGTGTCTCCTCATAACCCTGTACTGTCAGACCATTGTCTGTTAACCTTTGATTTTACTATTTCTGACTATTTGGCTCCTAAAGAAAAATATTATCACAGTAGATGCCTCTCAGATGATGCTGTTTCCAAATTTATGCAGATTGTTTCCTCTATGCCATGTGTCAACACAACGGAAATAAGCTATAGACAGCTTGCTCCTTCTGTAATTGATAACATGGTGGATAGTGTTTCAGCTTCTCTGCATCAGGCTCTAGACTTGGTGGCCCCCTTAAAAAAGAAAAAGTCTAATCAGAGATTTTTAACTCCTTGGTTCAACACAGAAACTCGTAGCTTAAAACAGAAGACTCGTCAATTAGAAAGAAAATGGCGCTCTACTAATTTAGATGAAATCTATTTAGCTTGGAGAAATCATCTTTTAATTTATAAAAACTCTCTTAGAAAAGCTAGAACGAGTTATTACTCTGCATTAATAGAAGAGAACAAGAATAATCCCAGGTTTCTTTTCAGTACTGTAGCCAGGTTGACAAAGAGTCGGGACTCTGTCAATCCTAGCATCCCCTTAGAGCTTACTAGTCAGGACTTTATGAACTTTTTCAATAATAAAATTTCATCCATCAGAGATAAAATCAATCAGATTCTTCCCACAGTTAACTTAAATACTGTAACTACTACAACTCCTTCTATTGATGTCTGTCTTGATGAGTTTACTCCAATCGACCTTTGTGAGTTAGACAAAATAGTTTCCTCATCCAAACCTTCAACTTGTCTTTTAGACCCTATTCCTACCAGGTTATTTAAAGAAGTCTTCCCACTTATTGGTAGCTTTATTCTTCATATAATCAATTCTTCATTAACTTTAGGCCATGTACCGCAGGCTTTTAAAACGGCTGTAATTAAACCCTTACTCAAAAAGCCAACGCTAGATCCAGGAGCTTTAGCTAACTATAGACCAATCTCTAATCTCCCTTTCATTTCAAAAATCTTAGAAAGAGTTGTTGCTACGCAATTATTTGACCACCTGCAGGGAAATGGTTTATTTGAGGAGTTTCAATCTGGGTTTAGAATCCATCATAGCACTGAAACAGCCTTAGTGAAGGTCACTAACGACCTCCTCATTGCATCTGATAATGGACTAGTTTCTGTACTTGTCCTTTTAGATCTTAGTGCAGCTTTTGATACTATTGATCATAATATTCTACTTGATAGATTAGAACACTATGTTGGACTTAATGGAACTTTGTTGCAGTGGTTTAGATCTTATTTATCTGATAGGTTCCAGTTTGTTCATGTAAATGATGAGTTTTCTCTCAGCTCAAAGCTTAGTCATGGAGTTCCACAGGGATCTGTGCTTGGCCCTACTCTTTTTAGTTTATATATGCTTCCGTTAGGCAACATTATTAGAAAGCACTGTATACATTTTCACTGTTATGCAGATGACACACAATTATACCTGTCAATGAAGCCAGATGATACTAATCAATTAGCCAAGTTAGAAGCCTGTCTTAAGGAAATCAAAGTTTGGATGACTTGTAATTTCCTGCTATTAAATTCAGATAAGACTGAAGTCATTCTTGTTGGTCCAAAAAACCTTAGAAATTCCTTTCCAAATCAAACTTTCAGTTTGGATGCAGTTACTCTTTCTCTTAATAGCTCTGTGAGGAACCTTGGAGTTATTTTTGATCAGGATTTGTCCTTCAATTCACATATTAAATTTGTTTCTAAGACTGCCTTCTATCATTTGCGTAATATTGCCAAGATTAGGAGCATCTTGTCTCAGAGTGATGCTGAGAAGCTGATCCACGCTTTTGTTAGCTCGAGATTAGATTATTGTAATTCTTTATTATCAGGCTGTCCTAAAACATCTTTAAAAAGTCTTCAGCTGATCCAAAATACTGCAGCAAGAGTTTTAACAGGTACTAGAATGAGAGATCATATCTCTCCGGTTCTGGCCTCCCTTCATTGGCTTCCCATAGAGTTTAGAATTAAGTTTAAAATCCTTCTTCTTACTTACAAAGCTCTAAACAATCAGGCTCCTTTTTATTTAAAAGATCTGATACTACCGTATCATCCTAACAGAGCACTACGCTCCCAAAATGCAGGTTTACTTGTAATACCTAGAATCTCCAAAAGTACAATGGGAGGCAGAGCCTTCAGTTATCAAGCTCCTCTCCTGTGGAATCAGCTGCCAATCTGGATTCGGGAGTCAGACTCGATCTCTGTTTTTAAGAATAGGGCTAAAACCTACCTTTTTGATATAGCCTACAATTAGGGAGGGATCATGTGTTTCTGAACCCTCCCTTAGTTATGCTGCTAATAGGTTTAGTCAGCCGGGGGACCTCCAGTAATGCACTGGGCCTCACTCCTTTCCTCACTCTCTATGAAATATTTTTTTTTTGCTGGTCATTAACATTTGTTTGTTCTCTCCCATAGATTGAGTCCCCATCGTGCTGTTTGCTCTCTACATGTCTGTTCTTTTCTTCTTCTCTGTCCCCTCACCCCCCAGCCAGTCGCAGCAGATGACTGCCCCTCCCTGAGCCTGGTTCTGCTGGAGGTTTCTTCCTGTTAAAAGGGAGTTTTTCCTCTCCACCGTCGCCAAGTGCTTGCTCACAGGGGATCGCCTGATTGCTGGGGTCTTTCTGCAACTGTGGGGGTCCTCCCTACAGTTGATAGTGCTATGAGATGACTGTTGTTGTGAAATGGCGCTATATAAATAAAGTTGAATTGAATTGAATTGAATTCTTAGGAACTAGTTTGTTAAATGTCTTTTCTCCCATAATGTTTGCATCTGCACCCGTATCAATTTTAAAATTGACTGGTGTTGTTCCAATTGTAAGCTGTATGGTCCATGGGTCATCATTTCTGTCTGTTTTTGTGACTGCGCCCCAAAAAAATGGTGTCTGGGAAACTGTCTCTTCAGTGACTTCTCTGACTGATTTACTGTGACATTTCTTTTCCCAGTGACCCACCTTTTTACACTTGTTGCATGTTGACTTCATGGCTGGGCACTTTTCAGGATCTCTGTGTTTTAATTTTCCACATCTTCCACACCATGAGTCTTTTTGCTCTCCACTTTTTCCCTTCCTTAGTTTAAATGGAGATCTTCCTCTGCCTGCTGCTTTTCCCTGGATCTCCTGCACCGTGGCGTGTGCCTCCCCCTGCTGGTGAACCTGGAGGACAACCTCCTCGGACTGGCGAACTGTTTGAATGGTTTGGGCAAGCGTTAGATCAGCCATCATCTGCAGTTTACGTGACAGCTCTTTATCAAGGATGCCCACAACAATTCGGTCACGGATATGTTCATCTCTCTTTACACCAAAGTCACAGTGTTCTGACCTCTCAAAAAGGGCTCTGATAAACATTTCCACTTTCTCACCGGGCCGCTGCAGCCTCTGGTGAAAACAAGCGCGCTCATGGATCACGTTCCGTTTGGGACAGAAGTACTCGTCGTATTTTCCTAACACAACGTCAAACTTCTTTTGATCCGCTTCCTCAGTAAATGAGAATGATTTGAAGATGTTTTCAGCTTCGGGGCCCATGGCGTAAATCAGTGAACTGACCTGAATTTCGCCGTCCTCTTTATCCAGTTTTGTAGCCGTCCGGAAACGCAGAAAGCGCTCTTTCCAGCCCGCCCATTCATTTGGACGATGAAAAGGAAAACTTTCCGGGGGATTAAACTTGGCCATCTTACTGAAGCAGAGCGTCCGTCAAGCACTTCTGACACCATGTAAAGAACTGAGGTCCACACGAATAGTGGTTTCAACAAAGTTCTCTTTTAAAACTAGGAGCGGGAAACATTAACAGGCGGCAACATCAACACATCGCCATTTTCATATCTATATCACTCGGTGAAGGTCAACTCTGACCTGTGACGTCACCACAGTCTTAAAGACACAGCACACACAATTATCACATTATATGACAACTCCCAGTGAAAATCTTAGCATTTTCAACTCTGCCACCTCCAGCTCCATCTCCAGTCTTTTTGTTAGCGTGACTGTCTCCAAACCATACATCATTTCACTACCATCTTATAAATCTTACCTTTCACTCCTGCTGCTACCCTTCTGTCACAAATCACCCCTGACACTCGTCTCTACCCACCCCACCCTGCCTGCACGCTCTTCTTCACTTCTCTTGTGCATTTTCCATTGCTTTGATGGTTGACCCCAGGTATTTAAACTCATCTACTTTCAATACCTCTACTCCTTTCACCTTCACCATTGCACCTGCCTCCGTCTCATTCACACTCATGTAGTCTGTATTACTTCTACTGACATTCATTCCTCTTCTCTCCAGAGCACACCTCCATCTCTCCAGGTTCTCTTCCACCTGCTCCCTACTCTCACTACAGATCACAATGTCATCTGCAAACATCATGGTCCATGGAGACTCCTGCCTGACCTCATCTGTCAGCCTGCCCATCACCATGGCAAACAAGAAGGGGCTCAGAGCTGGCGGTCATTATTAACCCAGGCCTCGACCAGTCCGGTATGAAAATCTCTTTCGTCTTGATCCACCTGTTTGATTTGACAAAGGTTTTAAGTTGGATGCCCTTCCTGGCACAACCTTCCCCATTTAAAAAAAGAAAGCTAGCTCTGTCCTGGGGCAGCGCCTTGATCCGATGGAGGAGATAGGAGAGAGAAGGACGGTGGCTAAACTGTCATCTCTGCTGGAGTCCGAGTTCCACCCTATGCAGGACATACTGAATGCACTGAGGAGCTCATTTAGCAGCAGACTACATCATCCCAGGTGCACAACCGAGAGGTTTCGTAGGTCCTTCCTACCAACGGCTGTCAGACTGTACAACCTAAGCAGGGCTGCTCGCAGAGATAGCAAAAAGACGTAACAAACTAATAGTTTTTTGAATGCAAAAGATGCAATAGACTTACACAATGGTCCCCTCCGGCATACAACTAGGAACATACCGGTCGCTATGGAGGGTGAGAATATGTATGGGCACATAATCATACCATGTAGGATAACTAAGTAGACGGTTATGCTGTTTCATTCCATCTAGCAACAATGCTCTGCACTGTGTGTGTTTATATATTTGCATATTTATTCCATCTAGCTACAATGCTCAGCACTGGGTGTGTTTATATATTTATATATCTACATATTATTCCATCTAGCTACATTGCTCCGCACTGTGTGTGTTTATATACTTGCATATTTATTCCACCTAGCTGCAATGCTCCGTACTGTGGGTGTTTATATATTTACATATTTATTCCATCTAGCTACAATGCTCTGCACTGTGTGTCTGTGTGTGTGTGTGTATATATATATATTTTATAGTAATACGTACATATGTTTATTAGCTGCTCTTGCTTGCTTGTTTTTTTTTCTTGCCTTCTGATTGTTGCTCTGAGTGTTGCTATCCCTGTGCTGTTGCAATCCTGGAATTTCCCCGTTGTGGGACTAATAAAGGCTTATCTTATCTTATCTTATCTTATTTACCCGGGCTTGGGACCGGCACTCGCAGTACACTGACTTGTGCATCCCCTGTGGCTGGGTTGTAACTAAGTTACCTAATACTATTTATTTGTTATTTCAATAAATCTTACAGAAGAAAACTTGAATTTGTATTTTCCATCAATATCAAATGCAGAAATGTTGCATTTAGAAAACTGCTGCATTTCTGACAATGTCATTTGGGGGAAATAAGCTGTTTGCCAGAGGTCTGCGCTCTCCGGGTGTTTTTGTAGTCGTTTTCGTTGCCATTTCTCTGTCTGTTAGCAGGATCACACAAAAACTCAGATGGATTTGGGTGACATTTTCACCAGAGGTGGTCCTTGGCCCAAAGATGAACTCATTATATGTTGGAGGTGATCCGTGAGTGCATACCTCCACCAAGGCCCTATCTCACAGTGGATGGACAAAGGGACAGAGGGGAGGGAGCCTTGGTGGAGGTATGTGCTTTCTGAGTGCCCTCTAGTTTTGTAATAAATTATGAGAAACAACCATCTTGCACTTGAGGCCATCCATATGCCCTGGAGGCGCAAACGTGACAAGAAGTTAACCTTCACATTTTCAATGTTCCATCACATTTACAGTGACAAATTTTAATCCTTTTGATTATAACTTAAGTCTTTGAATTAGATTATGAATCATAATATTAAGTATTTTTGAGATGCACTAGTGCATTTCAAAGAATCCCTGTGTTTTTACTGTATTATTTGCTGGTGCACTTTTCCTGTCGGTGAAATATCTCCTTTTGGCTTGGATAAGTGAGGGTTCATGTAGCTCCAGAAGCTCCTCCTGAACAACTTAAGACATTGAGTTCATTTGTGTCCCACCTCAGCGTGGGCCTGGATCAAACTCATTGGGTCTATGGGAGTGTATAGTGTGTACGTACAGAACAACAGTGTAGGAGTACAGATGACAGGAATATAGACACTAATGAAATAGGGCTGAACCATTTAAAGAAAATATCTGTAATTATGTATGTGATGATATTTTTTATTGTAACTGTAATCAAATCATTTCCACAAAGTTCTGTTTTTCTAAATGTATTAAACTTTTTTGTAATAAGTTCTCCCCTCTGTGGATCGCCACATTATTGTGGCGGAGAGGTCTGAGGGCCAGAATGATCCCAGGAGCTATGTTGTCGGGGGCAACTTGCTCTTCACCCAGGCAAACTGGTCCTGGGTGAAGGGCCAGACTAAAGGTGCCTTCACACCAAACGCAGGACGAGCAAATTTTTCGCGCAGCACAATTACATTATAACCCAGTGTAAACACATGAATAGACATTACTTCACCATCTGGGTGAGATGCAGACAGTTGAAGTTGCCTTTATAACTTCTGCAGCAGTGTTCAACCTGCTGTGAAAATCCACAAAATAACGCCATGCTTAGGTTTACATTATCCGATGGGGGGCTCACCTGAAAAAGTTGTCCCTGCCTCGAAAACTTGATGGAGGTCTATGTTGCTAGCCTTGTTAGCACATCCGTGGCAGGAATCTTTGGGTAAATAATTCTGACATCCCGATTCACCTGAACAGCTCCCTGTAATGGTCTGGACAAGTCTGCAGCTCCTGTCCATGCTTTGTGTTTCAGTTCTGACCCATTTATCATGCTTGGTGTGTTTCCCCTCTGTGTTTGTACAGCCCCGCCCGTCCTGTGCTGCCTGATGGCCTTGATGGGGCTCACCTGTTCTGTTTTATCCTGATTGCTCCTCTGTCTCTATATGTGCATTTTAGTTTTGTGTCCGTTGCTGCCTCCTCTGTGTTCTTCATCTGCCTCTGCACCACGGAGTGTGAGTTGTATTGTTATTTTCCATGCTACCTGGATTAAAAGTCATATTATTCCTGCTCACGTGCAGTGTTTATTTCCATTCTCTGCTTCCCAATTGAGCATGGTTTACCAGATTCGCTTGGCGAGTGGGTCCTCTCCTCCTTTGACCAGGAGGAGTAAATGCAAATGTGACAGAAGGAAGCAGCCAGTGATGGACCCGGTGCGCGAGTCTGGTAGGAGCAGGATGCCAGCATATCTAGACTCAGCAGGCAGAAGGAGGTTGGCAGCCGTTGGCCCTACTGTGGATGAGCTTTGGGCAGCCCAGTTTATCCAGGACTTTGTCTCGGAGATTCACACCTCCCACACTCCGGAGGAAGCCCTGGAGAGCATGGACTCACTACTGGGATAGTGGAGGTGCATCCCGGTCTGCAGAACTACCCCGAGCTTGCAGGACTACTGGCCACTGTCTCCAACCTCCATAGGACATATTGTGGGCTGGTGAGGAATTTAATTGAGAGCCTGGAGTTTGTGGCGATGAATAAACGTGCTCTGGCTCTGGCACCGTTCGTTCCTGCTCCAGTGTGCCTCTCCCCAGCTCTGCAGCTTTTCACGAGTTAGAGGAGAGCGCCCCATATGAGACAGAGTCTGTGCCAATGAAACAGCACCCCCTGACCCGACATCATGTCTACGCCACCTGCCAGTCCCGCTGTCATGTCTTGAGCGAGAGAAGGGATTGCCATCAACACTGAAAACTGTGCCGACGACAGTGCATCCCCTGGTTTCGGCATTACGGGACCTGATGCCATCTGCGAGATGTTCTTTGACGCTTTTACACACGTCTCCATGCTCTGGTCCTATTCCAGCTCTCATCGTGGTGCACACACCAGCTTCACCTTCCATTAAGGAATCCATTTGGAATTTGCGCTGTCAGACAATTTCAGCTCGGAGCTAAACCTAAAGCCCCAGGTGGTTCTTCTCAGCCTCAGTGCACACCCTGGACCTTGGTCAAGCCTAAGGGCCATTGAGGATTGACCAGGCAAAGCCGCGCCTCCTCCTTCCCCTCTCGCTGGAAAACAGATTCGACATCTTTTCCCTGGAAGATTTCCCCCACCTGGACGTTGATCTTCTTCCCATAGCTGCCCCTCCTCCTTCAGCAGCGGCCCAAACCCACAAGCCCCGGATTAAAACTACCCTAGGTGTGGCGAACTTTACACCAGCTCCAAAAAGAGAGAGGAACCCTCCGCTTCACCCCCACAGCGGCATCTCGCTGCCACAGCAGCAACAACAACACCAACGGCAAAACTATTGACCATTACAGAAGCCACCAACAAAGTCCCCCCAGAAGCGCCCCGCTCACGCGAGTGTTCCAGTCAGTCAGCATTTCGCTAAGCGCGACTGTACGACAGAGACATGAGTTTATTAAAGTACTGTAAAAGCGGAAAAAATCATTAGAGGTATGTAAGCACTGGCGTTTATCATGGTTTTAACCCACTGTTAATGGGAACAATAATGGAAGAGTCGCTTAGCTAAGAGATGTGGTTAGAATTCATATGCAGCCGGCTTCATATGAAGGGAAAGGCAAGGGGGACTGATGAATTGCTGAGGATTTATTTCACCAGCCACTACAGTATTAAGTTATGTTCTGTAGGAATTGCAGGAATGAAGAGACTGGCAATTTCTCTCTTTTCTCGCACGAGTAGGCGTGCCGTTTTTATTCTCCAGCGGCAGTGACAAAAAGCAACAGCTAAAAATGCGAGCTCTCTTTTTCACTCTAAACTGAGGTCCTTCAGCGGCTGCCTAGAGAGGTGCCTGATGACAAAGCCTGAGAGCACAACTATAACTGCCTAAACAGATCATTCTGTACATGAACACATATTGCGGTGAATTATGTCTTTAGAGCCCGCTACAGTTCCCTATTATGTACCTGGCAGGTTAAGATGACCGAAATTCATGAAGTCAGTGACTTTAATCTGTCAGCAGCCTTCAGGCAAACTGAACGTGCCAACATTTGATTTCAAAATAAGGGAGGTTTTTCCTGCTGTCTGGGTGGTGAGGAGATTTCTAAAAAAAAATCAAAAAACATAAATATAAAGAAATATTATAACAGAAATAACGGCATCCTTGGTCATTTAAGTTAATTTATTTCATTAAATACAATTTTATTAATATTTTTTCTTTGTAATCAGAGTTAAATTATTGTTCTCGTTTGACTGCAAAATTATAGTCAAAAATGTAAATTGTTATAAGGAAAAAGTTTAAAAAAAAATACCACAGTCTGTTTCAAATTTATCTAAAAAAAATAGTAATTTTATTTAAAAAAAACAGATAAAAATTAGTCATAAAATAATCCACAAATTTATAATAAAGTTTCAAATGTACAAGAAAAGTCAATTTTACAAGAGGAAATTACAAATTTGAGGAACATGGTTTCAACTTTAGATTTACAGAGAAAAGTAGAAAACTATAAGAAAATTATTATAAATTTTTGAGAAAAACCTCAAACCTTCAAGACTGAAGTCATTACTCAAGTTTTTAAGTGGGTGCTCTTTGTACCCTTAACTCAAGTAGAAATTTTGGTTGTCTACTTTTAATTATTAATTTCAAAGCACTGCTTTTACATGAGTAGAATTTTTGGTTACTATACCCACCTGATCATATAATTTATGTATGCATGAGTACATTACTATTATGAATGTTTCTTTCCCTTCCCTACTCTCTCAATGGAAATAAGAAACACTAGAATAAAAATACAAAAAATACACATATTTTTGTCATTTATGTAAACCCTGACAAAAAAAAAAAAAAAAATCTTGCAGGACAAAACATGACACTTGATATTTTCTAACCTGTTTGTATACCACCATAGACAGAGAGAGAACCTGAATTAGACAGAGCTCAGAGAGGGCAAGATGAGACAGAAGAGAGGAGCCAAGGAGGGGAAAGTGTTCAGGCAAAGGAAGGAGAGAAAGATAACACCACTAAAAAGTCTAAACACAGGATGTATGGGTGGGACCCCAACTGGCCCAATATTCAATCCTCGGTTGTACAGTACTTCAAAGGGTAAGTTCCATATGCAACATTACTGTGTAAAATTTTAAAAAAAGAAACAAATAGTATAAAATTAACATATTCTGGTATACCCCCCCCCCATGGAAAAATATGTTGCCACCGCACCAAGGTCTTTAAACCAGAGGAAACACTGTACCCCCATGCTAAAACTGTTATTGTCCATGTTGGATGCAATGACATCCCAGATGAAGCATCTGAGATCTTAAAGAGAGACTTCAGAAGCCTTCTGTCCACGCTTAAGAACTGTGGCAGACGTGTGTTTATCTCTGGACCGCTTGCTCCTTTCAGAAGAGGTTGCCATTATTTCAGCAGAACTCAGCCTTAATACCTGGTTGTGTTCAACATGTCCTACTTTTAACACTGGTTTTATAGACAATTTCAACCTGTTCTGGAATTGCTCATCATTTATGAGGCCAGATGGTATCCATCCAAATAGACTCAGTGCACATGTTTTAAGGGACAATCTGTTTTATTCCATTCAGCATTTTTTGGTACAGTGACTGAAAGCTGGTGTGTTAACTCACCCCAAAGTACCTGGGTCTGCCAACCAGCTTTTTTTGTTTTCAACTTCTCATATTACTCCCATTAATCCAAATAATTCTCTTTGTTTAGATTAGTCTTTAATTCACAAACCCATAGAGATTGTGTCTGTCCCCCGATACCCAAAACATTATAACCTAAGACAAATACAACATAACTTGATAAAGATTAAAACCATTAATTTACCACAGAAAAATGAATTAATTAAAAGTGGACTGCTGAATATAAGATCTCTGTCAGATAAAGCGACTTTAATGATATGATTTAATGATATGATTAATATTCTCAGTCTCACAGTAAGCATGGCTACACCCCGGTGACTTTGTTAGTATCAATGAGCCCCCCCCCCCCCCAAGCTATGGTAGTATTCATATTCCTAGAAACACTGGTCGAGGTGGTGGTGTTGGGGTAATATGATTCCACATTACCAATGAGCCCTCAGCCTAAGCTAAACTCAAATTATAACTCTTTTGAATGCTTATTTTTTAGCTTAGCACACCTGTCCCAGAGGTAAGAACAGCCTCTTTTATTTACCACAGTGTATCGCCCTCCCAGTGCTTCTTTTGCTGAATTTTTGTCTGAATTCTCTGAGTTCTTAATAACCTTAGTTCTCAGTTCAGACAAGATTATCATAGCTGTTGATTTTAATATTCATTTAGACGTTGATAATGATAGTCATAGTGTAGCATTTCTCTCCCTCTTAAATTCAACTGGTTTTTCTCAGTGTGTTAGTAAACCAAGTCATCATCATAATCACACCCTTGACCTGGTCTTGGCCTACGGTGTATAAATTGATGAGCTGCTAGTCATTCCTCAAAATCCTACACTGACCGACCATGATTTGATAACTTTCAAATTTGTTATCTGATTTTACAGCATCAAGGAGAAACATAGTTACTAGATACTTACCTGATAGTGTTGTGGCTGACTTTAAAGAATTAATCTATTCAACACTTACTCTATTGCCATGCCTCAGTATAGCAGAGGACAGCACTGACTGCTTGAATCCATCAGAATGCAGAAGTACTGCAGCCTAACTGTGAACAGCACTTGACTCCATAGCCTCTCTTTAAAAGAAAACTATTAAAAATAGGAGATTAGCACCATGGTACAACTCTCACACTTGTGAGTTAAAACAGAAAGTCAGATCCTGTGAAAGGCTTTGGCTTACAAATAAGTCAGAAGAATCATGTTCAGCCTGGAATGCCAGCCTTATCACCTATAAGAAATGTATCTGTAATGCTAGGCGACTGTACTATTCATCCTTGATAGAAGAAAATAAAAATAACCATAGATTTCTTTTTAACACTAAGGCTCAGTTAACCAAGAGCCACAGTGCCATAGATCCCTACATTCTTCCAACTCTTAGTGCTGATGACTTTTTGAATTTTTTTAATGATAAAATTATCAGTATCAGGAATAATATTCCAAAAAATAGCCCCTTTAAAAATACCAAGCCTCTGCCTAACACATCTGTGCCCACAGACTCAGAACTCCGCTTTTCTGAATTTTCTTATTAGTCATTCTGATCTAGCCTTAATAGTGTCAGCCTCTAAACCAACTATCTGTCTCTTAGACCCAATCCCTGCTAGACTCCTGAAGGAGTCGCTACCTCTGATTAGTCCACCGTTTTTGAACATAATTAATATGTCCCTATTGACAGGACATGTACCGCAGTCTTTTAAAGTGGCAGTAATTAAACCACTGCTTAAAAAACCTTCGCTTGATTCTGGGATTTTGACCAATTATAGACCAATATCTAACCTCCACTACCTTTCCAAGATCCTCGAAAAAGTAGCCACCAATCAACTGTGCACTTTTTTAGAAAATAATTCTATATTTGAGAAATTTCAGTCAGGTTTTAGGAAACACCACAGCACAGAGACAGCCTTAGTGAAAGTTACTGATGACCTCCTTATGGCATTTGACAAAGGACTTGTCTCTGTCCTTGTCTTATTGGACCTTAGTGCTGCCTTTGACACCATTGGCCACCATATTCTGCTAGAGAGACCATCCATCTATCTTCTTCCGTTTAATCCTTTTCAGGTCGCGGGGGGTCTGGAGCCTATCCCAGCATCTTTGGGCGAGAGGCAGGGTACACCCTGGACAGATCGCCAGTCCATTGAACAGCAAATTGGTTTGAAAGGAACAACACTAAGATTTTTTTTTTTTTTTTTTTTTTTTTTTTTGTTACTTATTTGTACCCGTAGGTAGACTTGGTTTGCAGTCTGGTGACAAGCCACCGGCTGCTGGTCGCTGCGTGCGCGAGCGCCCTAAACCTACATGTTTTTGGTGTGCGGGAGGAAACCGGAGAAATCCCGGAGTAAACCCGCGCAACACGGGGAGAACATGCAAACTCCACACAGCTCACTGTTGGTCGGGGGCTGGGATCGAACCCACGATCTCATGATCCCCGCGGTCCCCCGGCCGAGGGTAAAACTGTGCTGTCACAGTGCTAAACCACTGCGCCACCGTGCAGCCCGATGGTTCCAGAGATGGTTCCAAGATGGTTCCAAGATGGTTCCAGTCTTATTTATCAGACTGTTCCCAGTTTGTCTATGCCCATAACACGTCCTCTATCCAGACCACGGTTAGCTGTGGAATTCTGCAGGGATTGGTACTTGGACCAATACTGTTTACATTATACATGCTGCCTTTGGGAGACATTATGAAGAAGCATTCTGTTCATTTTCATTGTTACGCTGATGACACTCAATTATATTTATTCGTCAATCCAGATGATCCCAGCCATTTGGGTTCACTCCAGGAGTGTCTTGAGGATGTTAAAACCTGGATGAACTACAACTTTCTATTGCTGAATACAGATAAAACTGAAGTCATTGTTCTTGGCCCCAAACAAGCTAGAAGTACTCTTTCTAGTAAGATAACAACACTAGATGGCATTGTGCTGACTTCTAAGTCTTCTGTTGGGAATCTTGGAGTTGACTTTGACCAATATTTGTCTTTTAACTCTCATATACAGCAAACTATTAAGACTGTCTTCTTCCATCTGCGTAATATCTCTAAATTTAGGTCCATCCTGTCTCATAAAGACGCAGAGAAACTTGTCCATGCCTTGATCACCTCTAGGCTAGGCTATTGTAATTCACTTTTATCAAGTTGTCCTAATAAGTCCATAAAGTTTCTCCAACTCATTCAGAATGCAGCTACACATATCCTGACGAGAACAGAGAGAAGGGATCACATTACCCCAGTTTTAGCTTCTTTACATTGGTTCCCAATAAAATATAGAATTGAATTCAAGATTTTACTCCTAACTTATAAAGCCCTTAATGGTCTGGCTCCTTCTTACCTGCAAGAACTCATAGTTCCCCATCATCCAACCAGAGCTCTGAACTCCCAAAAATCCAAACTACTTGTGGTCCCCAAGGTCTCCAGAAGTAAATTGGGAGGTAGAGCTTTCAGTTATCAAGCTCCCCTCCTATGGAACCATCTTCCCAGTTCAGTTCGAGAGGCAGACACTCTCTCTTTATTCAAGAGTAAGTTGAAATCTTTTCTCTTTAATAAAGACTATAGTTAAAAATGTTGCCGCTGCCAGGCCTTCACCTGCATGGGGAGCCTAACCTGGCTTGATACTGGAAGGTCTGGCTGTGATTGTTAATGTTGAATTGTATTTGTTATGTTTGTTTTGACTCTCTCCTCTCCAGTACCTTGGCATAGACCTTCCCAGGGAGGCTGAGGAGTGTGATCCCTCTAAAGTTGGAGCACACCCTCCGGTCCCCTTTTTTGAAGAGAGGAACCACCACCCCGGTTTGCCATGCCAAAGGCACTGCCCCCGACCTCCACGCCGTTGGTCGAACCTCGGATTCAGGAGGAGCAATGTGGTTTTCGTCCTGGCCGTGGCACATCGGACCAGCTCTTTACCCTCTCGAGAATTCTTGAGGGTTCGTGGGAGTTTGCCCAACCAGTTTACATGTGTTTTGTGGACTTGGAGAAGGCATTTGACCGCGTCCCTCGTGGATTTTTGTGGGGGGTGCTTCGGGAGTATGGGGTATCGGGCTTGTTGTTACGAGCTATTCGGTCTCTGTACGACCATTGTGAGAGTTTGGTTCATATTGCCAACACTCGGTCGGACTCATTCCCAGTGAGAGTTGGACTCCGCCAGGGCTGCCCTCTGTCACCAATCCTGTTCATAATTTTTATGGACAGGATTTCTAGGCGCAGCCAGGGAGTGGAGGGTGTCATGCTTGGTGACCACAGGATCTCATCTCTGTTGTTTGCAGATGATGTTGTCCTGTTGGCTTCATCCAGCAATGACCTACAGCTCTTGCTGGGACGGTTTGCCGCTGAGTGTGAAGCGGCTGGGATGAGAATCAGCACCTCCAAGTCCGAGTCCATGGTCCTCAGCCGGAAAAAGGTGGATTATCCTCTCCGGGTTGGGGACAGGCTCCTGCCCCAAGTGGAGGAGTTTAAGTATCTTGGGGTCTTGTTCACGAGTGAGGGGAAAATGGAGCGAGAGATCGACAGACGGATTGGAGCAGCATCTGCAGTGATGCGGACCTTGTACTGGTCTGTTGTGGTGAAGAGGGAGCTGAGTTCTAAGGCAAAGCTGTTGATTTACCAGTCAATCTACATTCCTACTCTCACCTATGGTCACGAGCTTTGGGTAATGACCGAAAGAACGAGATCGCGGATACAAGCGGCTGAAATGAGCTTTCTCCGTAGGATTGCTGGACTCACCCTCAGAGATAGGGTGAGGAGCTCAGTCATCCGGGAGAGGCTCAGAGTAGAACCGCTGCTCCTCCAAATTGAAAGGAGTCAGTTGAGGTGGTATGGGCATCTGATTAGGATGCCTCCTGGACGCCTCCCACTTGAGGTGTTTCAGGCACGTCCCACTGGGAGGAGACCCCGGGGCAGACCCAGGACTCGGTGGAGAGACTATGTCTCCCAGCTAGTCTGGGAACGCCTTGGTATCCTCTCTGAAGAGCTGGAGCAGGTGGCTGGAGAGAGGGAAGTCTGGGCTTCTCTGCTTGAACTGCTGCCTCCGCGACCCGGACCTCCGGAAAAGCGGTAGAAGATGGATGGATGGATGTTTGTTTTGAATGTAGCTACTGCCAGGCCTCCTACTTTTTACCTCTTTTTTTCAACCCAGCCGGTCGAGGCGGATTGCCATCCTCTATGAGATATGGTTCCACTCAAGGTCTCTGACCATTAAAGGAAGTTTTTCCTCGCCTGTGTCACCGCAGTGCTTGCTCTTAGGGGTCTCTGCTGAGTTCTATAAATTTGAGAGCGTGGCCTAAACGCACCCTTTTTTGTAAAGTGCCTTGAGATGACCTGTGTTGTGATTTGGCACTATATAAATACAATTGAATTGAATTAAGCCTGCTGCTCAGCCTGAAAAGAAGCATGTAGCTTCGCCTGAGGTTTCCCCCGCAGCTGCTTCGCCCATCATCGTGCCTGCAGTGCCGGCTCCAAGATTTCCAGTGCTGGCGCGGACATCCACTGCTGTGTCTCTGACTGTCTCATCTGTTATTCCTTCAGCATCTCCTGTGATGGTCATCACGTCTCCAGCTGCAGAGTCGCCAACGGAAGAGCAGGAGTTAAGGCAAGTCCTCTTTTTTGTTTTGTTAATTTCTGTATTGAAGAGGTCTTGTCTTGCTCCTATTAGGGAGACCCAGTTGCAGCCTCCATCTGCTTCTGAGCCCTCCCCACCGAGCTCTTCTGCCGACTGTTTGGGTGTGATTCCTGCTTTAACCTGTGCCTCTCCCCCTCTCTGTCCAAGGTGACTGCATTGGAGGAGTATTCCTGGGCATCTGGACCGGATGCACTCCTGCCATCTCAGCCTGAGGTCAGCGTGCCCCAGCCATTTTATTCGGGAATCAGCGCACCCAAACCATCGGCACATGAAGATGGCGCGCTTCAGTCATCTGATCTAGAGGTCAACGCCCCCCAGCCTCTCATCTAGAGGTCACCATGCTCAAATCATCATTACCTGGGGTCGGCGCTCTTCAGCATCTGTTTAGTACATCCTGTTTCCTGATTTGGGGGCCCGTGGACTTGGGTAGACCCCCTGAACCACCTTATCCCATGGTCGGGTGGCCAAGGGACTCTGGGAGGCTGCCAGATCTGTCTTGCTCCTCGGTTTGGGGGCCCATGGACTGTGGCAGGCCCCCTGACCCACGTTGTTCTCCAGTTTGAGGGCTGTTGGACTTGGGTAGACCACCCGACCCGCTGTGTTTTGGGTCTTGGGGCCTTGAACTTTATTTGGCCATAAACAGTGTTGGTTTTGGACTTTGCTGTGAGGGGAGGTGGGGTGGGGGTTTACAGTTTGTTCCAACCTGCCAGGCCTTTTTCCCTACCATCCACCCAGTGAGGAGTTGTTGGTGTTTTTTTTTCCTCTTCTCTTATGGGTGTTACCCTAGGGTCATTTGGGATCCAACCCTTAAAGTGGGCATTCTGTAATGGTCTGGACAGGTCTGCAGCTCCTGTCCATGCTTTGTGTTTCAGTTCTGATCCATTTATCATGTTTGGTGTGTTTTCCCTCTGTGTTTGCACAGCCCCACCCATCCTGTGCTGCCCGATGGCCTTGATGGTGCTCACCTGTTCTGTTTTGTCCTGATTGCTCCTCTGTCTATTTATGTGCATTTTTGTTCTGTGTCTGTTGCTGCTTCCTCTGTGTTCTTCATCCGCCTCTGCATCACGGAGTGTGTCGGGGGTTCTATTTTTACCTATAAAGTGAAACCACACAATGATCAGACTGAGACAAAAAATGGACTTGGAAAATAATTATATTGAGATATGAAAGCACATAATATGAGGTACAAATAGTTATAGTCGATTGGGTCTGTGAGAAATCTACTACAGACAAACAATGGTGTGTCTAAAGGTTTTATGTGACTCTGCTCCTCCCTCTGGGACAGACCCCAAAAGGCTGGACTTCTGCTATTCTCCCTTCAGGTGGATCCAGAGATATGTGCCTGTCATCACCATTCCTCCAGCTGCTTGTTCGCCCCCACACATACACACATCCAGCTACGTGAACAGATGCTTTTCATCAGACCCTGGAATGTAACTCCCACCCTCTTACCAACAGCTTCCAAAATACACAGTGATTTCTTACAGGAAATGCATGAATGATACAAATTTCAACTCAGAATACAGTCTAACACATCTCAACATTGATTAAGCAAATGATTAATACATATTTATTTTTCCCATGAGTGTGAGTTGAATTGTTATTTTCCAAGTTACCTGGATTAAAAGTCACATTTTCCTGCCCACGTGCAGTGTTTATTTCCATTCTCTGCTTCACAATTAAGTATGGTTTACCAGATTCACCTGGCGAGTGGGTCCTCTCCTTTGCTCAGGAGGAGTAAACGCAAATGTGACACTCCCAGTCCTTCTGTCTCATTTTCAAACTAGTTTACTCTCCAATGTTGATACTTTTACTCCGATGACAGCAGAATCTCAAAGCTAGCACTATCCCTTGGACATGAACGTGCAAATGCATGATTTTGCATGTGCTTGCCTCTTTCCATTGACTTTGTTTGCATTCATGCCACACTTTCATGTTTGGTGTGAAGGCACCTTAAGAGCAGTCCAGTGGATCATCATGAAAAATGTTACATCAAGGACCTAGTGTACCCAAAGGAGGCATGGGTCTGCCCTCCAGTGGGCTCATCACCTGCAGGAGGGATCATGGTGCTTGGTGAACTGGGCAGACGTCTGGGCTACTCTGGTGGGACTGATGCCCCTGCAACCTGGATCAATGGTAGAAGATGGATGGATGGACGGACATAATAACGTCTATCAAGTGAAAATGCACAACCATAGCTATGATTTGAAAACAATATACAATAAAGAATCATATTACCATTTGTTGACCAGCCAAACTACAGACACTGCCTGTATAAAGCCTGGGTCAGACAGTTTATTCAATGCTTATTTACAGTTTTTAGTTTTTGTTACCTGCAGCCTCAAATTGTCATAACTGTTGAACCCTATTTTTAAATATTGCACACTGACATGGTTTGGTAAATAGACCCAAAAGCAGACAACAATGGGACCAAAATGACAAGTGTAAACGATGATTTTATTGAACTGTGTTGTGAGAGTTGAGTGGGGAGAATCTGGCAATCCTGTGGGGAAGAGGAGATAAGGCATGTGTAAGGAAAAAGGGATGGCAAGAAATAGCGAATTGTTGTTTTTGTCTCATAGGTGTTAATGGCTGCGGTGGCAATGATGTTTGGGTAGCCGATCCTCCATGTTGAAGTAGTGAAGAGGTGAGGTGATGGGGTCTTTGGGGTAGTCCTCCAGAAAGCCCCATTTGGCCATCACTTGGAGAGGAGAACAGAGGATCCCCAGGCTGCACACTGAGGAGGTTGGTTGGCTGCATGGAGAAGGTCCAACGTGCTCAGACAGAATGAAGGGAGCAGCTGCAATATAAAAGCATCTCCTGATTGCTACCAGGTGGGGAGCACAACTGCAGGTGAGTTGATTAGTGAGCAGGAGAGATGTAAATAAAGTGTGCAGCCCTGAGGGGTATCACATAAATGTAGAATTAAGAAAGCCAGGCAGTGATGGCCAAATGAGGCTTTCTGGAGGACATGAGGCCTTTCATCAAAATGGTTCACATAGGCAAGGCCTCATGTGGTAATTCATTTTCTCTACTAGGCCATCTAGAGGACAAAATGTATACAACATGCTAATTTTTACAAGGGTATTGTTTGTTTAACCTCTTGCACTCCGTTGTATCGCGGGCGGGCAAGTCTCTGCGTCCTAGAGCGCACGAGGGTGCACGAGAGCGCCCTCGTGCGCTCTCGGACGCATGATGGAGATGCTGATGATGGTGATGTAGATGGTGATGGCGTCTAAGCGCGCACTGAAAATAAAAGCTGCAGACACAGACGCGAACAGATTAGTTCATCTGACTGACCTCTCATTCGACTAATAAGAGCCTTGAATTGGGTTTCTGAAACCTTGAAGAACCAATGACTGAAAACCTAGCAAGCAGGACCTGCCTACCAACGGCTGCGAATACGAGCCAATTGAAGCAGAGAAGTTTGACAGCTGACGTACGTCTCCCTGCATAAAATCTCTTTTGCCTAAGCCGCTGGGTGACTGACATTGAGACCTGTGCGGAACGGTAGCATCAGTCAGTCTTGTTTGGAAAAATGGTTCGCCAAAACCGCAAGCGTGGAAGCGGAGATGTTTGGACCGGGTCGGGTGACCAGAAGCACGAGTCCGTTACAACTGGACCAGCTTCATGTTCGTCTGACAATGAGGAACTTACTGCTGTTGTGGACAGGTAAGTGTTATAAGCTAAATTATTCTTTCTCGATGAAAATAGTAATAAAAATCACTTTTGACCGATCGGTAATTCCAACGGTGCATCATGGCCACAAGTTTTTTGGTGTGCAGAGTTCCTCTGTAGCGGGGCGGGGGGGGCGGTGTTATCCTCTGCATTGCAGACAGATATTTTAGCATAATTTTTATTGCACTGTAGGCTATTTTTTCTTGTAAAAAAGACCACACATTTTTTACGTGGCATGTTTTTGTGTGTGTGTGTAGGGGGTTGTTTGTTATCCATCCATCCATCCATCTTCTACCGCTTTTCCGGAGGTCCGGGTCGCGGAGGCAGCAGTTCAAGCAGAGAAGCCCAGACTTCCCTCTCCCCAGCCACCTGCTCCAGCTCTCCAGAGAGGATACCAAGGCGTTCCCAGACCAGCTGGGAGACATAGTCTCTCCACCGAGTCCTGGGTCTGCCCCGGGGTCTCCTCCCAGTGGGTTGTTTGTTACCCTCTAGAAATGTAATAATGTTTTAGTATAATTTTTATTGCACTTGAGGCTATTTTTTCTTGTAAAAAAAAAAACAGGAACTGTGCTGTGTATGTGAACTCTGGGAAAATAGGAGAATAGTGAAAAATAAAAATTGAACTTTGTAAATGACTTTATTTTCACATAATAGACAAACTTCAAATGAAGACTCTGGTGAGGAGTGGGTGCCAGACGAGCACTCTGCCAGCAAGCGCAGAAGAAGGGAGCTGCAGGCGAGCTCGTCAGAAGAGGAAACCCCTACCCCAAAAAGAGGGACACCACTGGGGAGAGGAAGAGGAAGGAGAGGGAGAGGAAGAGGAAGAGGAAGAGGAGGTAGCAGGAGAGGAAGAGGAGGCGAGAGTGGTGATGGCAGCCCTCAACCTGGGACATCGGCCGGCCCTTCATCAGCTGAACAGAGGTGGCATGATTCCGACATCCCTGACATCATTCCACCACAGCCCATTTTTCGTCCCAAAAATCCACCTGGACCTCAGCTAATTACAACAGCTTCATACACCCCCGTTCAGTTGTTTGAGTTATTTTTTCACTCCATCTGTGCTAGACCACATTGTTGAGAACACCAACCTACATGGCTCTGCACACTACAACACACCCACCAGCCCCTGGATTGACCTCACACGCTCCGACCTGCTCTCATTTTTTGGCCTGATTATTTACATGGGTATAGTCAAGTGCAAATCCTTCAGTGATTACTGGCGAGGGGGACACCTACAGCCTTCCTTTCCCCAAGAGTGTAATGACCAGGACAAAGTTTCTCCTGATCAGCTGGGCCCTTCACCTCAGCAGCCCAGCAGCAGAAGAGGCCAATGAGCAGAAGAGAGGCACGGATATGCATGACCGCCTCAGCAAAATCTTGACACATTTTCTAGGAATCAGTATGATGATGAGTAGGATTAGAAAATTATATTTGATTGAGAGGGTATTGCTGTCAACTTGTAAAATATCCCGTCGCCAAGTGCTTGCTCACAGGGGATCACCTGATTGCTGGGGTCTTTCTGCAACTGTGGGGGTTCCCCCTACAGTTGATGGTGCTATGAGATGACTGTTGTTGTGAAATGGCGCTATATAAATAAAGTTGAATTGAATTGAATTTGTTGTTTGTAAATACCATGTTTTGTATATTGACATTTTTGTTCAGTAAAGCGTGTTTAGAATTGGAACTTCATTTTCTCTGTGTCATTACTACTGACAGTGTTTCTGGATAGCTAACAAGATAGCCCTGAGTGTCACCTTTCATTAAAGCCCAAGATGAAGCTTCTATGTTGAAGCATTCAAAAGTTCTAGACGTTTTTCCAAACTGTGCCATTTGGTACAGTTTGGCACAGTTCAAAAACGCCTGGGAACAACCTGAGAAAAAAGCTGTGTAATATATTCATTTTTGTGGTATTGTTACCACATTTGGATCTCAGCTTGATAACACTTGGTTCTACATTTCTGTTGCATTTTCCAGCCGGATCGGACAGCTGTGTGTTATTTGCAAGCATTTGTATCCAAAAAAACACCCAGGCCAAATTTATTTTCTTCAAGTTCAGTATGTTTAGATGACTGTAACTCAGTGGCCGGTGCATGTAGAGAGATTATGGGTTTTTTTGCCAAAAAATTCAAAGTGTTTTCTTTTAAATGAGACCAACCCCATGAAGATTCTGCAAAGGGTTAAAGAACAGCTTTCGATTTACTTTGGGCATGTTATTTTTTGGCGTTTTTAGGGAAATTGACCAGAGTGCAAGGGGTTAACGTGCATTTTTTCAATTTCAATAAATGCTGTCTTTTAAGAAATATCAATGATAATAAGGCAGAAAAATAATAAAACTGAGGTGACTACATTGAATGTGCTTGTGCTACTTATCCATTTTTTTTTAAGAAATAACTTTTCAACAGTCATACTATCTTTCTCAGTACATTCATCTCTGGCCTTATTGTCATGCAGGGCACAATAGTGCCTCAGCATAATGATGTGTTATTGTTGTATCCAAGCTCTTTCAAACACAACAGACACTTTACTGTACAAATAAAAATGAATTATTAGAATGACCCAGCCAGGACTTGAACCCTAGCTTCCCAGTTGCAGGAGATATATTTTACCTCTAAGCTATTACTTAGTCATGAGTAGTGGAGGCTTTCTTGAACACTTGGGCCTTTCATCAAAATGGTTCACATAGCCAAGGCCTCATGTGGAACTTCATTTGCTCTACTCAGCCATGTAGTCAACAAAGTATACAGCATGCAGATTTTTACAATGTGTATTTTTCATTTTCAATAAATGTGCTGTCTTTTAAGAAATATCAGTGATCATGAGGGAAAAAGAAATAATAAAACTGGGGTGACTACAGTGAATGTGGCTGTGTTACTTTGTGTGCTTTTACTACTTATCCATTTTTATTAAGAAATAATAAATTTTCAGCAGTCTTATACTGTCCCAGTATATTTAACTATGTCCTTATTCTCATGCAGGGCACAATGGTAATAGTGCGTAAGCATAATGATGAGTAATAATGATCCAAGCTCTTCCTTGCAAAAAAAAAAAAAAATGAAATTAAAAGAACGACACAGCTGGGACTCAAACCCAGGTCTCCTACTTGCAAAGCAGAGATACTGCTGCTAAGCCATCATCTCAGCTACAGTAAGAAACGCCACTGTTTGTCAAAAATTAATCAATGGGAGAAACGAGCTGAAGTGTTTTTGGTGCTGACTCGCTCTGAAAATTGGCTGTGACAAATCCCTTACACAGTCTAACAAAATGTGAGGGACGGGGATTTCCATTGGGTAGCGTTGCTCAGTTTATTTGTCCTGATCCAGTCACATGGTTTGACGTCAACACATGCGTCGCGCCTCGCCAAATATTTCCTGGATAAGATCGGCTCACTGGTGCCTGCCTGCCCATCACTAAAGCCAGGATAAGTGAAAAATCATGGCTTAATATAGTTGGACCTGCATATCCTAGCTTATTCATTTGCACCATTGTCAAGCCAGGGTGAGAAGAGGAAGCTATGTCAAGCCAGTTGCAGATAGTTGGGATCAATGCATGTTCATGGCAAGCTTAAATAGACCACAAGATCAATCACACTGCAGACAAGACATGAACAACATATTTCTCTCCAGCAGAACAGAGACTTCTCATGAATGAGTAGGTGGGGCATATAATAACTAAAAACGGAAAAATTGCTGCTATAAATAAAGAAGAGAGAGAGATATTGTAGCATTCTGGGTGAATGCAACCACAAAGGCTGATGTTTAATGTCTGAAAGTGAGCATATTCTCTCTAAGCAAATTGTGAAAACAAATTAAATGGTCAGTTACTGTGGTAAAGTTTCTTGTTTGAAATACTTTTTGATGCAGTTTTTATGTTGGCGCCATCGGTGTGAGCACTGTTGTGGGGAGAACTCCCATCCCCGCTTCTCTTTGTTGTATTACTGAAAAGGCAGAATAAAGTTAGATTAAGATGGATGGTTTTAATCATTGTAGACTTTTGAACTTTGTGTTAAAGACTAGTTACTAGTCAGCTAGCTACTTATCCTGTCTTATACAGTGGGGTAAAAAAGTATTTAGTCAGTCACCAATTGTGCACGTTCTCCCACTTAAAAGATGAGGGCGGTCTCCAATTTTTATCATAGGTATAACTCAACTATGAGAGACAAAATGAGAAAAAAAAAATCCAGAAAATCACATTGAAAGATTTTTAATGAATTAATTGGTAAATTCCTCGGTAAAATATGTATTTGGTCAATAACAAACGTTCATCTCAATACTTTGTTATATACCCTTTGTTGGCAATGACAGAGGTCAAACGTTTTCTGTAAGTCTTCACAAGGTTGTCACACACTGTTGCTGGTATTTTGGCCCATTCCTCCATGCAGATCTCCTCTAGAGCAGTGATGTTTTGGCGCTGTCGCTAGGCAACACAGACTTTCAACTCCCTCCAAAGATTTTCTATGGGGTTGAGATCTGGAGACTGGCTAGGCCACTCCAGGACCATGAAATGCTTCTTACGAAGCCACTCCTTCATTGCCCGGGCGGTATGTTTGGGATCATTGTCATGCTGAAAGACCCAGCCACGTTTCATCTCCAATGCCCTTGCTGATGGAAGGAGGTTTTCACTCAAAATCTCACGATACATGGCCCCATTCATTCTTTCCTTTACACGGATCAGTCGTCCTGGTCCCTTTGCAGAAAAACAGCCCCAAAGCACGATGTTTCCACCCCCATGCTTCACAGTAGGTATGGTGTTCTTTCTCCTCCAAACACGACAAGTTGAGTTTTTACCAAAAAGTTCTATTTTGGTTTCATCTGACCATATGACATTCTCCCAATCCTCTTCTGGATCATCCAAATGCTCTCTAGCAAACTTCAGACGGGCCTGGACATGTACTGGTTTAAGCAGGGGGACACGTCTGGCACTGCAGGATTTGAGTCCATGGCGGCGTAGTGTGTTACTGATGGTAGCCTTTGTTACTTTGGTCCCAGCTCTCTGCAGGTCATTCACTAGGTCCCCCCGTGTGGTTCTGAGATTTTTGCTCACCGTTCTCGTGATCATTTTGACCCCACGGGGTGAGATCTTGCGTGGAGCCCCAGATCAAGGGAGATTATCAGTGGTTTTGTATGTCTTCCATTTTCTCATAATTGCTCCCACAGTTGATTTCTTCACACCAAGCTGCTTACCTATTGCAGATTCAATCTTCCCAGCCTGGTGCAGGTCTACAATTTTGTTTCTGGTGTCCTTTGACAGCTCTTTGGTCTTGGCCATAGTGGAGTTGGGAGTCTGACTGTTTGAGGTTGTGGACAGGTGTCTTTTATACTGATAATGAGTTCAAACAGGTGCCATTAATACAGGTAACGAGTGGAGGACAGAAGAGCCTCTTAAAGAAGAAGTTACAGGTCTGTGAGAGCCAGAAATCTTGCTTGTTTGTAGGCAACCAAATACTTACTTTCCACCATAATTTGCAAATAAATTCTTTAAAAATCAGACAATGTGATTTTCTGGATTTTTTTTCCTCATTTTGTCTCTCATAGTTGAGGTATACCTATGATGAAAATTGGAGACCTCTCTCATCTTTTAAGTGAGAGAACTTGCACAATTGGTGACTGACTAAATACTTTTTTGCCCCACTGTAATTAACAGTTGTAGACTTTGACTTTAGTGTGACCAGTGGAAGTGCACGCTACTTTATACATTTAGATTAGTTGAACTTTTCCCCACTGCTTTTAGTATTAAAAGTTGTAATTTTTTTTTCCTGTCCTTCATAAAGAACAAACATGTGTCCAAAAAATGACGAGGTATATGTTAACTTTTCTTACCTGCTGTCATGGTGCTGAGCACGGATGGGTGCCGTGCTCAGTCTCCAGTTTGAGTTAAGCCCTTTTCTGTTTGTTTGCGTCTTTGTTTATGTTGTAGTTGTTATGGTTTGCTGTATTTGGTCTCTGCTTGTTTATGAGTTGCCTGTATTCATAGTTTGTCTTAATAGTCCTAGCTATTTATTGTGAATTGTTTTGTATTTATGGTATTACTTGCATCTTTTGGGGTTGTGTTATCTTATTTTTGTGTCATTATTTAGGTTCCGGTTTGTGCTTTTGTTCTGACAGCGCCCTGTGCAGCTTCCAGCTGTCAAACCCTGTTTTGCGGGCTGCACAACTGTCACTGATTATGTTACTTCCTTACTCACATATCCACACCTGTCATTCATTCATTGATCATTTCCATTCCCCTATTTAAGGATACGGCAACGTTTCCCTATTGCTGTGTCCTACTGTTAGCCTCCTCAGAGGAACCAGTTATACTCTGAGTGAGCCTGGTTTTCCACAGAGGTGCGCTATGTCAAGGTAATATGTATCCTTTTTCCCATTTTCCTCAGCCGTGAGCCCCGTTTCCCTTCTGGTGTGACTCCGGCTGGGGTTCGTCTCTTTCCCCCGGCATGTCCGAGTGCCTCAGCCTGTGTTCCATTCAGGCTGTTCACTTTAACCACTGGTCGTGAGACCCGTTCTCCTCAGCACCCTTCATCCTTTCGTTATATGTAAGTGTAGTGTTTTGTGTACTGTTTGTCTTTCTGCAAATAAATATTTCAAACTCATGGCGTGCGTTTTGTGTCCTCTGCCTGCTCTTAAAAAGGGCGACTTATGACACCTGCAGTGTCTGCTAACAGTTAAATTTCATGAGCCATGAGATGAGGATGATGCTGTGTGTTCTCTAATAAAAATCATAATCATAGGATGTCCTGTCAGAACTGTTAATACAAGTTCTATTGAATATGGTGGAGAAAGACATATCTGCAAGAGTCAAGTGCACATCTGCAGATGAAGAGACTGCTGCTGGACTCAAGAAGGCTTGAGATATCGTAAGATGTCTCTACCCAATGCACTTAAAGACAGATCTGGCAGAAGCCAGAAGCCATAAGACTGAAAGAGAGAACATCCCTGAGTTTCATTCAATGCAGGATAATTAAAATGCTGCAACATATTTACAGTAGACCATTTAATGACAGTGAAAAGCATTGATTTCTGATATAATTGACCCCTGCACTGACAGATAAGTCACTAAGATTAATCTTAGCCTGACTCAGCCTGCCCTGGGCCACGCTAGCTCCAGAGAATAAATATCTGTAGCAACTTGACTGTGCTTAATTTAGCCTACTTTAATCCAACCAAGTCAGGTAAGCATTACTTGAAAATCCTGGCTTAATCCCTTATCTTGGTTTTATGCAATACCCCTCTGGAACAATTACACACATATAGAGTTCAGTCCATACTGTATATAAATTTGGACAGTGACACTAATTTTTTTTAATTTTTGCTGTTGACCAAAACATATTCATCATCATCATAGCAGTCTGTCGGGGGCGACAATGACTGTTTCAGACCCAGATTCCGTGATCAAAAAGTGCAGACTCTCAGTTTTACTTTGAAGGTATTTACATCCAAATGGAGTTGTGGTTTAGGAATTGCAACCATTTTTATACAAAATCTCTTCATTTCTCTCATTTTCTCAAAAGAAATTGGACAATTGACTCAAAACCTATTTCATAGGCTGCATGGGCTATTGCCTTGTTAATCCATCCTCAGTAAAGCAGGTAAAAGGTCTGGAGTTGATTCCAGGTGTGGAATTTGCATTTGGAAGCTGTTGCTGTGAACCCAGGCAGCTTGGTGACGCAGTGGTTAGCACCGTAGCAGCACAGCAAGAAGGTCACGGGATCGACCATCATGGGTTTGATCCCACCCCCTGACCATCGGTGACCCTTCTGTGGGGAGTTTGCATGTTCTCCACGTGTTTGCGTGGGTTTTCTCTGGGTGCTCCGGTTTCCTCTCACAGGCCCAAGCCATGCCTGCTAGGTTAATTAGGATCAACTGGGGATTCTAAATTGTCCTTAGGTATGAATGTCAAAGTCAGTGGCTGTCTGTCTCTCTGCAATGGACTGGTGATCTGTCCAGGGTGTACCCTGCCTCTCACCCACAGATGCTGGGGTAGGCTCCAGCCCCCCACAACCCGAAAAGCATTAAGCGGTAGAAGATGGATGGATGCTGTGACCCCACAACATGAGGTCAAAGGAGCTCTCAATGGAAGTGAAACAGACCATCCTTAGGCTGAAAAAAGAAGAAATCCATCAGAAAGATGGCAGAACTGTAAGGAGGGGCCAAATCAACAGTTTGGTACATTCTGTGAAAAAAAGAGTACACAGAGTGCACTGGCAAAAGCTATTCTGTGGGATCCATCATCTCTGAGAGGGATTTTTTTTTAGCATTTTTTCAGAATTTTATAATTCTTTATTAGTCCCACAATGGGGAAATTACAGGGCATCCACGGTGTGGTGCCAATCCATTCACACCTAGGGCCACTTTAGAGTTACCAATTAACCTAACTTGCATGTTTTTGGCCTGTGGGAGGAAACCAGGGCACCTTAAGTAAACCCACGCAGACACAGGGAGAACATGCAAACTCCACACAGAAGTCACTCATGGTCAGGGGTGGGATCAAACCAAGAATGGTCAGGGGTGGAATCAATCCCGTGATCTTCGTAGTGTGCTACCACAGTGCCAACTGCTGTGCCTCCGAGCTGCATAACTATCCTATGCAACAAAACAGCAAACACCATCCAAAGGGCTGCTCTGTCTTGCCTGTACCAAGCAATATGGCGATGCCTTAGCGGCATGATATCAGCCCTATTGTGCATCATAGCAATTCTAGGCTAAAACCAATTTTATTTGTTTTAGTTTATCACCCTCCCACCCAGGGCTAGACATGAACTTTATTGCTCACCGGCCGCTGTGGCTAGTGATTTTCCAATGTTCCTCAGCCTTTTCACTAGCCACAATTTTGTGTTTGGAAAATTATGTTTAATATGGTCAAATTTGACTATCACATGCTAAACTTTACTTTAACTAATTTTACAACCTTTTTAAATGTAAATGACCCTTATAGTTAATCCCTTCCACACTATATGGTGTATGGGGCGGTGCCTATCTTCGTTTCAGTGATACTAGGCCATACAGCTGCTGTGAGCAGTGAAAGCTACAGTGGGGGGTCAGTCCTCTGGTGACCCTTATACATACATTAAAATAGCAAGAGATTATTAACAGGAGTAAATACTGTAAAGCAGTAGAGAAAAATATTTGCAATATGAGAGTGAAGTATAGATTTAGGGTCGGTTCCCATTCTCATTTGTACCCCTTCCCCTTTGCCTGCCCCCACCCCTTGGTCCTTGAAATCAAAGGCAAAGGAGTAGGGGTTAAAGATGACCCCTATGAATTGGGACACCGTCATTAGTAATTGCTGATGGATTTAATGTAAATCGACACTACTTGTTTTAACCATAAAAAAGAAGAAAAAGAAAACTGATGAGCTTGGACGGACTTAGTACATTTCAGGCCCAAGGCAAAGACAGAAATGGGGTCCTACTTTGTCTTTGTTCAACACTTTCTTTTCAGGCCTTATTGAAATCCTACCTGAAACTTATTGTCCTCAGAAGTCTTCAAATGACAATATCATTCAGGCATCAGGAATTACATCTGGAGAAAAACAAAAAAGTTAACAAACTGAATGTACACTGCATTCCAAATTATTATGCAAATGATATTTGTCTCTGATTTTCCTAAATGATTTTTTTAATGCAAATGACAGTCAGTATAATTTTCAAGTCATCAACTGTAATTCAAATTTTATTGAAAAAACCTCCCAATGATAATTATTTTTTTGTGAAAATAAAAAAAACAACTCAAAATGCATTGCTCCAAATTATTATGCACAACAGAGTTTCAGAACATTTTATTGGTTGGAACTGAAAATGGTCATTTGTTGAATTTGCAGCATTAGGAGGTCATATTTATTGAAATCAAAAGCTATTTCAATCAAAAACATCTTAACAGGCCAAGTTGCATATTAACATAGGATCCCTTCTTTGATACAACCTTCACAATTCTTGCATCAGTTGAACTTGTGAGTTTTTGGAGAGTTTATGCTTGAATTTCTTTGCAAGATGTCAGAATAGCCTTCCACAGCTGCTGTTTTGATGTGAACTGCCTCCCACCCTCACCAATCTTGAGGATGCTCCAAAGGTTCTCAGTAGGGATGGGGGCCACACCATGAGTTTCTCTCCTTTAATGCCCATAGCAGCCAATGACACAGAGGTATTCTTTGCAGCATGAGATGGTGCATTGTCATGCATGAAGATAATTTTGCTACGGAAGGCACAGTTCTTCTTTTTGTACCATGGAAGAAAGTGGTCAGTCAGAAACTCTATATACTTTGCCGAGGTCATTTTAACACCTTCAGGGACCATAAAGGGGCCTACCAGCTCTCTCCCCATGATTCTGGCCCAAAACATGACTCCGCCACCTCCTTGCTGATGTTGCAGCCTTGTTGGGACATGGTGGCCATCCACCAACCATCCACTACTTCATCCATCGGGACCATCCAGGGTTGCATGACACTCATCTGTCATGAATTGCCCCTTGGGGCAGGGAGAAGAGACCCACGCGCTGAACTGCAGTTTGTGAAATATATTGGCAAAAACAAAAAGTCCAACTTTGCACAAACACGAAATCCAAATAGAGTACAAAGCAAACTTATGAACGACGCAGAGAACACAGGATACAAAGGAAATGCCAGGATGGGAACAGGGTTCTGACACAATGATCTTTTATCAAGACACCAGCAAACAAAAAAGGAATAACTCCCCTTAAATAGGGCCAGAAACAATTAAATACAAATAGTAACCTGTGTGAATCACACGAGCGGGCTGGGTCGAAGATCACAAT
Organism: Pholidichthys leucotaenia; assembly: GCA_020510985.1. Lineage (NCBI taxonomy): Eukaryota > Metazoa > Chordata > Actinopteri > Cichliformes > Pholidichthyidae > Pholidichthys > Pholidichthys leucotaenia. The sequence goes on along the minus strand of CM035849.1, from coordinate 254,863,442 downwards.
CAGCTGTGAGTCATGAGGAGAGGAGACAGGGCTGACAGCTTGACAGTGGCACCACCCACAGCCAGGGAAAACCCAGAAGAGCCCCTGACAGCTGCAACCCTGGTGAGAAAAAGAAAGAGAAAACAACCGGCAAATACAATGTGGTAACAAATAAAGATAAATAAACCCAAATCTGTAAGTAACAAAACTACAATGAACGTAAACAGGAAAATAAATCATACTAAGAAACAATACAGAATATGTGAAAACAAACTAGAGATAACATAACAGGAGTAGAACTCAAAAATACAACATTATACAAATAATAGGAAAAAAAAGGCAAAGAGACAGAGCATGGTGGAATCCCCCCGTGCTCACATCGTGACAGTGACCCATGCAGGTGGCTGATCCAGCGTGGATCAGTCAGGGGATGCTCATTCATCAGCTCAAACTCCGAGCCCCCCAGTGAAACCTCCTCCAGCTCCTGGGTGAGATCTAGGAGGAGCCATGGCTTATATTCCACTAAAAGCTCTGTCTCCGCTAATATAACCTGCCTGTGCTCCTCCAGTTCCTCGGCCGATGGAGCGGGCCAGTGATTGGGAAGAGGAGGTGGAATTACCGCCACCGAGTGACGAGAGGCTGGAGGCTTCCATGTATGCGGGCGCTTACCCTTCACCCTTGCTTGTTTTTTTTTCTTGCCTTCTGATTGTTGCTCTGAGTGTTGCTATCCCTGTGCTGTTGCAATCCTGGAATTTCCCCGTTGTGGGACTAATAAAGGCTTATCTTATCTTATCTTATCTTATCGGCGCAGGCACAGACATCAGTATGATCTCCTGCAGCCTGTGACTCATGGATAGTGGGGCGATTATGGAGAGGAGTAGGTCTGTGAGCTCAGGGTAGTCCCACAGGCTGGGGCATGCCTCGAGTACCTACGCCGTGCCCTCCAGACACTTCCGGGCTGCCTCAGGAGTACGGGAGGCACGAGCCTGCGAGAGAATGTCCTCTAACACACTCACTGTCCACTGCGTCACTTCGCTCAGTCCAAGAGTTGAAAAATCTGGGGTGACAGACATGACAAAACCCCAGGTGAAAAAACAAAAAGAACTATAAACTGCAGCAGCTGGGTCTCTAAAGACAAATAACCCCAAATATATAAATAACAAAACTACAATGAACGTAAACAGGAAAATAAATCATACTAAGAAACAATACAGAATATGTGAAAACAAACTAGAGATAACATAACAGGAGTGGAATTAAAAATACAACATTATACAAATAAGGGGAAAAAAGGCAAACAGAGCACGGTGGAATCCCCCAGTGCTCACATCATGACATCATCAGTAAACAAGAGTGTTTGAAAATTAGTCTTCATGTACAGTATTTCTGGGCCCACTGCAACTGTTTCTGCTTGTGAGCATTTGTTAGGGGTGGCTGAATAGTAGTTTTATGCACAACTGCAAGCCTCTGGAGGATCCTACACCTTGAAATTCGTAGGACTCCAGAGGCATCAGCAGCTTCAAATACCTGTTTGCTGTATTGTAATGGCATTTTTGCAGCTACTCTTAATCCGACAAATTTTTCATTATGCCTTTATCTGCATGAACCTGTCTGTGCTCTGTATCAGCCACAACTTTCTTGACAGTACGATGATCATGCTTAAGTTTTCATGAAATATCTAATGTTTTAATACCTTGTCCAAGACATTGCACTATTTGATGCTTTTTGGCAGCAGAGAGATCCTTTTTCGTTCCCATATTGCTTGAAACCTGTTTTATGCTTAATAATGTGGAACATCCTTCTTAAGTAGTTTTCCTTTAATTGGGTTCACCTGACAAAACTAATTATGACAGGTGTCTGAGATTGATATCAGTGATCCAAAGAGCCCTGAGACACAATATCATCCATGAGTTTAATTGAAAAACAAAAAATTGAATGTTTATGACACTAAAATCCTATTTGCATAATAATTTGGAATGGGATGTAGACACTTGTCTATTATAAAAAAAAAAAAAAATTCACAAGCAAGATCTGTTGTTTGTTCACTCTTACCAGTCCCTCCAGGATTTCCCGATATTGCGATCGCACTAATTCATGCAAAATCAGTGACTGGCCGCATCTTTTGTGCGACCTTGCAACTTTGTCCAATCAACGCAACTTTCTCACAAATCCTCGTCAACTACCACCAATTTCGCCAATTAAATTTGTCCCTGAGTAGCACTCAAATGCTCAGTCTAACCAATCAAATGCGTTGCTGCACCGCGCTCACCTCTGTGTTTACTATATTTACGAAGCACATCAGCAAAAAACAGTGTGTGATTTAAAAAATACACTCACCCACAAGTTTTCCCACACCGTCGTTTCCTCCATCTGTCCCGGCCTGCCGGTGAACATCTCCCCACGTCTCTGTCTTGACTGCATGTATGAAGTGCCTACCTAAAAAGCACCCTAATGCGGGAGTGCACGTGAGGAGAGACGCCATAAAACCACAAACAAACGAGCAAATCACAGCAAAACACTACAGCCAGTGTTTGAACATTTTATATATCTTTAGAGGTAAAATCATTATTACATCTTGTTAATGAGCTTTAAAGCTGTGAATCTCTGGTCTGGACACGGACCAATGCAATCCCCCGGCAAACCCCCAAGGAGAGCCCCTTCTCCCAATATGACTCCCGGTAAAGGAAAGATGAGTATCTGATGAGACAGGTGTGTGTCAAGACACACAGACAGATAGACAGACAGGTAGGAGTCAGGTATAGAAAGCGAGAGAATATTCAATAATTTTTTTCAGAAAAACACAGACTTCAATAGACATTACAGAGCATCAGAATAAATTATTTCTTTTTTCTTTGTACTCGGTACCAAGTGGTTGGGGACCACTGTGGTTAGGAAGTTTTCAAATGAAGGTGTTGTCAATAATTTCCAAATCTATACTCTTTAACATGTATTCAATGCAATTTACAGTCATGTGAAAAAGAGTCATGTCTTTTCTCAAATTTTCTGTAAAATGTAATTCTTAACAAATAGTGAGGAATAAATAAGGACACCCCCCATCTTTTTAGGACACCACCACATTCATTCCCACTTACAATGGCTAAAATAAATGTTAAAAAATGCAAATAAAAACAAAAACAAGGTTAGACGTAGATACCTGAACATTTCTTAATAAAGAACTGAATATTTAATGGTGTGTCCTAATTTTTTCACATGACTGTAGCTGTTATAGTAGATAATTATTTTGTCATCCTTTTTATTCAAGTTCTCAGCAAGAGTAATCTACAGTGCTGGTCATTTTTATGACAAATTTATGAGTAGCTACTTCATTCTCAATTGTGTTTAAGTCTGTATTTGCTGTTGCACAAAAGAGTTCTGTATAGCAGAAATTTCTGCTTAATTTACAAATCACTGTTTAATAGGGGTTTTTTGACAATCCTGTGCTTTTCTTGTGGTGTTATATAGAATATCATTGCAGTATCCATCCATCCATCCATCCATCCATCTTCAACCGCATAATCCTTTTCGGGTCGTGGGGGGGCTGCAGCCTATCCCATCATCTTTGGGCGAGAGGCAGGGTACATCCTGGACAGAGCACCAGTTATCATTGCAGTAAACTATGGAAAAAAGCATCTGCTTTAAAATTTGGAATTCTTCCCACAACTTTTAGTGTAAAAGAACCTCTCAAAACAACACAACTTGTATTGCAACTTTTTAAAAATGCTCGCGCAAATTCAAGTTTTTTGGGCCACAACAATCAAAAACATCCTGTGAAATCCTGGAGGGACTGACTTATCCACAGTTGCCAGCTGGGTCCTATTCATAATCTGCTGACTGGTCCATTTTGCAGAGGCATCTATTGTGCTCTCTTCTCTGTATAACATAGACACAAGGGAGAATATATCACACAAAACGATGTAAGGATAAATACAAAAAATATTAAACCTAATACATCCTTGGAACTTATACCCCTTTGCATAGTGCCTTTTCCTTTTTTTCACTTGTGACTTTTTCTTCCTTTTTTCTCCTCATCTCCACCAGTTTTTGTCCATCACTTCCTCTCCCTTGTCTTTATTTTTCCTCACTGTTCATCCTTCATTCTGTCTTCTTCTCCCTTCTCTCTTTCTGTCCATTTTATTCTCCTTTTCCTTTTTCAATGCTTTTATTATCATTTAAAGATTATTTGCTGGTCAAGTTTGTTTTACATTTTCCTCTTGTTTGTTGCGGTCTCTTGTTGCTGTGAGGTGCCTGGGTGCATGTGTGTGTACGCATATGCAGTACCTCACTCGCGTGGCATTTGAATGTCTTGTTTTGTAACACCTTAATTCTTGCACTTTAGCATATCCACTTTGTACAGTTTTATTGCAGTTGTTCTTCTCGTGTATGATTGTTTGTTTGTGTGTTTTTGTGACCCGCCGGGGGACTACAAATGCAAATTAGCAGTCTTGCTAAATCTGGCATACTTACATTTGTGTTAATGTTCATTAAGGCAAGTACTCTTTTTAGTATTTATAACATCATTGCTAGAAAGGGCTTGTCTTGCTCCTACTGGGGAGACGTAGTTGCAGTTTCCAGCTGCTTCTGAGCTCTGTCCACCAGGCTCTTCTGCTGGCTGTTGAATGGACTTGACACCTACTTGTGCCTCTTCCTCCCTGTCTGAATGTTGTTGTCCGTTGTTGTTGTTGTATGTTGTTGTCTCCTGAGAAAACAGTTTCTGAGTTTAAAACTTTTAACTTCCATGTCATCTCCTGAGTGTGAAACTTCCAAGTTGTCACCTCCCGAGGTTAAAGACTCTGTGTTATCATTATCTCCTGAACAAAGTACTTCTATGTTTTCTCCCATGTTAAAGGCTCTGTTGCAACAGGTCTCAGATCCCCAGAGCGAGATCAGCGCTCTGGTGGTGAAGACAAAGTAGAAATAATCGTGACTGCAGCTATAACCAGAAGGTAAAGCAGTCCTTAAATAGGAACGGAATAACCAACATGAGTGATAACAGGTGTGGGTTCACATGAGCCGGAAAAAGGGAACAATAACTAGTAATTGGAATCAGCTGGCAGGGATGAGAGAGGAGCGGCAGAGCTTGACAGCTGACAGGGCGACACCAACACGGAGAGCAAAACCGGAAGCGCCGCCTGACAGCTGTCAACCCCAAGAAAGACATCGCAGTACAAATATAAAGGATAAACATAATCAACTGCAGACTAAAAAATAATTACAAATGAAATTAAACATGGCTGTGACAAACTGAAGCATAAAGAGAAAAATATAAAGCAGTATAACAACTCAAAAGGCACAAAAATACAACAAATATATATAAATACAGAGAAAAGCCACGAGACTGAGCCTGGGAAAACTTCCAGAGCTCAGCTCGTGACAGTTTAGGAAACTACAATATGAACACCGCGGCTTCGGATAAAAACAGTCCAAGGCCTTCCCCTAAACTGGACATTATAAAGAAGTCAGGATGCAGCTGGACGGTGCTCAGGATACCTTGACGAGTGGAGCTAACCCTACAAGTGGATCTAATGCTAGTCTTGGCTTTGTATTTTGCAACCACTAAATTAAAACTGGATTTGAGGACAGGAAGATTTATTCAGATCCATGTAAAGACACGGTAACTGGTGAGTCAATATCTGTTTCTCTCCTATATGCTGTTTTATTTTCAACTCTTTAAATTATTGTAGGAAATATTTTTCATTGGTGTTCAGTTTGACTAACGAACAGAATCTAATGGGACCATTAATGAATGAAATCATTTTTATGGGACACCAAAATCCCGCCAAGCACTCCCAAAAATCAAATCATTTTTATGCTAATATTTAACAACAAATGGGCATTCTTGTAGTAATTAATGAGACACACAACTCCTAAATAACACATTATATCATACCTAACAGGACCAAGTGACATCAAGTCAACAAAGGGGACACTTTTACAAATACTTATGACACTGTCATAAATACTTGCAATGCATTCCTTTTAATTTGATGTCATTATTTTTGGCTTTTTGTGTTCCATTTGATCCCGATTGTTGTTGTGATGGGGTCAGGATGTGTTGTCAACTTTTCTTGGTCAGATTTTATCATGCTGAGTGAGGCTGGTGTTATGTTGTCTTGAATAGTGTTGGCCAGGATAGTAATGTTTTCTTGGGGCTTTGCAAGAGCTGCATTAAATGTCTGTGGAGCTAAAGACTCGGAGTCCTCACAAGTATACGTGTGTCTGTTCATGATTAATTTGTCTCCTTGGTGGGCTAACCCATGATGCCACATTGCCAAGTTCTACAGTGGGGCAAAAAAGTATTTAGTCAGCTACCAATTGTACAAGTTCTCCCACTTAAAAGATGAGAGAGGTCTCCAATTTTCATTATAGGTATACCTCAACTATGAGAGACAAAATGAGGAAGAAAAAATCCAGAAAATCACATTGAAGGACTTTTAATGAATTAATTGGTAAATTCCTCGGTAAAATAAGTATTTGGTCACCTACAAACAAGCAAGATTTCTGGCTCTCACAAACCTGTAACTTCTTCTTTAAGAGGCTCCTCTGTCCTCCACTCGTTACCTGTATTAATGGCACCTGTTTGAACTCGTTATCAGTATAAAAGACACCTGTCCACAACCTCAAACAGTCAGACTCCAAACTCCACTATGGCCAAGACCAAAGAGCTGTCAAAGGACACCAGAAACAAAATTGTAGACCTGCACCAGGCTGGGAAGACTCAATCTGCAATAGGTAAGCAGCTTGGTGTGAAGAAATCAACTGTGGGAGCAATTATTAGAAAATGGAAGACATACAAGACCACTGATTATCTCCCTCGATCTGGGGCTCCACGCAAGATCTCACCCCGTGGGGTCAAAATGATCACGAGAACGGTGAGCAAAAATCCCAGAACCACACGGGGGGACCTAGTGAATGACCTGCAGAGAGCTGGGACCAAAGTAACAAAGGCTACCATCAGTAACACACAATGCCGCCAGAGACTCAAATCCTGCAGTGCCAGACGTGTCCCCCTGCTTAAGCCAGTACATGTCCAGGCCTGTCTGAAGTTTGCTAGAGAGCATTTGGATGATCCAGAAGAAGATTGGGAGAATGTCATATGGTCAGATGAAACCAAAATAGAACTTTTTATTAAAAACTCAACTTGTCGTGTTTGGAGGAGAAAGAATGCTGAGTTGCATCCAAAGAACACCATACCTACTGTGAAGCATGGGGGTGGTTTGGGGCTGTTTTTCTGCAAAGGGACCAGGACGTCTGATCCGTGTAAAGGAAAGAATGAATGGGGCCATGTATCATGAGATTTTGAGTGAAAACCTCCTTCCATCAGCAAGGGCATTGAAGATGAAACGTGGCTGGGTCTTTCAGCATGACAATGATCCCAAACACACCGCCCGGGCAATGAAGGAGTGGATTCGTAAGAAGCATTTCAAGGTCCTGGAGTGGCCTAGCCAGTCTCCAGATCTCAACCCCATAGAAAATCTTTGGAGGGAGTTGAAAGTCCAAGTTGCCTAGCAACAGCCCCAAAACAACACTGCTCTAGAGGAGATCTGCATGGAGGAATGGGCCAAAATACCAGCAACAGTGTGTGAAAACCTTGTGAAGTCTTACAGAAAATGTTTGACCTCTGTCATTGCCAACAAAGGGTATATAACAAAGTATTGAGATGAACTTTTGTTATTGACCAAATACTTATTTTACCAAGGAATTTACCAATTAATTCATTAAAAATCCTTCAATGTGATTTTCTGGATTTTTTTTCTCATTTTGTCTCTCATAGTTGAGGTATACCTATGATGAAAATTGGAGACCTCTCTCATCTTTTAAGTGGGAGAACTTGCACAATTGGTGTCTGACTAAATACTTTTTTGCCCCACTGTATACTAAGAATCAGACCCTCAAAGGAATTATAACAAGTTTTTTGCTTTATATTAACTAATAATTTGGAATGGAAAATTGCTGCTCCCCCCCCCCAATACACAAACAAACCAACATAATTCTCTTACCCTAACCAAGTCTCTACAAGGGACTGGGTGATCAATTAACAAATCATGAACTAATAGAGATTTGGGAGTTAGAGACCTCATATTTAATAAACAATATTTAATTTTTAAATTTTGAGGAGGAACAGAGGCAAAGTTAGTAGTTTCAGAGCCTGAATGTTTAATTTGGATTTTATCAACTTTTTGTTTAATCCCTTTAGAATGCTTATACAATGTATATTTTTTTATTTACTTTAAAGGAAGCAGATGGTGATTCACTGATGGGGGAAGTGAAGGGTTAAATTAACAAACCAGATCAACAAGCAAACATACAAACCAGTTGTTTTTTTAAATTGATAAAGATATCATGGTCAGTTGTATCAAATGCTAACCTTAGGCCTCAGAGAACCGTAACTGCAACTTTATTTGCATCAGAGGTCATGAGAGTATTTACACACCAATCATTGTATGTTGCTACATCTTGTGGCACTGCTATTACTGAGGTGGCAGATGGTCTGCTGCTGCTTTCTGACAGCAATATGGGATGTTGGACTGATGGTATTAGACAGTAACAGCAAGTATACTTACTTTACACTATTTTATTATTGTGAACAGTTTCATGCCAGTTAAATTACTTTTAGTATCAAAGAGATTGGATTAATCTACTTAAAAACCACAACTGAATGTGTGAATGTGATGTCACACAGTATTATTAAATATAAAATTAACTATTCTCTCCACACAGATGATTATAAATCTTTTGAAAAGAATGTTTTTATGTTTAAATTATAATAAAATATGGTCATTGAACTGACAGTCGGTCCTGTAAAAATTGAGGCTGCTACCGTTGTTGTGTTTGTGATTATGTGATGTTTACTAACTAACTAACTAACTAACCTGCACTTATATAGCGCTTTTCTAGTCACAAAGACCATTCAAAGCGCTTTCATTAATACTAACCCTCTATTCTAAGGGCCTATAGGAAACAGATATCTAGGGACAATTTAGAACAGCCAATTAACCTAACATGCATGTTTTTGGCATGTGGGAGGAAACCGGAGAAATCCCGGAGTAAACCCACGCAACACGGGGAGAACATGCAAACTCCACACAGATCACTGTTGGTCGGGGGCTGGGATCGAACCCACGATCCCACGATCCCCACAATCCCCCGGCCAAGGGTAAACTGTGCTGCCGCAGTGCTAACCACTGCGCCACCGTGCAGCCCGGTGCACGAAATCGGTGAAATCTTCAGTTTCTCCTGAGGACTGAAGATTTTCTCTCTGATACTTAAAAGTGTTAATTGTGAACAATGAAATAACTTGTCATTCTCCACAGACAACATCTGCTTTTGAAGATTATGGCAGGACCCTGTGATGGCCCGGTTTACTTTGTAGTGTCAACAGCTGGATCCAAATTTATAAAATTATTCTTTGCTGAGGAGAAAGCTGTGAAGCCTTATGCCATCGGCCATAAAATGGATAAGTTATTCCCTGCTCAGGACTGGAGTCATTTCCCCTCAAATCCATTTGCCAAAAGAATGCCAAAGTGACACGTTTACAATGATGTTTCACAGACTCTTGACCAGCAAGATTCCTCTCATTAAAACTCAAAAGTCCAACACTGCCCGCCAATGGATAACACAGGAATATTTCTCCTGAGGACTGAAGATTTTCTCTCTGATACTTAAAAGTGTTAATTGTGAACAATGAAATAACTTGTCATTCTCCACAGACAACATCTGCTTTTGAAGATTATGGCAGGACCCTGTGATGGACAATTATGGTTTGAAGTGCTTTTATTGATATAATTTGATATGTGTTCCTTTATCTTCTCAAAGAATTAATTTTGCATGTGCACTATAAAAAAATACATTTACAATGTAGACACATTGTTTTGCTCCTTTACTGTTAAGTAGAATATCTTAGTCACTACAGTTTTAAAGAATTTATACTTTAATAGGCAGCATATATACAGGTACATCTCAAAAAATTAGAATATCATGAAAAAGTTCAAGATTTTTTGTCACTCATTTCAGAAAGTGAAACCCATATATTATATAGATTCATTACACAGAGAGTGATATATTTCAGGTGTTTATTTTAATTTTGATGATTATGGCTTACAGCCCATGAAAACCCCAAATTCAGTTTCTCAAAAAATTAGCATAGTACATAAAATAATTTTTTTTTAAAAATAGTTTTTTAATACAAATGTTGGCCAACTACAAAGTACGTCCATGTACACACTCAATACTTGGTTGGGGCTCCTTTTGGGTTAATTACTGTATCAATGTGGCGTGGCATGGAGGTGATCAGCCTGTGTCACTGCTGAGGCGTTATGAAGGTCTAGGTTGCTTTGATAGTTTAGATAGATAGATAGATAGATAGTTTATTTATTTCGAACACAAAAATATAACAAATACAAGCAAATGGCAAATGCAATAAAGTAACATTATACACTGTTCGAAAGGGAGGAGGAAGAAGTGAACACTTATTAATTCCATCTCCTCTTTTCCATAGATACACCCATGTGAATTTTATACAAATTACCACCTTTAAGACCCCAAGTAAACAATTTACTGTATTTTTTACAAATCAACATTAACACCCATCCATTCTAACATACAATGATGTCCATACAACAAAACCAGCCTCAAACAACACAGATATACACAGTGCTGTCCTACCCACATTTCATAGTGTCCCATAATATCCCAGAGTGAACATAATGAATCGTTCATATAACTACTACCCTTCTAACATATACCCTTTCAGCAAATGGTGCTTATACCTCTTTTTGAATTGATTTCTGTTTGTACATAGTTTCAGTTCCGGCTCCAGACTGTTCCACAAATCCACCCCACAGACAGATATGCACATACTTTTCTTGGTAGTACGTATCTTGGGTTTTGTAAAGTTTAAGTCTCCCCTCAAATTATGATCATTGTCTCTTTTTTTAAATATTTTTTGTATATTAGTTGGTAGTTGATTATTAATTGCCCTGTATATTACTTGTGCTGTCTTAAATTTAACTAAATCGATGAACTTTATGACATGTGACTTTAAGAACAACGAATTGGTATGGTCTCTATATCCTGCATTGTTTATTATCCTTATAGCTCTTTTTTGTAATGTGCATATTGACTGTAGGTTGGTTTTGTAGGTGTTTCCCCAGACTTCTACACAGTAGTTAAGATAAGGTAAAAACAGTGAATTGTACAATAAGACCAATGATTTGTAGTCCAAGAAGTGTCTTGTCTTCCCCAGTATGCCTATACATTTTGCTAATTTGGCCCGGATGTGACTGATGTGAGGTTTCCAGCAGATTTTATTGTCAGGCGTCACCCCCAGAAACTTATTTTCCTGTACTGTTTCTATTCTGGTATCATCTATCGTTACCATTATTTCATGATTTATTTTATAATTTCCAAACAACATAATCTTTGTTTTTTTTTAGATTTAGAGATAATTTATTTTTGTTGAACCACTGCGTTAATTTTTCCATTTCAGTTGTGACCACCTCTAAAACCTGCTGCAAATTCTCACCAGTGCAAAGGATATTTGTGTCATCCACAAACAAAATAAATTTCAGAATTTTTGATATTTGGCATATGTCATTTATATATAAAATAAAGAGTTTGGGTCCCAAAACTGACCCCTGGGGCACACCACAAGTGATGTCCATGAAGGGTGATTTGTGCTCTCCAATTTGTACAAATTGTTGTCTGTTACTTAAATAACTTTCCACCCAACTCAGTCCAACCCCTCTTATCCCATACCTTTCCAGTTTCCTTAGTAGTATTCTGTGGTCAATGGTGTCAAAAGCTTTCTTTAAATCAATAAATACTCCTACAGCAACATTTTTTTTATCTATACAACTAGTAATTTCTTCTATAAGTTCGATCAGTGCCAAAGATGTAGATTTATCTGCTCTAAAACCATACTGGCTATCTGTAAGGAGGTTGTGTTTTTCAGTGAAATCATCCAGTCTCTTAGTGAAGATTTTTTCAAGTATTTTGGAGAATTGTGAGAGTAAAGAGACTGGCCTGTAATTTGTGAAGCGATGACTGTCTCCTGTTTTGTATAGAGGTATTACTTTTGCTATTTTCATTTTGTCTGGAAATGTACCAGTTTGAAATGACAGGTTACAGATGTGGGTGAGTGGCTTAACAATTCCCTCAATTACTTTTTTCACTATTGTCAAGTCAATTTCATTCCAGTCCGTTGATTTTTTGTTCTTAAATTTACTCACAGTCTCGATAATTTCCTTTTCAGTAACTGCACCCAAAAAGATTGTGTTTGGATTTCTATCTTCTATTTCATTCACAGAACCACTGTAGTTTGTTTCTGGTGTCACTATTGATTTTGCTAATTCAGGACCAACGTTTACAAAAAATTTATTGAAACCACTGACCACATCTTCCATATTATTTATCAAATTGCCATTTTCGATAAAATATTCTGGATAATTTGCATTCTTAGGATGATTACTAATAATCCAATTGAGTACTTGCCATATTCCTTTTATGTTATTTTTGTTATCCTCTAGTATTCTGTTGTAATATTCTTTCTTACAGGTCCTCATTATAGTAGTAAGCTTATTTTTGTATCTTTTATATTTGATCTCAGCTTCATTCTGCATTTAATGAATTGTTTATATAATGTATTCTTCTTTTTACATGCATTTATTAACCCCTTGGTGACCCAAGGAATATTTTTTTTTGTTGTTGTCTGTCACTGCATTGTTTTATAGGACAGTATTTATTGTACAATGATTGAAATATTTGTAAAAATTTATCATATGCTCTATTTATGTCATTTTCATCATAAACTATCTTCCAATCTTGTATTAATAATTCCTTTGTCAGTAAATGCATTGATTCTTCGGTTCTTATTCTTGTATATTTAATATTTTTGGTATACTTTTTCTTCCTATAATCACATTGATAGACAACAAAAATCGGCAGGTGGTCACTGATATCATTCAATAAAAGCCCACTCCTGATATTATTTTCCATAATGTTTGTGAATATGTTATCTATTAGTGTGGCACTGTGTGACGTGATTCTGCTAGGTCCGGTAATTGTTGGATGTAAGCCCATACTGTACATTGTGTTGATAAATTCTTCTGTCAAACTATGTTGTTTTGAGTTCATCAGATCTATATTGAAATCCCCACAGATGAACATAACTTTATGAGTTAGTTTTGCATACATTTTTTCCATCCAGTCCTTAAATAAGTCAATGTTTGATCCAGGTGTTCTATATACACAGCTCACTACTACATTCTTCACATTGTCCAGACAGATTTCTATTGTAATACATTCAAATAAATCATCCACAGTTACTGACAGATTTTCAACAACCTTGTATTTCAAGCTCTTGTCAACAAAAATTGCAACTCCTCCTCCTTTTTTCACTTTTCTATTTATATAATTTAGTTCATAGCCATCCATGGTAAAATCCACTCCTTTCTCTTCACTGAGCCACGTCTCTGATATTGCCACAATATTGAAGGGCTCTTTAAACTGATGTAAATAATCTTTAATGTTATTAAAGTTTGCATAGAGACTTCTGCTGTTGAAGTGGATCATAGAAATATTGAAATCAGATGTGACCATTGTGTTAACCTGTTCATCTGTGTAGTAATTACAGTCATTATTGATGGAGCTAAGTAAATTATTATCAGGGTCTATGTCATATTCTATGTCCTGTGGGTTATGATCTGTGTATTCAAAAACTTTCAGTTCCTGTTGTCCCTGTTTGTTGATTTTTTGATTCATGTTGTTGAATGTTTTTTGCAGATGAGTAAAATCTTTCAGTGTCCTACAGTTGTCTGAATTGTTGCTGTGACTCCAGTTCATAATATTCATTGATAATTGTCCAGTTCCATAATATTACGGATGTTAATGACCTTGGCTTCTTCAGGCAATCCGTTTAATTTGATGTTTATTTTACAATTTGATGTCCAGGTGTTTTGAATCTTTTTCTGCTTTTTCATGTATCTTGCTTTCCTGGCTATTTCTGTGTTTTCCTTCGTGAGGTGCTCGTTAATGTAAATGTTTGTTCCTTTTAGCTTCCTACCTTGTTTCAGTAGCGCAGTCTTGTGTTTTTTGTTCACAAACCTCATGATCACAGCCGGTTTGTCGCCGCTTTTCCTGGGCAGAGGGTGGCAGGACTCAGTGTTGTTGCAGTCCAGCTGAATTCCATTGGCCTGCATGAAGGCCGCCACTTGTTGCTCAGCGGATTCCTCATCCAGCTGACTTCCACTGCTGTCTGCGGCAACTGCTCTTGCGTATGATCGGGGTTTGATGTGGAGCCCCGTGATGATCACGTCGTTCGCCCGAGTGCTCTGGTCCATCTCAGCCATTCTGCTCTCCAGATACGCCAGCCTCCTGTCTTTCTCAGCGTTCTGATTCCGCAGCGCTTTAATCTCCTCCATTAGGTCCAGGATGCTTCTTTATGTGTACATATGTATATTCACTGCTCTTATTTTCTTATCTTCTAAATGATTGCTATGAGTGTTGCTATCCCTGTGCTTTTGCAATCCTGGAATTTCCCCATTGTGGGACTAATAAAGGCTTATCTTATCTTATCTAAAGTCATCTGAATGTGTTCATCTATCTTGAAATTTCTTATTAAACTGTTTAAAAGGCATATTGGCATAAGGCCAACATTAAACAAAGGCATATTAAACTTTTACCGAAGCTGTGGGCCCTAAGCAAGGCACCCCACCACCGAGAACACTCCTTGGTCAAGACACTATTCTTATCCAGGTCTTTTAGCTAACTATAGACAAATCTCTAATCTGCGTTTCATTTCAAAAATCTAAGAAAGAGTTGTTGCTACACAATCATTTGACCACTTGCAGGGAAATGGTTTATTTGAAGAGTTTCAATCAGGGTTTAGAATTCATCATATTACTGAAATAGCTTTAGTGAAGGTCACTAACAACCTCCTTATCACATCTGATAATGGACTTGTTTCTGTACTTGTCCTTTTGGACCTTAATGCAGCTTGATAATATTTTACTTGATAGATTAGAACACCTTGTTGGACTTGTTGCAGGGGTTTAAATCTTATTTATCTGTTAGGTTCCAGTTTGTTCATGTCAATAATGAGTTTTCTTCTAACTCAAAGCTCAGTGCTGGGACACAACTGTTGTACATAAACACTGTTCTCCATTGGTGGCGTTTATGATCATCAAGTGCCAACCCTTTTATATTCCGGGAGCATTTTCATCTGTCCTTCAAATCACCATGCATGCTCCACCCACTGGCATCAGCGAGAGGAGCAAAGCACTAAAAGACCTCTATCAGGCCATCAGTGAGACACAAACAGCACATCCAGACGGATTCCTCATCACAGCAGGAGACTTCAACTATGCAGATTTAAAGGCCTACCTACTAAACCTACACCAACGTGTAGAATTTCCAACAAGACGAGACAATTTCCTGGACCTGGTGTACACAACTCACAAGAGAGCATACAGAGACAGCATACCCCCTTCCCCACTTGCGTCTCTCTGATCATATCACCATCTTGCTAAGGCTGGCATAGAAACCCAGAATGAAAGCCATCAGACTAACAAAAAAGCAGGTATGTGTGTGGCCAGAGGGAGCCTCGGATGCTCTGATAGACTGCTTCAGCACTACAGACTGGGACACTTTCAAGCATGCAGGCACTCACAATGGACACACCAACATAAAGGAGTACACTGAGGTTGTTGTAGCATACATAGCTACGTAAATGCACTGATAATGTCGGTCACTGCCAAACCATCACTGTTGTTGCTAACCAAAAGCCATGGATGACAGAAGAGGTCCACAGCCTCCTGAGGGCTCAGGACACAGCCTTCAGGGCCAGCAACACTGCAGGACTAACAACAGCTAGGGCCAACCTGTCCCGTGGAATCAAGGAGGCAAAACGGCAGTACAGCAAGAGAATATCCGGACACTTCAGCAACATCAGAGATGCACATTCTCTCTGGCACGGCATACAGACCCTCACCAACTTCAAACCTCTACCTCAGACCTGAGTGAGTGACATCACACTGCTTAACAACTTAAATGACTTCTTTGGCCGCTATGAAGTGCAAAACAGCACATCAGCACAGAAGACCACTCCTGCCCCAGATGAGCAGGCCATAAGTCTGGATCCGGCTAACGTGAACAGGACCCTCTCCAGGATCAACCCACACAAGGCAGCTGGACCAGGCAAGATACCGGGTCGCATTCTGAAGGACTGTGCAGAGGAGCTGAAGAATGTCCTGGCCAACTTCTTCAACATCTCCCTGAGTCAAGCTTTTGTCCCCACGTGTTTCAAAACTGTTACCATAATACCAGTCCCAAAGAAGCCCATCCCATCCAGCTACAACAATTACAGGCCCGTAGCACTGACCTCCATCACAATGAAGTGCTTTGAGCGGCTGATCATGCAGAACATCAAGTTCATCCTGCCTCCCTCCCACAACCCATCTCAGTTTGCATACAGGTCAAACAGATCCACAGAAGACACCATCTCTGCTGTTCTTCATCCAGCCCTCACTCACCTGGACTCAAAGAACTCCTACGTGCAAATGCTGTTCTTGGACTTTAAAGTGCTGATGACATGTTCTTGACTTCCTCTAATTTTTCAACACATAATACAATATTATGAAACAGGTTGGTCTGTGCAGTTCTAAGTCGAACAGGCTTTTTTTCACGCGAACATCCAACGTTTTCATGAGCGCAATGTCACCCATTGTGTCAGTGGCTCGAAAACCCCCCGGCCATGTTGTAACGTCATCGACGGAACACAGCACTTGGCTCTCCTTTGTACACACAGGATGGAAGCAGTTGAAAACATTGACGATGGTTCCATCACATGTAGTCTGGAATTGGTTTGTGTTGTCCAATCTTCAGACAATTATAGTTCCGAAGAATGGGATGACAATGAAGAATCTGAGGGCATCAAACCGTATAGGTTTGAGCCGTGCCAAGCGGGCATTGTACCTAGCGAGTCAGACTCAGTGACAGTCAGCTGTTCATGTTTTGTGTGCATCATCTGCCATGTTGTCAGCCAGCCAATATTGCCAACACTATCACGACGCATTAGTTACTCCACACAGCCGTGGTTCTGTTGTGCCCCTTGTAGCAACGTCGGCTCTGGGGCACAACCGTGGTTAACACGTTTCCTCTCCACGTTCGCTGGGTGATGTCGGCCCTGAACTCTTAAATCCTTGTGTAAATCCTCGTTATTTATGCATAAATCATCCCTCTCCATGCGCTCTTACGCAGGGCAGGGAAAGGGCACATGAAATAACGAGGATTTGCGTGCAGGGTTCACCACAGCACATTTAATATAGAATGATAGACAATTCCCAAAAAGATGAAGACTTACAAATAATAAACAGAAACACAAACAGTATGCGTTCAGGGCCGACATCGCCCAGCGAACATGGAGAGGAAACATGTTAACCACGGTTGCACCCCAGAGCCGACATCACTTCAAGGACACACGAGAACCACAGCTGTGTGGAGTGGCTAACACGTCATGAGAGTGCTGAAAATACTGGCAGACTAATAGCACAGATGACAATACTATTGACCGGCAGTGCGTGTACATTTTGGCGGCCGTTTGCCATTAACACACTGCTGGTGATGGTGTGATGACAAGCACCTGGGCGAGGACCAGGGAACATGATCACCGGGAGTTTGAATCAGCTGTTGATAATGAGAGAGGGGACGTGCCCGGACCGGCGTGCAATCAGAGAAAGTAGGTCAAAGCTGCGTGTAAATCCATTAATCCTTCCCCTCCTCCCGCTCCTCCTGCATAAAAGCGCAGGAGGAGCGCAGGCTTATGACAGTTGGAGCTGAAGCATGTGATGTGGTCTTTCACACATCACACGCTTTATCTAAGCCTGCTACACAACACGAAGGCATAGCCGTAAAATTAAAACAAGAAACCAGAGAAACTGTGAGCTACAAAGCTGCTGTCATTCTAGTTAACAACACCGGAGTCAGTTCTGTCGATTACGTCATGGGGGTGCCGCACTTAATTCGGTGGGCAGCTCCACAGTCCAGTCAGCGGCTGCTGTTTTTTGATGATAACTAGTTTATGCAGGCAGAGTTGTAAATATTATATTGATCACTGACAATGACTTTTGGGTTTACACAACATGCTAAAAAAGGTCAAAAACATGTCATCAGCACTTTAATTCAGCATTCAACACAGTCATACCCCAGCACCTAATACAAAAACTCAGACACTTGAGACTCAAAACCTCTCTCTGTAACTGGGTGCTGGACTTTCTCACAGAGAGGCCACAAAATGTGCAGGTTGGCAGTAACACCTCCCAGACCATCACACTGAGCACAGGGGCCCCACAAGGGTGCCTGCTCAGCCCACTGCTCTTCACCCTGCTGACCCATGACTGTGTACCAGCCTACAACACCAACCACATCATCAAGTTTGTGGAGGACATGATGGTGGTGGGCCCCATCACCAACAATGAGGAGGCCAACTACAGAAATGAGGTGAGCCAACTGGTCCAGTGGTGTAAAAACAATAACCTCTTCCTGAACGTGAGAAAAACCAAGGAGATTGAGGTCAACTTCAGAAGGGGACACACACAGCATCCCCCTCTGGTCATCGATGGTGCAGCTATGGAGAGGGTGAGCAGCACCAAGTTCCTGGGGGTGCACATCTCTGAGGACCTCTCCTGGTCCAACAACACTACATCACTGGCCAAGAAGGCTCAAACTCACCTCTATTTCCTCCGCAAACTGAGGAGAGCACAAGTCCCACCCCCCACCCCCCATCATGTGCTCATTCTCTCGGGGCACCATTGAGAGCATTCTCACCAGCTGCATCATGGTGCGGTATGGGAGCTGCACCGCCTCCTTCCGGAAGACACTACAACACACATGACAGCTGCCAGCAAGATCACCGGTGCTGCTCTGCCCCCCCTCTCGGACACTTCCTCACCCTCCTCACCCACAGAGCCATCAACATTGCAGGTGACACTTCCCACTCCTCACACTCCCTCTTCATCCCCCTGCCCTCGGAGAAAAGGTACTGGAGCCTCCGAGCCTGCTCCATAAGACTGCTAAACAGCTTTGTTCACCAGGCCAGCGGGACCCTGAACTCTGTCCACCCACCACCACCACCACCACCACCACCCACCCCTAGACCATAACGCACTCACCAGCACAATAACTACCTCAGCTGTTGGCACAGAAAGACTGGCACACCAACAGTAACAGATCTGCTACTGTATGTCTCTGCATCTTACTGCAACCATTTGCACAAATGCCATACCTGCTATTGTCTGTTATTGCAATATTGATTTTGTGAAGTCCAATCTGTCACTGTCTGCATCTACATTACCACATCGAACTTGCAACTACGACTATTACTTCTCTACCTTTTCTGTATATAGGATTGCTGGGTTTTATCATTTATCTTTATTGCACTATGGGATGTCTTGGTTTTATCTTTTACCGCTAGTTGTGCTACGGGTCGCATGACTGTATATAGACTGCTGTTGTTGTTTTTCCAGCTTTATTACCTCCGCCAAGGAGGTTATGTTTTCATCGGCGTTGGTTTGTCTGTTTGTTTGTCTGTCTGTTTTTTAGCAAGATAACTCAAAAAGTTATTGACGGATTTTCATGAAATTTTCACAGATTGTCAGAAATGGGGTATCCTACAGATGATTAGATTTTGGTGGTGATCCGGATCACCATCCAGAAAAAAACCGCCATTACGGAAAATGCCATTTTCGTCAATAACTACTGAACCACTAATCCTATCATTGTGAATCCAATTGCTAGTCATATGTTTTCATGGTCAAGGAATCTGAAAACGTACACACAAACACTGTATGGGGGGAACTGTGGCGCTTGGCGGAGGTCTGCGTTCTCCGAGTGCTTTTCTAGTTCCTTTTTTTTTTTTTTGTTACCTCCGCCAAAGGGGGAGGTTATGTGATCATCGGCGTTGGTTCGTCTGTTTGTTTGTCTGTTTGTTACCTCCGCCAAAGGGGGAGGTTATGTGATCATCGGCGTTGGTTTGTCTGTTTGTTTGTCTGTTTGTTTGTCTGTTTGTTTGTTTGTCTGTTTGTTAGCAAGATAACTCAAAAAGTTATGGACGGATTTTCATGAAATTTTCACAGATTGTCAGAAATGGGGTATCCTACAGATGATTAGATTTTGGTGGTGATCCGGATCACCCTCCACAAGAAAACCGCCATTACGCAAAATGCCATTTTCGTGAATAACTACTAAACCACTAATCCTATCATTGTCAAGCCAATTGTTGTGAATCCAATTGCTAGTCATATGTTTTCATGGTCAAGGAATCTGAAAAAGTACACACAAGCACTGTATGGGGGGGAACTGTGGCGCTAAACCGCCATTACGCAAAATGCCATTTTCGTCAATAACTACTGAACCACTAATCCTATCATTGTGAATCCAATTGCTTGTCATATGTTTTCATGGTCAAGGAATATGAAAACGTACACACAAACACTGTATGGGGGGAACTGTGGCCGCCATTACGGAAAATGCCATTTTCGTGAATAACTACTGAACCACTAATCCTATCATTGTCAATCCAATTGCTAGTCATATGTTTTCATGGTCAAGGAATCTGAAAACGTACACACAAACACTGTGTGGGGGGGAACTGTGGCCGCCATTACGGAAAATGCCATTTTCGTGAATAACTACTGAACCACTGCTTGTCATGTTTTCATGGTCAAGGAATCTGAAGACTGTATGGGGGAAACTGTGGCGCTTGGTGGAGGTCTGCGCTCTCCGAGTGCTTTTCTAGTTTTACATTGCGCACACAACTGAAGAGAGAGAAACAGCATGTCACTTCTCCTGTATGTTCTGTACATATAGTAGCATTGGCAAATCAAATCTTTGAATCTTGACTCTTTAATCTTCAGTCACAGAGTTCCACAGGGATCTGTGCTAGGCCCTATTCTTTTTAGTTTACATATGCTTCCGCTAAGCAATATTATTAGAAAGCACTGCATACATTTTCATTGTTATCCAGATGACACACAATTATACTTGTCAATGATGCCAGATGACAGTAATCATTGAGTCAAATTAGAGGCTTGTCTTAAGGAAATCAAAGCTTTGATAATTTGTAATTTCTTGCTATTAAATTCAGATAAGACAAGTCATTCTAGTTGGTCCAATAAACCTTAGAAATACCTTTCCAAATCAAACTCTTAGTTTGGATGTGGTTACTTTTTCTCTTAATAGTTCTCTGAAGAACCTTGGAGTTTGTTTGTTTGTTTTTGTTTTTTTAATTAAGAGCTGTTCTTTAATTCACGTATTAAATTTGTTTCTAAGGCTGCCTTCTATCATTTGTGTAATATTGCCAAGATTAGAAGCATCTTGTCTCACAGTGATGCTGAGAAACTAACCCATGCTTTTGTCAGCTCTAGATTAGATTATTGTAACTCTTTATTATCAGGCTGTCCTAAAACATCTTTAAAAAAGTCTTCAGTTCATCCAAAATGCTGCAGCAAGTTTTAACAGGTACTAGAAAGAGAGACCACAGCTCTCCAGTTCTGGCCTCACCTTCTTTGGCTTCCCATAGAATTTTGAATTAAGTTTAAAACCCTTTTCACTTTCAAAGCTCTAAATAATCAGGTCCCTTTTTATCTAAAAGATCTGATAGTGCCTTATCATCCTAACAGAGCACTACGCCCCCAAAATGCAGGATTACTAGCAATACCTTGAATCTCCAAAAGTACAATGGGAGGCAGAGCTTTCAGTTATCAATCTCCTGATTGCTGGGGCCTTTCTACAATTGTGAGGTTTTCCCCTACAGTTGAAAGTGCTATAAGATGACTGTTGTTGTGAAATAGTGCTACATAAATAAAATTGAATGGAACTGAATTGAATTGAAAGACCCCGGGCGCAGAACTTACAGAGAGGATTCCTGCCGTCAAGGCCCTATCACCAACCCAGGTTGGACAAGCCGGGCTTCCAGAAACCTCCAACCCTCCAGCGTCATGCAATTCCATGAGGCTTGATTACGTCATTCTGGTCTTGGTGTAAGTCTCACTCCAAGAAAGTGAGGGAGCCAACAGCATTAGTTTCAGGGATAGACTTTTAGTCACCCTATTCATAACCTTTTCTGTAACTACCATTCCTTTTTGAGCATAATGTAAAGTTTATCTGTTTTTTTTTTCTTTTTCATAAGACTTTTTCCAAATTCCTTTTTCATTAGCTTTGCGTTATACTTAATTTTTTGTCGCTATTGTTATCTCACGTATTCTCCATTCCCCCACACAATCACATTAAGCCTTATTTCACATAGGCAAAACATGGAAGTGTGTAAATATTGCTCTTTCTTCATATATACAAAATTACCACTGTGAATGCTACATTTTGTTGTCTCTCCATTTTACAAGCTATACAGATGTCTCTTGCCACTTTGGTTTTGTCTATTTTCTTTATTAAATTTACAAAACTGAGCACAGTTGTCGTGTTTAGGCCCCTTCGGGGCAAAGAGGACAAACCCAAGAGCTGGATGGTGTCGTGCATTTATTAAACAAAAGAGCAAAACAGTCCAAAATGGTGACAACAATACAGAAATGCCCAAACCAGGAAAAACAGAGTGTGCCTCAGAGCCGGGAAAGCTCTGGAGAGATGAGCAGCACAACGGTAGTAAATCCAAAGGAGATTGGATGAGGTTCACAGGAGAAATACACACACACAATGTAGCTGCACTGACCCAGTGCCACAGTAGAACTTAAATACAAGTGAAATGATTACACAAGTGAGCACTGGTGTGGGCTCGCATGAGCAGGCAAAGAGAAGCACAATAATAATTGGAATCAGTTGGACAGGTGAGGGAGGAGCAGCTGGATTGACAACTTGACAGGCGACGCCCTCTGCAGAGCGTAAACCCGAAAACATCGCCTGACAGCTGTCAATCCAGAGAAACACACCAAAGCACAAAACATAATCAATACAAACAGATAATTCACTATAAATAAACAAGAGACAGAACTGAAGTCCAAACAGAAACTTAAAAAGCAATAATGAAACATGAGGGCAAAAAATACAATAAATGTACAGAAATGCAAAGAAAAGAGCCACAAAGCTGAGTCCGGCAGAAGACCCAGACTCAGCACGTGACAACAGGTGTACTTTCTTTGTCCAGACTTCAGAATCGCACAGTGTCAAGAACTGACACTCAGAATATGAGACTGATCAAATAATTGCCAATTAAATTATTAATTAATGCTTATCTTAGTAATTGTCAAATTCCTAAACTTAATTATTTGCTCATAGAATCCCCACAGTTCTGTTCATAGTGTGGATGGTGCCCTGGTGTTATTATGAGGTAATGCAATAATTATTAATAACTATTAATTCCAGTTACTAACTAGAAAAGCACTCGGAGAGCGCAGACCTCCGCCAAGCGCCACAGTTTCCCCCATACAGTCTTCAGATTCCTTGACCATGAAAACATATGACAAGCAGTGGTTCAGTAGTTATTCACGAAAATGGCATTTTCCGTAATGGCGGCCACAGTTCCCCCCATACAGTGTTTGTGTGTACGTTTTCAGATTCCTTGAGCATGAAAACATATGACTAGCAATTGGATTGACAATGATAGGATTAGTGATTCAGTAGTTATTCACGAAAATGGCATTTTCCATAATGGCGGCCACAGTTCCCCCCATACAGTGTTTGTGTGTACGTTTTCAGATTCCTTGACCATGAAAACATATGACTAGCAATTGGATTGACAATGATAGGATTAGTGATTCAGTAGTTATTCACAAAAATGGCATTTTCCGTAATGGCGGCCACAGTTCCCCCCATACAGTGTTTGTGTGTACGTTTTCAGATTCCTTGACCATGAAAACATATGACAAGCAATTGGATTCACAATGACAGGATTAGTGGTTCAGTAGTTATTGACGAAAATGGCATTTTCCGTAATGGCGGTTTAGCGCCACAGTTCCCCCCATACAGTGTTTGTGTGTACTTTTTCAGATTCCTTGACCATGAAAACATATGACTAGCAATTGGATTCACAACAATTGGCTTGATAATGATAGGATTAGTGGTTCAGTATTTATTCACGAAAATGGCATTTTGCGTAATGGCGGTTTTCTTGTGGAGGGTGATCCGGATCACCACCAAAATCTAATCATCTGTAGGATACCCCATTTCTGACAATCTGTGAAAATTTCATGAAAATCCGTCCATAACTTTTTGAGTTATCTTGCTAACAAACAGACAAACAAACAGACAAACAAACAGACAAACCAACGCCGATGATCACATAACCTCCCCCTTTGGCGGAGGTAATAATTATTAATCATCATTTATATAATTGTAGTGTCAACCCTACATGGCATAATGCTTGTTACACAATTCTGGAACAATCTGAAACCAGTTGTCATGCTATTGTACTGTCCACTTAAAAAGCACTTTTTGAATAAAAGTATATTTTACAATTTTCTCTGTGTTGTGTGTTTTCATTGATGTTCATACCTTGGACTCAGAGTTTCCCTAGACACCCCCGGTCTTACAGTGGGGCAAAAAAGTATTTAGTCAGCCACCAGTTGTGCAAGTTCTCCCGCTTAAAAGATGAGAGAGGTCTCCAATTTTCATCATTGGTATACCTCAACTATGAGAGACAAAATGAGAAAAAAAAATCCAGAAAATCCCACTGAAGGATTTTTAATGAATTAATTGGTAAATTCCTCAGTAAAATAAGTATTTGGTCACCTACAAACAAGCAAGATTTCTGGCTCTCACAGACCTGTAACTTCTTTAAGAGGCTCCTCTGTCCTCCACTCATTACCTGTATTAATGGCACCTGTTTGAACTCGTTATCAGTATAAAAGACACCTGTCCACAACCTCAAACAGTCAGACTCCAAACTCCACTATGGCTAAGACCAAAGAGCTGCCAAAGGACACCAGAAACAAAATTGTAGACCTGCACCAGGCTGGGAAGACTGAATCTGCAATAGGTAAGCAGCTTGGTGTGAAGAAATCAACTGTGGGAGCAATTATTAGCAAATGGAAGACATACAAGACCACTGATAATCTCCCTCGATCTGGGGCTCTACGCAAGATCTCACCCCGTGGGGTCAAAATGATCACGAGAATGGTGAGCAAAAATCCCAGAACCACATGAGGGGACCTAGTGAATGACCTGCAGAGAGCTGGGACCAAAGTAACAAAGGCTACATCAGTAACACACTACGCCGCCAGGGACTCAAATCCTGCAGTGCCAGACGTTTCCCCCTGCTTAAGCCAGTACATGTCCAGGCCCGTCTGAAGTTTGCTAGAGAGCATTTGGATGATCCAGAAGAGGACTGGGAGAATGTCATATGGTCAGATGAAACCAAAATAGAACTTTTTGGTAAAAACTCAACTTGTCGTGTTTGGAGGAGAAGGAACACCATACCTACTGTGAAGCATGGGAGTGGAAACATCATACTTTGGGGCTGTTTTTCTGCAAAGGGACCAGGACAACTGATCCGTGTAAAGGAAAGAATGAATGGGGCCATGTATCATGAGATTTTGAGTGAAAACCTCTTTCCATCAGCAAGGGCACTGAAGATGAAACGTGGCTGGGTCTTTCAGCATGATAATGATCCCAAACACACTGCCCGGGCAACAAAGGAGTGGCTTCGTGAAAAGCATTTCAAGGTCCTGGAGTGGCCTAGCCAGTCTCCAGATCTCAACCCCATAGAAAATCTTTGGAGGGAGTTGAAAGTCTGTGTTGCCCAGCGACAGCCCCAAAACATCATTGCTCTAGAGGAGATCTGCATGGAGGAATGGGCCAAAATGCCAGCAACAGTGTGTGAAAACCTTGTGAAGACTTACAGAAAACGTTTGACCTCTGTCATTGCCAACAAAGGGTATATAACAAAGTATTGAGATGAACTTTTGTTATTGACCAAATACTTATTTTACCGAGGAATTTACCAATTAATTCATTAAAAATCCTTCAATGTGATTTTCTGGATTTTTTTTTTCTTATTTTGTCTCTCATAGTTGAGGTATACCTATGATGAAAATTGGAGACCTCTCTCATCTTTTAAGTAGGAGAACTTGCACAATTGGTGGCTGACTAAATACTTTTTTACCCCACTGTATCTGATCCTGAAAGCTAAGCAAGGTCTACCTTGGTTAGGAGACTACTTGAGAATACCAGGCAGCCATGCTGGACTGGTAATATGTCGAAGCTGAACTCTGCCTCTTGCCCAAAGATGCTAGTATAGGTGTGCTGCCCCTCCACACACAACCCAGAAGATGAATGCGGTTGGTTACTATGTGGTGGTTTTTTTTTAAAACAACCTTAAAAAGGTAGCTTGTCATCTTTCACTTTTCAACCAAGTTTAGTTCAAAGAGAGACATGTACAAGAAGACACCTTTTCAATGACCTTAAAAGACAGCTTTTCATCTTCATTTTTCAACCAAATTTAGACCATACAGAGACGTCGTTATGAAGACATCTTTTCAACAACCTGAAAAAGACGGCTTTTCATCTTTCACTTTTCAACTAACTCCAGAAATTTTTTAGATAGCTGTCAAAGCTGTCTTTTCAACATTTTTTCAATCAATTTGTGCTGGGAGGGTAGTGCATTAATGTTAGCTGGCTGAGTACTGTTAAAAAATTATTGTTGCATGGTGGGCCCTGTGATGGACTAGCGATCTGTCCAGGGTGTACCCTGCCTATTGCCCAAAGATGGTGGGATAGGCTCAAGCCCCTCCATGACCCAAAAAGGATTAAGCGGTAGAAGATGGATGGATGGATGTTGCATGGTGAGCAAGGTAGCTGCATGCAAATCATTTTTCTGTTACTGGAAACAAAATCCTTCCTGTTAATATGCTTGACACATTTCTGTGAAACATCTCTGTCCACTCCAAACCCAGGATATTTGTGTAATTGTATGGTCTCAGATAGGCATACACTCCATAAATTATTTATTTCCCCCATTCTGTCTAGCAGCTAGGTAAGCAGAACAGATATCTGCTTCCCTGTCATTTTGATAGAATGATCAGCTCACATGCAGGGAACCACACCAGAGGAAACAACACAGAGAAACAAAGTTTAATCAGTTTATTGATATCAAAAACAGAAAGCACTGTTATGGAAAACGCCACTCGCCAGAGGAAGATTAGGCCTGTGGGGAGAGACGAGAGCAATTAGTGGAGAAAGGCGGCTATGGAAGTGGACAGTCAAATTACCACTTATGTGAGCCAAGCAGAGAACCTGACAGAGAGAGACACAGCAGTAATAGATGAACCAGCAGGACGGCACTGGAAGGAAAAAGGTAGGGAAAGAGCTGGGTGGTGTCTGACCGGGTGGAGAAGCCTGCTGAAATGGGATGAGGTTGATGGGGCAGGTGAGCGCACAGCAATCCCTGAAGATGCAACACATAGATGGCAGCAACCTGAGAAGGAAAGATAGCAGAGGAATAAATTAGGTTATCCTCAACTAGAAACTGCTTGTACTTGCTGAGGCAGTATACCCAACAAGCCAGCGCGGAGGTCTCTACTTGGAGGTCTTTTATGCGCTGGTGAGGCAGAAGTGGCAGGTGCGTCTAATCACACAGGTGTATTGATTGCCGGTGAGGTTGGGGAAATTCTTCTCAAGAAGGAGGGGGCGTGCGTTCACCTGAACATGACAGTGCCCCCCTTCAAGGGGCACCTCCTGGCGGTCCACTGGGCTTTTCCGAATGGGCTTGATGGAAGGCCCGGACCATCCCCTTGTCATGAAAATAGGACTTGGGGATCCATGATCTGTCTTCCAGGCCGTAGCCCTTCCAGTGAACCAAATACTGGAGGCACCGGCCCCGACGGCGAACGTCCAGAATTCTCTGGACTGTGTAGGTGGTCTGGCTGTCAAGGATCTGAGAAGAAGGAGGCGGCTTCCGGGGGGGGGGGGTGCAGACAGGGCTGGCAGAGAGGGGTTTGATGCGTGACAGGTGGAATGAAGGATGGATGCGAAGGGCACGTGGGAGGTGTAGGTGAACCGTGGCGTCGTTGATGATCTTGGTGATCACATATGGACCCAAGAAGCGAGGTGACAATTTTCTGGAGTCTGTTTTCAAAGGAATCTGGTCTGCCGATAACCAGACGTGCTGCCTGATCTTGTATTTGGGAGCAGGGACCTGCTTCCGGTCCGCGTATTGGTGGTTGCGCTCCGTGGAGCGGAAGAGAGTGGCTCAGGTGGCTCTCCAAAGTCAGCGGCAGCAGCATGCATGAGCCCCCATGGACAGCACAGCCACTTCCCTCTCCGTTATGAGTAACGGCGGGGGGGGGAGTGTACCCCATAGAGGCCTCGAATGAAGTGAGTCCAGTAGCAGCAGAGACAGCCAAGTTATGGGCATATTCCACCCAGGCCAGATGCAAGCTCCATGTGGACGGGTTCTCGGCTGCCACACATCTGAGGGCAGCCTCCAGGGACTGGTTGGTACACTCAGCCTGCCTATTGCTCTGGGGGTGGTAACCAGACATGAGGCTGACAGTCATCCCAAGTGATTGGCAGAAAGACTTCCAAACCATTGAGGTGAATTGTGGGCCCCGGTCAGACACAATGTCCAAAGGGGGTCCCATGGAGGCAGATGGCATGGGAAGTGAGGAGGTCAGCGAATTCGGATGCAGTGGGCAATTTGGGGAGGGCTACAAGGTGAAAAGCCTTAGAAAAATGGTCAACAATGGTGATAATTGTTGACTATGCTGTCCTGCCATACTTGTAGATGTAGATAGTGATTGCCTGAATATGGCATTTAATTCAATATTAGACTCGATGAGGTTTTCTCAGAAAGTAGGAAATTCTCCCCATTATCTCCACCATACGTTGGACCTTGTTCTGACATATGGCATAGAAATAGAAAATCTGGTAGTGTCTCCTCATAACCCTGTACTGTCAGACCATTGTCTGTTATAATAATAAAATTTCATCTATCAGAGATAAAATCAGTCATATTCTTCCCACCGTTAACTTAACTACAGTAACTACTACAACTCCTTCAACTGATATTTGTTTGGATGAGTTTACTCCAATAGAGTTAGATAAAATAATTTCCTCATCCAAGCCTTCAACTTGTCTTTTAGACCCTATTCCTACCAGGTTATTTAAAGAAGTCTTCCCATTTATTGGTAGCTTTATTCTTCAAATAACCAATTCTTCATTAACTTTAGGCCATGTACCGTGGGCTTTTAAAACTGCTGTAATTAAACCCTTACTCAAAAAGCCAATGCTGGATCGAGGAGTTTTAGCTAACTATAGACCAATCTCTAATCTCCCTTTCATTTCAAAAATCTTAGAAAGAGTTGTTGCTACGCAATTATTTGACCACTTGCAGGGAAATGGTTTATTTGAGGAGTTTCAATCTGGGTTTAGAATCCATCATAGTACTGAAACAGTCTTCAATTCAATTCAATTCAATTCAATTCAATTCAATTCAACTTTATTTATATAGCGCCATTTCACAACAACAGTCATCTCATAGCACTATCAACTGTAGGGGGAACCCCCACAGTTGCAGAAAGACCCCAGCAATCAAGCGATCCCCTGTGAGCAAGCACTTGGCGATGGTGGAGAGGAAAAACTCCCTTTTAACAGGAAGAAACCTCCAGCAGAACCAGGCTCAGGGAGGGGCAGTCATCTGTTGCGACTGGCTGGGGGGTGAGGGGATAGAGAAGATGAAAAGAACAGACATGTAGAGAGCAAACAGCACGATGGGGACTCAATCTATGGGAGAGAACAAACAAATGTTAACGACCAGCAAAAAAAAATATTTCATTGAGAGTGAGGAAAGGAGTGAGGCCCGGTGCATTACTGGAGGTCCCCTGGCTGACTAAACCTATTAGCAGCATAACTAAGGGAGGGTTCAGAAACACATGATCCCTCCCTAATTGTAGGCTATATCAAAAAGGTAGGTTTTAGCCCTATTCTTAAAAACAGAGATCGAGTCTGACTCCCGAATCCAGATTGGCAGCTGGTTCCACAGGAGAGGAGCTTGATAACTGAAGGCTCTGCCTCCTATTGTACTTTTTGAGATTCTAGGTATTACAAGTAATCCTGCATTTTGGGAGCGTAGTGCTCTGTTAGGATAATACGGTAGTATCAGATCTTTTAAATAAAAAGGAGCCTGATTGTTTAGAGCTTTGTAAGTAAGAAGAAGGATTTTAAACTTAATTCTAAACTCTATGGGAAGCCAATGAAGGGAGGCCAGAACCGGAGAGATATGATCTCTCTTTCTAGTACCTGTTAAAACTCCTGCTGCAGCATTTTGGATCAGCTGAAGACTTTTTAAAGATGTTTTAGGACAGCCTGATAATAAAGAATTACAATAATCTAATCTCGAGCTAACAAAAGCGTGGATCAGTTTCTCAGCATCACTCTGAGACAAGATGCTCCTAATCTTGGCAATATTACACAAATGATAGAAGGCAGTCTTAGAAACAAATTTAATATGTGAATTGAAGGACAGATCTTGATCAAAAATAATTCTAAGGTTCCTCACAGAGCTATTAAGAGAAAGAGTAACCGCATCCAAACTGAAAGTTTGATTTGGAAAGGAATTTCTAAGGTTTTTTGGACCAACAAGAATGACTTCAGTCTTATCTGAATTTAATAGCAGGAAATTACAAGTCATCCAAGCTTTGATTTCCTTAAGACAGGCTTCTAACTTGGCTAATTGATTACTATCATCTGGCTTCATTGACAGGTATAATTGTGTGTCATCTGCATAACAATGAAAATGTATACAGTGCTTTCTAATAATGTTGCCTAACGGAAGCATATATAAACTAAAAAGAGTAGGGCCTAGCACAGATCCCTGTGGAACTCCATGACTAAGCTTTGAGTTGAAAGAAAACTCATTGTTTACATGAACAAACTGGAACCTATCAGATAAATAAGATCTAAACCACTGCAAAGAAGTTCCATTAAGTCCAACATAGTGTTCTAATCTATCAAGTAGAATATTATGATCGATAGTATCAAAAGCTGCACTAAGGTCTAAAAGGACAAGTACAGAAACCAGTCCATTGTCAGATGCGATGAGGAGGTCGTTAGTGACCTTCGCTAAGGCTGTTTCAGTACTATGATGGATTCTAAACCCAGATTGAAACTCTTCAAGTAAACCATTTCCCTGCAGGTGGTCAAATAATTGCATAGCAACAACTCTTTCTAAGAATTTTGAAATGAAAGGGAGATTAGAGATTGGTCTATAGTTAGCTAAAGCTCCTGGATCTAGCGTTGGCTTTTTGAGTAAGGGTTTAATTACAGCCATTTTAAAAGCCTACGGTACATGGCCTAAAGTTAATGAAGAATTGATTATATGAAGAATAAAGCTACCAATAAGTGGGAAGTGTAGAAGATGCCTTACAAACGAGACTGAGTGTATTTTCTCAGGAAAGCTTTATTGGAAGTCACATCTTCTAACATCAAAGTTCTCAGCAGAAAAAGGGACAGATCCCACTTTCCTCACAGCTTTTATATCCCAGAGATACAAAACCCCCACATCACGTATCTCACACCTTCACCCCACCTAAGTTTGGTAAACACATGAACCACAGTCCCCGAGACTTGCTGGCGCTTCTGTTCTCCTCTCCACCTCGGGGCTCCTGCTGGGACATTGTCTTCCACCTCCGTCTTCCTCCAGCACCCACCTCCTAGCCGAGGTCCCTGCTGGGGCATTGTTCTTATGGACGTATGATCTGCAGGGCCTGCACCGACATGCCTACTGGAAGCATGTGGGGGGAGAGAGCGTACCATACAAGCATGCCATATATGTGCCTTAAATATGCACCATAGAAGACTTCTTTAAATAACCTGGTAGGAATAGGGTCTAAAAGACAAGTGAAGTCATTAGTGAAGGTCACTAATGACCTCCTTATTGCATCTGATGATGGACTTGTTTCTGTACTTGTCCTTTTAGACCTTAGTGCAGCTTTTGATACTATCGATCATAATATTCTAATTGATAGAGTAGAACACTATGTTGGACTTAATGGAACTTTAGATCTTATGGAACTTTAGGTTTAGATCTTATTTATCTGATAGGTTCCAGTTTGTTCATGTCAATAATGAGTTTTCTTTCAACTCAAAGCTCAGTCATGGAGTTCCACAGGGATCTGTGTTAGGCCCTACTCTTTTTAGTTTATATATGCTTCAGTTAGGCAACATTATTAGAAAGTACTGTATACATTTTCATTGTTATGCAGATGACACACAATTTTACCTGTCAATGGAGCCAGATGATAGTAATCAATTAGCCCAGTTAGGAGCCTGTCTTAAGGAAATGAAAGCTTGGATGACTTGTAATTTCCTGCTATGAAATTTAGATAAGACTGAAGTCATTGTAGTTGGTCCAAAAAACCTTAGAAATTCCTTTCCAAATCAAACTTTTTGTCATGACTGATTAGGATATTCAGCCCACGTGCAAGGTGCAGCAACAAAGAGACAATCAAACCGCATACACGTTTGAATGTTTTATTAAATATCAAAACCCGCTCTGCTACAGAACAGTCACTCGCCAGAGGAATGGGCCTGTGGAGAGAAAGTGAGAGCTGTGAGCAGAGGAATGGAGATAGGGAAAATGGGCGAGCCAAATTACCACTTACGGGAGCTCCATGTCACAACTCGCCACTCCCAGTCATCTGCCTCAGCTGCGGGCTCACCTGTGCCTCGTCAGTCACAGGCTATTTAACCCACTCGGCCCAGAACATCGGTCTGGAGCCGTCTGTTAATCAACGCTCTCAATCCCTCCGCAGGATCGTTCCTTCCCTACCTGCAGTATCTCCTACCACCACGTAAGCTGTATCTTCACTCACCTGTCTTCCAGTCTCTCCCCTGTGCACAGGTGGACTCCCTGACGGCGGATTCCTCCCGTCCTCGCCAACTCCTCTCCCCTCTCATCTACTCCTCGTCGTGTGCGCAGCAGGGCGCTGTCTCCCAGGCAAGAGATCCTTTGCCAACGCCAGCCACCGTACTTCTGCAAGTAAGCAACATTCGTTACATTAACCCCGCGTGGTGAAGGTGAACTCTTATTCTTGTCTCTGTTCCTTCCATAAGGTTGCCTGGCTGCATGGTGTGTCATTCTGCCCCTGGCGCTCCTCGTTCACCCACAGACCATTCACATTCTGCATACACGCATCCATACATTCCTTGTTGTTGAATAAAGCCTTTGATTCTCACCTGAGCCTGCGTGCGTGTTCCCTGGGCCAGTAATTATGTCAGTACGGCTCCAGCAGGGCGGCCCAGCGGACAGTGGGCTCGCACGCCGTCTTTCCACCCTCGAGGCTTGGGTGGACTTGATCGCTCATCAACAACAAGTGATACTCAACCAATTAACAACTATTACTCACCGGCTGGATCGCCTCGACCCCCAGCAGGCGTTCCCCCCGGCTAATCGTGGTGGATCAGCTTCCGCTATTCCCGTGGCTAGCCAGCCTAACTCGGGAGTGCCCACCCGGCTCACTCCAATCCCCACTCCCGCACGCTTTAATGGAAAACTCGGTGAAGCGCGGGGGTTCATCCTGCAGTGTGAGTCGGTGGTTCAGCGCGTTCCCAGGGATTTTCCCTCAGACCACAGCCAGATTGGGTACGTGGCTAACCTCTTGGAGGGGCGAGCATTAGCTTGGGCTTACGCCATCATGGCGAAGCCCAGCAATGCGAACCTCTCCTATGCCCAATTCCTGCGGGATTTTTTTGAGGTTTTTGACCACTCGCATCGTGACAGCGTCCTAGCCGATCGGCTCCTTAACCTTCACCAGGGTAGCCGGTCGGCGGCCGATTACGCTGTTGACTTCCGGGTGGCAGCGGAGGAGGTTGGCTGGGGCGAGGCGTCTCTCTGCAGCATCTTCCTCCGCAGCCTCAGTTCTAGTCTGCAGGATGAGTTGGCTAGCCGGGATCGTCCAGGGTGGTTATCTGAATTAATCTCCCTGACTATCAGTTTAGATAACAGGCTGCGAGAGCTGGCCGCTGAGCGGAAGTCCTACAGCTGCTAGCGCAGAACCCCCACCAGCGCCTCTCAGTCTCACCCCCTGGCGTTACCTGCTCCGGAGTCCGCCGATGAGCCTGAGGCGATGTTGGTCGGGCGAACCAAGCTTCGCCTAGTGGAGAAACAGCGCCGCCGGGAGCTGGGCCTCTGCATGTATTGTGGGGGCGACCAGCACTCCGTGGAGCATTGCCCGATCAAGCCAAATGGGGGGGTCCGCGAGTCACTGTAGGGGGCCTTGCGGACGCCAATCAGCCAAATCCCCTCTCAAATTGTTTGTTGCCCATTAGGTTCTGTCACAATTCCACCGGGCACCTCACTCACGCACTGGTGGACTCGGGGGCAGAACAAAACTTTATTTCCAAGAGCCTGGCAACCCGCTTGGGCATCCCTTGTCTACCATTGCCAACTCCCCTCAACTTTGTCACTCTCTCCCGTTTGCCCCTGGGAGTAGTGACACATCGCACCAAGCCGGTGTCAGTCATTGTCTCAGGCAACCATCGAGAGGACCTCAGCCTGTTCGTCCTGTCCACCTCAGCGTCCCCCATCATCTTGGGCTACCCGTGGCTGCGCCTCCACAACCCCGTGCTTGATTGGCAGTCTGGAAGCGTCCTCTCGTGGAGCTCGTTTTGCATGGGTACCTGCCTCCAGTCTGCGGCTTGTGCCCCATCCTCTCCTCTTCCTGCTCCTGACTCATCTCCCCCGGACCTCACCCTGGTGCCTCCGGAGTTCCACGATCTGGGGCTCATCTTTAGCAAGTCCAAGGTGATGTCTCTTCCCCCCCACCGCCCGTATGACTGCGCCATAAACCTCCACCCGGGGGCGCCATTACCATCCGGTCACCTCTACAGCCTGTCTGCCCCGGAGAGGGAGGTCATGGACACATACATCAGGGAGTCGCTCAGCGCCGGCATCATCCGCCCCTCCTCGTCTCCACTCGGAGTTGGGTTTTTCTTCGTCTCCAAAAAGGATGGATCCCTGCGGCCATGCATCGACTTCCGGGCCCTGAACGACATCACGGTGAAGGACAGATACACCCTGCCTCTCATGGACTCTGCCTTCCACTCCCTCCAGGGGGCCACCTGGTTCACCAAGCTGGACCTCCGCAGCGCATACCATCTCGTTTGGATCCGGGAGGGCGATGAGTGGAAGACAGCATTTCGGACGCCCAGTGGCAACTTCGAATACCTGGTCATGCCGTTTGGGCTCACCAATGCCCCTGCCGTCTTCCAACGGCTCATTAACGACGTCCTGCGAGACTTTCTGGGGGTCTTCGTATTTGTATACTTAGATGACATCCTGATCTTCTCCAGGTCTCGGGAGGAGCACCAAGCCCACGTGAGGCGGGTTCTGCAGTGGCTTTTGGAGAACAGACTGTATGTTAAAGCAGAGAAATGCGAGTTCTTCGCCAAAACGACCTCTTTCCTGGGTTTTATCATCTCCCACAATCAGATCCTCCTCGACCCCGCCAAGGTCAAAGCGGTGGTGGAGTGGCCCACCCCCTCTTCCAGGAAACAGGTACAACAGTTCATCGGTTTTGCTAATTTTTACCGCGGTTTTGTGCCTAACTTCGGCGCCATCATCACCCCCCTGACCCGCCTCACCTCTCCCAAGGTGCCCTTCCAGTGGACCGAGGAGGCAGCAGCAGCATTTGAGACCTTGAAGACAGAGTTCTCCTCCTCCCGGGTCCTGACCCAGGTTGACCCCGCGCTGCAGTGCTTGGTTGAAGTGGACGCGTCTGATACAGGGGTGGGGGTGGTTCTGTTCCAGCGTTCTCCAGCGGATGGGGTGAAGCGCCCCTGCGCCTTCTTCTCCTGGCGCCTGTCTACGGCTGAGAGCAATTATGACGTCGGCGACAGGGAGCTTCTGGCAGTGAAGCTCGCGCTGCAGGAGTGGCGTCACTGGCTGGAGTGGGCAGCGCAGCCTTTTGTGGTCTGGACGGACCACAAGAACCTGGAGTATCTGAGGTCGGCCAAGCGCCTGAATGCCCACCAGGCGCGCTGGTCTCTGTTTTTCGCACGCTTCCGGTTCACGATCACCTACTGTCCAGGCTCCAAGAATGGGTTACCCAACGCACTGTCCAGACAGTTTGCCCGAGACCCCGGAGAAGCAGGACCACACCATCCTGTCCGACTCGTGTGTTGTGGGGGTGGTTTCCTGGTCCATCAGGGACAAGATCCGGAGGGCGCAGGAGACCAAACCAGACCCTGGCGGCAGCCCGGCAGGGAGGCTCTCCGTGCCATCGGCAGTTCGGGGGGATGTCATTCACTGGGCCCACATGTCCAAGCTCACCTGTCATCCTGGCATCTCCCGGCAGGTGGACCTCCTTCAGCGTTCTTTCTGGTGGCCCGGACTTCAGAAGGACGTCGCCAATTACGTCCGGGCCTGCCCCCAGTGCGCTACGAGCAAGACCCCTAACTCCCCTCCTGCAGGGCTGATCCACCCCCTGCCGGTCCTGGGCAGACCCTGGTCACATATAGCTCTGGACTTTGTTACTGGCCTCCCCGTTTATAATTCATACGACACCGTCCTGACTATTGTGGACCGATTCTTCAAGGCCGCTCACTTTGTGCCTCTCCATGGTCTCCCCTCGGCATGGGAGACGGCCGATCTCCTTGTCCAACATGTGGTCAGACTGCACGGGATCCCAACGGATGTCGTATTTGATCGGGGGCCCCAGTTCGTGTCCCAAGCGTGGAAGTGTTTTTGCAACGCCCTGGGGGCCACAGTGAGTCTCTCCTCCAGTCACCACCCCCAATACAACGGGCAGTGTGAGCACGCCAACCAGGAGCTGGAAGCTACACTGCGCTCCAACCAATCCTCCTGGAGTTCCTACCTGGCCTGGGTGGAATATGCCCACAATGCAACACTGTCGTCGGCTATCGGGATGTCCCCCTTCCGGGCGTCATTGGGCTAGGGCCCCCCTTTGTTCCCCGAGCAGGAGAGCGAGGTAGCCGTTACATCCATCCAGGCACACCTGAGGCGCTGCTGGAGCCTGTGGACCAGGACGCTCGAGGCGCTTTTACGCACGGCGGCACGCAACAGCACTATGGCTAATCGCCACAGGAAGCCTGCTCCTGGCTACCAGGTGGGCCAACAGGTCTGGCTTTCGGCCCAGGACGTTAATCTCAAGGCCGAGAAGAAGAAGTTGGCGCCACGCTTTATCGGTCCCTTCACCATCTCTAAGGTAATCAACCCGGTGGCCGTACGTTTGGCCCTCCCCCCCTCCCTCCATGTTTGCCCCACGTTTCACGTTTCCAAGGTCAAACCCGTGATCTCCGACCCACTCTGTCCTCCTCCTAGGGCACCACCCCCTCCCATGATGATCGACGGCCACCCGGCATGGGGGGTTGCCTCCATCCTGGACTCCCGGCGCCGAGGTCGTGGGCTGCAGTACCTGGTGGATTGGGAGGGGTATGGCCTGGAGTGGAGATCCTGGGTGTGCTCTTCTTTTGTGCTGGACAAGGATCTTATCTCGGAGTTCCACCGGGTGCACCCGAATAAAACAAGGCGCCAGGAGGCGCTGCTCGGGGGGGGGGAGTACTGTCACAACTTGCCGCTCCCAGTCATCTGCTTCAGCTGCGCGCACACCTGTGCCTCGTCAATCACAGGCTATTTAACCCACTCGGCCCAGAACATCGGTCTGGAGCCATCTGTTAATCAACGCTCTCAATCCCTCTGCTGGATCGTTCCTTCCCGACCTGCAGTATCTCCTACCAACATGTAAGTTGTATCTTCACTCACCTGTCTTCCAGTCTCTCCCCTGTGCACAGGTGGATTCCCTGGCGGCGGATTCCTCCCGTCCTCACCAACTCCTCTCCCCTCTCATCTACTCCTCGTCGTGTGCGCAGCAGGGTGCTGTCTCCCAGGCAAGAGATCCTTTGCCAACGCCAGCCACCGTACTTCTGCAAGTAAGCAACATTCATTACATTAACCCCGCATGGTGAAGGTGAACTCTTATTCTTGTCTCTGCTCCTTCCATAGGGTTGCCTGGCTGCACGGCGTGCCATTCTGCCCCCAGCGCTCCTCGTTCACCCACAGACCATTCACATTCCGCATACATGCATCCATACATTCCTTGTTGTTGAATAAAGCCTTTGATTCTCACCTGAGCCTGCGTGCGTGTTCCCTGGGCCAGTAATTATGACACTCCAAGGGAGCGCAGGCTGAACCCCAGCAGGGAATAGACCAACCGGCTGGGCAAGGGACTACGGGTGGAGCCTGACCGAGCGGAGGTTTCCGTCGTGGGAAAAGTTGTGGCAGGAGAGTGCGTACAGCTCTCAGCAACACACCTACACGATGGCAGCAACCTACACCATGGAGAGAAAGCACAAGGATAAATAACTTCTTTACCGTTGTGCAAGAGACGACTTACTTGTCTGTTGTGGTAGTATACCCAGACGAGCAAGCGTTGAATCACTGAAGAGAGCTTCCTTAAATACGCTGGCTGATAAGAAGGCGCAGGTGTGTCCTCTCCCTCAGGGGCGCTGATGAGCAGTGGAGAGATGAACGGGAAGGAGGGGGCACGCTCTCGCCTCCCATGACAGCCCCCCCCCCACACACCTTCTAGGAGCACCTCCTAGCGGTCCACAGGGCTTATCGGGATGGGCCTGATGGTAGGACCGGAGCATCTCTTTATCCAAGATCCAGGCCGAAGGAACCCAGGATCGCTCGTCTGGGCCGTAGCCCTCCCAATCCACCAAATACTCGAAACCCCAGCCCCGACGGCAAACATCCAAGATCCAGTGGACCGTGTGGGCGGGGTGACCGTCGATGATCCGGGGAGGAGGAGGCAGCTTTGGTGGGGGGGGGGCACAGAGGACTGACTGAGAGGGGCTTGATGTGAGAGACATGAAAGGTCGGGTTCACACGGAGGGCGGGTGGGAGGCTCAGCTGAACCGAGGCGTCGTTGATAATTCTGGAAATCGGGAAGGGCCTGATAAAGCATGGAGACAGCTTCTTGGATGTAGTCTTCAAGGGCACCTGACTGGCCGTCAGCCAGACCTGCTGTCCCACTGCTTACTTGGGTGCGGGCATCCGGTGTTTGTCCACCACCGCCTGGTTACGCTCCACAGAGCAGGTAAGAGCTGCACGCATGGACCTCCAGATGCGCCTGCAGCGGCAAGTGTGAGCCCCCACCAAAGGAACCGCGACCTCCCTCTTGACCATAGGCAGTAGTGGAGGCATGTACCCCAATGATGGTTCAAAAGGAGTAAGCCCCGTGAATGTGGAAACAGCCGTGTTCATAGAATACTCCACCCAGGTCAGATGTGAACTCCACGATGAAGGGTGCTTGGCTGCCACTCACGGCAAGGTGGCCTCCAAGGACTGATTGGCGTGTTCTGCCTGCCCATTGCTCTGCGGGTGGTTCCCAAGGTGCAGCAGAAGGCCCTCCAGATCTGAGACGTAAACTGCGGCCCCCGGTCAGACACGATGTCCACTGGGATGCCATGGAATTGAATAACATGATCCATCAGCAGGACAGCCATCTCCAAGGCCAAAGGAAGTTTGGGGAGTGCCACCAGGTGGACAGCCTTGGAGAAACAGTCTACGATGGTTAGAATTACAGTTTTGCTGCGGGAGGGGGGAAGTCCAGTGACGAAGTCCACGGCGATGTGGGACCATGGTCGACCAGGGACAGGGAGGGGATGAAGGAGTCCAGATGGGGGGGGGGAGATCGGACTTGCCCCAGACACAGGTCTGACAGGCTTGTACATACTCCCGCACATCCCGTCGTAGCGTGGGCCACCAGAACCCCCGCTGAACCAGATCAATAGTACAGGTGATTCCAGGATGACAGGCAAAACGGCTGGTGTGACCCCAGTGGATGACGTCACTGCGGAGGGCAGCGGGGATGTACAGGCTATCCGGGGGGCATCCTGCCAGCACAGGCTCCCGAGACTGGGCCTGACAGACCCTCTGCTCAATATCCCACGTAAGGATACCAAGGACACACGAAGAGGAAAGAATGGATTGGGGAAGGGAAGGGGCCACTCGTCCCCCACGCGAATGCGAATGAGATGGTACGCGTTGTATAAGTCTATTTTGGTAAACATCCGTAAGCGCTGAAGGAGCTCAAACACGGAATTTATCAAGGGCAGGGGATATTTGTCCTTAACTGTTATAGCGTTATAGCATGGTAATCGATACATGGGTGGAGCAAGCCATCGTTCTTGCCAACATAGAAGAACCCGGCCCTGAGAGGAGCCGAAGATGGCCGAATGAGGCCGGCGTTCAGCAACTCTTTAACATACTTCTCCTTGGCCTCCCACTCTGGTTCCAGAATACTGTAGAGCCAGCTGGATGGCAGCTTCGCCCCTGGGATGAGGTCCACAGCACAGTCGTAAGAGTGATGAGGTGGCAGCAACAGCGCTCTCGACTTGCTGAAGACCTCCCCTAAATCATGATAAGCCCGGGGGATGAGGCTGAGATCCGGCAGCTCAACTGGAGGAGGAGAGACTGGGAGAGATGGAGCACATTCCGCTGAACTTAAACAATTGGCCAAACAAAACAGGCTCCAGGAGGAGATGGAATTACGCCCCCAATTTATCATGGGGCTGTGCCTCCAGAGCCATGGATAACCAAGAATCATCGGGGAAGATGAATCTGGGAAAACTAGGAATGTTAGTTCCTCCCGATGATTCCCGGACAAGAGGATGGCAACCGGCCGCATGCATTCGGCAACAACTGCGACCTCGCTGCCAAATATGGCGGTAACACATTGTTGGGGGGACAATTTAAGAGTGGGAATACACAGGCCCCGGACGAGCAGGGCCGGCAAGAAATTTCCCTCTGCCCCTGAATTGACTAACGCCATGACCCTCCTCTCGACCCCCGGCAATTGCACGAGGGCAGGAATGGAGAAATTGCCGGGGGAAGTTAACTTGGTGCCGCCCGTCAGACCCCCCCACAGTTACTGATGGGCCGCGTCTTTTGGTCGCCGGGGGCACTCGTCCTGACCGTGCTCCGGGGAAGCACAGTACAAGCACGCGCCAGCTCTCCTCCTTTGCCGACACTCAGCCTCGGTTAGCCAAACCCGGCTGAGATCCATCGGTTAGGGAGGAGGTCTGGCCCCCCCAGTGTCAGTCCCCGCGGCGGGCACACACCCGGTGGGCCAGCAAGAGGAAGCCTGTCGCTCCTTCGCGTGCTCACGGCAGCGGTTGTCCAACCCCACAGCCTGATCAATAAGACCATCGAGTGTCTCAGGAACAGCATGAACCGCCAGATCGTTGCGGAGATGGTCATTCAACCTGTGGAGGAACGCACTGTGTAACGTAACCTCGTTCCATCCCGAGTCTGCCACTTCGACCCGAAACTCCAGAGAGAACTCGGCCACAGACCGAGCCCCCTGGCAGAATGTCATAAGGTGGCTCATAATGTTCCCCTGACTCTCGGTGTGGTCGAACGCATGACAAAAAGTGGCCACAAATTGGTCAAACGTGTAACTACGGCCCTTTGGGCTGTCTGTTGTGGCCTGGGCCCAACTAAGGGCCCGGTCCAGTAGCAGTAGGGTGAAAAACTGAATTTTCGCGATATCCATCAGGTACTCCCCCACCAACCTGCTCCAAATACATCCGTACCTGGTGAAAAACTCCTTACATTTCCCCACCTCCCCCGCGTACGGGGCAGGTGAGGGAACGGAGGTGGTACGGCAAACTGGTGGATGAATAACGGGAGCAGGCTGAGGAGGAGGAGCCACCCCAGCCAAATGCCGTGTGATAGTATCCAATTGTTGCATCATAGTTTGCAGCTGCTGGTTTATCACGGTGACCTGCTGTTCGGTCGCTTCTAAGCGATCCATAGCAGATTGTCCCCCTGTTGCACATGCTGAGCCGAGGTTAGGGTTGGCTCATTCTGTCATGACTGATTAGGATATTCAGCCCACGTGCAAGGTGCAGCAACAAAGAGACAATCAAACCGTATACACATTTGAATGTTTTATTAAATATCAAAACCCGCTCTGCTACAGAACAGTCACTCACCAGAGAAATGGGGCTGTGGAGAGAAAGTGAGAGCTGTGAGCAGAGGAATGGAGATAGGGAAAATGGGCGAGCCAAATTACCACTTACGTGGGCACCGAGGTAGCGCAGACCGAGCCCCAGCAGGGAATAGACCAATCGGCAGGGCAAGGGACTGCGGGTGGAGTCTGACCGGGTGGTGGTTTCTGTCGTGGGAAAAGTTGTGGCAGGAGAGTGCGCGGAGCC
This sequence comes from Pholidichthys leucotaenia, assembly GCA_020510985.1. Lineage (NCBI taxonomy): Eukaryota > Metazoa > Chordata > Actinopteri > Cichliformes > Pholidichthyidae > Pholidichthys > Pholidichthys leucotaenia. The sequence continues at coordinate 254,821,286 of CM035849.1, read as the reverse complement.
CTCAGTGACACACCTACACGATGGCTGCAACCTACACCATGGAGAGAAAGCACAAGGATAAATAACTTCTTTACCGCTGTGTAAGAGACAACTTACTTGTCTGTTGTGGTAGTATACCCAGACGAGCCAGTGTTGAATCAGTGAAGAGAGCTTCCTTAAATACGCTGGCTGATAAGAAGGCGCAGGTGTGTCCTCTCCCTCAGGTGCACTGATGAGCAGTGGAGACATGAACGGGAAGGAGGGGGCGCGCTCTCACCGTCCATGACACTTTTAGGTTGGATGCGGTTACTCTTTCTCTTAATAGTTCTGTGAGGAACCTTGGAGTTATTTTTGATCAAGATCTGTTTTTCAATTCACAAATCAAATTTGTTTCTAAGACTGCCTTCTATCATTTGCGTAATATTGCCAAAATTAGGAGCATCTTGTCTCAGAGTGATGCTGAGAAACTGATCCACGCTTTTGTTAGCTCTAGATTAGATTATTGTAACTCTTTATTATCAGGTTGTCCTAAAACATCTTTAAAAAGTCTTCAGTTGATCCAAAATGCTGCAGCAAGAGTTTTAACAGGTACTAGAAAGAGAGATCATATCTCTTCGGTTCTGGCCTCCCTTCATTGGCTTCCCATAGAGTTTAGAATTAAGTTTAAAATCCTTTTTCTCACTTTCAAAGCTCTAAACAATCAGGCCGCTTTTTATTTAAAAGATCTGATACTACCATATTATCCTAACAGAGCACTATGCTCCCAAAATGCTGGATTACTTGTAATACCTAGAATCTCCAAAAGTACAATAGGAGGCAGAGCCTTCAGTTATCAAGCTCCTCTCCTGTGGAACCAGCTGGCCAATCTGGATTTGGTAGTCAGACTTGATCTCTGTTTTTACGAATAAGGTTAAAACCTTCCTTTTTGATATAGTCTACAACAGGGGTCACCAACCTTTTTGAAACCAAGAGCTACTTCATGGGTATCGAGTCATGTGAAGGGCACCAGCTTGACACACTCCTCTAAAATAACAAATTGTGTATATATATATATATATATATATATATATATATATATAAATAAATAATTATCAATAACTTAGAGTGGGTAACAGACAAGATCAATATTCAACACTTTAGTTTTATTAATGTCAGCAATTGTTCAGATGATCACTTCTACATTTCATTAAAAAAATGTCCAGTTTTCACCAGTCCCTTTTAACCATAAAAAACTAAACCCTTTTAATTCATGAACTATGTTGAACCATGTTTGAAAAAGTTATGCAACATTTAAGAAAAATCAACTTTCATATTAAATAAATCTTATCACATTTTTAACTGAACAAATCTGCTGCAATTCTGCTCAAAATCTGCTACATTTAATAAACACACTTTTGTGTGTTCTTCTTCACTGGAATTATATCCGTACAGTTCTTGCCAAGAATCATGCTTGAGTAATAACCAGCGCTGTCCTTTCATGAGAAGAAGCTAAACAGCGCTGAGAGTGCTTATATGCACGGTGGCGCAGTGGTTAGCACCGCAGCAGCAGTTTACTCGGCCGGGGGAATCGCGGGGATCGTGGGTTCGATCCCTGCCCCCGGCCAACAGTGATCTGTGTGGAGTTTGCATGTTCTGGTTTTTCATGCAAAAACATGCAGGTTAGGGAGTTAAGAGGCGCTTGCGCACGCAGCGGCTGGTGGCTTGTCACCAGACTGCAGAACAAATCCACCTACGGGTACAAGATAAGTCCAAAAAAAAAAAAAAAAAAGAGTGGGTAGTGAAGTGTCGCTCCACATAGTGGCGCTTCGCCGCGCAAATGAAACACACGCAGCTTCCTTTCACGGTAGTAAAAAAGAACTCTTCCTCCCGCTCACTTTGAAAATGATAAATTTTCTGTCTTTTTTTTTGCCATGTTTTGGGGCTAGGAAACTGCACTCCGCTCACCAGCTTCACTGCCCGCTAGCTTATGCTGCACAAGCGCGAAGGTTCTGTCATGCGCACAATACTGACCTTTGAACTAGGTCAGTTTCACCTTTCCTTTACGTATAATAAACATATTTTCATTTTTTTTATTTTTAAGACATTGTCATTTTAAAATCTATATAAATGCAAGTGTGATTTTAAAAAATAGCGGCAGAAAAAATTACATCCTAGACGCAGCTCACTTGCCAGTTGTGCCATGTTTAGAACAGGCCTGCGGGCGACTCATGTGGTCCTTGTGGGCGACATGGTGCCCGCGGGCACCGCGTTGGTGACCCCTGCTCTACAATTAGGGAGGGATCATGTGTCACTGAACCCTCCATTAGTTATGCTGCTAATAGGTTTAGTCAGCCGGGGGACCTCCAGTAATGCACTGGGCTTCACTTCTTTCTTCACTGTCAAGGAAATATTTTTTTTTTGCTGGTTATTAACATCTGTTTGCTCTCTCCCATAGATTGAGTCCCCATCGTGCTGTTTGTTCTCTACATGTCTGTTCTTTTCATCTTCTCTATCCCCTCACTCCCCAGCCAATCGCAGCAGATGACTGCCCCTCCCTGAGCCTGGTTCTGCTGGAGGTTTCTTCCTGTTAAAAGGGAGTTTTTCCTCTCCACCGTCACCAAGCGCTTGCTCACAGGAGATCGCCTGTTTGCTGGGGTCTTTCTGCAATTGTGGGGTTTTCCCTACATTTGAAAGTGCTATGAGATGACTGTTGTTGTGAAATGGCACTATATAAATAAAGCTGAATTGAATTGAATTGAATTGAATTGAGTTGAACTGAAAAGAAAAACAGTCTTGCCTTGGGAAGGGGGAAGTCCAGTAACAAAGTCTAAGGCAATATGGAACCATGGTTGACAGGGCACAGGCAGAGGGTGACGCAAGCCAGCAGGAGGTGAGGAATTGGATTTGTTGCGGGCACAGGTCTGACATGCTTTCACATACCCCTGTATGTCCCTCCACAGGGTGGGCCACCAGAACACTCGTCGAATAAGGTCCATAGTGCGGGACACCCCAGGATGACAGGCGAAGTGACTGGAATGGCCCTACTGGATGACATCACTGCGGAGGGTGGCAGGAACAAACAGACAATTACCAGGCCCTCCCGCCGGTTCTGTCTCCAGCAACTGGGCCTGTCGGATCCTCTGCTCAATCTACCACGTAGGGGCTCCAAGGACGCTTGAAGGCAGAACAATAGGCTGGGGAGGGACCGGGGGGCTGGATGATCTGGGCTAAATTGTCGGGAAAGAGCATCTGGTTTAACATTACATAAGCCAGGCCTATAGGTGATGATGCAATTAAAACTAAGGAAAAATAGGGCCCAACGGGCCTGCCTGGCGTTGAGTTGGCGGGCCGACCGGACGTATTCTAGGTTTTTATGGTCAGTCCATATGACTATGGGATGGATAGCCCCCTCCAACCAATGCCTCCACTCTTCAAGAGCCAATTTAATGGCTAGGAGCTCCCGGTCCCCTACGTCGTAATTCCTCTCGGCTGGGGTGAGCCGCCAAGAGAAATACGCGCATGGGTGGAGCTTTTGATCAGAGGCCGAGCTCTGTGAGAGGACAGTGCCCTCCCCGAATCAGATGCTTCCACCTCTAGGGTGAACTGGAGCTGAGGGTTGACTTGGGCCAAGATGGGGGTATTAGAGAACAGGCTCTTTAATTTGAAAAAAGCCTGTTTGGCTGCCTCGGTCCAAAGAAATGGCACCTTAACGGAGGTCTGCTGCGTGAGAGGCTGTGTGACCCCACTATAGTTCCGATGAACCTGAGATAAAAATTCGCAAGCCCCAAGAAGTGCTGAAGCTCCTTACGGGAGTGGGGTGTAGGCCAATCTAACACAGCCTTCACCTTGGCCGGGTCGGCTCTCAGCTCCCCCTCCACCACAATAAATCCAAGGAAGGAAGTGGAGCTGGTGGAAAACTCGCACTTTTCAACCTTCACAAGCAGTTTGATTTCCAGAAGCCGTTGTAACACAGCTCTGACATGGACCTTGTGTTCCTCTGGCGTGTGGGAAAAAATGACTATCATCTAAATAGACGAAAACGAATTGATTAACCATATCACGGAGGACATCATTAATGAGTCGTTGGAAGACAGCAGGGGCATTAGTGAGACCAAAAGGCATCACCAGGTATTCAAACTGCCCCAGGTGAGTTTTCAAGGCCGTCTTCCACTTGTCCCCCTCGCGAATACGGACTAAATGATACGTATTGTGTAGGTCAAGTTTGGTCAACACCTGTGAGCGCTGAAGGAGCTCAAACACGGAGTTTATCAGAGGCAGAGGATATTTGTCTTTAACGGTAATCACATTAAGCTCCCGGTAGTCAATGCATGGACGCAGAGATTTGTCCTTCTTACAGACAAAGAAAAATCCTGCCACAAGAGGAGCCAAGGAAGGCCAAATGAGGCCGGCGTTCAGCGAGACCTTAATATATATTTCCATCGCTTCCCTCTCCAGGCTAGAAATGCTATAAAGCCAGCTGGACAGTAGCTGCGCACACGGGAGGAGATCTATAGCACAGTTGTACAAGCGATGAGGTGGTAAAGAAAGTGCTCTCGATTTGCTAAAGACCTCCCCAAGGTCACGATAGACCTCGGGTACGGGGTACCAGGGTGAGGTCCAGCGGCTCGGCCAGAGGGGAAGAGATGGATAAGGACAGCGAATACTTGGCTGAACTCAAACAAGATGCCAACCAATGCGGGCTCCAGGAAAAAATTGAATTCTTAGTCCAATTAATTATGGGATTATGCCTCCGGAGGCATGGGTACCCTAGGACCACCGGGGAGGAAGAATTTGGGAGGATGAGGAACAACAACTCTTCCCGGTGGTTCCTGGAAAGAAGGACAGGTATCGGCGCCATGCATTCCATTACTGAAGCCACATTTTTGCCTGATAAAGTAGTGACGTTCAGTGGGGGAGATAATTTGGTGATGGAAATACCCATCTCCCGCACGATCTTCGATCCAAGATGGCGCCCACAGCGGTCGACATGGTGCTTCGCTGCGCTCTTTGTTTGTTTTTGTTTGTCAATTGTGTGTCTGCTTGCACTTATACCCGTGAAGAACTTTTAAATATCAGGACTTTGACCCCCACGGACCTCCTCCCAGTTTTTCTAGCCCCTGCCGCCGATCTGGTTTATTGTTTGGCTCGGAAAGTGAGACGGCGGAAGAGAGGAAGACGAGCGGGCGCTCTCGTACGACTTCGCAGGAGAGGCTCGCGAACGGCGCTGCCTGGCATATTTCTGTCCAATACCAACTCTCTCTCTAACAAGGTGGATGAACTGAGACTGCTGATGCGTTTTAAGGACCTCGCCTCCTCAGCTGTCCTCTGCTTTACTGAGACCTGGCTCCGGGAAAATATACCGGACAGCGCGCTGCGCCTCGACGGCTTCCAGCTCTTCCGTGCTGATCGTGACACAGAGCTTTCCGGCAAGTCCACAGGAGGCGGTGTCTGCTTCTACATCAACTGTAGCTGGTGCTCTGATGTAACGGTAATTTCCAAACACTGTTCTCCTGCCTTGGAATTTCTTGTTATCAACTGCAAGCCTTTTTATTCCCCACGGGAGTTTGCTTCTTTTATACTGATCGCTGTGTACGCCCCTCCCGACGCGGACACGCGCGAAGCTCAGCGCGTGCTCGCGGATCACATTCAACACACAGAGCGGAGTTTTCCAGACTCGCTGATTATTGTGGCTGGCGACTTTAATCAGTGCAATCTGAGCCACGATCTCCCCCGCTACAAACAGTTTATTAAATGCCCCACCAGAGGATTAAACACACTGGATCACTGTTACACCACAGTGAAAGACGCATATCGCGCTGTCCCTCGAGCTGCGCTGGGATTATCTGATCACGTGATGGTCCACCTCATTCCCACATACAGACAGAGATTGAAGCTCACTAAACCTGTTGTGAGCACTACGAAGATACGGACCAGTGATGCTGAGGAGAAGCTGGAAACGTGCATGGAAATATCTGACTGGGGCATGCTTAAAGGAGCCACGCATGATCTGGATGAGTACACGGACACTGTGAACTCATATATCCACTTTTGTGAAGAGAACATTCTTCCATCACGCACCAGGGTGAGTTACTCTAATGACAAACCCTGGTTCACAGCTAAGCTCAGACAGATCAGGAAGGAGAAGGAAGCAGCGCTGAAAAGTGGAGACAGGGACTGCTACAGGGAGGTTAAATACCGGTTTAACAGAGAGCTGAAGAGGGCTAAATCTGTGTACTCAGAGAGACTCCAGCAGCAGTTCACTGCTAATGATTCGGCTTCCGTGTGGAGAGGACTGAGGCAGATCACCAACTATTGGCCTCAGGCTCCTAAAGGTCAGGATGACAAAGCCCTTTGTCAGAGACTGTCCCAACACTATGCCCGTTTTGACACCTCGTCATCTGTGTCCAACTCCCCCCCCTCCCTCCAGCTCCACAGCCTCCACATTCCCTACTTCATTTAAGGCACCCCCCCCACCTCCCCCCCTCCCCTTATCATCAGTGAGCAGGATGTGCTCAAACAGTTCTCCAGACTGAACCCGCGCAAGGCCCCCGGCCCAGACGGCGTGTCTCCCTCCACCCTGAGACTCTGTGCGAAACAGCTGGCTCCTGTCTTCACAGACATTTTTAACACCTCCCTTAAGTTATGCCACGTGCCGTCCTGCCTCAAATCCTCCACCATCATCCCTGTCCCCAAGAAGCCACGGATCACTGGACTTAATGACTACAGACCTGTAGCGCTCACCTCTGTAGTCATGAAGTCCTTTGAGCGCCTGGTCCTGTCCCACCTCAAGTCCATCACCACCCCTCTCCTGGACCCGCTGCAGTTTGCCTACCGAGCCAACAGGTCTGTAGACGATGCAGTCAACCTGGCCCTCCACTCCATCCTGCAGCACCTGGACTCCCCGGGAACCTACGCCAGGATCCTGTTTGTGGACTTCAGCTCCGCATTCAACACCATCCGCCCCGCTCTGCTCCGGGACAAGCTGTCCCTGCTCAACGTGCCTGACTCCCTCTGCAGGTGGATCATCGACTTCCTGACGGACCGGAGGCAGCATGTGCGGCTGGGAAAGACTGTCTCAGACTATACTAGCATCAGCACCGGATCACCCCAGGGCTGTGTACTTTCCCCCCTACTCTTCTCCCTTTACACCAACTCCTGCACCTCCAGCCACCAGTCTGTCAAGTTGATCAAGTTTGCGGACGACACCACCCTCATCGGGCTCATCTCCAACGGCGACGAGTCCGCCTACAGGAGAGAGGTGGCCCAGCTGGCGTCCTGGTGCAGCAATAACAACCTGCAGCTGAACGCTCTGAAGACAGTGGAGATGATTGTAGACTTCAGGAAAGTCACTACTCCTCTGCCCCCCCTCACCCTCTCAGGCTCTCCCATCACCACTGCTGATTCCTTCCGCTTCCTAGGCACTACCATCACCAGGGACCTCAAATGGGAGCTGACCATCAGCTCACTCATCAAAAAAGCCCAGCAGAGGATGTTCTTCCTGCGGCAGCTGAGGAAGCTCAAGCTACCCACCAAGATGTTAGTGCAGTTCTACACAGCCATCATCGAGCCCATCCTCACCACCTCCATAACCGTGTGGTACGCAGGAGCCACTGCCAGGGACAGACTAAGGCTGCAGCGCGTCGTGCGCACTGCTGAGAAGGTGATCGGCTGCAAGCTCCCATCTCTCCAGGATCTGTACATCTCCAGGACCCGGAGGCGTGCTGGCCGGATCATAGCCGATCCCTCACACCCTGGTCATGTACTGTTTGCCCCCCTCCCCTCTGGTAGAAGACTTCGGTCCATCCAGACTAAAACCTCCCGTCACATGAACAGCTTCTTCCCCTCTGCCATTAGACTGCTGAACACTAAGTGACTCTCGTGCACCATGTACAGCAGCTCAACCAGACTCATGTCAATCATCACTGTTTTCTTCCTGCATTACCGACTGCACTATATAGTTCTCCACAGTATCTGCTGCTGGCTAATATATATATATATTTTAACTGTTGACCAGTATCACTTAATCTTATCCTACACTTTATTACATGTATAGTTTATTTCTCTTATCTTATCATGTTTAATGTTGCAGCATTGTACCGAGACAAATTCCTAGTTTGTGTACTACATGAACAATGGCAATAAACCTGATTCTGATTCTGATTCTGATTCTGAGCTAGAATGAAATAAAATTCTGTTCTGCCCCTGAGTCAATTAAAGCCGTAACCCTCCTCTCGACCCCCGGTAACTGAATGAGGGCCGAAATAGATAGATTACCGGCAGGATGAATAATGGTCCCACCCATCAGACCCCCCACGGCTACCAACAGGCCACGTCTTTCTGGCTTCAGGCGGGAATAATCCAATTTATGCTCTAAAGAGTCACAATGCATGCAAGCACTGATCCTCCTCCGCTGTTGGTGCTCCTCCGGGGACAAACAGACCCAGCCGAGCACCATCGGTTCAGAGGAGATGTCAGCTCCACCTGAATCAGTAGCCTGGATGGGCACTCGCACGAAAGGAGGGCGAGAGGAGGATTTGCGCTCCTTTGCATGCTCGCGGTAACGTTATCCAAACTGACAGCTTGGTCAATTAAGCCGTCCAGAGATGAGGGAACAGCATGAACCGCCAGATCATCACGGAGGTGAGCATTTAAACCCTGGAGGAACGCACTGCGTAATGCAACATCGTTCCATCCAGAGTCCACCGCAACCACCCAAAACTCCACTGAGAAGTCGGCTACAGACTGACTTCCCTGGCGGAGAAACAAAAGGCGGCTCATAATGTTGCCCTCACTCTCCGTGTGGTCAAAAGTATGGGAAAACTCAGTGACAAAGTGATCGAATGTATAGGTGGGACCCTCCGGACTATCAAGTACGGACCGAGCCCAACTAAGGGCTCGGTCCCACAGCAGGAGAGTCATGAAATGAATTCTGGAGATTTTGTCCGGATACTCCCCACCCACCTGGCCCAGGTAAAGCCGAACGTGGCAAAGAAAGTCCTTACATTTCCACACCTCCCCCACGTACGGGGCAGGTGAAGCAACGCAAGTTGTTTGACGCATGGTGGAAGAAATAGGTGCCGGAGGTGGAGCGGAGGGAGCCGGATGAGAGATATGGGCTAAATGCTCAGTGACCGCGCCCATTTGCTGCGTAATAGTTTGCGCTGTTGAGTGAGCACAGCCACCTGTCTCTCTGTGATGTCTAAGCGGTGAAGAGCAGAGCGTTCCACTGATGCAGCTCCCGCTGTGCTCACGTCAAGGCTGGCTCGTTCTGTCATACTGATAGAATGATCAGCTCACGTGCAGGAACCACACCAGAACAAACAGTCATGACACAGAGAAACAAAGTTTGAACAGTTTATTGATTTCAAAACCAGAAAGCACTGTTATGGAAAACGCCACTCGCCAGAGGAAGATTAGGCCTGTGGGGAGAGACGAGAGCAATTAGTGGAGAAAGGCGGCTATGGAAGTGGACAGTCAAATTACCACTTATGTGAGCCAAGCAGAAAACCCGACAGAGAGAGACACAGCATTAATAGATGACCCAGCAGGATGGTGTTGGCAGGAAAAAAGGTAGGGAAAGAGCTGGGTGGTGTCTGACCAGGTGGAGAAGGCTGCTGAAGCTGGATGAGGTTGATGTGGCAGGTGAGCGCACAGCAATCCCCGAAGGCGCACCACGCAGATGGTAGCAACCTGAGAAGGAAAGAAAGCAGAGGAATAAATTAGGTTATCCTCAACTAGAAATTGCTTGTACTTGCTGAGGCAGTATACCCAACGAGCCAGCACGGAAATCTCTACTTGAAGGTATTTTATGCACTGGTGAGGCAGAAGTGGCAGGTGCATCTAATTACACAGGTGTATTGATTGCCGGTGACGTCAGGGAAATTCTTCTCAGGACGGAAGGGGCATGCACTAACCTGAACATGACATTCCCTTATTGTGCCAAACACATTACTTTGTCAAAGGGAGCTTTGTTCATATTTGGTATGTACTGGTATTTATAAACTCCTCTTGAAATAACTTTAATACTTTATTTAAATTATTTTACTTATGATTGACCTGACGGGGGGGGGGGGAACTGAAAATGTTGTATATTAAAGGCTTGTGTGTTTCACATTCAGTTTTCAGTTTTCCAAACTTGAATTTTTCTACTATTAAAATCCCGATTCTTTGATTAAAAGATCAAAGAATAAGCCAGAGAATTCTTCAATTCAAAGATGCAACATTTATTCAGAGGTCACATGTAAAGCAAGCAGGGCTGGGTTCAGTGTGATGCAGCTCCCTTGGGAGCGTTGCTAGACTGACCCCGACTTCCAGGTGGAACTTACATTCATTTCCTCGGGTTAGTTGGACCAACCCCGTACAATAGGATGGGCTTGTACGTAACCGTCTGATTGGCCAGTTTAACTCTGACGTGAACAGGCCATCCGCTGTTCACGTTAACGATCGCCTAAGATGTACAATAAAAGTGTGCGTGTGAGTATTGGTTTGGGTGTGTAACTAATGTAATAGACCTGAGTAAAAGAAGGGAGAGAGAGAGAGAGAGAGAGAGAGAGAGGGCTCTGTAGCTCTGCCTTCCTGTTTACCAGATTGTGGTTGCGCAACACTTCAGATTCTAGTTTAACACTTAACATATTTGCTCATAAGAATGTAAACAGAATATGTAAAGAGCATAATGGGAGATTACCTACAGAATTATTTTTTTTGGCACTCTAACATTTCATAACCCTTTCACTACTACTGTTGGAGCAACCAAGAACTGTCCATGTTTGTTTTCTTTAATTCCCTTGACATTTTTATTGAAAGTGGCTACATAAAAAAGAGAATTAAAAAGTTTATATTTTATTTATATTTTTCCCATAACTTGTGGATGCCAAATTATAAAAAGACACAAAAAAGTTTAAATTATATACCTTAAAGTTCCTATTGACAAAAAGTTCCTAACTATTGATCTTGTGATTATTAGTTTGATTAGTTGTAGTCTCCAAGTAATTCTGTATATAGAAGCCATCATAAAATGAATGCTTATGACATTATTTTCCATTCAACTGCAACCTTAAGCAGTTGCAGCAATCAGTGTCATTCATCAACTGGAGACTCTGCATTTTGCTGTTCATGCCTGAATGTGCATTAAGATACACCATGGAAACAATCAATCAAGTCTGGCAACAGACAGGGCTGCAAATTACCCCAACGAGAAGCCCACTGTGTTTGACTGCATCTGTATTTTTCCTGATCTAAACTGTCAGTTCATTTTCGGGAGACAGCATGTGCAGCTTCTGTCCTCATTTCACCAGAGCCTTTGTCTGCATACTGAATGAAGTCCTAGGCTTGACAAGAAGACAATAACACAACATATTTAGAATGAATAACTCTGAGAGATATCACTGCAATCCATAACACTGTGGTTCTCATGAGGTCTGAATTGTGGACTGCACTGAAATATTGTATATGAGATGACTAATTTTCTGGAAATGCCTCGCTGAGTGCACAGGATCTGACCAAACAGACAGCACAAAAAGCTGCTGTGCAGAGTCATGACAGAAAGCACAGATTGGATTTCTCTCATTTTGTTCTGTAATATAATATACCATATTAAAGCAGGAGCACACATACATTTTATTAAGGTATTTCCCTTGGTACTGTGTTTGTTGCTGCCTGGTTTCAGTATGATATTTCAGAAACATGAATGCTGTGTTGGTGCAGGTCTGCCTGGCACTGAAAAATTGTTGAATCACTGTGCCTTGTCACTTGGCCACACTTGCTAGAAAACGCACTTTTAATCTCACTAGAACACCCCACACACACACACACACACACACACACACACACACACACACACACACATAGATACAAAGATAAGATAAACCTTTATTAGTCCCACAATGGGGAAATTACAGGATTGCAGCAGCAAAGGGATAGCAGCACTCAGAACAATAATAAATAATATAAAGAAAGCGGGTAGAAAAACAGTAAATATACATTTATACATGGTATACAGGGGTGTGAAAAAGTGTTTGCCCCCTTCCTGATTTCTCATTTTTTTGTATGTTTGTCACACTTAAATGTTTCAGATCATCAAACAAATTTAAATATTAGACAAAGATAACACAAGTAAACACAAAATGCAGTTTTTAAATGAAGATGTTTATTATTAAGGGAAAAAAATCCAAGCCTATATGGCCCTGTGTGAAAAGTGATTTCCCCCTAAACCTAATAACTGGTTGGGCCGCCCTTAGCAGCAACAACTGCAATCAAGCGTTTACGATAACTGGCAATGAGTCTTTTACAGCGCTGTGGAGCAATTTTGGCCCACTCATCTGTGCAGAATTGTTGTAATTCAGCCACATCGGATTCATGTTAGGTGGACTTGCTGGTGTGTTTTAGATCATTGTCCTGCTGCAGAACCCAAGTGCGCTTCAGCTTGAGGTCAAGAACAGATGGCAGGATGTTCTCCTTCAGGATTTTTGGCAGACAGCAGAAGTCATGGTTCCATTTATCACAACAAGTCTTCCAGGTCCTGAAGCAGCAAAACAGCCCCAGACCATCGCACTACCACCACCATATTTTACTGTTGGTATGATGTTCCTTTTCTGAAATGCCGTGTTACTTTTAAGCCTAGTTTATGCACCTGCATCACATTGACACTGTTGATGCAGTCTGCAATTCACCACCCAAAAGGTAGGCGGTTGCGGGGTCTCAGCAAATGTGTAGAGTGCTTCCTGTCTTCTCCCGTATTTCCTGTTTTTGTCAGCGCAAGCGATGGCGACCTCACAAAAATAAATTTTGATGCAGACGGCCCTTATAAACATTGAACAACAGCTCGTTCTACCACAAGCGATGTAATGCAGAAGCAGAGAAGGCGGAGGAGATGGTCTGTGAGACCGTTGAACCGACAGAAACAGACACAGGGGTGAAGTTCCCATGCTAATCCAGCCACTGAGACACATACTGTAGATGAAGAAATGGGGGCATCTTTAGAGAAAGCCAATTTGGATTGATGCTGTTGGAAAACAAATTCAATCTACCCCCGCCCACCAAGCTTCCTGGGACAACAGTCACAGATCCGCATGTGATCGTTGGCCATCCTGCCTTTTCCCTACACAGCACTTTGATGCAACTGATGAATTTGGACCTCTGTTTAACAGACTCGCCTCGGAAGTTTTGCTGCCAAAACTTCCGAGGACCAGAAAATGTGAAGGAGACAAAGCGGACAATCTGTGTAATTACTGGGGTTACGACGAGCCACAAAATGCTCTGTTTGTGCTTACTTAGTCAATATTGTTTTCAATTTGGACCGTTGTTAACCGACTCACCTTGGAAGTTGTGCCGTGGTGAACAGGCAGTGTGAAGCAGCGATGAAAAGCAGGAAAAATGTGAAGGAGGAGACAAAGCGGACCAATCACAGCTCTTGCGGTGGCATGCATCCCTGCTTCTCTGGAGAGGTGCACGTCGGGCTACGCAGTAGGAGCGCTGCATAGACTCTGCGTCAATGATGTCAGAGCTGCGTTGTGTAAACGTAGAAGCATAATTCGGCCTTTACGCCAGATGTAATGAGATACACACCTTCCAAAAAGTTCAACTTTTGTCTCGTCAGTCCACAGGGTATTTTCCCAAAAGTCTTGGGGATCATCAAGATGTTTTCTGGCAAAACTAAGATAAGTCTTTATGTTCTTTTTGCTCAGCAGTGGCTTTTGTCTTGGAACGCTGCCATGAAGGCCATTTTTGCCCAATCTCTTTCTTATGGTGGAGTCATAAACACTGACCTTAACTGAGACAACTGAGGCCTGCAGTTCTTTGGATGTTGTTGTGGGGTCTCTTTCGACCTCTTGGATGAGTCTCAGCAAAATCGTCACTGCCACTGCATGCTCTGAAGAGGGGCCATATGCAGTTTCCAATTCCTCCACCAGGCGGCAGTAAATCCACTGTGAAGATCGGTGGATTCTGTGTATTGCTCCTGCTGCACCCACTAGGCAGAACTTAAACTGGATGGCCTGAGTCTTTTCCGACCAACAGTTTGCTTTGGCACAACTTTCAAACCTGTGCAGAAACTCTTTCCACGGGGTGGTGGCATCATACTGACTGGGGCGTAATGTTGGAACTTACTCTCTCTGGTCATAGTTGTCCTCACTCTCCGATGTGTCATGAATTGGCCCTCCCCAAGGGCAAACAGGATACCAAACGCAGACTGTGAGTTTTGCAATTTATTAACTAAAAATAACTCAAGATACAAAACACGGACCAACAGAAAACACAGCTCAGAGGCTGGAGCAAAAAATGTCAAACATAAACAAGAACATGAGCAGAAACAGATAAATAACTACTTAACTTAACAAGACATCCAGGGGTTGCCTGACGGGAGAGATTTGACGCTGCTATGCCAGGGAAGTGGCACCAAGGGTGTAAATAGTCAACCTCCCTGATTATCAATACCTACGGGGTGATAAGTGGCGATCATTGCAGGCAGCCGTGACAGCCCACGAACAGAATCTGACAGCCGGAAGTGACGCGTGAGCTGTCACAGTGCCCGCAATGATCAAAACAATAAACCAAAAAGGAAATACAGAAACTAATCATAAACTAATCAAAACCAGGAACCAAATACAACAAACAGGGTGAACTTAAGAAATAAACAATCAGAAAAGACAAGACTAATCAGCTAACTAGGCACCCCCCCCACCCCCCACCCCCCCGTGCACCAGATCATGACAGAGCCCCCTCCTGAAGGGGCTGGATCCCAGGCACCCCAGGGTAACGTCACAAAAAAAAAAAAACCCACACAGAAGACCTCACCCCCTACAAGAAAAACAATAGACCACGGGGGGGGGGGGGTACCCAGGCACGGAGGGACCGCAACAAAATAAATAATACCAGAGCAGAGTAAACAGAAATGACCAGTAAAGAAATAACTATTAAATGGGTAAGAAACCAAAGAATACAGACTAAGAAAACACAACCCCCACCAAACATAAATAATATCATAACCCGAAAATAACACTATAAATAAATTTGATAATAAAAGACACGACTACGAATCACACAACCACAAAACAAAAGAAAAACAAAAGAAAACACTCATGACCCACAACACAAAAAGACAGGCGGCGAGACCCAAGGGCCACAGGAGAGAGACCGAGGCAGCTCGGGTGGCCTGCCCGAGTCCCAAGACCACCGGAGCATATGGTCCAGAGCATCCAGTGGCTGCCCAGAGTTCCTCAGCCACCAACACAGATGGCCCGGCCCTTCAGGTGGCCGGCCACAGTCCCTGAGCCACCCCAACTGAGGGTCCCATCTGTCAAGTGGCCTCCCAGCATCCCTGAGCCTTCGGGCTAGTAACATGCCCCCCCTGCCCACCTGGGGGCGGCAGCTGGACCCAGCGCCCCTCACGGACCACAGGAGCCGTGAGGCGGTGTCTTCCTGGAATGGGTGGCCGACTGGCAGGAATCTCCAGCAGCGCCCGTTGACCCTTGACGAACTCCGGCCAAAGACCCACAGCAACCTCAGGTGCAGCACCACCCATGGCAGCCCCAGACTGGGGCATAGCAGCATCTGCGGCGGCCCCAGACTGGGGCATAACTGCACCTGCGGTGGCCCCGGACTGCGACATAGCTGCACGCGTGATGGTCCTGGACTGGGGCATAGCAGCACCTGCGGCAGCCCCGGACTATGGCATAGCTGTATGCACAACAGCCCCAGACTGGGGCATAGCAGCACCCGCGGCTGCCCCGCACTGAGACATAGCAGAACCCGCACGGCTCCGGACTGGGGAGTAGCAACACCCACATTGGCCCTGGGCTGGGGCATAACAGCACCCCCAGAGACCACAGATGGCGGGACAGCAATACCCTTGGGAGACCACAGACAGCAGGGACTGCAACACCCTCAGAGACCACAAACAGTGGGACAGCAACACCCTTGGAGACCACAGACAGCAGAGCAGCAGCACCCTTGAAGACCACAGACGGTGGGACAGCAGCACCCTCAGAGACCACAAATGTCAGGACAGGTGCACCCTCGGAGACCACAAGCAACGGAACAGCAGCACCCTCAGAGACCACAGATGGCGGGAAAACAGCAACCAATGGGGGTCTCAGATGGAGGCATCGCACCCACGGTGGCCTTGGGCTGAGGTAACGTACCCACAGTGGCCCCCAGGCTGGACCGCAGCACTCACGACGGACCGGATGGAGGGGGAGCACCAGCCACGGAGACCTCAACCGAAGGGGGAGCAGCATCCACGTAGACCTCGACCAGAGGGGGAGCAGCACCCACGGAGGCATTGGGCTGAGGCACAGCACCCACAGAGGCCTCGGTGACCCTAGATGGTGGCTCGGGCAAAGGAATAAAGAAAGGAACACAAACCAGATCAGGGTCACCAGTAGCAGTGGAGCCCGACAGGGGAAACCCAAGTGCGGCTGAGGGCTGCACCTAGTTTTTCCAACCAAGAGCCAGGAACAAATTCTGGGGGCTACGTAAAGAAACTTGCCTGCGCTCAAGCTCCACCGCCGTCCAGGACTCCAACAATGCCGCCGCAGCGATCCAGACCTCTGGCTGGACAGTTGGTGGGACCCCCGCTTAATTGGTTATTCTAAATTTTCCTAGATATCTGTCTCCTATAGGCCCTTAGAATAGAGGGTTAGTACTAGTGAAGTGCTTTGAGTGGTCTTTGAGAGTAGAAAAAGCGCTATATAACTACAGGTCCTTATCCTTATCCTTATTAGCGTTGCAGCATGAGATGGTGCATTGTCATCCATGAAGACAATTTTGCTACGGAAGACACGGTTCTTCTTTTTGTACCATGGAAGAAAGTGGTCAGGCAGAAACTCTATTTACTTTGCTGAGGTCATCCTCACACCTTCAGGGACCCTAACGGGGCCTACCAGCTCTCTCCCCATGATTCCGGCCCAAAACACAACTCCACCACCTCCTTGCTGATGTCGCAGCCTTGTTGGGACATGGTGGCCATCCACCAACCATCCACCACTCCATCCATCTGGACCATCCAGGGTTGCACGGCACTCATCAGTGAGCAAGACTGTTTGAAAATTAGTCTTCATGTATTTCTGGGACCACTGCAACCATTTCTGCTTGTGAGCATTGGTTAGGGGTGGCTGAATAGTAGGTTTATGCACAACTGCAAGCCTCTGGAGGATCTTACACCTTGAGGTTCATGGGACTCCAGAGGCACCAGCAGCTTCAAATACCTGTTTGCTGCTTTGTAATGGCATTTTAGCAGCTGCTCTCTTAATCCAATGAATTTGTCTGGTAGAAACCTTCCTCATTATGCTTTTATCTGCACAGACCCATCTGTGCTTTGAATCAGCCACAAATTTCTTCACAGTATGATGATCACACTTCAGTTTTCGTGAAATATCTAATGTTTTCATACCTTGTCCAAGGCATTGCACTATTTGATGCTTTTTGGCACCAGAGAGATCCTTTTTCTTTCCCATATTGCTTGAAACCTGTTTTATGCTTTATAATGTGGATCATCCTTCTTAAGTAGTTTTCCTTTAATTGAACTCACCTGGCAAACTAATTATGACAGGTGTCTGAGATTGATATCAGTGATCCAAAGAGCCCTTAGACACAATACCATCCATGAGTTTAACTGAAAAACAAAAAATTGAATGTTTATGACACTAAAATCCTATTTGCATAATCATTTGGAACGTAGTATATAGTGTGAACCCAGCTTTACAGGTGCTGTATGGGAGCAGGGCGGCGAAAGGGACGGCTGGAACCCTCAGCGTCGCAAAAAAATAGGTGAGTGCTTGAAAGGGGGGAGACTGAAGAGCATGGGGGGAAAGGGAGACAGGTTAGGGAATGTTGGTAAGAGCACTTACGGGAGAAAGGGTTGAGAGGATCCAGGTGAAGTCTCCACAGAATGGGGGTTCAATCCGTCATGGTTTGGGTCCACAATCCGCCTGGGGAAATCCTGGAGAAGGGAAAAAGGGATAAGCAGCTGAGTAAGAAAAACAAAAAGAAAAACAGCAAACTCAATTAAAACCAATAAAATGCATAAAACCAGGGCCGCCCCCGGGGGGGGACCAAGGGGACCATGCCCCCACCCCCCATCCCTGCCACCACTTGGCTTCCCCAGCAGCCACCCCTGGTCCCTGCTGTTATGTCGGAATTACCTTTGTAATGACGAGGCCAGGTGCACAGTTGAACTTCTCTTGATTAAGGGGTTTGATCACACACAATACAGCCACCACGCAGGGGCATCGACAAAGAGGCCAAACAGAGATGCCCGCTGGTATTTATAGGGCGGTGCAGTGGCAGAAGAGGAAGTGGCCGCCACTACACCGCACTTCACAATAACACAACAATATTACTATATCACACGCACACACACAAACCCGTAGAAAGTCCAAAACCACACATACAATTCAGACTCTCCCCAATTTAGGACCTGAATCGTGCACTAAGAAAACTAGAACTGAGACCACTAAATGGCCTATTCCATTCATATAACAAAACGTAAAACTAGGGAGGACGATTGGACTACCGTCCTACCCCACACGGCAAGGTGGACTGCCTGGAGGCGCCCTCTGCTGCCCACTAACAACTGTTACACTCACACTACACAATGACATGCATATATACGCACACTGCTCTCCCTCTCTCTGCTGTGTGATTGTATCTATTGTCTGCTAATGCATGAGGGTTTTTTTCTGTGTAGTCAAAATTTGGCTCATATACGAGCGTTTATTCTGATTACTATGTTTTTTCTCTCTCCTATTGTGTTTTCCTCCCCCTCCCCTCCCCTCTTTACCTCCACTGTTGACAGGCGCCTTGTATGGCGACGCGTCATTGGATGCGCCTAACGTGCGCGTCCAATGTCAAGTCAAATTCCTCGTGTGTTTACTTGTAAATATACTTGGCAATAAAGCTGATTCTGATTCTGATTCTGATTCTGATTCTGATTCGGATTATTCTGCCACCTGTACTAACTTATAAAGTCCATTAATAACTTAAAACATTGCTGTGTTCCGAAAATATAAACACACCCAGAACAATAACATTTTAGGTTTTTTTAATTTTGTTTAACACACACAAACATATGAACATTAGAAGTAGTCATTATATTTTTTTTAAAACCACACTACTGTCATTCAGGCAGAAAGGGGTAGAACCGGCTTGTGGGGGCCCAGAGCAGCCCCTCAGTAGATCCGCCCCTGGAAACGGCATGCCCCCAGGATCGCAGCTGACGTCATAGGCTAGAGTGCCTCTTCTCCTCGCCACCGATCGCCTATCTTGTCCAGACCCACCACCAGAAGCCTCCACCTGGGCATGCCGTACCTCGTTGGCGTGCCTCCACGAGCCGTCTGACAGCTGGAAGTAGGCTGTGCTCCACTTAGCCACGATGCGCAGCCGCTCTGGGTTTACCTCTGGCTGTCGTTTGGCCTGCATCCGCCATGGACGTCCTCCCCTCGAGCCTGGACCATGTCCATAACTCTCAGAGGAGCTCTGCTCAGCCTGCAGTGTTGCTGATCGGCATGCAGTCTCTCCGTGCCTGTTGGTCTGGCCCCAACCTCTTTTAAAGCTGCTGCAGTGTTCGCCATTGTAGCTTCAGATCATCCAGCTCTCTGCGGCCAAGCTCCGGAGAAAACTGGAGCTAGCTCGTTGGTGCAGGCACCTCGCCGCCACACTCAGTACCCTCTCCTACCATACCCCAAGACCCTTCTGCGTCAAACCTGAGTGAGGTTGGTCCTGCTTGACCACCGTGGTTCCCAGTAAAATCTTCGTCCCACGCAGTGTTGTCTTCCACCACCGGAACCGGACGGTTCCACCGGCAACAACCAGTCCACTCTTCCCCAGCATCATCTTTTATGGCAAACCCCAGTCCATAAAACAGGTCGCAGCCCATGATGTTGTCACTTCGGGCCGTCATGTGAAACGTGAAGTCAGCCATCACCGCTGACCTGTACCGAACCGTTAACGCCAGTGTTCCAACCATGCACAGCCTTCCACCTCAATAACCGTAGAGTGGCGCTGGGTTATCTCTTATTCTGTAGTGGGGGGAAAATTTCCTCACCATGGCCCAATTCAATAACGATCCCTCCACTCCCGTGTTGACCAGCAGCGGCACCTCCTCACCATCCAGCGTCACCTTGCAGAATGTGAACCTGTTGGTACTCGGGGACACTGCATGGACAGTTGTCAGGGTGGGTGAAGTTGTTTTTCTCCGTGGGCTTTCCGGCTCAGACATACGACACATCCTGGCATAATGGTTCAAGCGTCCACGCTTGCCACAGCACTTCCCTCTAGCTGGGCATTCCCTAGCCTTGTGTTGGTGCTTCACAGACCCACAACCCACACACAATGGTTTTCCCAGGGCAGACCTTTAGCTGATAGTGTTGGTTTCCGCATTATCGTTGGTCAAGCTATCCTCGCTGTCTGGATCTGCTACTAATGCTACGGCAGTAGACCCCAGCTGCCATTGTGACTGGTGCCACTTTAGCTCCGAAGCTAACTTGTCTGTGGTCTCCGCTTGGAGAGCTAGCTTGACAGCCCTGGCTAACTTTAGGTTACTTAGCGCCACGAGTAGCCTCGCTTGTAAAGCATTGCTGGTTGTGTGCTCCGCCAGCTGGTCACATACCATTTCCTCCTCCAGTGGCCCGAAACAACACTCACTAGCCAGCTGCCACAGGTTGACAACAAACTGGCGGATAGGCTCACCCACTCGTTGGTGTCATTATCGGAACCAAACCCTCTGGACGGTCTTGCTGTCCGGGGTGTGGAAATGGCGCGCTAGCAGCTCGACCACATCCTCATATGAGTCAGAAGCTCCGAGTGTACACAGGATACACTGGCCCTCAATCCCCAAATTATGCATCAGAAGCGCACATGCTTTCAGTTTATTTAGCTTACCCAGGTCGAGCACCACGATGTAGCCCTGAAAGACAGCAAACCATCTTTGCCAGGGCACAGGTGGCTTGCCTGGGAACTCCAGGAAGGGTCAAAGCGGTGAAGCACATGCTTCCATGTTTATTCTCGTCGCCAAAATGTTATGTCAGAATTACCTTTCTAATGACGAGGCCAGGCGCATGGTTGAACTTCACTTTATTAAGGGGTTTGATCACACACAATACAGCCACTAGGAAGGGGCATCAGCAAAGAGGCCGAACAGAGCTGCCCGCTGGTATCTATAGGGCGGTGCAGTGGCCACCACTACACCACACTTCACAATAAGACAACAATATTACTATAACACACCTGCCACTGGACAGTCTAACACAACTCTATAAGTTGTTTTTCTAAGTCATATTTTGCATATAGTAGACATTTAAGGATAATTGATGAGTGCTGTATATTAAGATAAGATAAGATAAGCCTTTATTAGTCCCACAATGGGGAAATTCCAGGATTGCAACAGCATAGGGATAGCAACACTCAGAGCAACAATCAGAAGGCAAGAAAAAACAACATCTAGTAAACATATGTCCATATTACTATAAATGTATATATATAGACACACAGTGCAGAGCATTATGGCTGGTGAATGTGCAGCAGAAAGTCTAAGCTCTCTCTCCGCGGATGCAGCGGGCCAGCTGGAAGTCTTTGGGCATGATGGTGACCCCCTTAGCGAAGAAGAGACCCACCAGGTGGGCCTCGCTGGTCTCCTGCAGAGCCATGACGGCGAAGCTCAGGAAACGCAGGACGGTCTTGAAGTCCTGAGCGATCTCCCTCACCAGGCGCTGGACGGGCAGCTTACGGATGAGCAGCTCCGTGGATTTCTGGTAGCGACGGATCTCTCTCAGAGCCACGGGCCTGTGACGGCGAGGCCTCTTCACTCTGCCGGTGGCCAGAGCGCCTCTCCGAGCAGCCCTGGTGGCTAGCTGTCTCCTGGGGGGCTTCTTCCTCCAGTAGATTTTACGGGCGGTCTGCTTGGTTCTTGCCATCGCTCTTTATTATTCTGTCTTATATTTCTTTCACGCCGCCTAAACTCCAGCCCGGCACCCGCGTCCTTTTCGCTACAGCTCCCGGTATGTCGAGTTTCCCATTAGCACTGGGCGGCGGCCAAGTGCTAGCTAGCACTAGCTCCTCCCCGCTGTAACGTCTCCCGCTGCAAACAGTGGCTCCGTCCGCCGACCCGGGAGACCCCCGGGGCGATCCGTGCGTCCGTGATATATATACAGAGTGAAAGGTGTAGAAAGAAGAAGGAAGATAAAAAAAAAAAAAAAAAAAAAAAGGCTGTTGCAACAGGCAGCCGACTCGTGTGGCGCCGCCGGTCCGGCGGAACCGGAACCGGAAATTATTAACAAATATTAACAAAATACAGCAAACTAGGACAGATCACACTTCCACAGTCTGAACCTGTTGTTATGAGAGCAGCTGGAAGAAAAGTGTGTATCCCTTTAAGAAAGAGAGACGGTGTGCTGTGATGATATTTATGGGTGTGTGATGGTGTATGTTGTGCGCATGTGTAGATCGAAAGCAGAAGAGACGAGTGTGGAGGTGTTGACAAGAGCAGGTTAGCAGACAAATAGTATTATAAATGTACCGCTCAAAATAATGCTTGAAAACCGGCCGAAGTTCTCTGACCAGACAGTGATACTCTCCATGCAGTTTGCAACTACAGACTATTGGGCTTGTGACTCTTGCCTGGTTATGCCCCCTTCACATTCTTGACGCATCCCGCGTCGGAAAGGGCACAGGGAGCTTCCATCAACAGACACCTAGGTGGACATGTAGCTTTATGTAGCTATACAGTTGCTGGCTTGCAGGCTTGGTTGGTGCCTTATTTGGATGCTAATGGCAGCTATGGGAATGCAACATGTCATTTAATAATTACTTAAAAATGTGTTTGTGCTTTTTCTGGTATTGTCTGTTGTTTGTGGTGGAGTTACATTTGACGCTAAGCTCGCACTAGTAGCATTAGCTTGCTATCTCTTTTTTTTAATTTAAGAAAGTTTCTCATATAAAAGTATATATCGCGATGTATTATACTGAGTAAGAAATGAATGCTGTTGTTAGAACAAGAAGATGAAGTAAACAGAATAAGTGAAGTATTATGCAAATTGCTTTTAAGGTGCTAATATAGTAATATACAAATGAACCTTTTATAATATTACAGTGTTTTAAGACATTTATACAGTTTTATTTTGTTCAAGACAGCATCAAAAAGTTGGACTAATTTTAAAGCAACTACATTTATTTATTTTATTTTTTTTAATTTTAATTTTTTAATTTTTAATTTTTTTTTTTGGCATTTGACAGCCAAATCTTATATGGTCCAATAAAGTTGGAGAAGTTTGTTAGATGTTATTCAGAACTGTAAAGTTTGCCAGAAACTTTGTGAAATTACAGAAAAAAAAGAGATGTTCTCCTCTCTCAGTGATGGAATCATACATTGTACAGGAATTTCTATCAATACTAACTTTTTGATGTAAAAAGTCTCAAGAATACATTTTTAAGAATCTTAAAATGGACTTGTGTCTTAGTCATCATACTACAGTTGTTGATGTTGTTTTTTGATGTGCTTTTGAATCAAATAATGCAATGGAAGCAAGTTCATGTTTGTTCTTAAACACAATGCTTCAATTTTAACTTAGGAAGAACTCAAATCTGTATTTGTGAAATAGCTCTTATTTTTATTCACAGCTAAAATTTCATGCATCTTACTATGTTTAGATGATCACCTAATCAATCCCTCCTTAAGTAGGTTAAAAGTGATTGCCCCCTTAACCTAATAACTGGTTGGGCCACCCTTAGCAGCAACAACTGCAATCAAGCGTTTGTGATAACTGGCAATGAGTCTTTTACAGCGCTGTGGAGGAATTCTGGACCACTCATCTTTGCAGAATTGTTGTAATTCAGCCACATTGGAGGATTTTTGAGGATGAACCACCTTTTTAAGGTCATGCCACAACATCTCAATCGAATTCAGGTCAGAACTTTGACTAGGCCACTCCAAAGTCTTCATTTTGTTTTTCTTAAGCCATTCAGAGGTGGACTTGCTGGTGTGTTTTGGATCATTGTCCTGCTGCAGAACCCAAGTGTGCTTCAGCTTGAGGTCACGAACAGATGGCCAGACATTCTTCTTCACGATTTTTTGGTAGACAGCAGAATTCATGGTTCCATTTACCACAGCAAGTCTTCCAGGTCCTGAAGCAGCAAAACAGCCCCAGACCATCACACTACTACCACCATATTTTACTGTTGGTATGATGTTCCTTTTCTGAAATGCTGTGTTACTTTTACGCCGGATGTAATTGTCATGATACTGAGCACAGGTGTGGAGCTGTGCTCAGGCTTTAGTTCTTTTTCAACCATTTGTCTGTTTACTTATGAATTGTCCTGTGTTCTTAGCCTTGTCACTAAGTCTGATTGCTTTAGTTTGTGTATCTATTATTATCCAGTGTTGTATTTTATATTTCTGCCTGTGGTTAAGAGTCTCCCTTATTCTCCTTTTGTCTTTTGGTTTTCATGTACAGTATATCACATTATCTGCATCTCTGGGTTGCCTTTATCTTGTCCTCACCTTAGAGGTTATGTTCTTGTTTTGTATTGTTGGGTTAGTCATGTTGGAATCGTTTCATAGTCTTAGTCTGTCACTTCTTGCCTTATTAAGATAAGATAAGATAAGATAAGCCTTTATTAGTCCCACAATGGGGAAATTCCAGGATTGCAACAGCACAGGGATAGCAACACTCAGAGCAATAATTAAGAAGATACGAAAAATATAAATAAGAGCAGTGGATATACATACGTACACATAAATATATAAATATATATACAAAGTGCGGAGCATTGTAGCAAGATGGAATAAACAGCATAACCGTACCTTATTCCTCTGTACTTTTATTTTGACAGCGCCGTGTCACTTCCTGCTGTCAAACTTTGTTTGTGGGCTGCACAGCTGTCAGTAATTGTTCTGATTATTTACTCACTCATGTACCCACACCTGATCTCATTGGTTTGTCCCTATTTAAGAGCTGCTGCGAGGCTTTCTCCTCATACCGGTCTTCTTGTTCATTTCTCGTTTCCCAACAGAGCCCCTGTCTGTTTGTATTTCCTGGGTGTTCCCCATTATCCCACCATTTCCGGTAAGTGTTTGTGTATATTATTTTGTGTGTACACAAACTCACAGCTTGTGGTTGGTGTCCTCAATCTGCCTCTGCAAGGGCAGTTTATGACAGTAATGGGACACATACCTTCCAAAAAGTTCAACTTTTGTCTCATCAGTGCACAGAGTATTTTCCCAAAAGTCTTGGGGATCATCAAGATGTTTTCTGGTAAAACTGAGACAAGCCTTTATGTTCTTTTTGCTCAGCAGTGGTTTTCGTCTTTGAACTCTGCCATGCAGGCCATTTTTGCCCAGTCTCTTTCTTATGGTGGAATCAAGAACACTGACCTTAACTGAGGCAAGTGAGGCCTGCAGTTCTTTGGGTGTTGTTGTGGGGTCTTTTGTGACCCCTTGGATGAGTCGTCACTGCACTCTTAGGGTAATTTTGATTGGCCGGCCACTCCTGGGAAGGTTCTCCACTGGTCCATGTTTTTGCTTTTTGTGGATAATGGGTCTCACTGTGGTTCACTGGAGTCCCGAAGCTTTAGAAATGGCTTTATAACCTTTTCCGGACCGATCGATCTCAATTACTTTGTTTTTCATTTGTTCCTGAATTCCTTTGGATCGCAGCATGATGTCTAGCTTCTGAAGATCTTTTGGTCTACTTCACTTTGTCAGGCAGGTCCTATTTAAGTGATTTCTTGATTGAGAACAGGTATGGCAGTAATCAGGCCTGGGTGTGGCTCGAGAAATTGAACTCAGCTTTCCAAAGATGTGATAAACCACAGTTAATTTATGTTTTAAAGGGCCTATATCATGCTATTGTAAGCCTTTCAGAGTAAACTATATGATGTTGTGATAATATATTACCTTTGGTACACTGGAGAATGAATTTCTTATGAAATATAAGTTATTTTCGCGAGCTACTTTTCCAACCCGGAAGTAAGATGCCTCGATCTCTGAGGCTCCGCCTCTCCTTCTTGTGGCTGCCGCACTTTTCATGACGTAATCCCTGAGCCGGCCGCTGCAGCGTGTCGCTGGGTTCCGCCCACGAAAACTTAGAAGACATTGTCTTATGTAAAAAAGCAAACAGTTGTTGTCACTGAGCAGATTAGGTGCGATAGGAACTACTTCTTCACAGCGTCAATGCTAAAATGAAAGAGTTTTGCCGATCACCGCTCCGTTTGCTGCGCGGAGAAAGTGGGTGTGTACGTTAGCCTGGGGGCGGTGCTGGCAGCACAGGCACTTCCTGGAGTGGGCGGCTCACCTACGTTCATACATATGAACGTGGGGACCCAGTCATTATCAGGGACAGGGCGGAGCAGCAGCTCAGAGAGCAGGGTTGAGGAGGAATACTCAGAGATGCGTGAATGGAGCAAAATACCACTTTGGGGGTGTTTTTGGTGAGGAATTAACATTATAACATTCTTAAAAGCTCAAAAAAGTCGATTTTTCATGATATAGGCCCTTTAAAAGGGGGGAAATCACTTTTTCACACAGGGCCATGTAGGTCTGGATTTTTTTTTTATTTTATTTTTTTACCATTAATAATAAACACCTTCATTTAAAAACTGCATTTTGTGTTTACGTGTGTTATTATCTTTGTCTAATATTTAAATTTGTTTGATGATCTGAAATATTTAAGTCTGACAAACATACAAAAAATGAGAAATCAGGAAGGGGGCAAACACTTTTTTACACCACTGTATATTCTCAAAAATCATACTGAAGTATTTGTGGCAGTCACTTACACATGTTTTTTTTTAATGGTTGCTGTAGAGTTTGTTTGAGTTTATTGTAAATGGTTAAAAAGTTAAATATTTATACTACATAATATGACTGACTCTTTGTTGTTCTTTCCCTATTTAACACTGGTGTTGCATTAGTTTGATCTGTGGAAAGACAGGCATACTTTCACACTGCATCTAGTCACAGCTTAAGTTAGGTCATTTCTGCATGTTCCTCTCTGTCTAAAGCTGTATTATAATATGCTCAGGAAAACATGCAGCAGCCTGTTTACTGTAAATGATTGTCTTCATCCAGTCCTCCAATTCAAGGGTAACTACTCTATATGAAGAGCAGCAAATCATCTGGTGCCTTTATGTACAGGTACATGACTATGACAAGTGGTGCTTGTCAAGTGGCGCTCAAAATTTTAATTGGACTGCTTTTAGTCTATGCATATCAATCATAAAAGTTACTACTAGTAATTATAGTTTTCCATACATACATACATACATCCACTTCTGCTTTATCCTTTTCGGGTTGCAGGGGGGCTGGAGCCTATCCCAGCATCTTTGGGCGAGAGGAAGGGTACACCCTGGACAGATCGCAGGGCCAACACAGAGAGACAGACAACCATTCACTCTCACAGTCATACCTAAGGACAATTTAGAATCCCCAGTTTGATGCCAATTAATCTAACTTGCATGTTTTTGGCATGTGGGAGGAAACCGGAGAAATCCTGGAGTAAGCCCACGCAGACACGGGGAGAACACGCAAACTCCACACAGATCACTGTTGGTCAGGGGCTGGGATGGAACCCAGGATCCCCCGGCCAAGGGTGAGTTGCTGTGCTGCCGCAGTGCTAACCACTCTGCCACCGTGCTGCCAATTATAGTTTTCAACTTGTCTACATAAGCCTATGATAACACAGTGACAAACACCTGGGGGTGCCACTGTGACAACAGCATTAGAGAATTTCTGGACATGAGTTTTGGCTTTTGATTTTGATGTGCCACCCCAAGATTTTCAGTGGCCCCCATGTGCCCCCCCCCCCCCCATGAAAATTTCTGGAGGCGCCCCTGCATAAAACCCCCAAGTACTAAAATAAAAGGGTTAAATATACTCTTCAAATAATCCAGCATGATAATAATAATAATAATAATCCATTACATCTGTTTACCATGTTTAAACATGGTGATCCACACTGTGGTCATCCACAATCACACGATAATACAGGTTAGTTCCTATAAATATCTGGGAATATGTATCGACAATTCATTAACCAGGAGTACACATATTGATTACCTCTGCAGCAGACAGCAACAGCAGCTGGATTTTTTGCATAGATTAAGAATTCATGGCGTCGATAAAAGGATTATGTTAATATTTTACCAGGCTGTTTTGGAGAGCTGTATTAGATACAGCATCACAGCTTGGTTTTGCAACCTCTCTGTGAAGCAAAAGAACAGAGTGCTGCATCTAATTCATACTGCGTCGAAAATCATTGGACTTAAAGATTATGCATCCATGCAGGCCATATATGAACAGGCAGCCTGTAGATAAGCCCAAAAAATAATCAGTGACATGAGCCATGTACTAAACAATGAATACAAGCTGCTGCCCTCAGGGAGGAGATACAGAGTCCCCAAGTGCAGGTTCAACAGATATAAGAATTCATTTATCCTGATGTCAGTAAAACTTTTAAACTTAAATAGACAGGCAAGAGACACATAAACTTCCTGCTCTTAATGACTGCTGTTATATATTTATTCATTTATTTATTTATTTTTGCTTTTAAGATTTAATGATTACATTTTTGTTATTTGCATTATTTATTGTGCTTTACTTTATTTATATATTTATTTAATATCAAGTATCTTATGTACTACATTGTGTATGTGTGGATTGTGTGATTGCAGCATGGGTGATAAGCTCAAGACAAATTTCTCCTTGTGGGACAATAAAGTTAATCTAATCCAATCTAATCTAATCTAATCTATGTGCACAGCATGAATCAATTCGTACAGCAGCCTCCCTCATGCTGTCAGTACATGAGGTTGCCAACTGTCCCATTTTAGCTGGGACGTCCCGTTTGTTGGGATAAATATGTTTGTTCCAAGCGGGATGTGCGTTGTCCCATTTATTCATGGCTATCTTAATGAACGGGCTAGGCTGAGCTGAAGCTCAGGGGCCTACAAAAGTCAGGCCCCATCATGAGCCAATGAAAAAGATCACGTTGTTAATTGGTCAAATTCTATGTCTATCACTTGATATTCATATGTGGCTGCTAATTGGTCTAATTTACAAGTGCCTCATGTGGGTACCAGTAACAATAGCCTATCAGTAAGTAATTAGCTCGGTCAAAATGTCCGAAAAAAAGTTTGAAAAGTGGCGCTCATAAAATTGTTGAGAGGAAAAGAGTTTAGGGAAAATGAATTGCTCAAAAAATCCCGAAGCTAAAAGATGTTTCTAAGCTAGAGCATCGAGTGGAGGCAGAGCTGCTGCACAGAGGAAGCAGGTAGGCCGTTAAAGCTCTCACCTGGAGGAGAAGGGCGAAGAGAGAAGAAAGTACATAATAGCTTACATCAGACAGCTGTGCATGGGACAGTGGACTCCGAACTTGGTAAAAAAAAAAAAAAAAGCACACTGGATCAAGCATGCATCCATAGAATATGATGATATTTGTGAGCTGGATTTAAAGGACATAATGAAGTATTTTTCTTTAAAGAAGGCCAAATGAAAACACTTTTAAAAAGGTAAGACGTGCTATTTGCAGTGCTTTCCAACCACCTGTGCAGGTTTTTGTGCTGTTGAGTATTGTTTGAATCAGGAATACTTCACTGATGTAATTTTATGCTGAAGGCAGTATCTGTCACACTGTAAAAAGGGAACTGTCAGTAAGATATGTAAAATATCCTAAATCAAGGCTTCATGTTTTTTCTTTCACAAGATAATTTTGACAAGACAAGAATTTCTTTTTCTTGTTCAGTTTTCTCTAAGATTTTACTTGCTTTACAAAAGTTTTTACTTGTTTTAAGCAATTTAATCATAGTTTGTCGGCAGACATTTTTTTCTAATTTTAACTAGAATTATCGATTGCCAGAATTTTTTATTTTTTTTTTTTTTTTTTGCTTATTTTCAGTAAAGTTATCTGCCAAGAGAGCAAGAAAATTTGACTTGTCAAATTTTGTAAAACAAGTTAAAACTTTTGGAAAGCATGTAAAATTTTCTTACACATAAACTGTACAGCAAGAATAAATATCTTCTCAGACAAAAAAAAACCCAGCCCTAATTTATTTCATTTTACTTATATTTTTGTATTTGTATTTGTATACTTTATTAATCCCAGAGGGAAATTACAGGGCATCCGCCTGGATGGATGAGGCAGCCAAGGCGCGGCTCCAATCCTTTCACATTCACACCTGGGGCCACTTTAGAGTTCCCAATTAACCTAACTTGCATGTTTTTGGCCTGTGGGAGGAAATCGCAGTACCCGGGGTAAACCTACGCAGACGCGGGGAGAACATGCACACTCCACACAGAAGGGTCACCGATGGTCAGGGAATGGGATCAAGCCCACGATGGTCAGGGGTGGAATCAATCCCGTGACTTTCTTACTAGGGATGAGCCAATACCACTTTTTCAAGACCGATACCGATACTGTGACTTTGCATGTTGGACAATACTGATCCAAACCCGATACTGTCTCTCTTATTTAAAACAACAGTACAGAACATACTTTGGTACTGACTGGTTGCATTTTGCACACATATAAAAACATAAATTTAAAAGTTAAAGAATATATTACAAATTTGACTCCGTTCAGCAGCACTGCTGCTTTTTTAATTTTAAACTTTGCAACACTGGCAGCATTTCACGGGTCAGCACCATGTAAACATGCATTCTGAAGTTTTAAGTGCAAGTTTATTGCAAAACTTTAAAGCTGAGTATTTAAGTAAACATTCAGATGAAATTCAAAGTGCCACTGTGCATGAGGTAAAAATGCTGCAGATCTGAAAATAAAGGAACTAACCCTTTAAGTTGTATTTTTGTCATCTATTATTATTATTATTATTATTATTATTATTATTATTATCCATCCATCCATCTTCTTCCGCTTAATCCTTTTCGGGTCGTGGGGGGGCTGGAGCCTATCCCAGCATCTTTGGACGAGGCAGGGTACACCCTGGACAGATCGCCAGTCCATCGCAGGGCCAACACAGAGAGACAGACAACCATTCACTCTCACAGTCATACCTAAGGACAATTTAGAATCCCTAGTTTGATGCCAATTAACCTAACTTGCATGTTTTTGGCATGTATTATTATTATTATTATTATTATTATTGTTGCCTCCCATTTGAGGTGTTTCAGGCACGTCCCACTGGGAGGAGACCCCGGGGCAGACCCAGGACTCGGTGGAGAGACTATGTCTCCCAGCTAGTCTGGGAACGCCTTGGTATCCCCTCTGAAGAGCTGGAGCAGGTGGCTGGGGAGAGGGAAGCCTGGGCTTCTCTGCTTGAACTGCTGCCTCCGCGACCCGGACCTCCGGAAAAGCGGTAGAAGATGGATGGATGGATGGATGGATTATTGTTGTTGTTGTTATTGTTGTTGTTGTTGTTGTTGTTATACGTATTCTCTTGGTGCTCAGCTTATTTAGTAGTTTATTCTCTGTCCATAGTTTTTAGGTTTGCTCTTATTTTGAAGTCATCCCTGTTTCATTTCATGTAGCCTTGTTAGTCCTTGTATAGTCCTGCTTCCTTCTTCTTCGTCGATCGCTAGATGGTCACACCAGCTGCCCTGACAAATGCTGCCGTCCTGCGGAGGTCCTGGTTATAATTTGCTATTTATGTTTCTGTCACCTACCTCTCATCATCTGTAACTGTCCATCTAAAGGTAAGCCCATGTTATGTCTTCATTCCTGCTCCTCTGGTTTTTACTTTCAGTTTCCTTCTTTTAGTTTCACTTTTAGCGCATTCCAGCAGTAAAGCAGCGGCTGCTTCTGCACGACACACTTGGTTCTGCTCGGTCCTAGACAGAATTCAGCATACTTCTTTGCTGTGACACTTCTGCAAGTGTTTTATCAAGTTGGTGGTGTAAAATTGTAAATGCTGGTACCACTCAGCAACATACTGAGGCGAGTCCCACAGATAGGCTCCAGTGATGTGACACTCGTTGCCTGTGTTTGCCTGTGTGAGAACAGGATTGCGCCTTCATTATTATTATATTATTATTATTAAAATATTGGATCAGTAAATAACTTTTATTCCTCACCAATGCCGATCCAGCCATTTTGCCTGGATCAAACCCGATACCGATACAGCAGATCGGATCGGCTCATCCCTACTTCTTACTGTGCTGTCACAGTGCTAACCACTGCACCACCTAGCTGCCCATATATTATATTTGACTTTTTGCAGTGTAGTTGTGTTTTCTAGCTCACAGTTGCATTATTTCTCAAACAGAAACAAAAATGAGGCCATAGTGGCGCAGGAGGTACAGCAGGTTGCCCAATAACCAGAGGGTTGGCGGTGCAAATCCCCACCACCACCACCACCACCACCTTGCTGTTGTGTCCTTGGGCAAGATAATTTCCCCACCTTGCCTTCAGTGTGTTCATGGTTCATGACACTGATGTATGAATGTGAATAAATGTTTGTTGGTGGTCGTAGAAGCCATTGGCATGGATTGGCAGCCACGTTTCCATCAGTCTGCCCCAGGGCAGCTGTGGCTACAGAGGTAGCTTACCACTATCATTGTCTGTGGAATGAATGAATAATGGACTCATTGTAAAGTGTCTTTGGGTGTCATGAAAAGTGCTATATAAATGCAAACCATTGCACTGGTCAACACCAAATTTATTGTCTAAGTTTTTTTTAGCTGATTTAGGACAATTTTGATGTGCTGAATCCAAAAATCACATTGGTTTTGCTCAGTCAGGTCAACTTTTTGAACTATGGTCACATGTTTTTTTACGTTTTTGTTTACATGTACGGGTATTTTCGCTTTATATGATGCAAAATTCTTTTTTATTTCTTGAAATTCTCTGGGTTTTGAACAATGATGACCTAACATTCAATTTACGTGTACTTACCTTTATCAATGTCTACTATTCAATTTACAGTACAACTGTGCACAACTTCGTGGCACCGAACAGTAGTTAACACCATCTGTCCCTAATTTGGCTGTGAGAAAGCTGGCAACCCTGTCAGCTCCTCCTATTCTTTGAACACCACCTGACCTTCCATCTTAC
Organism: Pholidichthys leucotaenia; assembly: GCA_020510985.1. Taxonomy (NCBI): domain Eukaryota; kingdom Metazoa; phylum Chordata; class Actinopteri; order Cichliformes; family Pholidichthyidae; genus Pholidichthys; species Pholidichthys leucotaenia. The sequence continues at coordinate 254,788,338 of CM035849.1, read as the reverse complement.
CACTGACAGGAGACTTCTGTCCATTTTTAATACTATTAATAATAAGAATTTTTGTTTGTTTGTTTGTTTTTAAACCAGCAGTGGAGGAAGTTTGGAGCAAGTGCCAACCATAAAATAAGTCAAATAGTATTTACAGTACTAGTAAGCAGTTAAATTATTCAGCAGCAGTATATTTCATGGTTGAATGAGTGCAGTGTTGTTGCAGCCTTCAAAGATAATGATCCTGCAGTTGATTTGAAAAGGAATGTTCCTAATTAGTGCAAAGTAGCAGAGCATCACAGCATTACAGAGCATCCAGAAAGTATTCACAATGCTTCACTTTTTCCACATTTTCTTATGTTACAGCCTTATTCCAAAGTGGATTAAATTCATTTTTTCCTCAAAATTCTACACACAACAACTCCATAATGACAACGTGAAAAAGTTTTGGGTTTTTTTTAGATTTATTAAAAAATAAAAAAACTAAGAAATCACATGCACGTAAGTATTCACAGCCTTTGCCATGAAGCTCAAACTTGAGCTCAGGTGCATCCTGTTTCCACTGATCATCCTTGAGATGTTTCTACAGCTTAATTGGAGTCCACCTGTGGTAAATTCAGTTGATTGGACATGATTTGGAAAGGCACACACCTGTTTATATAAGGTCCCATAGTTAGTGCATATCAGAGCACAAACTAAGCATGAAGTCAAAGGAATTGTCTGTAGATCTCTGAGACAGGATTGTCTGGAGGCACAAACCTAGGGAAGGGTACAGAAATATTTCTGCTGCTTTGAAGGTCCCAATGAGCACAATGGCCTCCATCATCCACAAATGGAAGAAGTTCGAAACCACCAGGACTCTTGCTAGAGCTGGCCGGTCGTCTAATCTGAGCAATCGGGGGAGAAGGGCCTTTATCAGGGAAGTGACCTAGATCCCGATGGTCACTCTGTCAAAGCTCCAGTGTTCCTTTGTGGAGAGAGGAGAACCTTTCAGAAGGACAGCCATCTTTGCAGCAATCCACCAATCAGGCCTGTATGGTAGAGTGGCCAGACGGAAGCCAAGCCACTCCTTAGTAAAAGGCACATGGCAGCCCACCTGGAGTTTGCCAAAAGGCACCTGAAGGACTCTCAGACCATGAGAAACAAAACTTTCTGGTCTGATTAGACAAAGATTGAACTCTTTGGCGTGAATGCCAGGCATCATGTTTGAAGGAAATCGGGCACCGCTCATCACCAGGCCAATACCATCTCTACAGTGAAGCATCATGCTGTGGGGATGTTTTTCAGCAGCAGGAACTGGGAGACTAGTCGGGATAGAGGGAAAGATGAATGCAGCAATGTACAGCGACATCCTGAATGAAAACCTGCTCCAGAGCGCTCTTGACCTCAGACTGGGGTGACAGTTCATCTTTCAGCAGGACAACAACTCTAAGCACACAGCCAAGATATCAAAGGAGTGCCTTCAGGACAACTCTGTGGATGTCCTTAAGTGGCCCAGCCAGAGCCTAGGCTGGAATCCAATTGAACATCTCTGGAGAGATCTGAAAATGACTGTGCACCGATACTTCCCGTCCAACCTGATGGAGCCTGAGAGGTGCTGCAAAGAGGAATGGGCCAAACTGCCCAAAGATAGGTGTGCCATGTTTGTGGCATCATATTCAAAAACACTTGAGGCTGTAAGTGACATGTTTCGAGACCCAGAAAGCAGACGCAGACCCAGAAATTAACTCAATTATCTTTATTATGTAATGTGTGTAAGGGTGTGTACGTGTGTGTATGAATGCAGGAGCCGGGGTGAGCAGAGCACCATACAGCCTGGCAACCCTATGGAGGAGCAGAGACAAGGGAATTAGTGACAACACTCTGGTAGAATTGTGCTGTAATGTTAGACTTACTGTTGGTGAGTTGGAGATCAGCTCAGGCTTGGTCCCGAAGGCTCCAGCCAGGAAGACAGCGTCTTCAGCCGCGGTTGCACAGGGAATGGAAGGAGGATCAACGAGGTGCAGGGAGTACTCGGTCCATCGCCAGGTGGAGGAGGTCCACTGCCACAGATTTCCACCTATGCACAAGGGAGCAGAGTTTAGAGAGATGATAGCGATGAGAGGAGCTTACTTGGCGTTGGGAAGTGGAAACTCCCGGGAGAACGACAAAATGGAAAAGGGTGTCTTGGAAGACGACGAAGTGGAGGAGTAGCCTCCGGAGAACAATGAAGTAGAGAATAATCTCAGGTGATTGACGAAGTGGTAGGACGATCTCATCAGACCAAGGAGAAAGACGACTCCGTGCAGACCCGAGGGCAGCACAGCTTAAATAGTTCAGCTGATGAGGAGAGCAGGTGTGTGCGCAGCTGTGGAGAATAAGATAACAGGCAGGCAGAGCGAATCACCACAGTAAGTGCTGCCAAAGGTGAATCAACAAAGTATTGATTAAAGGCTGTGAATACATACAGTATGTATATGTGATTTCTGTTTTTTATTTTTAATAAATTTGAAAAAATCTAAAAAAAAACTTTTTCACATTGTCATTATGGGGTATTGAGTGTAGAATTTTGAGGAAAAAAATTAATTGAACCCCTTTTGGAATAAGGCCGTAACATAACAAAATGTGGAAAAAGTGAAGCGCTGTGAATACTTTCTGGATGCACTGTTTGTGCAGTGTCAACAAGCAGTGTAGATTGTAAAGTTTGAAACCAGCAGGTAGGAAGTGGTCCATATTAATAATAATAATAATAATAATAATATTCTGCGATGGACTGGAGATCTGTCCAGGGTGTACCCTGCCTCTCGCCCAAAGATGCTGGGATAGGCTCCAGCCCCCCCCCACCCCCCACGACCCAAAAAGGCTTAAGCAGAAAAAGATGGATGGATGGCCAATTCCGTTGTACTGTACAACTGTTCAATGACAATAAAGCCTATTCTATAATAATAATAGATTAGATTTATATGGCCCTTTACAGGTCAAGTGACATCTCAGAGCGCTGACAGTGAGTCCATTATTAATTCACTCCACAGACAATGATAATGGTAAGCTACTGCCGTAGCCACGGCAGGCTGATGGAAACGTGGCTGCTAATCCTCACCAACGGCCTCTCTGACCACTACTGAACATTTATACACAGTCATACCCAGTGTCATGGACACTGGAGGCAAGCTGGGTAAAGTGTCTTGCCCAGGGACACAACAGCAGGATGGCTGGGGAGAGCGGAATTCAAACCGCCAACCTTCTGAATATTGGACGACCCGCTCTACTTCCTGAGCCACTGCCACAATGTTACAACCCCACTGGTGAAGAAACAGTAACCTGTGTTTCTCCTCAGGTCTTGTTTCCCCTGACACCCTCATTGGCTCGTCACAGCCCACACCTGCATCCTGTTGGCCAATCAGTGTTCCTCCCATGACTGTAAAAGGCCAGAGAAGCAGAAGATCTTCCTTCCACCTTTCAGCTTGGGTTGCCACCACACCACCAGCCTTGAAATTTCTGCTGCCATTACAGACCTTCATAGGTTTGAAGCCTTTGGTATGTCTCTATAAGTTTTGAAGGTTCACCTGTAAAACTGTAGTGATCTTGATTCATTTTTGGTTAATTAGACTGCCTGTTAACCTGTATTTGTTCTCTATCTTGCCAGAGAAAGCTGTAGGGAAGAACAGCCATTTTTCTTGAACCCTTTTTCTCCTGTTTATTTTGCGGATCAGAGAGTCACTTGTCAGGGTTTGTACTTTTTCTTTTAACTTAAGTTTTGGGTAAGAATCTTTTTTCTAACTCTGGGGCAGTTTTATTTGTTGTGTTGACCTTGGTTTTCCCTGAAGTTATTTTTGCTTTCATTTATTCTGACAGTAAACAGTTAAAAACTGATCAACTCTCTCATTTTGTCACCTGGTTTATGTTACTCCCTTTTACCCCTAGACAGCCAGTGGGGCCGTAACATGCCCACATATTAACATAAAATGCTTTCTCTTTAATTTTACTTGTGACTCAATCGTAAATACACCTAACATTTGCAACAAACCAAGAAGTTTAAAAAAGCTTGTAAATTTGGTGACTTTTGCTGATTAAATTCTGAGTAGAGTATGGCCCCAATTGACATTCATGCATTTACAGGAGCAGCTACCCTGTACCAAGATGGTGGCTCCATTGTCACATTTGTTCCAATGAACAGCAATAGTCCAGGTGACATCTAGTATTGATATCTATGATAATATGTCTGGAAACTGTGTCAACATGGGAAAAGTTCATAATATATACATATACAAAGAGTTTTTTAATGCTGGTGTATACATTATGAACTTTTTCCACATGTTGACACATTATGCTATGGTTGCGAACCCATTATCCACACCCATGTGCTGTTTAAACCTTGTGTTTTTGAGTGGGAACCAGTTAGGGAGGATACTAAAATAGCTTCTTTCAGACATGGAGAATAACTTGGGGGCTTTACAGAGATTTAGTGCAAGAAAATCACTGTGTCATGCAGAGCTACTCTAACGGAACCCAGGAATCAAAATATTATTCAGAATCAGCCCCCATATATAGTTTTGCATTTATTCCTCCTAAGCTTTTAAAACTGACTGCTAAAACCTCTGCGAATGTGCTGTATAAATGCAGCTTCCCTCACCTGAGGAGTTCAAGATAGACTGACATATATAGAGGGAGACAAGACATTCAGAGAGCAGGTATGATCATTATCACAGCCATGGAGATATCACCATGGAGACCTGTCTCTGAGTGGGCGTGTCAGTGTGAGTGTTGGGCAGCACAGTGAATACACACCTCAGCACCTATACAATATCATCACCATTATGTATTATGGATCCTAACCCCCTCCACTCCCCTTTGTTCGCTGCTCCCCTGCTGTCGATGGAAGTATTTTTAGGCATAGATTTCTGTATTTCCAGCCACTTGAATGTAACCCAACACAGCCGGCTTTGCATTGATTTTGGTGTGCCAGATCTCCCCCGCTCCCTCTCTGTTCTGTCTCCTATCCCTCTGCAATTCTACTTCACATTTCTTGTCCTCCCTCCTTTTCCATCTTTTTTCCACTGCCACCATCCTCGTCCTCTCTATTCATTCGCTCTACTTCTGGCAACTTTGCAGTCCTTGCAGTGCTCTCTTCCTCTCTCTCGCTTTTCTTCTATTCATCTTCTCTCCTTTTCCCCACTTTCATATTCCCTGTGCTATGTCACAGGAGCTGAGGCCTGCCATGAGCAATATCTGTGGGTACCTCAATGTGTGTGAGCATGTGTGTACAATAGGCCCAGCAATCCTGTGGGGTGCGAGGCACAAACAACATCTGCAGGGCAACAGTGTTTTTCCACTGGTGATGAAGTGCATTCAGAGAAGAAAGGTTGGCTGTAGAGGGGTGGGGGAAGGTAATGGAGGTAAAGAGGTAAAAACACAGAGAAATGAACTCTTGGATGGTGTGACAGGAGTTTTTTTTCACAATGTTCTCCGTAATTACTATGTTTGCATTTTCCATGGGTATCTGTAGTACCTATGCATGGTGTTTGGATATTTGTGGCTCTTACCTCACTACTACAATCAAAAGACTAGACAACAACAAGTTATTATTATAGTTATTAAGAACATCTTACTAGACCGCCTGAAAACTGTGTGGGACTTTCTTAGCTGGTTTGAGTCCTATTTAAAAGACAGGGACTGTTTTGAATCTATAGGTAACTATAAATCTGAGCAAACAAAAATAATCTGTGGAGTTCCCCAAGGTTCCATTTTGGGACCTTTGCTGTTCAACATCTATATATTCCCACTCGCTGAAATTTAAAGAACAACAAAATATATTACTGCAATTATACAGATGACACGCAGATCTACATAAACTTCTCACCAGGAGACTATGGTCCAATTCAAACCCTGATCAAATGCATTGATCAAATTAAAGACTGGATATGCCAGAATTTTCTTCAGTTAGAGCAGTGCTTCTCAATTATTTTTTGCAAAGCCCCCCCTAGGAAAGAGAAAATATTTCGTGCCCCCCGAACTCGCCGCAGTGACTATAAATAAGATCATTATCTATAAAAATTGTATAAGTATACCTAAAATTGTATCCTTTTTAACATTAACAAAAGAAAAAAGCAATATAAATCAACTTTCAACAAATATTAACTTTATTTTGCCACACAGAAACCCTGTTATAGTCTAAAACAGAAAAAAAAACTTAAAGTGCATCAAAGTGCCTGAAATAAAAAATATGTCAATCCTTATTTAAACTAGAAACATTTTTGACCAACTGAACCATAAATAATATTAAATGTAAATTGATCTGGAACATTAACACAGGAGTACCAATATATTTAACATTTTAGTCTGAAGAAAAAGGTAGAAAAAGGCAGTATCAACTCCTCTGCAATTGTGTGGGGTTTTTTGCACTGCGCAATTTGGTACGCCACTTTAAATGATGCTGAAAGTGCTCGCTGGTTTACTGATGTAGCGTTCACAAAGCGGGATGATTGTTGGCCGTACTCCGCACGTTTTCGCTGAAAAAAATCAAGCGGCTTATCAACGTGTTGAGGATGTAATGTCTGTAGGTGACGTCTTAATTTATTTGGCTTCATGCTGTCCGCTGCCAACACTTTCAGACACAGTGAACACACCAGTCTTTCCTCGTCTCCCACCATAGTCAGAGTGAAGCCAAGCGCTAGATAAGCTTCGTCATATTTCCTCGTCTTAGCTTTTGGGAGGCTTTCATTTGTCTCTTTACCTGTGTCTCTCTCCGCCTTTCTTTTCGTTACTGTTAAATATTTCTCCATGGTGTCTCTCGAGGGGTTTGTTGACAGCAATTTAAAAAGTTTTAAACTCCCGCACAGACTTTGACAATGAGAGCGCCACTGCACCACCTGCTGCCGTGGATGTGCAATTACACTTTACACGGCAAAAGCAAAGCCTGTTCCCCGGGGTCACACGCGCCCCCCCCCCCGGCATCGCATCCCGCCCCCCCAGGGGGGCGCGCCCCACTATTTGAGAAGGACTGAGTTAGAGGAAGACAAAACTTAAATAATGGTTTTTGGAGCCAAAGAAGAAAGAATCAAAGTTAGCACTCAGCTTCAATCAGTGATGCCAAAAGCCAAGCCAGAAATCTGGGTGTGATTCTGGACTCAGACCTGAATTTTAACAGCCACATTAAGCCAGTAGTGAAGTCGAGACAAGGGCAGACGCAAGAGGACGAGGGCAGATGCATGACGCTGTGATCACGAGATGTTCCAAGACTGTTGCGCAATAATCCAAAATGGCAACTCACGTCAACCGAGCAAAAAACAAACTTTTCCACGGGTAGCATTTCTTTTTTTCTTTTTTTTGTAATTAATATGCTAACTATTTGTTCCTGTCTTTTTTATTTTTTTCATATATCTCTTTGCCATCTTTTCAACAGAGCTGGAGGAACTTGAGAATTATATAGACGAGTTTTATTATTGCTTGCACGGAGTTTCTCGGGGCGGGGGGTTGCTGCGACTGGCTGCCCTCTTTGTATGTTTCCTGACAAACCACTCACATGCGCACACTTATTTTGCATGCGCTCTCATACACATGCACACAGAGGCACACACACAAATGTCTCTCCTTTAGTAGGTACAGAGACCAGACTCGTATTGAGACATCTGTGGAAGAAGCAGTCTCTTTTGTTTGTTTTAGTTGTTGGTTTGTTTGTCTTTTTTGTCTGTTCCTGTCCCTTTTCTTTCCCCCTTCCCACACCTCCTTTCCCCATTCCCCATCCTGTTGTGTACCCCATGGCTAAAATAATTTAAATAAAGTATTAAAAGTTATTACAAGAGGAGTTTACAACAATATACAGTACATAGGTACTGTATAAAGCTCCTTTTGGCAAAGTAAATCTGGTTTGACACAATAAAGGTAGCAGATTTCTGTTCTGCTCACCTGGCTGCCTGACAGGACAAGGGGGGGAAAAAGCCAGTAATGAAGTCAGCCTATTATCACTTAAAGAACGTGAGTGACGATTAAAGGACTGATGTTTCAGCAGGATCTAGAAAAACCCGTCCATGCATTTATGTTCAGTAAACTGGACTACTGTAACACTGTCCTCACAGGTCTCCCTAAAAAGTCCATCAGACAGCTGCAGTTGGTTCAGAACGCTGCAGCTCAAGTCCTCACTAAGACCAAGAAGTGGATCATATAACTCCAGTTCTCCGATCTTTACACTGGCTTCCAGTCTGTCAAAAAACAGATTTCAAAATACTGCTGTTGGTTTATAAAGCTCTGAATGGTTTTGGGTCAAAATACATTTCAGATCTTCTGGTCCATTATGAACCACCCAGAGCTCTCAGGTCGTCAGTGTCAGGCCTACTATCTCTGCCCAGAGTTGGAGCCAAACAAATTGAGGCAGAATTCAGTTTTTATTCTCCTCACATGTGAAACAAACTCCCAAAAAGCATCAGAGCTGCTAAAACTCTGCTTTAAATCAAGGTTAAAAACTTCCCTATTTGCTGCTGCCTCTCAGCAGAACAATTGATAATCTGTACCTTTTATTTCTTGCACTTTATCTGTCTTATTCTATTTTAGCTTGTTTCTGTTTCTCTTTATTTTTTTAGTTTGGCCCAACACCAGCAGATGACATGGTTCCCAAAACCATCAATGATTGTGAAAACTTCACATTGGACCTTAAGCAACTACAATTCTGTGACTCTCTACTCTTCCTCCAGACTCTGGGACCTCGGTTTCCAAATGACAGGACTTGGCAACTGATTTGGGGAGCCATCCCTCCCAGCACAAATTGGTTGGAAAAAACATTGAAAAGACAGCTTTGCCAACCATCTAAAAAATGTATGGATTTGGTTGAAGAGTGAAAAATGAAAAGCCGTTTTTTTAAGGTTGTTGAAAAGGCGTCTTCACATAGGTGTCCCTGTACGGTCTAAATTTGGTTGAGAAATGAAAAGGTGCCTTCTCTCAGAAGAGGCAGAGTATATCCTAGACAGATCACCAGTCACTCACAGCACCTGGTATTCTCAGGCAGTCACCCATCCAACTACTAACCAAGGTAGACCCTGCTTAGCTTTCAATAGTAGATAAGACCAGGGGTGTCTGGGGACACCTGGAGCCCAAGATTATGGACATCACTGAAAAGGCATAACTTAGAGAGAAATTTGGAGAACATGCTTGTATTCAAATTGTGCTTTTTAAGTGTACAGAACAATAGCACTAGCACTGGTTTCAGATTATACCAGATATTATGTAACAAGCATTTTGCCAACTGTCGAACTTTAAAAAAAAGACTCCCAGTGGTTTTTAAAGTGTATTTGACTTTTGAGAAACAGACCCCCACCACCATCACCAAATGCCAAAAATGATTTTGAGGATAATAACAAATAATAATAATACTTTAGACTTATATAGCACTTTTCAAGATACTCAAAGGTGCTTTACATAGGGGAGGAAAAAAATATTGGACTATTTTTTTGCGCAATTTTCAACCATTTTTTTTCTGATTAAATATGGTCTGTGGTAGATGGACTTAACACAGCCCTATTTTCACCATCTATTTTTGGGATAAATGTGGTTCATATTATATGGACTAAACATAACCCAATTTTAAACATCTATTTCTGTGTTAAATATGGTTCATATTTGATGGACTAACACAGCCCAATTTTCAGCGTCTATTTGTGGCCTAAATTAAGGCTTGGACCGATGGACCTGATTTAGCCCAAAATGCGTCTAAATTACGGATTGTGCTGGGGGGGGCGGTGCTGACACTCTGATTCACCTGCAGAGCTCCCGGTCCATCTGTCTGCAGGTGAGTGGCAGTCTCATTTTCAAACTAGAAAAGCACTCAGACAGCGCATACCTCCGCCAAGGCTTCTTCAGTCTCTCATGGATCCCCTCCAAAATGTAATGGATTTGTGTGTAGGCCTAGAGCCACTTGTGGTGAAAATTGCATCAAAGTCTGTCCATTAGTTTTGGAATATTGTTGCTGACACACTGTGAGAAGAGCCTTGGCTGAGGTATGCATTCCCAGATCATCACCAAAATATAATGGGTTCCTCTCTAGCCCAAGAACCACCTCTGGTGAAAATTTCATCCAAATCCATCCCGTAGTTTTTGTGTAATCCTGCTGCACAAATACAAACAAAGCCCTTGGTGGAGGTATGCACTCTCAGATCATCACCAAAATCTAATCATCTGTTCCCCGTGCCATTACACACCTTTCCTGAAAATTTCGTCAAAATCCATTCATAACGCTTTGAGTTATGTTGGTAACAGACAGACAGACAGACAAACGCCGGTAAAAACATAACCTCCTTGGCGGAGGTAACTAGCTTACTCTCCAGTTTGATACTTTTGCTCCTGTGATGGCAGAACCTCAAGGATGATTACTAGCTAGCACTACCAATCCCTCGGAATGCCCAAATTTGCATGTTTTCTGACTGTTTACATTAATTACCTCCGCCAAGGAGGTTATGTTTTTACCAGGGTTTGTCTGTCTGTCTGTCTGTCTGTCTGTCTGTTACCAACATAACTCAAAAAGTTATGAACAGATTTTGACGAAATTTTCAGGAAAAGTCCAAAATGGGACAAGGAAGAAATGATTAGATTTTGGGAGTGATCCAGATCACCGTCTGGATCCAGGAATTTTTAAAAGGATTCTTTATCATTGCGAGATAGGGCCATTTTTAGCATATGTGTATACAGTATAACTCCACAATAAATGGTCAGGATGCTTGCCAAAAAAATACAGGATAAGATCCCAATAGGTTCTAGGAGATATCAAAGAGTGATCCGGATCCTGCAAAAAAAACGGATACTGTGATCCAGAACAGCAAATAATAGGGGATCTTTGGAATTTTCATCACTGTAAGGTAACAAATTAAGATATAAACATACAACAAACACCAAAATATAGCCAAGACACTGTGGAATCAGTAGCGTACCAATGGATTTGTTGTATCTTCAAAAGCTATAGAGCTACAGTATATCCAGAAGAAAACTGTCATTACCAAAAAAGTGATTTTGGTCAATAACTACTGAACTAATAAAGATATCAACATCAATCCAGTTGCTAAAGGTATGTTTTCATGGTCAAGGAATCTGAAAATATAGATAAAATAAATGTAGGACTTTTCAAAGTCCAGCAATTACATTTTTGAGTAGATCACAGCATGGGGGACTGAGCTGCCTTGGCAGAGGTCTGCGCTCTCCGAGTGCTTTTCTGGTTTTACATGTATTCACGTTGCGTGTTTGTGTTTGGGTGAACGCAGCTTAAGGCTACATTTGTAGCTTATGGGTGCCCTCAGTCAGTGGGGTCCACAGTATTTGCATGCACTGCCTTATGGAGGAAATGGCTATGCCAAATGTGGTGTGCTGTTATGTAAGCTGTCATAACAAGAATATAATGATAAACTTTAATAGAAATAATAGAGTAAGTAAAACTTGAATGGTAGTTTAGTGTGAAGAAGATGCATTCAACTCTTTTTATATAACTCAGTTTACTCAGCTGACAAAATTTGATGTGCTTGAATAGTTTGAGTTAAACTTAAATGGTTGAAGGCAATCGGTTTCCTCAGACATTTTGAGTTGAGCTAACTCTTCAAGTTTTACAGTATTGCATACAGACTTTTACAACATTATTCCAATGACAGTACACCCATAAACATAATTCAGCATGAAATGAAACCTGATGCAAAGGGACACTGTGGCTCACCAGACTCCCTGCTATTTTCCTCCACGGGTCGATGCTGAGACGAGAAGACAAACCCCTGGATGTGAATTTAAATGCACTTAAACAAAGCAGAAAGTAGCTCGCCACAAAGTCAAAGCTTAAGACGAGATGGATTTTTGTTTTTGTGCGGTTGTGTGTGTGGCCAGTGAACTAATTCATTAATCTGGTTGACAGTTCTCTGAGAACCTGGCAGCTCTGTTGGTAGTGAGGAATTACAATGAGACAAACTAGGCATTGTTTAGGAGAGCAGTGATGCTCCCCTGACATTTCCAGCACTGTTAAAGGCTTTTTAAAATAGCAAGATTACGTTTTGGAGGAAGTGGGGAAAGAGAAACTGAGAGAATCTAACAGAACAGCCCCAGAATCAGTAGTGATAAAGCACCGAAGGCGGCTGGGTAAACATTAATCATACAACTAATAATATTTACTACTAATACTGTTAGATGCTTTTTTTTTTCCCACCCCAAGAAAATATGTAGGAAATGTCCATGGTGACTGAGATATATTTTTGTTAAAGGGTGATGTAAAAACTGAATAAGAAAAATGAGATTACACTGTGGCGTGGCATGGAAGCAATCACCATGTGGCACTGCTGAGGTGTTATGGAAGCCCAAGTTGCTTTGATAGCAGCCTTCAACTTGTCTATATTGGGTCTGGTGGCTCTCATCTTCCTTTTGACAATGCCCCATAGATTCTCTATGGGATTTAGGTCAGGAGAGTTTGCTGACAAATCAAGCACAGATACCATGGTCATAAAACCCGGTATTGGTACTTTTAGCAGTGTGGGCAGGTGCCAAGCTCTGCAGGAAAATTAAATCGGCATCTCCATAAAGCTTGTCATCAAAGAGAAGCATGAAGTGCTCTAAAAATTTCTTGGTAGATGGCTGCGCTGACTTTGGACTTGATAAAACACAGTGAACCAACACCAGCAGATAACATGGCTCCCCAAGTCATCACTGACTGTTAAAACTTCACACCGGACCTCAAGCAACTTGGGTTCTGTGCTTCTCCACTCTTCTTCTAGACTCTAGGACTGTGATTTGATTTGAAATCTTTATTATGAACATGCAAAACAATTACACAAAATAATATTTTAAGAAAAGTGGCAGGTCTGCCTCTGGTAGGCAAGAATTAAGGACTCATACACAGGCAATCCTCCAATTTTTAACATGATTTAGTAAACACAAAGTAATGACAGGTCATGGGCTGAGAAAATAAGGAATGCCCAGAAGGCAAAGTAATCACAAAACAAGATGACGAGAATAATCTAAAGACAAAAAAGGACCAGAGGGTGAATCCTGAGATGTTGCTGCAACCAGAACACAAACAGCAACAACTACTGTATATATAGGGAACTAATGCAAGACAGCCAAGCACAATTATGAAACTGAAAGTTAAACAGAGGATTGTTATGGTATACAGGAAATGCAAAACCAACACAATAAGACTAAGCAGAGATACTGACCAGGAAATACAGGGTGTCCACAAAGTCTCTTTACAATTTAAAAAAATGTATTACAAAAGCAATTGAGATATGTTAATCAGATTTGCTTTATGTACTCAGTAGTTATCGAAATTTTTAATCACATTACATTTGTGTATTTCAGTGTTCGTGGGTTCCTAAATCAAACATTTCCAGACCGGTGGATTAGAAGGGATGGCCCAATTCCCTGGCCACCTCATTCACCAGACATCACTCCCCTGGACTTCTTTCAATAGGGTTGTGGGGGCGTAGTGTGGGGGTTTCTCCACCCAGAGAAGGCAGGGGGAAGGTAAGAACAATGGATCGTAGGAGGATTTGTCACCGGGGGGTATTAGATGGGACTGTTGGGTCTATGCGCGCCCCAGGGAGAGTAAGAGCTGCCGGAGTTGGTGAGAGAAGAAGGGCGTTGGAGCAGCGTCGGCGTTATGTCATGTTATTGTGCCACACATTGCTTTGTTCAAACAACAATGTATTATGGTCGGAAGTTCGGGGTCTCGATGCATGGAAAAAAGATATAAAAGTGAAATGCACAGAGACCCGGGATTCTCTTTTGCTGTAAGTTATGTTGGAGAAACAATTAAGTTTCTGTGTCGTCCAGCTCGTTGCGTCGTTTGCCCCCTTTCTCCACATTGGTGACCCTAAGACATGCCATGGAAAGCAAGCCGAGTACCGCCCCGGAGACTGCCTGGAGGGAGCTCACCAGCGCCGCATGCGTGGTCTCAGTCGAGCTCCCAGACTTCTGGCTTCACAACCCAACCGCGTGGTTCTTGCACATAGAAGCCCAGTTCTCACTCTGCGGGATAACAACGGATGATACCAGGTATTACTACGTGGTCGCTGTGGTGGATGCACGCGCCACGCAACAAGGGACGAGCCTGCTCCAGGAACCACCGGCCCAAGGAAAATATGAAGCGTTCAGAAGGATGCTTCTCCAGCGCTATACCCTTCCTGACAGTGAGAGGGCAGAGAGATTCCTAACGCGTTCGGAATTAGGGGACAAATCAGCAGTGGAGCTCATGGAGAGCATGTTGACGCTGAGGGGGAAGGACGACGAATCTTTCCTGTTCGCCCACTTGTTCCTCAGGAACCTACCGGCTACAGCGAGGGTGATCCTGGCCAACTAGCCGCGACTGGTTGTGAAGGACTATCGCACCCTGGTGCAGGAAGCGGACCGCATCATTTTGGAGACCAGAACTCTCAGCGTGTTGACAGTGGCACCAGCATCCATGAGGGACTCCAGCGAGGTTGAGGAGCCATTCATGGTAACTGGGATGGACACCAGAAGACGAAGGAATGGGGCAATCTGTTTTTATCATCGCCGTTTCGGCTCGAATGCCCAATGCTGCTTGTCGCCATGCCAATTCAAGAAGCTGGGAAGACGGCATGTTCAGAATTCAGTGGCAGCTTCAACAGATGACGACAGGAACAGACCGCTTTATGTCACAGACACATGTTCGGGGAGACGGTTTTTGGTGGACTCCAGCTCCCTGAAGAGCCTCATCCTGCCGGTCAGTGCAGACAGGGTGGCAGGAGGCAGTGGTCCCGAGCTCACAGCTGCCAACGGATCCACCATCAGGACATTTGGCGAGCGGACACTGATGATATGCTTACACGGATGCAACTTTCAGTGGGACTTTGTGGTAGCTGCATGTTCCAGCCCCATTTTAGTCATAGATTTTTTTATGTGCTTATGGGTTGTTAGTCAATGTTGCTAATAGGTGAATAGTGGACGTTGTCTCTTTTACCTCACTGCCCTGTTCAGCTCAGGGAGCTTTGTCGACGACACTGTTATTGCTCCAGGTGGTAAGTACCAACATTTGCTCACACAGTTCCCAGCACTCACAATCCTGACTTTTTCAGCTACAGTAACGAAACACGGGGTCGAGCACTTTATAACGACAAAAGGCCCGCCAGTGTTCGTGTGTTCTCAGCGTTTGGACGCAGATAAACTGGCCAGCGCACAAAAGGAGTTTGCCAAATTAGAACAGTTGGGGCATCGTCAGGTGCTCCAAAAGCCCGTGGGCATCCCCGCTAAACATGGTGCCTAAAGCTGACAGGTCGTGGCAACCGTGCGGCGATTTCCGGTGCTTGAATAATGCCACGGAACACGATCGTTATCCCACTCCGCACATCCAGGATTTTTCCAGGCACCTGGTTGGGGCGCGTGTTTTTTCAAAAGTGGATCTGGTCTGCGGATACCATCAGGTCTTGGTGCACGTAGAAGATGTTCCAAAAACAGCGGTAATAACTCCTTTCGGCCTTTTCAAGTTTTTACGCATGCCGTTCGGATTAAAAGGCGCGGCCCAGACTGTCCAGAGGATGATGGACACAGTGCTTCACGACTTGTCCTTTGTTTTTGTTTACTTAGATGACATTCTGGTAGCTAGCATGTCCGAGGAGGAGCACATCGCCCATCTCAAGATGGTTTTCCAGAGGTTTGAGGCGCACGGGCTGATAGTTAACCCGGCGAAGTGCCAGTTTGGTGTGCCAGAGATTGATTTTTTGGGCCACTGCATTTCACCGGAGGGCGTGATTCCATTACTGGATAAGGTGCGCGCTGTGTCGGACTTTCTGCGCCTGCAGACCTTGACAGCACTACAGGAGTTTTTGGGAATGGTTCATTTTTATAACCATTTCCTTCCCCGGGCAGCTTAGCTGATGCAGCCGTTGTATGCCGCTCTTAAAAAAAGAAGCCCGCCAAAGCCATCGACTGGACTCCGGAGCGAGTCCAGGCTTTTACTAACTCCAAAACAGCACTTGTGAATGCTACGTTGTTAGCCCACCCAGATCTGTCTGCATGGATAGTGCTCACTACGGATGCATCTGATGTTGCCATGGGGTAGTGGTGGAGCAGTGCGTCTCAGGTTTGTGGCAGCCACTTGCATTTTTCAGCCGCACTTTTCGTGACAACGAACACAAGTACAGCATGTTCGATAGAGAATTGCTGGCTTTCCACCTGGCGACGTGCCATTTCCAGTTCTGGCTGGAGGGGTGCGAGTTCACCGTGTTCGTGGACCATAAGCCGCTGACGTACGCCATGTCCAAGGTGTAGGAACCGTGGTTGGCCCGGCAGCAACGGAATTTGGCCACAATTTGGGAGTTTACTACCAACATCCAACACGTTGCCGGCAGACTCAACATCGTGGCCAATTGCCTGTCACGTGCATTAATCACCCTGGTCTACATGGGAATAGATTTCCCCGGCATGGCTGCGGAGCAAGCTGGGGACAGGGATATTTGCGCTCTCTAGTCTACGCCAACTGGGTTAAGGCTGGAGAGCAAGAAGGGTGCCCTCCCTTGATGTGCGACGTCTCCACCGGCTGCCCATGCCTGGTGGTTCCAAACTCTTGGTGCCGGAGTGTTTTCAAGTCGGTCCACTCCCTTTCGCATCCAGGAGTGTGTGCTTCAGTGAAGCTAGTGGGGGTGAAATTCGTCTGGCCACGCTTACGCAAGGACGTGAAAGAGTGGGCTGCAGCTTGCGTCGCATGCCAGCGGGCCAAAGTGCACGAGCACACCAGAGCCCCCCTCGAGCCATTCCAAATCCTGGCTAGGAGGTTCGACCACGTCCATGTGGATTTGGTGGGACCCCTCCCACCGTTGCAAGGTTTCACGCACCTTTTGACAGTCATGGACCGCACCACGCACTGGCCTGAAGTGGTCCCACTGGCTTCTACCACGTCTGCGGAAGTGACACGTGCTTTTTTGTCGACTTGGGTTGCACATTTCGGATCTACATCGGACATCATGTCCAACAGGGATCCACAATTCATTTCAAAACTCTGGTCCGTGATGGCCCAGAGCCTGGGGGTCAAAATTCACCGCACTAACGCGTACAGCCCCCAGGCTAACGGGTTATTCGAGCTTTTTCATAGGTCCCTTAAAGCAGCGCTCAGAGCTTCGCTCACGGACACAAATTGGATTGACTGCCTGCCCTGGGTTCTTTTAGGGTTGCACTTCATATCTAAGGAGGATTTGGCAGTCTCCATGGCAGAACTTGCTTTTTCTCAGCCGCTGCATATCCCCGGAGAGATTTTACCGGAAAACTCTGTGCCCGAGGCTGATCCTTTGTTTTCCCCGCAGAATCATCCCAAAAAGCTTGCAGAACGACAGTTTTATTTTTGTCAGGCACGATGTGCACCAAACCCCACTGCGCCCACCGTACAACGGACCGTTCAGGGTGTTGGAACCTGGGGTGAAGCATTTTGTGTTAGACTTGGGGGGGGCGTAGGGAGACCATCTGCATCGACAGGCTGAAGCCCACTTTTGTGACGAGCAGGTGGTGCTGGCCCAAGCTCCCCAGCATGGACGCCCACTGTTGGTGGCTCCGCAAGGTGGCAATCCCTCAGCAGGGACCTGCACTAGCGAAGCTATGTTTTCCCCTCCTACCTCTTTCCCTCCACAGACTGACGTGCCCTCCGGTACACCTCACCAGTAGGGCGGTTCAACTGGATTGGCGACCCCCCGCTACAGCCGCTATGGGCGCTGGCTCAAGCCTAAAGGAAGGGGAAGGGGGGGGGGCTGTGTGGGGGTATAGTCTGGGGGTTTCTCCACCCAGAGAAGGCAGGGGGAAGGGAACAACAATGGACCGAAGGAGGATGTGTCACCGGGGGGTATCAGACAGGACTGTTGGGTCTATGCGCTCCCCCCGGGGAGAGTAAGAGCTGCCAGAGTCGCTGAGAGAAGAAGGGTGTTGGAGCGGCTCCGGTGTTATGTCATATTAATGTGCCACACATTGCTTTGTTCAAATAACAATGTATTACGGTCGGAAGTTCTGGGTCTTGATGCATGGAAATAAAGATATAAAAGAGGAATGCACAGAGACCCGGGATTCTTTTTTGCTGTAAGTTATGTTGGAGAAAGAATAAAGTTTCTGTGTTGTCGAGCTCATTGCCTCGCCTGCCTCCTTTCTGCACAGGGTTGTGTTAAAGATATCGTGTATCGAACAAAGATACAGGACATCAACGACCTGAAGCAAAAGATCATTGATGCCACTGCCACCATTGATGAGGCTATGCTACAGCGAACATGGCAAGAAATCAAGTACCATCTTGATGCGGTCTGTGGGACTAATGCTGCCCATATAGAGGTGTATTAAATGAGGCAAAAAAAAAACAAAACTTCAATATCTTTCCCATTTTGTAATAATTTCCACAGATTTGTCTGTTCATTTGCTTTTGTAATAAATTTGTTAAATTGTAAAGAGACTTTATGGACACCCTGTACTTCAAAATGTCATGTACGCCCCTCTGGGGCAGATGAACATACTCGCAGGGCGAAGTTGAAGCATAATTTAATGAAGATAAAGTGCAGCATGAAAGCTGAACATAAAGGAATACATCACAGCTGAAACATGATCGTTGAGGGACAAAAACCCAAACAGCAAATAACAGCTGACACAGGAACGCTGGGGGACAAAACCCAAACAGTGAATAACGCTGATAATATGCGTGAAACACAAACAACGATACTCACAACTGAAAGTAATGACGAGGACCCTACAATGGGATAAGGGAGTGAAACCCAACAAATAGAAATGAACATAATGAGACTAATGAGCAACAGCCATGACCAATAATGAGTAACATAAGGACGGGCTGTGCAAAAAATGAAGTAAACAAACACTGTAAAAATGAAAGCCAATTCAGAAACGAATAATGAACAGGAAAACCCAGACACATACAAATGTACTGATGATAGAAAATAATAATGAAGCTGAGATGGGAGTAAAACCCTAATGATGATAAGAATGAAGACAGATAATAAATACAAAGAACGACAAAGTGTGACCTGGTCTGGCCCAGCCCAGACCACCACACAAAATGAGAGCAAATTTGCATGCTATGTGGTCCTGTGCACTGGTTCAAAAGTTCTGGCAGAACACATGTGAGAACTTGTCGGCATGGCTTGGGTATCGTGTCCCATCCTCACCCACACTTTGCATATTAGGTGATTTAAGTGAATTAAATATAGAGGCAAGGATGTCACACATGGTTCTCATCGCCTTATGCATTGCAAAGAAAACTATCCTCATGAATTGGAAATCAAGAAATAATTTATGCATGACTCATTATAATAACTTACTATTAGATTATATAAGCCTGGAGAGAATGTCTACCTCCTCAAATAATCAATTGGCTGAATTCAATTCTCTCTGGCCCCTTCTTATTAAGTTTATAACCTGAGGGGTAGCAGGCGGTGGCTCACTCTTCTTGGTGCCTCTGGCAACTGGCTGCACCCCGACCACAAGGGGCCGGTGTCCGGGGGGCCTGTTCCGGGGTGACTGTGTGTCTGGCCCTGGGGGGTTAACTGCGGGGTGGGCCGGGGGGTGGGCCGTGGCCCCCAGCCATGTGGACTTGCCTCCTGGGGGGGGCTGGGTCTGGCCCTGGGCCCCTGGTGCTGGGGGGGGGGGGGATTCCCCCCCTGGTCCGGGGTCAGCTGTGTGCCAGTGGTGCAGGCCGGCCCAGATGCATCATTGCATGGCGGGTTTGTGTTCTCCCTGGGGCCCCAGCGGTGCCCCGGGGCAGGTGCCTGCATCCTGGGTCGCCCTCCCCATCCTCTGGGGCCTACAGGTGTGTGTGTGTATGTACGTGTGTAAGAGTGGGTGTGAGTGGGAGCGTGTGTGTGTGCGGGTGCGGGTGCAGAAGTGTGTGTGTGTGTTGTGCGTGGGCATGTGGGGCTGTGTGTGGGTGTAGGTGGGTATGTGTGATGGTGAGTGTGCATGTATGTGTGCACATGAGGGTGGGCGGGGGTATGTGTGTTTATGGGTGCGGTTACCTGCGGGTGGATGTCTGGGGGTGGAGAATTTGAGTATGGGTAGGAGAACTTTGTTGGGTGGCGGGGGTGGGGCAGTCCATCTAGTGGCATGGGGGTTGGCAACTCGGGGCCTGCTTGTCCCGGCTGCCCTGCTGTTGTGTCGCGGGGCGCTTTGTCGCAGTGCCTCTGGTGTCATTGGGGCAGGTGTGTGTGGGTGCTTGGGGGGGCCATTGGCGCGGGTTGGTGGCCGTGTTGCCGTCGGGCTGCTCCGGGGTGGCTGTGGCTGCGGGGCGGCCTGCCGCTGTTGGTGTGCATCTGGGGTGGGTGGTCGGTGGGCTTCCGTGGGCGCTCGGGGATGTCACTTGGCATGTGGGGTGCCATGTGGGTCTGGCTCATTGTTCACTATTGTGACTATTGTTGTTGTGCATGTTTGTGTGTGCAAGATGAGTGGGAATGGGTATGGCTGCCCCATCATGCTTGTGGGGCTGGGAGCGCCAGGGCGCGATGCTGGTGGGTCCTGGGCTGCTCGGCCTGGTGGCCCTCACCCTGGGTTGGGATTTGGGGCAGTGGGTAGAATCATGAACCAGTTTGTGAGCTGGCTTCTGGGGGGGAACAGCCTCGCTTTTGGACCACCTCCCTCCCAGTCTTATTTCCTGCCCTCCCCCTCCCCCTGATTCTGGATGGAATATACATCTTCTTAGATGCATTTAGGGCTTTGGGGTGGGGGTGTGCCGCACTGTGCTGGTGAAGGGGATACCTCTGCTGCTCAGTGGGGCTGCCCTTACCTCAATTTTAATTGCTTTTTAGACACTGAGGGATTGGGGAGATGGGGGCCCCGCTGCCTATCGCAGTGGCTAGTGGTGCTCCAACCACCATCTCCCCAATTTTAACTGCACTATGGGTCTTCCCCCACCCCTGTTATCCTCCTCCTGCTGGGACCCTGGGGACCCAGTGGGGAGCCTGGGACCCGTCATGTTGTCAAAATCCCTTTGTGCTGCTGAGTGTATAGATACAACCAAGGGAGTGAGAGCGGGACTGAGTGAGAGTGAGGGAGTGATGAATGGAGGTGGTGATGGTGGGTTGGTTTTGTGTGGCACTTTGCATGTCGGGTGGCATCTCGCGGTGCCTGCAGTGATCTACTGATCAGTCGCTCGGGTGGGCGCTGGGGGTGGGGCTCTGCTTCTGTGGCCGCGGCCGCCCTGGGGTAGGTCGGCAGGGGGGTGGCAGCAGGCCTGCCCCAGTGGTCTCCCCAGCAGCTCCCGGGGTGGCAGCCCACCGGGCGCTGGTGCGCATTCAGGCTCGCTTCATCTGCATCACAGTCGCCTTAAGAAATAAGGGTGAATGAGGGGTGAGATTGAGCGGGTATAGGAGTGAGAGAGAATGGGTGGGTCCGGGTGAGTGAGAGTCAAGGAGTGCATGTGGGTGCGTATGGGAGCATGAGGGTGTGAAGGTGTGGGAATGGGTGTGTCTGCTAGTCGGGAGGTGCTGGATTGAGGGATGTAGTGCCTCTCGGCTATGTGGGCTCCCCTGGGTGGGGGGAACTTCTTTGGGGCATGGGGGTCCCTGGGGTGTGCGGTGGTGGTGCTGGGTGGGGGGGGCACTGTAGTGGTGCCTGGGGGAGCTCGCACGGGGGGGGGCAGTCTCCGGCCCGGGAGGTGGGGTCGCTGGCCTCCTGGGGACTGGGGGCTGGTGTTAGACCCATTGGGGGGGTATGGGGTTGGTGGGCCCACCATGCCGGCCGCCTGGCAGCCTGGCCTCCCTCAATCATGCAGATGCCTGGCTTTCCTGGGGTTTGCTGACCTCGGGCATTTGTGCCGTGTGGGGGTTGGTGGCGCTGCCTTGCTTGCTCGGGGTTCCCGGGGGGGAGAGTTACTGTGACCGGCCCCCCTCTTCGTATGTTTCCTGACAAACCACTCACATGCACATACTTATTTTGCATGCGCTGTCACATATATGCACACAGGCGCACACACACAAATGTCTCTCCTTTAACAGGTGTGGAAACCAGACTCGTGTTGAGACATCTTCAGTGGAAGAAGCAGTTTTTCTTCTGTTTGTTTTAGTTGATGGTTTATTTGTCTTTTTTTCTGTTCCCCTCCCTTTTCTTTCCCCCTCTACACACTCCTTTCCCTATTATCTATTCTGTCGGGTCCTCCATGGGTAAAATAATTTAAATAAAGTATTAAAAGTTATCACAGGAGGAGTTTACAATATACAGTACATAGTAAAGTACTGTATATTGCAAGCAAAGTAAATCTGTTTTGGCACAATAAGGGTGACAGATCTTTGTTCTGCTCACCTAGCTGCCTGACAGGACAAGGGGAAAAAAATGAGAGCAAATTTAAGGACTACGAATAGACAGGGGAAAATCACAGAAACACTACTAAATACTAAAGATTTAGTAGATCCACTCAAGATTTAGTAGATTATTTCACCATGCAATTTATGTTCAAAAGGAAAACTGGAAAAATCACAGATAAGTATCCAGAAGTTGTTCAAGATGAGAAACCGTAAACTTTAAAAATTTATATTGGAAAAACCATAGGCACAAACAAATGCTAAACACCACTGTCTGTCTGTAAAAGGAGTGAACATATGGAATAACTGTCCTGAAAATATTCAAATGTGTAATTCTTTAATGCAACTCAAAAAACTGTACAAAAATTATTTATTATTGCAATATTATGAAATACTGGTTTAAAGTATAAAGTTGGGTTGTATTGGCATGAACTGATTCAAATAAATTTCAAATATGTTGATTATTATAAGTACAGTAAATAGGGATAGACACCAAATAAGCTCTATAGCTTCAGCCTACACCCTTTCGGTTATCATGTCTGTAGTTTTTTTTCCTCTTTTGCTTGTTGTCTTGTCTCCTGTGGATGAACCAAATAAACTGAACTGAAATAAACCAATCACTTGGAGAATATTAATGATTCTAATAAATGGCAAAAATACAACTTAAAGGGTGGGACATGTTCACAAATCATGTCCCCCATGACAAAAAAGAAAAAAAAACAAACAAGGAGAAATGATTAAATAAATGCATCCAAGCATTTATATATATATATATATATAGCACAGTTGTGTCCGGCATCATTTTAGCATGCTCAAAAAGGAGTAGGTAGAAGTAAAAATGTATTAATGCCTACCCCTTACTCAATGAACAAATACAAGCAAATATAAAATACAATCTACATATACAGTATAAAAGAGATTCTGCGGTGTGGGTATCTATATATGTGGCAAACTTTGTCCACTTAATGGCTTAAGAAAAACAAAATGAAGACTTTGGAGTGGCCTAGTCTGATTTGAATCCGATTGAGATACTGTGGTATGACCTTTAGAAAGCGGTTCATGCTCGAAAACCCTCCAATGTGGCTGAATTACAACAATTCTGCAAAGATGAGCGGGCCAAAATTCCTCCACAGCGCTGTAAAAGACTCATTGCCAGTTATTGCAAATGCTTGATTGCAGTTGTTGCTGCTAAGGGTGGCCCAACCAGTTATAGGTTTAGGGGGCAATCACTTTTTCACACAAGGCCAAGTAGGTTTGGATTTTTTTTTCCCTTAATAATAAACACCTTCATTTATAAATAGCATTTTGTGTTTACTTGTGTTATCTTTGTCTAATATTTAAATTTGTTTGATGATCTGAAACATTTAAGTGTGACAAACATACAAAAAACTGAGAAATCATGAAGGGGACAAACACTTCTTCACACCACTGTAATTATTAGGGTTAGAATGAGTCATTCAAATGTTCTGTGTCTGCCTGCAATATTCTTTTGAATTTGGATAATTGTGTATCCCACTTGCTTTGTAAGTGCAGGAAATGTGAAGTACACAATTGTTTCCTATTAATGTGTTTCCTAGTTTCCTAGTAATGTGTTTAAAGAACATTAACAGGGTACTGATAGAAAGTGTGAATTACTGTGGATTAAAAATGTTTGTAAAAACACCCAGGAAAATGTCTTTTTTTGAACACCCATCTGTTACCAAAACCTTTAAATGGACCAAAAAAGGAAAAAAAAAAAAAAAAAAACTCTTTCAACAAAAACAAAAGAATAAAATTGGATCATCATTGTCCAGATCTGCAGAAAAAATAACCATTAGGTAGAACAAAAATTTAACAGCATCCCTATGAACACTGCAAATTTACATGAAAAAGTATCAGATTTATTAGGGAAAAAATTGTCATTTTGACAGTTTTTTCATTTATAAGAAAAAAGAGCTAATTAGAGGGAGAAAACTGCAAGTTTATGAGAGAAGTTTCAACTCTAAGGAAAGTTGCACATTTTCAAGAAAAAGTCAGATTTGAGGAGAAAATGTTTCACATTTATGACAGACACAAATGTAAATGGGAAAGTCAAATTTCTGAGACAAACATAGCACAGTTACAAGAAAGAAGTAAGAAATTTCAGAAAAGAAATTAATTTCACTAAAATGAAACAGTAGTAAAAATTAAAGGACATACAAGAGTAAAACATTATATCATGACTGAAGAATAAAGTGATGCATTAAGTAAACAAGGTAAATAAATGTAAATTATGTCTACATGTTATTATCATCCCGTGGTGAATTTTACTTTGTGCAATAAAAAACGAATGAAAGAATTAATTCATGTTTAATGCTTTATATACCCCTGAGAATACAGGAATGCTAAAGCAATAAATCTCCCTGAATGCTACACAAAAAGCATTAAATTAAATCACCCTTATTGTCATTCAACTGTACAACCAATCATGTACAGTAGAACGAGATTGTGTTTTACCTATCTACTGTGTTAATCACACACACCCCAAGTGCAGAATCAGAGGGCCGCTGCCTTGCAAGGCGCCGCCACAAATTTCCCTCCTCCATTCCATTATTGCTGAGCACCAAGCTGGACGGCAGGAAGTTCCACTTTTTATATGGTCTTCGGCATGACCCGGCCAGGATTTGAACCCCTGCCTCCCGGGCGTGGGGCGGATGCTCTACCAACTGAGCCACCACTCCGGTACAGACATTACAGACATTTGGAAACATCAGCTTTTAAAGTCATACTGACACACAACATTATGTAATGCCAACATTAGCTATGTTTACATGGACACAAGTAACCGGATTAAAAGCCTGATCAGAATAAAAATGCTTCATGTAAACACGCCATTCTGAATATTCTAACCCGATCACGCTCATTCGGATCAAAATTTCATTCCGATTGAGAGGGGTGGGTTATGCCGATTGTTAATCCGAATGGTGCGCATGAAAACACTTATTCCGAACGTAGGGCAGAAAATATGCACATTTCTGTACACCAGCCGCACATCGATGTGACGTATTTCCACCTTAGCAGCAGCTAGCGGAAAACATAGCGGGAGTAAAACAAAATTGGTCTGTATCGTCCTGCTGTCTCCCTCTGTTTGTCATATGCAGAAGTATGTACTTGTAGCTTCATTACGGAGACCAGCAGAAGCAAAAGTACAGTCTGAATAACACAATACAGGTCAATTTTGAGACGAAGCAGGGCTTGCTAACTCTGAAAGTTGCTTCTTCTTCTACTATTTTCGGAATGTCGAAATGTCGATGTGCGCATGTCAAAATGATTTATTCCGTTCAAACGTGTGACACATGGAAACTGGTCCTAATCGGATCAGCTTTTTCAGGATCCATGTAAACAGTAAAATTCTGATCTGAATTGTAATCAGATTGAAGAAATTTTGCCCATGTAACTGTGGCCATTGTCACATGTAGGGTGCTGTCTGGGAAAGGGGCCAATTGTATGGAAGGCCATCCCATTCAAAACGTTGCCATGATGTGTAGTTATATTTCTGGGGAGACACGTCAGGTCAACATAAGCTGTATAGTCATTGCAGCCCAGCTGAACTCTGGGAGCAGCAGAGGCTGGTCAGCAGGTCCTTGATATCGTTGTTGTAGTATCATCAGGACGAATGACTGTATGCCTTATTCACCGGGTATTGCTACTAGCGTTCTATATAAAATAAATAGAATTATAGTGTCACACCTTTAGACACACACACACACACACTCACACACACACACACACACACATATATATATATATATATATATATATATATATAGTGGATATAAAAAGTATACACACCCCTGTTGAAATGCCAGGTTTTTGTGATGTAACAAATGAGACCAAGACAAATCCTTTCAAAACCTTTCCCACCATTAATGTGACCTATAGCCTGTACAACCCAATTGAAAACAAACTGAAATCTTTTAAGGGGAAAAATTAAAAAAAAAACTTACAATAACCTATTTGCATAAATATGCACACCCTTAAACTAATACTTTGTTGCAGCATCTATGGCTTTTATTACAGCACTCAGTCTTTTTGGGTAGGAGTCTATCAGTGTGGTACATCTTGATGTGGCAATATTTGCATACTCTTCTTTGCAAAAACGCTCCAAATCTGTCAGATTGTGAGGGCATCTCCTGTGCACAGCCCTCTTCAGATCACCCCACAGATGTTTGACCAGATTCAGGTCTGGACTGTGGCTGGGCCATTCCAAAACCTTAATCTTCTTCTGGTGAAGCCATTTTTTGTTGATTTGGATATGTGCTTTGGGACATTGTCGTACTGAAAGATGAAGTTCATCTTCAGCTTTCTAGCAGAAGCCTGAAGGCTTTGTGCCAGCACTGACTGGTATTTGGAACTGTTCATAATTCCCTCCACCTTGACTATGGCCCCAGTTCCAGTTGAAGAAAAACAGCCCCAAAGCGTGATGCTGCCACCACCATGCTTCACTGTAGGTATGGTGTTGTTTTGGTAATGAGCAGTGCTGTGTTCGCGCCAAATATACCTTTTGGAATTATGGCCAAAAAGTTCAACCTTGGTTTCACTGGATCATAACACATTTTCCCACATGTGCATGGGAGATTTCAAGTATGTTTTTGCAAAATGTAGCCAGGCTTGGATGTTTTTCTTCATAAGATAAGGCTTCCATCCTTGCCACCCTAGACAGGAGATTGTTGTCACATGGACTAAACAGCCAGTACTTGCCAGAAATTCCTGCAGCTCCTTCAGTGTTGCTGTCGGCGTCTTGGCAGCCTCCCTGACCAGTTTTCTTCTTGTCTTTTCATCAATTTTGGAGGGACATCCAGTTCATGGTAATGTCACTGTTGTGCCATATTTTCTACACTTGATGATGATTGTCTTCACTCTGTTCCATGGTATATTTAATGCCTTGGTGTTGTCCAGGCGGGGCAGAATGGAGACCAAAATGCTGGACTGTGAGTTGCAAACATTTAATAATAAAAAACAAAAAATACCTTACAAGGCAGGAATAACTTGCGGGCAGGAAAGATGAACAGGCAGAATAGCACATGGCTAAGATGTGGGACGCACGTGGAGATAACAAAGTAGGTTAAAGTGTGGGCTACACACCAAGTAGACAATGTGAAAAAATGTGGGACACACACCAGTTTGACTAAGGAGGACGTCACCCAGAGCAGCGTAGTGATGTCCCTTAAATAGGGCGAAGAGAGATTAAACACAATCAGAAACACGTGGAAAATCAGGGTCAAGAGCAAAGATAATCAGTCCAAAACAATGACAGCTGTGACAACTGTGAAACTGAACAAGGAACAACGGATGTAAATAAAGAATGCTGTCAAAATAAAAGCACAGGAGGAATAATGGCTAAAGGTAACTAACTAGAAATGTTTCCAAAATGAGATTCAAACCAAATAACACAAGAAGGGGAAAATAACCCACCAAGGCAAGGACCAGATAAAATACAAAAACCAAGAGATGTACAAGGTACTGAAAATAACAATAATAATAATTAGCAATACCTCAAAAGGAAACAAAAGGCAGAGGCATGAGTAGGCTCATGTCCAAACACAGAAAGATATACAGTGCATCCGGAAAGTATTCACTGCGCTTCAACTTTTTCCACATTTTGTTATGTTACAGCCTTATTCCGAAATGGATTAAATTCAATTTTTTCCTCAAAATTCTATACACAATACCCCATAAAGACAACCTGATTTATTTATTTTTTTAGATTTTTGCAAATTTATTAAAAATAAAAAACTAAGAAATCACATGTGCATAAGTATTCACAGCCTTTGCTCAATACTTTGTTGATGCACCTTTGGCAGCAATTACAGCCTCAAGTTTTTCTGAATATGATGCCACAAGCTTGGCACACCAATCTTTGGGCAGTTTCACCCATTCGTCTTTGCAGCACCTCTCAAGCTCCATCAGGTTGGATGGGAAGCGTCAGTGCACAGCCATTTTCACATCTCTCCAGAGATGTTCAATTGGATTCAAGTCTGAGCTCTGCCTGGGCCACTCAAGGATATTCACAGAGTTGTACTGAAGCCACTCCTTCAATATCATGGCTGTGTGCTTAGGGTTGTAATCCTGCTGAAAGATGAACTGTCACCCCAGTCTGCGGTCAAAAGCACTCTGGAGCAGGTTTTCATCCAGGATGTCTCTGTACATTGCTGCATTCATCTTTCCCTCTATCCTGACTAGTTTCCCAGTTCGTGCTGCTGAAAAATATCCCCACAGCATGATGCTGCCACCACCATTGGCATGGTTATGAGCGGTGCCTGGTTTCCTCCAAACATGACGCCTTGGCATTCACGCCAAAGAGTTCAATTTTTGTCTCATCAGACCAGAGAATTTTGTTTCTCATGGAGAGTCCTTGAGGTGCCTTTTGGCAAACTCCGGGCGGGCTGCCATGTACCTTTTACTAAGGAGTGGTTTCTATCTGGCCACTCTACCATACAGCCCTGATTGGTGGATTGCTGCAGAGATGTTGTCCTTCTGGAAGGTTTTCCTCTCTCCACACAGGAACCCTGGAGCTCTGACAGAGTGACCATCGGGTTCTTGGTTACCTCCCTGACTAAGGCCCTTCTCCCCTGATCGCTCAGTTTAGATGGCCGGCCAGCTCTAGGAAAAGTCCTGGTGGTTCCGAATTTCTTCCATTTACGAATGATGGAGGCCACTGTGCTCATTGGGACCTTCAAAGCAGCAGAAGTTTTTCTGGACCCTTCCCCAGATTTGTGCCTCGAGACAATCCTCTCTCGGAGGTCTACAGACAATTCATTTGACTTCATGCTTGGTTTGTGCTCTGACATGCACTGTTAACTGTGGGACCTTATGTAGACAGGTGTGTGCCTTTACAAATCATGTCCAATCAAGTGAATTTACCACAGGTGGACTCCAATTAAGCTGTAGAAACATCTCAAGGATGATCAGTGGAAACAGGTTGCATCTGAGCTCAATTTTGAGATTCATGGCAAAGGCTGTGAATATTTATGTACATGTGATTTCTTAGCTTTTTATTTTTAATAAATTTGCAGAGATCTCAAAAAATATTTCACATTGTCATTATGGGGTATTGTGTGTAGAATTTTGAGGGGAAAAAATTAATTTAATCCCTTTTGGAATAAGGCTGTAACATAACAAAATGTAGAAAAAGTGATGTGCTGTGAATACTTTCTGGATGCACTGTAGTATAAAATACATGATGATCCATAGACACATCATAATAATAAACCAGACTATAATGACCAAAATAAGATACAATAACAGGACACTCAAAACAAACAGAAACAAAGGGCAACCTCAGATAACATAATACAGCCAAAACCATACTTAAATTCAATCATAAACTAAGATGAGGAAAGTATAGAAAATAGCCAGAACAACCTGAATGCGTAAGCACGATTCCCCAGCCATGCAAAAATGGGGTTAAGAGACACAAAATTCCTCCTTAATCATAAGCTATATTAAAAAGGAAGGATTTTACCCTGTTCTTAAAGGCGTCGGCCGGACGAAAATTCAATATCGCTAAATCATATCTTAAATTTTTGTGTGAGACGAGCTAATTTGAACCGCACATGTTTTGGTGTCAACAAATGTCGCATAAGGTGACAATGCGCTCTTGAAGTACGCTGTCCTTGAGAGCTGTCTGACTCAGTCAAGCGATCAGCGGCTAAGATGGCCACTGACTGTGTGACGTAATTTCAGGGAGAGACACGCACACGCTCGGCGGACATTGCTTATTGTTTGTTTTAAAATCGGCGATTACGGATATTTCTCGGAGTACTTGTGGATTACAAATAGATTATTTATTAAGATTAGGATTTCAGTAATCGAATTAATTATGGTTTGGCGTTGTGTTGTCTACGGGTGCGACGGTATATCAGAGGAGCATGCGGTGAGTGTTTATGAATTTCCCGTCCCTGGGAAAATCAGAACGGCATGGGTGAAATTCGTTCAGAAAACGCAAAAAAATTGGAATGATGTCGGTAAATCACTCAACATGTGCAGTAGACATTTCGTTGACAGCGATTTCGAGAATAAGATGCAATTTGTGTCACGACTCGCGGCTCCAGCTGCGCGCACACCTGCGCCTCGTCAGCTGCCGACGCCAGCCACCTGCCCCTGCAAGTAAGCAACATTATCACCGATTATCCCTGTCTCGGTGTGGTGCCCGTTACCCTTGTCCTCTGCTTTTTTCCGGCTGAACGGCGCGCTGCTCTGCTGCCTGCGCATCAACCAGTACAAAGATGCGAGCACTACATACGATCCCCCAGCTCCTGAGAGACTGCAACCTAACACAAAAAACAGTTTCACACAATGAAACAGTGCATGTATTATATATATAAAAATTATCCCATTGATTTTCATCATTTTTGGTGACATATCTCACACCTATAATTTATTTCAGGCACAAAGGGCTGTGAAAAAGTTATGATCAACAAAACACGGGTCCTCAGGGATGTGCGAAAGCTGAGTCCAGGGCAGCAAACTTCAAATGTGGAGGCTTTCCACAGTCTGATTATTCATTTTGCACCAAAGAGTGTACACTTCTCATTCCTTGGAATGTTGACAAGGTGAGGAGATGCAATATGTGACCAAAAATATGAAATGCAATTATAATAACTGACATGTTTCAGGACCCAAGAGACAGACACAGACACATACAAAATAGTTATTCTTTATTGTCAAGTGTGAGTGCAGATATAGCAGCCTGGTCACCGGAGCTGAGCGATACAGAAGACGACCTGGCAACCCTAGAACACACAAGCAGAAACCGTTAAGAGCCGCTGATTAACACCTGTTGGTCTGTGCGCGGCTGGAGCTGATGAGCGGGATGACGGCCCAGCGGCTGTCATGACAATAACAGTGCCAATTACATAGAGTTTCTGCTGATAGATCACTTATATGTCCAAAAATAAATCATTGTGATAATATTCTAATTACAGACTTTGTTTAGCTGCAATGCACTTTAATGAAAATGCAGGCCGCAAGCAGGCACAGAATCGTGATGGTGAGCCGGTCTTCATCATCAGGTACCCAAAATTCAAAAAAGGCGGATATAAACTGCAAGCAAAGAAAGTTAATCCAACTTTCCGTGAGTATAAGAAATATTAGTATCATTTTCTAGGCTTGTATATGATATTTACAGTGGGTGGAGGGTTGGTCTTCATTCAACTTTCACATTTCATAGCTTTTATCAAATTATGTTAATTTTGGTCAAATTTGTATTTCATACTGTAGTCAAATGGATATCTAATTTTTAGTGAATATATTTTTTTCAGAATATGTGGATGATCTGATGAATACTCTGTTCAACAAAACCTTGGTTGATCCAACCCACTTATGGGAGCAGTGGCACTCTGTACAAGCCAGAGTTCCCACCACACTGAGTGCCGAATTGAACCCGAATTTTATGCCATAAAATGGTAGAAAAATTATTCAAATGTATATGACATGCAACTTTGATGAATGCTGAAATATTAGAATTATAAAATTGACATGAACATTAATAAACTCAATATATGATTTTACAAAACTTCATTTAAATATCATTTTTCACAAATCTAATCTTGGTAGGCAAAATCCCTTGTAGTGATCCGATGGGAATGTTTCTCTGATGAGGCTCACAGCACAGGCAGGCAATATCACCCTCACTTCTTCCTGAGCTGACGTCACTGCTGCCTGCCCCTATCGACAGATGGCGGTACTGCAGCATCACTAAGTGAAAGATGGGCTATTACCAAATAAAGTCATTTATGGAGGCTGGTGACACATATTAAATCACGGGAATGGCCAGAATGGAATATTTTCATACAATCAGTTTATTGGTTCAATAAAAAAATGTCACTGTCCGAGGACTTTAAAAACAGAGACCGAGTCTGACTCCCGGACCCAGAGTGGTAACTGGTTCCAGAGAGAAGGAGCTTGGTAGCAGAAGGCTCTGCTTCCCAATGTACTTTTGGAGATTCTGGGCACCACAAGTAGTCCAGCATTTTGGGAGCGTAATGCTCTATTAGGATGGTAAGGTAATATCAGATCCTTTATATATAGGGGGGGCCTGATTATTAAGAGCTTTGAAAGTGAGAAGAAGGATTTTAAACTTGATTCTAAATTCTATGGGAAGCCAATGAAGGGAGGACGGAACCGGGGAGATATGATCTCTTTTTCTAGAACCAGTTAAAACTCTAGCAGCAGCATTGTGAATCAACTGAAGATTTTTTAAGGATATTTTAGGACAACCAGATAATAGTGAATTACAGTAATCTAATAGAGAGCTGATAAAGGCGTGAATCATTTTCTCAGCATCATTCAGAGACAAGATGCTCCTAATCTTGGCAATATTGCGCAGATGATAGAAGGCAGTCTTAGAAACAAATTTAATATGTGAATTAAAGGACAGATCTTGATCAAAAATAACTCCAAGGTTCCTCACAGAACTATTCAGAGTGAGAGTGGTGGCATCTAAATTAAGGGCATGATTTGGGAAGGAATTTCTAAGGTGTTTTGGGCCAACAAGAATGACTTCAGTCTTATCTGAGTTTAATAGTAGAAAATTACAAGTCATTCAAGCTTTGATGTTCTTAAGACAGGCATCTAACTTGGCTAATTGATTACAACCATCGGGCTTCATTGACAGGTATAGCTGTGTGTCGTCTGCGTAACAGTGAAAATGTATACGGTGCTTTCTAATGATATTGCCTAAAGGAAGCATATATAAACTAAAAAGAGTAGGGCCCAACACAGATCCCTGTGGAACTCCGTGACTGAGCTTAGAGTTGGAAGAAAATTCATCATTGATGTGGACAAACTGAAATCTATCGGACAAGTAAGATCTACACCACTGCAATGGAATTCCATTTAGTCCAACATACCAACACAATGTTCTAATCTATCAAGTAGAATGGCATGATCGATAGTGTCAAAGGCTGCACTAAGATCTAAAAGAACAAGAACAGAAACAAGTCCATTATCAGATGTGATCAGGAGGTCATTAGTGACCTTCACTAAGGCAGTTTCAGTGCTGTGATGAACTCTGAACCCAGATTGAAACTCCTCAATCAAACCAATTCCCTGCAAGTGGTCAAACAATTGCACAGCAACAACTCTTTCCAAGATTTTTGAAATGAAAGGCAAATTAGAGATTGGTCAATAGTTGGCCAAAACTCTCGTCGGTTTTTTGAGTAAGGGTTTAATTAAAGTAACTTTAAAAGCCAGTGGTACATAACCCAGACTTAAAGAAGAATTAATTACTGTATAAGAAGAATATGGCTACCAGTAATTGGGAAGATAATTTTAAATAACCTGGTAGGAATAGGGTCCAAAAGGCAAGGTAAAGGCTTAGATGAGGAAATTATTTTATCCAACTCTAAGAGGTCGATTGGAGTAAACTTATCTAAACAGATATCAGTTGAGGGAGTTGTAGTAGTTAATGTACTTGAGTTTATGATAGGAAAAATCTGACTGATTTCATCTCTAATAGATAAAATTTTATGATTGAAGAAGTTCAGAAAGTCCTGACTAGAAAGCTCAGGGGGGATGCGAGGATTGACCGAGTCCTGGCTCTTTGTAAGCCTGGCTATAGTGTTCAAGCGAAACCTGGGGTTATTCTTGTTCACTTCTATTAATGCAGAATAATAGCTTGGTCTAGCTTTTCTAAGAGATTTTTATAGATTAAGAAATGATTTCTCCACGCTAAATAGAATTCTGCTATTATTGTTACTTACTACTGCTTGTTATTGTTACTTATTACTGCTGTTATTTCTGCTTGTGGTAGACTGCAAGTCTAATTTAAAACATTACTGGCACATGCCTCTAGAGGGAACTACCTGTATTGTTCAGCACTACTACTAAGGGGACACATTAGAATAAGAGTGTGAAAACCCCGCGCAGAATCCATGTTCAGTCATATTATGTGTGTTGCAGAATAAACGGCAGAGTTAGCCAAAGAAATAACTCAAGTGTGATCATTGCTACACGGTAGGATATCACACAATTGGCGACGAGGATTAAAAGAAAAAAATTAGCGGCGAGAAACATAGAACATTGCAAGTGTGGCGAACTCAAGTGACTCCAGTAGTTCGAGTGCAAGTTCAGAGGAGGAAAACGAGGTTTTCCCACCACGACGAGCAATGGCGGCTGTAATCGGAACGGTAACCCCTTTTGATAACTCGACTCAGTCATGGGAAGAATATAGTGAAATGTTGGACTTTTTCTTCGAAGCTAATGAGATTGAGGAGCCAGACAAAAGGAAGGCTGTACTGTTGAGTGGAGTTGGTGCAACTACTTACAGCTTGTTGAGAAATTTAATAAGCCCTGCATTACCGAAAGATAAAACGTACGACCAGCTTACTGCTGAGCTTCAGAAGCACTTCAGCCCCAAACCGAGTGAAATCGTGCAACGATTCAAATTTAATTCACGCATAAGGAGGAACACTGAGTCCATAGCAGAGTATGTGGCAGAATTGAGGAAATTAGCACTGCACTGTGATTACAAAGACTCATTGGAAGAAATGTTAAGAGACAGACTTGTGTGTGGAGTGAATGATGACCGTATGCAACGGCGACTTTTATTTGAAACAAAACTCACTTTTGCGAAGGCTTTGGAATTATGCCAAGCGATGGAAACAGCATCTAAAGATGTGAGAGAAATGCAAGGGAAGCTAACAGAGGACACAGCAACGCATGTTCGTGTGCCTAAGACCCAAGTAGGTGTCCACAAAGTGTCGACTGACAAAACTCAGCACAAATTCCCCAGTTGTTATTGCTGCAAAGGCCAGCACAATGCCGCCGAGTGCAAATTTGCCACTGAGCTGTGTCATAATTGTGGCAAGCGAGGGCACATTAAGAAAGCATGTAGAACAAAGGTGGGCAATGCACAGGTGCAGAAGGCAACAGTTAAAGGGCAAAAGAATGAAAACAAAGGCCCAGGAAAGGAACAGCGAGCGAATCAACTTAGAGGGGAGGGAGAAAGTGATACAGAAGACATGGATTTTCACACAATTTACAACACGTCAGAGGAGCTGACCAAGGTAGCGCCCATCACGCGTACCATGAATGTTAATGGAATGAAAGTAACATTTGAAGTTGATACAGGCTGTGGAGTAACCATATTAAGTAAACAGCAATATACACAACTGTGGAAGAAAACAGACACAGCAGAATTAAATCCCTGTTCATTAAAATTAAAAACATACACAGGAGAGAAGCTAGATGTGCTAGGCATGGCACAAGTGAAGGTGCAACACAAAAACAAAGAAAAGGACTTACCTGTAGTAGTAGTTGGGAGCGAAGGACCAAATCTACTAGGGCGAAGTTGGCTACAAGAACTGGCCATGATGGATCAGTTGGTGAATAAGGTGGAATCTCAGCCCAAATTGCAGCTGGAGGAGATCCTCGAAAGACACGCTGAGGTGTTCAAAGAAGGCTTAGGACAGCTAAAAGGTGTCACTGCAAAGATTAATGTGGACAAGGAGGCCCAACCACGATTCTGCAAACCCCGACCAGTGCCCTATGCAGTCAAGCCACTGGTCGAAAGCGAGCTACAGAGGCTGCTGGATGACAAGATCATTGAGCCAGTGCAGGTTGCAGAATGGGCGGCGCCCATAGTCCCAGTGAGAAAGCCGGATGGCTCCATTAGAATATGTGGAGATTACAAACTCACTGTCAATCGAGCATCACGGGTGGATCAGTATCCAATTCCTAAAGTGGAGGACCTCTTCGTACAGCTGAATGGCGGCCGACACTTCACGAAATTAGACATGAGTCACGCCTACCAACAAGTAGTCTTGGAAGAAGAATCAAGAAAGTATGTAACCATCAATACACACAAAGGCTTATATACCTACACACGCTTACCATTTGGAGTAGCTTCCAGTCCTGCTATATTCCAGAGAACTATGGAGGGCATCCTAGGTGGAATTCCGAATGTTGCCATTTATTTGGATGACATCCTTTGTACAGGACCAAATGAACAAGAACATCTGAAAACACTGGAGGAAGTGCTTCAACGGTTGGAGAAAAGCGGTCTGAGGTTGAAAAGAAGCAAGTGTGAGTTCATGGGAAAAGAGGTGGTGTTCCTAGGCCACAAGATCAACGCCAGTGGTCTACACCCTCTGACAGACAAAGTGGAAGCCATTGCGGAGGCGCCTGAGCCACAAAATGTTACTGAGTTAAAAGCCTACCTGGGCTTGTTGAACTATTACCATAGGTTCCTCCCAAAGCTCTCCACGCTGCTGGCACCACTACATACCTTACTTAAGAAGGAAGAAAAATGGTCATGGGGGGTCAAGCAGCAGAAGGCGTTTGAAGAGTCCAAAGCGCTACTTCAGTCCTGTAGTGTGTTAGTGCACTGTGATTCAAACAAACCACTCATCCTGGCATGTGACGCATCACCCTACGGTGTGGGAGCTGTACTTTCTCATCGTATGGAGGATGGCTCAGAGAGACCCATAGGGTTCGTCTCAAGAACTCTTAGTGCAGCTGAGAAAAACTACTCCCAGCTAGTCAAGGAGGGCCTTGCAGTAGTATTTGGTGTAAAAAAATTCCACAAATACCTGTACGGGAGACAGTTCGCTATAGTGACTGACCACAAGCCACTAATTTCACTGTTCAGTGAAATGAGAGCCATACCCCAGATGACATCTCAGAGAATTCAGAGATGGGCCGTTACATTAGCAGTGTATGAGTACACCATCGTTTACAAAGCCGGACGGGACCATACGAATGCTGACGCGATGAGTAGGCTACCCTTGGATGGAGGAAGAGACAGCACGCCTGAGGAGGAGGAGAGAGTGCTATTGTTTGAAGATATTGGCGTGCCCCTGGTGAACGCACAACAAATAAAGAAGTGGACAGACAAAGACCCTGTTCTAGCAAGAGTGCGAGAATACATCTTGCGAGGATGGCCGAAGATGAACAGTCCTGAGTTCATTCCCTATGCCCGACGACAGGATGAGCTCAGCACCCAGGAAGGTTGTATCCTGTGGGGAGGACGCGTGGTTGTTCCACCACCTGGTCGGAATGCCTTACTGCAACAACTACACCAAGCACACCCTGGCATCACTCGCATGAAAGTGTTGGCGAGGAGTTACATGTGGTGGCCCAACATGGATGCAGAGGTGGAGGCGCTTGTGAAGTCATGTGCAGCATGCCAGGAGAACAGGAACAGTCCTCCAGCAGCCCCATTACATCCCTGGGAAGTTCCAGATAAACCATGGAGAAGAATTCACATTGACTACGCAGGTCCATGGATGGGAAGAATGTTCCTGATCATAGTTGACGCATACTCAAAGTGGATCGATGCATATTCTGTGAGTAGCTCTACTTCTACTGTTACCATTGAATGTCTTAGAAAGAGTTTCAGCCAACATGGGCTACCTGAAATCATAGTATCAGATAACGGTACATGTTTTACAAGTGAACAGTTCCAAGAGTTTTCTGAAAAGAATGGCATACGTCACATCACGACTGTGCCATACCATCCTTCTTCTAATGGCTTAGCCGAGAGGGCCGTGCAGACGTTCAAGTCACTCATGAAAAAGATGGCAGGAGACTCTATTGAAACCCGAATGTCAAGAGCTCTGTTCAGCTATCGAATAACACCCCAATCTACAACTGGCAAGTCATCAGCTGAGCTGTTGTGTGGAAGGAAGTTGAGGTCAACATTTGACTTAATACATCCAGACTTCAGAAACAAAGTGCATGACAAACAAGAGAAACAAAAAGGTTATCATGACATGCATGCTAGAGAGAGAATACTGAGAGAAGGAGACGTGGTCTACACCCGCAACTTTGGCTCAGGACCAGCCTGGGTACCAGGAGAAATAACAGAAAAGACAGGCCCTGTGTCATTCAAGGTGACATTAGGCCATGGACAAGTGGTGAGGCGACACATCGACCAAGTTCGTGGTAGGAGCTCCATTCCCCTGCCGATGGCACCAGAGGTGTTGTCTGACACCCATTCTGAGGAGAGCATCAATGAACCACCACTTCAGGTGAAACCTGAGGTACCCGTCTCTGCAGATTCTACGGGCAGCACTGCAGCAGCCGAAACAGTGGAGCAGTCTGAGTCTTCACCTGCAGTTGGCTCACCCGCCGTGAGAAGATCTCAGCGAGCTAGGAAAGCTCCAGACTACTTGAAGGACTATACTTAGTCAGTAGTGAGTTCCCCAGCCACAGGACAAGAATGCGTCCTGGAACCTCACTGGGATGCGGTAGTCAAACCAATTCCCCAGTTAGACTGTTATGTGTGTTATACATGTGAAAAAAAAAAAGAGAAAGAAATTATGTGTATGGCACATGTGTTTAAGAAGTTAAAAAGTAACTGTGATTGTTTAGGGTTAAATGGGAGTTCCAGGATGTCTAGCATAATTGGCTAGTGTAATTAAAAGTAGTTTAATCTAGAGGGGAGGGATGTGGTAGACTGCAAGTCTAATTTAAAACATTACTGGCACATGCCTCTAGGGGGAACTACCTGTATTGTTCAGCACTACTACTAAGGGGACACATTAGAATAAGAGTGTGAAAACCCCACGCAGAATCCATGTTCAGTCATATTATGTGTGTTGCAGAATAAACGGCAGAGTTAGCCAAAGAAATAACTCAAGTGTGATCATTGCTACACGGTAGGATATCACACTGCTCATTTCGGGTATGTTCGTTCAGAACAGCTCTGCTTTTACATCTTACACCCGAGATGAGCTTTTGAATATTGGTTTACAAAACAACGATAACGACCTTTTTATCAGCAACCTACGTCTGAATCTACGTCTCATCCCGGAGCTCTGGAGAACTCCCGACGCTCGGCAGGCTTCCCGGCCGACCGGAAGTGCTCGCAGGCGGCGTAAAGATCGTAAACAAAGGAGGGGTAAACGCGGTGGGCTAAGAGCTAAGCTAAAGCTAACACCGCACCGGCTATCGCTACCCAGTATTTTCCTTGCTAATGTACGGTCTCTGACGAGCAAAATGAGTGAACTACGGCTTCGGATCACCAACAATAAGAGACTTATGAACTGCAATATCATGATTTTTACGGAAACATGGCTTCACAGTGGAATACCCGACAATGCTATCGAGCTAGCCGGCCTACACACGCTCCGGGCAGACAGAGCAGCAGTTGACTCCGGTAAGACAAGAGGGGGGGGGGGGTGTGCATTTATACTAACAAGGCTTGGTGCACGAACTCTGTCACTGTTGAGAGACACTGCTCAGCTAACCTGGAGTTTCTCATGGTTAAATGTAGACCTTTCTATCTGCCACGCGAGTTCACTTGTGCCATCATAACAGCCGCTTACATTTCTCCGGATGCTAATGCTAAGCTTGCTATGAAAGAACTGCATGCAGCTACTAGCAAACAAATTCAAACGTTTAAATTCAAATTCAAACGTTTATTTCAAACTCAGGGTTCATATTAAGAGCAAAAACTAAAACGAGTAGAAAATAGATAAACAAATAAATAAAAGTATATACAGATCAGCAGACACTCGGCGCTCTTGTAACAACAATAACCTATAATAATGGGCTCAGTATAAAATGGAGCGCCACCACTTCCAAATGCTGGAATGAAGTGTGAGTGACGAGTTGACAATTGCTGATATAAGATGATTGTTACATGCCAGCAACCTTCTTAAAAAACTGTAAACATTCTTACGTATCAATTCGCCAAAAGACGGAATGTTCACAGACACAAACATCTTGCTTGCACTCGACCTCCGTGGTACATCTAACAACCTTCTTAGGGAGTTATTATATGCAATGCGGATTTTGTTCCTAACAGCAACATTGCTATTAAACCATAAAGGCGAGCAGTACATTGAGGTACAGAAGGTCTTGAACAACATACAATTGACATCAGGAGAACATCTATGGAAATTACGCAACAGTAAATTTGTTTGAGGATACAGTTTCCTGAGATGCCTGTTACAATCAACATTGGTCTTATCAGATTCAATCCACACACCTAGGTATTTGACTTTTTCAACAAAGTTCAAGCTATTACCACAAAGTGGCATAACAGGATTCGACGTTTTGACACCCTTTGGTTTGAAAGCCATACACATAGATTTAGTACAGTTGAACAGGATGTCATTTTTTTCACCAAATTTTTCACATACCGAAAGGAGATGTTGCATCGCTGCAGTAGACACACTTAACAAACAGAGGTCATCAGCGTAGAAAATGTGATTTAACAGTGCACCGTTAAAGGAGCCGCCCACATTAGTATTGTTCAACAGTACACTGAGATCATCAACATAGACATTAAACAACAAGGGTGACAGTATACCACCTTGTTTAACACCGTTGGTCACATGAAATTTGGATGAGGTGACATTGCCCCATCTAACAACCATAGACTGCCTTCTGTACCAGTAAAGCAGGATGCTAACAATGTAAATAGGAATACTTCGATCGATCAATTTTCTGAACAAACACCAGTGGTTAATCCTGTCAAAAGCTTTGCTAGCATCTAGGAACGTAGCATAGACACTAGTGGAATGGCTTCTGAAGTAGTCAACAAATTCATGGAGTAGGTAAACAGCCTTGTCAGTTGAAAG
Organism: Pholidichthys leucotaenia; assembly: GCA_020510985.1. Taxonomy (NCBI): domain Eukaryota; kingdom Metazoa; phylum Chordata; class Actinopteri; order Cichliformes; family Pholidichthyidae; genus Pholidichthys; species Pholidichthys leucotaenia. The sequence goes on along the minus strand of CM035849.1, from coordinate 254,747,594 downwards.
AGCTGATTTGAAACCAAACTGATTGTCATTTGTCCACAAATAATCCTCAATTCTGTTCAGAAACAAACCCTCTAACAGTTTAGATATAACATTTGCAATAGCTATAGGTCTGTAGTTGTTCATATCAGAAAGACTGGCACACTTGTTTTTTACCAAAGGAATAATAACAGAGTCCATCAACATATCTGGCATGTAACCATGAACAAACATACAGTTAAAACACAATGACAACAGAATACACAAATTGAAATCAGCGTTGATGAGGCATTCACTGGTGAGACAGTCAGAGCCAGCTGATTTGCCTTTCTTGAGAACTTTGATCAGTGAATCAACTTCAACAGGAGTAACAGCAGAAATATCAGAGGCATCAAACATGTCGTTATACAGACGAATATCATGCATAACAGAATCCTTCATTGAAACATTCTTGACTGAGTTGAAAATAGCTTCATATTGATATTTCCACTTTTCAGCAATATTAACGTCACCAGTCACACCATCAATAATGTTTGATCTGACAGACTGGTGGGAGCTCATAGCCTTCATTTGTTTCCAGAATTCTACCATGTTCAGTTCACTCATGTGATTAGCTAGCTGGTCACATTTGATACTTTCTTCATTGCGCCTGCATGCTCGTAGAGCATATTTGAACCTACCCCTGCAGTTTTTCATGTTTTCAAATATTGGACCAGAACGTGGTTTGCTATTACTCCTCCACCACAAAAAAGCATCCCGAGCAGCTGTGTGAGCGTCGCTAACGACATCATTCCAGCCTGGGACGTTATATTGGGTGGCCACACTGTGACTAGGAATGCATTCACTCACACAGTAATTTAAAGCATCAACAATATCACTGTAGAACCTGTCGATATCGTCCCTGTGTGCCGCACAATTACGGTTGTGACACCTGATGGCGTCCATAGGAGCACGGATGTTACAGAGTTTCCTACGAGTAAGTTTCTTATATCTGGACAGGTCTGACGCTGTGGCATCACGCCATTTGTATGTTCTACTGCCCGTTGTGGCTGAGGGAGCTTCCCGGGGGCCACTTACAGCACAAACAACAAACTGCACACCCAGAGGCCGCATTTATTGTGGCGGGTGATTTTAACCACTCTAACCTCAAGACAGTGCTTCCTAAATTCTACCAGCATGTCTCCTGTCACACAAGAGGGGACAAAACATTGGACCATGTTTACACCAATATTGTGGGAGCCTACACAGCAACTCCCCTCCCCCACCTAGGTCAGTCTGATCATTTATCCTTGTTTCTTACCCCCAAGTATGTACCGCTCATCAACCGGGTGAAGCCATCAGTGAGGACCATCAAAGTGTGGCCAGAGGGGGTTGACTCTGTACTCCAGGAGAAGTATAGGAACACAGACTGGAGTATGTTCACCTCTCAGGCTACCTGTGGCTCCCACATAAACATCAACTCTTACACCCACTCAGTTCTGGACCATATCAACACCGCTATTGACAGTGTCACCACGGAAAGACAGATCACCACGTACCCAAATCAGAAGCCGTGGATGAACAGAGAAGTGCGGCTTCTGCTAAAAGCACGTAACAATGCCTTTAGATCTGGTGGTGCACAGGCCTACAGTTCATCCAGGGCAGATCTGAAGAGGGGCATCAAGAAGGCCAAGCACAGCTACAAGCTGAAGGTGGAGGAACATTTTGGGGACTCTGACCCCCGACGTATGTGGCAGGGCATTCAAGCTATCTCTGATTATAAGCCCAGCAACTCCATACCTATAGCCATGACTGTGCCCTTTCTCAATGAGCTAAATAACTTCTATGCTCGTTTTGACAAGGACAACAACGAAAAGAACATCAATTTCCCACCCTCTGATGACCTCCACCACCTCACACTCACCCACACTGACGTCCGTAATGCACTGAGTCATGTCAACGTACGTAAGGCTGCTGGCCCTGATGGCATTCCTGGGTGTGTGCTGAGGGCATGCGCTGAGCAGCTGGCAGGGGTCTTCACAGACATCTTCAATCTGTCCCTGGCCCAGGCCGTGGTACCAGCGTGCTTCAAGACCACTTCAATAGTACCAGTGCCGAAACATTCAACACCATCGTGCCTAAATGACTATCGCCCTGTGGCACTGACGCCCATAGTCATGAAGTGCTTTGAGCGACTGGTCTTGGCACAGCTCAAAAAAGGCCTGCCCCCTACACTGGACCCTCATCAGTTCGCCTACCGGAGCAACAGGAGTACAGAGGATGCAGTTTCTACAGCGCTGCACTATGTACTCTCACACCTGGATGACAAGAACACCTACGCAAGAATGCTGTTTATTGACTTCAGCTCAGCATTCAACACAGTTATCCCCTCCAAGTTGCTAACTAAACTTGGGGACCTGGGAATCAGTACCTCCACCTGCAACTGGATCATGGATTTTCTGACCAACAGACCCCAGCATGTTAGGTCAGGCCCCAACCGTTCTTCCGTCATCACACTCAACACTGGTGTACCACAGGGCTGTGTGCTCAGCCCATTCCTCTACTCCCTCTTCACCCATGACTGCAGGCCTATGTATGGATCCAATTCCATCATAAAGTTCGCAGATGACACCACGGTGATTGGACTCATCAGGGACAACGACGAGTCAGATTACAGGGCAGAGGTTGAGCACTTGGCTACTTGGTGCGCTGACAATAACCTGCTCCTTAACACCAGCAAAACCAAGGAGCTCATAGTGGACTACAGGAAGGAGAGGGAAAGAGACACATGACCCCATCCATATCAATGGGATTAGCTGTTGAACGTGTCCCCAGCTTCAAATTCCTGGGGACCCACATCTCGGAGGACCTGTCCTGGTCAGTTAACACCACCAGCCTGATCAAGAAGGCCCATCAGCGCCTCTTCTTCTTGAGGACACTGAAGAAGAACCATCTGTCAACTGACATCCTGGGCAACTTCTACCGCTGCGTGATAGAGAGCACCCTGACCAACTGTATCACAGCCTGGTATGGGAGCTGCTCTGTAGCTGACCGCAAGGCGCTGCAGCGGGTGGTGAAAACCGTCCAACGCATCACAGGGACTCCACTTCCAGCTATAGAGGACGTCTACAGGAAAAGATGTCTACGCCGGGCACGCAGCATTCTTGGGGACTCCAACCATCCTGCTCATGGACTATTCCAGCTTCTCCCCTCCAGAAGACGTTTCAGAAGCCTTCGGACTAGAACCAGCAGGTTTAGGAACAGTTTCTTTCCAACAGCTGTCACGTTATTGAACTTAGTTCCCCGCTGACTCTCTTACCATCATCTTTTACCATCCTCACCTGTACATAACTGCATAACTACATAACTACATCTAACTTATTGCACATTATTTGCACATAACAGTACTCTTAACTTTCTGCACTGCTGCATATATTTGCATATATTTGCTTAAATTGCACATACTGTTAATTACCGTATTTACTGCACTGCTGTCCTTTGCACTTCTGATTGGATGCTAAACTGTGTTTCCTTACCTTGTATTCATACATGTGTAATGACAATAAAGTTGAATCTAATCTAATCATCTAAAATTCATCTAAATTAGTAGAACGCCATTTCCTTTCTAATTGACAAGTCTTCTGTTTTAAGCCACGAGTTTCTGAGTTAAACCAAGGGGTTAGAAATCTCTGGTTAGACTTTTTCTTTTTTAAAGGGGCTACCAAATCTAGAGTCCGATGCAGAGAGGCTGCAACACTAACAACCATGCTATCAATTACGAATGGAGCAGACTCTCCATCTTTTGTTTCTGTTGTTTCTGTTGTGTTGATCCATAGTATAAAGGAGACAATCTGCAAAAAATTTGGTAACAACGTCATCAGAAAGACATCTGCTGTAGTATTTTTCTTTAGGAAACAAGTAATCAGAGACAGAGAAATCAAAAGTTAACAGACAATGGTCTGACGGTACAGGATTATGAAGAGACACTACCAGATTTTCTATATCTATACCATAAGTCAAAACAAGGTCCAGTGTATGGTGGAGATAATGGGTAATTTTTTTTACTTTCTGGGAAAACCCCATTGAGTCTAAAATTGAATTGAATGCCTTATTAAGACAGTCACTCTCTACATCAACATGTATATTAAAGTCCCCTACAATAATTATTCTATCAGATTTCAGCACTAAATCAGCTAATAATTCAGCAAATTCGGATAGAAACTCTGAGTAGGCCGAGGGAGGACGATTAACTATGGCAAAGAGAATTGGGCTCAAGCCAAGATAGCAACATCCCCACACTGAGGACCAAACCTTCAAAGGAATTAAAACATGATTTTTGCTTAACATTAACTAGTAATTTAGAATGGAAAATTGTCGCCACTCCACCTCCACGACCAGAACTTCTGGTGTTATGACAGTTTAAATAACCAGAGGGAGTTGATTCATTCAAACCAACATAGTCATCTTGCCCAAGCCAAGTCTCTGTGAGGGATAATAAATCAATCTGATGATCGATTAATAGATCATGAACAAGAAGAGACTTAGGAGTTAGAGACCTAATATTTAATAAACCACATTTAATTTTTAAATTTTGGGAAGGAACAGAGGCCAATTTATTAAATTTAGGGACTTGAGGTTGGAATTGAATTTTACCAACATTTTGTTTAATCACTTTGGGATGTTTATGCATTCTATTTTTATTAACCTTTTTATTAACTTTGGGGGGAGCAGAAAAAGGCTCTCTAAGGGAGAAGAGAGGGGCAAAGTTGAGGGGTGATGGATGAGGAGGAGCTGCAGAAGTGCGTGTATTTTTCAAGTTGTGTTGTGTTTGTCCTGGGTTACAATATTTAGGGCAATGGGAGACAGGCACAATCTCTGTAGAATTATAAATCGAAGGCTGATCCAAATGGTGAAGATTATTTGAATTAATGGGATTAATACGAGAAGTGGAAACAGAACCAAAAAAGGGCAGGTTGGCAAACCCAGAAGCTTCAGAGTGAGTAAACACACCAAGTTTCAGTCACTGCACCAAAAAACACTGAATGGAATAGAACAGATTGTCTCTTAAAACACGTGCACCAAGTCTATTTGGGTGGATGCCATCAGGCCTCATAAGTGATGGGTGGTTCCAAAACAAGTTAAAATTGTCTGCAAAACCAATGTTAAAAATAGTACAAGTAAAACACAGCCAAGTATTAAGACTAAGAGTTCTGCTAAAATAATTGCAGCCTCGTCTGAGAGGTGCCAAAGGCCCAGAGATAAACGCACGTCTGCCACAGTTCATAAGAGTGGACAGAAGGCTCCTGATGTCACTCTTTAAAATCTCCGACACCTCATCTGGGATGTTATTGCATCCAACATGTACAGCGATAGTTTGAATGTGGGGGAATTCATTTAGCAGGTCAGGGATAAGAGCCTCAATGTCAGAGACTCTAGCCCCAGGAAAAAATCGAGTGATTCAGTACCTGCTTCTGACATTCCTCATAATCGAGTCACCAATTACCAGCATCATCTGTGGGGGTTTTGTCGGTGGATTCTGACGTGGAGAGTAATTTTGAAGAGGGTGATGTCGTTGTTGCGAAGGCAGGGTGATGCGCTCTCTTCTATCTGGTCTTAGTCCGGGGTTTGCGGACCTGAACCGCCACTGAAGGAGAAGAGGGAGGATGAGGGGCGTCCACAGGTGGACGGCCAGCGTCCAGGTGGGGAAAATCCTCCAAAGAAAGAATGTCAAATCTATTTTCCAAGGACACGGGAAGAGAAGAGGCGCAGCCCTGTCTGGTCGATTGACAATGGTTGCTAGCTGGTCGAATCAAGGTCCAGGGCACGCATTGAGGATGAGAGGAACTGACCGAGGCTTTGGGTTTAGCTTTGGGCTTAGCCCCGAGACGAAGCCAGTGATTGTTGCTGTGGTCATGGACATCTGCAGAGGCTGGAAGAGGGGTAGAGTTGGACAGAGATGCGCTGAGCTCACCCAGGTAAGTAGCCGTCTCTACCAGCTGCAAATCGGTTGCCGGAGCCGATGTTCGCCCGAGAATAATGGTGTCGAGGTGGTCTTCAGCCTCCCGAATCTTATAAAGGTTGGAAAGTCTCACTTCCAACTCAGAGACCTTACTGAGGAGCGATACACAGCGGGTACACGTCGGAGAAGGAGCCATGGCGTTCCAGGCAATGCGGTGGATAGCCAGCCAGCTAGCCCAAACAGCTAAAATAACTAAAAATAAGTTAGCTGAAAGTTAGCTAAAAACAGCTAAAAGGCTAAAAACAGGCTGGCAGGTAGCCTAGCCCGGTAAAAACAGCCCAGTCGGGGGTCCGACCAACCTGCGCGTCCGAACGGGCTTTTAGGCGAGGCCAATACCAAACTAACACCAAACAAAAACTAATATCAGCAATAAAAAATTATAAACAAAATCAATTAAAAAAAATAAAAGCGGAGAAAACAGCACTCTGACACGACTCTGACGCAATGAAGCGCTAACATACGCCACACCTGTTAATCATGGTGTGGCATAAAATGTCAGGAAAAGCTTACTAGAACAGCTGAACTTTATTTGGGGTTAATCAGAGGCACTTTAAATGGTGATAGATGTGTGCTAACACCCATTTGACATGCATTTGAATGTGACTGGTTAATTCTGAACACAGCCACATCCCCAGTTATAACAGGGTGTGCATGTTTATGCAGACAGGTTACTGTAAGTTTTTTATTTTTTATTTTTCCCCTTAAAAGATGTCAGTTTGTTTTTTCAAGGTCGTACAGATTATAGTTCACATTAATGGTGGAAAAAGTTTTGAAATTATTTATCTTGGTCTCATTTTTTTACATCACAAAAAGCTGGCATTTGAACAGGGGTGTGTAGAATTTTTATATCCACTGTATATATAATATATGTACACTACCGTTCAAAAGTTCGGGGTCACTTAGAAATTTCCTTATTTTTGAAAGAAAAGCACTTTTTTTCAATGAAGATAACTTTAAACTAATCAGAAATACACTCTATACATTGCTAATGTGGTAAATGATTATTCTAGCTGCAAATGTCTGGTTTTTGGTGCAATATCTACATAGGTGTATAGAGGCCCATTTCCAGCAACTATCACTCCAGTGTTCTAATGGTACAATGTGTTTGCTCATTGCGTCAGAAGGCTAATGGATGATTAGAAAACCCTTGTGCAATCATGTTAGGTCTGCAATGCTGTAATTGCTGCAAATGGAGGATTCTTTGACGAAAGCAAAGTTTGAAGGAAAAAATTATTATTTCAAATACAAATCATTATTTCTAACCTTGTCAATGTCTTGACTATATTTTCTATTCATTTTACAACTCATGGTGGTAAATAAGTGTGACTTTTCATGGAAAACACAAAATAATTGTCTGGGTAACCCCAAACTTTTGAACGGTAGTATATATTCATATAATTGTAGCTATTTACAACAAATAAGTCAGATATAAATGCTGGCAATTATATAGAAAGCTATTTGTACATCATCTTCTTTCGGCTGCTCCCTTTAGGGGTCACCACAGGGGATCATCTGCCTCTATCTCACCCTATCCCTTGCATCTTCCTCTGTAACGCCAACCCCCTCCATGTCCTCCTTCACTGAGCTTGTGACATTTACTACAAAAACAACAAGCATAAAGTTCAACAAGGTGCTCTTAACACAAAATACAAACAGGAGGAAAAACTTAGGAGAATTACGCGCCAGAGTAAAGCAGGGCGGAGACATGGAGAAGGATCTAATCACCATAAGACAGCGGCAAATGCAAATGAAAATCACTCCCCTTAAATAGGAATCAAAACCCCTCACACAATCAACAACCGGTGTGGGAATTTGAAAGGGCAGGAGAAGGCAATGACACACAGCTGGGAATAATGAGGAAGTCATCAGGGCTGCCAGCTGACAGGGCATGCCCACGCTTGGCAAACCCCAGAAATGACAGCTGTCAACCCTGAGAGAAGAAACATGATGAAATACAAACATAATGATGTGACAGAAAAAATGGAAACAGGCATACTCAGAAATATAACTAGAAAAGCACTCATAGAGCGCATACCTCCGGCAAGGTTCCTTCCGTTTCTCATGGATCACCTCCAAAATGTAATGGGTTTGTGTGTAAGCCTATAGCCACTTTTTTTTTTTTTTTTTTTTTTTTTTTTTTGTTACTTATTTGTACCCGTAGGTAGACTTGGTTTGCAGTCTGGTGACAAGCCACTGGCTGCTGGTCGCTGTGTGCGTGAGCGCCCTAAACCTACATGTTTTTGGTGTGCGGGAGGAAACCGGAGAAATCCCGGAGTAAACCCGCGCAACACGGGGAGAACATGCAAACTCCACACAGCTCACTGTTGGTCGGGGGCTGGGATCGAACCCACGATCTCATGAAAAACTGTGCTGCCACAGTGCTAAACCACTGCGCCACCGTGCAGCCACTTGTGGTGAAAATTGCATCAAAGTCTGTCCATCAGTTTTGGAGTATTGTTGCTAACACACTGTGAGAAGATAAGAGCCTTGGCTGAGGTATGCATTCTCAGATCATCACCAAAATACTGTATAATGGGTTCCTCTGTAGCCCAAGAACCACCTCTGGTGAAAATTTCATCCAAATCCATGGAGTAGTTTTTGTGTAATCCTGCTGCACAAATACAAACAAAGCCCTTGGTGGAGGTATGCATGATATGTCAGATCATCACCAAAATCTAATCATCTGTTCGCCGTGCCATTACACACCTTTCCTGAAAATTTCATCAAAATGCGTTCATAACTTTTGGAGTATTGTTGCTACCACACTGTGAGAATATAAGAGCCTTGGCTGAGGTATGCATTCTCAGATCATCACCAAAATATAATGGGTTCCTCTCTAGCCCAAGAACCACCTCTGGTGAAAATTTCATCCAAATCCATGGAGTAGTTTTTGTGTAATCCGGCTGCACAAATACAAAGAAAGCCCTTGGTGGAGGTATGCACTCTCAGATCAACACCAAAATCTAATCATCTGTTCTCCGTGCCATTACACACCTTTCCTGAAAATTTCGTCAAAATGCGTTAATGACTTTTTGAGTTATGCTGGTAACAGACAGACAGACAGACAAACCCCGGTAAAAACATTACCTCCTTGGCGGAGGTAATAAACAAACTATAATGAATGTACACAAGAAAATAAGTCAAACTAAGGGTACAATCCCTCCGCGTTCAGAACGTGACAGAGCGCCCCCCCCCCCAAGGGGTGGGTACCAGACACCCTGAGGTAACATTAAAAGAAAAGAATCCTCTAACACAGCGGTCCCACCCAAAAAATAAAACAGCCCTACCCTGGGTGGGAGGAGGGGGCCCAGGCGCGGAGGGACCAAACCAACCCAAAAGGAACAATGAAGGAAAACATTAAAAAACAAAGTCTCGCTCAGAGCCCACACCAGGACAGACCCTTAGCTCCCCTAAGTCCCCTGGGCTGAGGAACTGAACAATTCAGGGGGGTGGCCAAAGTCCCAGGCCTGGCGGATGGCGAGGTGGAACAAGTCGGGTGGCCTGCCGGAGAACATGGGCCACCCAACCCAACGGCCCGGTCCGTCAGGCGGTCGACCAGAGTTTTTCAGCCACCTACCCCAAAAGGATGGCCCAGAAGGTGGCTCCTCCACAGGGAAGCCCCATACCAGGAAGGAGAGCCAAGGAGTCGGAACCACGATGGTGTCAAGCAGTGGAAGGGAAACCACGATGGCGTCTGGCAGTGGAGGGGGAACCACAATGGTGTCTGGCGACGGAGAGGGAACCACAACGCCCTTGGATTGGCCAGCAGCACCCTCGGTGTTCCCGGACAGGGACCTGGTTGCACCTTCGGTGGCTCCAGGCTGGAGCGGAGCAGCACCCATGGTGGCTCCAGACGGGAGCAACGCCGCACCCTTGGTGGTTCCAGACAGGAGCAACACTGCACCCTCGGTGGCTCCGGACGGGAGCAATGCCGCATCCTTGGTGGTTCTGGACTGGAGCAACACCGCACCCTCTGTGACTCTGGACTGGAGCAACACCGCACCCTCGGTGGCTCCGGGCTGGAGATACACTGCACCTTCGGAGGCCCCAGGCTGGAGCAATGCTGCACCCTCTGAGGCCCCAGGCTGGGACAGAACACCCGTGACGACCTCCCTCCACTGGACGGAAAGCAGCACCCACGGAGGTCTCAGGCTGGGACGGAGCGTCCACGACGACTTCAGTGGGGGGAGCTGGACCTAAGGTGATCTTGGGCGATGAACCTGGATCCACAGAGACATCTGGCACAGGTCGAATATCCTCGGTGACCCTGGGGACAAGCTTGGATAGGAGACACAAAGACACAGGGTCAGGGTCACCAGTGGTGGTAGAGCCTGGCGAGGTGAGCTCAGGTGCAGCTGACGGCTGCACTTTGCTCTCTTCACCTAAAGCCAGGCAAGATTTCTCCAAAAGAGATACTACAGAGACAAAGGAGTGTACTTACCTGATCTCAAGCTCTACCACCGCCCATGACTCCGTTGATCCAAGCGATGGTGCTTCGGGTTCAGTCCTCCGGAGGTCCAGCTACGACTCCGCTGTGGCAGCTCCTGCAGCAGGCATGATGGTTGGTGCAGGCCTAGGACCTCTCAGCAATGTAGCCCATGCAAGGGGCCACCCTGCATGGCAACAGGAGGTTGAATACCTGCTGGCGCTGCTTCGTGTTTGGCTGAAGCCTGGGGTCTCTCCTTAGTCAGCTCAGGCATAAGCTCAGGTTCAGCACTCCCCTTCCGTCCATAACATGGCTGCAGGGCTGGAATCGGGTCCTCCAGAGCCACAGGCTCCTCCATCATCTGGTGGCTCAGTTCCGGGGCCAGCGGACACTCAGGGATTATAGGAGAAGACACATACTGTAGAGGGTAGGTGAGAAATTATTAGTTCCAGCAGATGGTGAGAGCTCAGGGGACTGCTCACCCTGAGCCTCACTACCGGGAAGCAGGCAAGACATGTCAGAATTATGGGAGAATGAAAAGACACTTGCCTATTATCCCGGGGTTCGATGTTATCTGCTGCAGCAGGTGTAGGTTTGACCATCTCTGTGGTTTCCATTGAAGAAGGCCCCCCCAGGAGAACCCTGAAGAGCTGCCCCTGTAGCTCCAGCTACGGGCGGAGCTGGTGGGAAAACATCCAACCTCTCAGCAGTGGGAAAGTACGGCGAGGAGAAGTGAGAAACAGCAGTTGCGGATAAACAAGGAGCTGCCAGAACAGCTGGAGAGGACAAACATGAGGGATGTACTGCTGTGGGAATCTTCTGCCTTGGTGAAGGGGAATTAGCTGTCTCAGAGGTGGAAGTGTTCCTCTGGCGTGTCCTCCCGTAACGGCTGCAAGGAGCAGGAGGCGGAGGTGTTGGCTCAAGGTGGTGAGGCTCCGGAGTCAGGGGACGCTTGATCATTGGCTCAAACTCCGGTTCCCTCGGTGAAATTTCCTGTAATTCCTGGGCCAAATCCAGGAGGAGCCAGGGTTTAACTTCCAGGAGGAGGTCAGTCTCTGCAAATAATGCCTGCCTGCGTTCCTCAGCCAAGGGAGCAGGCCAAGGCTCGGGAGGGGGAGGCGGAGCTGCCGCTGGAGAACAGCGAGAGGCTGGCGGCTTTCTGGTGCGCGAGTGCTTGCTCTTCGTTGGCACAGGCGCCGGCATCGGAGCTGTTTTCTCGGGCTCATTGCTGGTTGATGGAGGGGGGAATATGGAGAGAAGTAGGTCTGTGAGCTGCAAGTGATCCCACAGGCTGGGGCATGCCTCCAGCACTTGCGCCACACCCTCCATACACTCTTGAGCTGTCTCGGGGGTACAGGAGGATCGTGCCTGTCGCAGGATATCTTCCAGCACCCACACTGACCACTGCTCCATTTCACTCAGTCCTAAGGTGGACACCTCTGGAATGACAGACATGGTAAACCCGGTGAAAAAGAAAAGTAAACAGGGAAAAAGAAAGCCAACAAGCTATCACAGCCGCTGAGAAAATGGAAAAATCAACAAACTCACAGCAGCTGGGTCTCAACTGGCCATTGTCTACTGTCATGAATGCCCCTCAGGGGCAGAGATAGGAGACCCATGCACTGAACTGTGAGCTTGTGACATTTATTACAAAAAACAACAAACATAAAGTTCAACAAGGTGCTCTAAACACAAAATACAAATGGGAGGAAAAACTTATGAGAATTACGCGCCAGAATGAAGCAGGGCTCTGGCGGAGACATGAAAAAGGATCTAATCATCATAAGACAGCAGCAAATGCAAATGAAAATCACTCTCCTTAAATAGGAATCAAAACCCCTCACACAATCAACAACCGGTGTGGGAATCTGAAAGGGCAGGAGAAGGCTATGACACACAGCTGGGAATAATGAGGAAGTCATCAGGACTGCCAGCTGGCAGGGCACGCCCACACTTGGCAAACCCCAGAAGTGACAGCTGTCAACCCTGAGAGAAAAAACATGATAAAATACAAACATAATGATGTGACAGAAAAAATGGAAACATCCATCCATCCATCCATCCATCCAACCATCTTCTACCGCTTTTCCGGAGGTCCGGGTCGCGGAGGCAGCAGTTCAAGCAGAGAAGCCCAGACTTCCCTCTCCCCAGCCACCTGCTCCAGCTCTTCAGAGAGGATACCAAGGCGTTCCCAGACCAGCTGGGAGACGTAGTCTCTCCACTGAGCCCTGGGTCTGCCCCGGGGTCTCCTCCCAGTGGGACATGCCCAAAACAACTCAAGTGTGAGGCGTCCAGGAGGCATCCTAATCAGATGCCCTTACCACCTCAACTGACTCCTTTCAATGTGGAGGAGCGACGGTTCTACTCTGAGCCGCTCCCAGATGACTGAGCTCCTCACCCTATCTCTGAGGGTGAGTCCAGCAATCCTACAGAGAAAGCTCTTTTCAGCCGCTTGTATCCGCGATCTCATTCTTTCGGTCATTACCCAAAGCTCGTGACCAAAGGTGAGAGTAGGAACGTAGATTGACTGGTAAATCGACAGCTTTGCCTGAGAACTCAGCTCCCTCTTCACCACAATGGACCAATACAGCGTCCGCATCACTGCAGATGCTGCTCCGATCTGTCTGTCAATCTCTCGCTCCATTCTCCCCTCACTTGTGAATAAAACCCCAAGATACTTAAACCGCCAAGGTCTCCACCTTTGACCGCCACCTAATCCACATAGAACCGGACCCCCATGATCCCTCCTGCAGGTGGTGAGCCCACTGGAGGGTGGACCCAGTTAACTCCTTCGGACTGAGCCCGGCCGGATCCCATGGGTGGAAACCCGGCTACCAGATGCTAGCCATCGAGCCCCTCCCCCAGGCCTGGCTCCAGAGTGGGGCCCCGGTAACCCCATACCGGGTGGGGTACACTGGATCCCGGATCTAGAATTTATCATGAGAGTCTGTTGGATCGTTCTTAGTCTGGCCCTTCACCCAAGACCAGTTTGTCTTGGGTGACCCTATCAGAGGCAAATTGCCCCAGACAACATAGCTACTGGGATCACTGGGGCACGCAAACCCCCCACCACAATAAGGTGACGATACATGAGGGGAAAATGGAAACAGGCAAACTCAAAAATGCAATAAACAAACCATAATGAACGTACACAGGAAAATAAATCAAACTAAGGGTACAAGGTAACTCAAAGATGACAACACAGTGTGAATATGGAAAAAAGGAAGACAATCTGAGCCCGGGGAAATCTCTCCACACTCAGAATGTGACACATCCATGAATCTTCTCTGTAGTCTTCCTCTTTTCCTCCTGCCTGGCAGCTCTGTCTCCAACATCCTTTGTCCAATATATCCACTATCCCTCCTCGGCTCATGTCCAAACCATCTCAGCCTTCCCTCTCTTACTTTGTCTCCAAACCGCTCAACCTCAGCTGTCCCTCTGATATACACATTTCTAATCCTGCCCTTCCTAGTCACTCCCAATGAGAATCTTCACATCTTCAACTCTGCCACCTCTAGCGCCACCTCCTGTCTTTTTGTCAGTGCCACCATCTCCAAACAATACATCACAGCAGGTGTTACTACTGTCTTATAAATCTTCCCTTTAACTCTAGCCTAGCGGTATCTCTCTGTCACAAATCACCTTTGACCCTTGTTGTCACCCACTCCACCCTGCCTGCATTCTCTTCTTCACCTCTCTTGTGCATTTTCCATTGCTTTGGATGGTTTACCCCAGGCATTTAAACCCATCTACCTTCACTACCTCTCTACTTCTTGCATCTTCACCATTTCACCTGCCTCCCTTTCATTCACACTCATGTTTTCTGTCTTGCTTCTACTGACTTTCATTCCTCTTCTCTCCAGAGCATACCTCCACTTCTCCAGGTTCTCTTCCACCTGCTCCCTATTATCACTACAGATCACAACGTCATCTGCAAACATCATGGCCCACAGAGACTCCTGCCTGACCTCATCTGTCAGCCTGTCCATCACCATGGCAAACAAGAAGGGGCTCAGAGCCGATCTCTGATGTAACTCCACCCCCACCTTGAATCCATCGGTCACTCCTACAGTACACCTCACCACCATCTCGCTGTCCTCATACATGTCCTGTACCACCCTCACATACTTCTCTGCCACTCCTGACTTTCTCATACAGTACCACACTTCCTCTCTTGGCACCCTAGTATATGTTTTCTCTAGAGCTACAAAGTCACTTTGCAGCTCCTTCTGACCTTCTATGTACTTCTCCATCAACACTCTTAAAGTAAACATTGCATCTGTAGTACTCTTTCTTGGCATGAAACCGTGTTGCTGCTGATTGATTGTCACCTCTCCTCTTAACCTGGCTTCAACAACTCTTTCCCATATCTTCATAGTGTGGCTGATCAACTTTATGCCTCTGTAGTTACTACAGCTCTAAGCATCACCTTTGCTCTTGAAAATTGGTACCAAAACACTTCTTTTCCACTCGTGACGCATCCTCTCACTCTCCAAGATTATGTTAAGCAATCTGGTTAAAAAGTCCACTGCCATCTCTCCTAAACATCTCCATACCTCCACAGGAATGTCATCTGGACCAGCTGCCTTTCCATTCTTCATCCTCTTCAAAGCTGCCCTCACTTCCACCTTGCTAATCCTCGGGACTTCCTCGTTCACCATCTTTCCTTCATCCAGCCTCCTCTCTCTCTCATTTTTTTATTCATCAGCTCTTCAGAGTACTCCTTCCACCTGCTCAACACACTCTTGTCATTTGTTAGTACATTACTATTTCTATCCTTAATCAACCTATCCTGCTGCACATCCTTTCCAGCTCGATCTCTCTCTCTCTAGCCAATTGATACAACTCCTTTCCAAGTATATCAGAGGGACAGGTCAGGTTGAGCAGTTTTGAGACAAAATAAGCGAGGCAAGACTGAGATGGTTTGGACATGTGCAGAGGAGGGATAGTGGCTATATTGGACAAAGAATGGTGAAGATGGAGCTGCCAGGCAGGAGAAAAAGAAGAAGACCACAGAGAAGATTCATGAATGCAGTGAAGGAGGACATGGAGAGGGTTGGTTTTACAGAGGAAGATGCAAGGGATAGGGTGAGATGGAGGCAGATGATCCCATGTGGCGACCCCTAAAGGGAGCAGTGGAAAGAAGAAGAAAAGTGCTGTGTCAGTACTGTGATGTGATTTAAAACTAGACTGGAATTGTTATGATTGATAATGACTGACAGCTCAAGTGCAGGTAGTGACACCAGAGAAAACATACAATGACACAGAGAAGCAAATATGATTTAAATTTTATTAATGCAAAAAGGAAAGCTTCACAAAGGAAAAACGCCACTCGCCAGAGGAAGACCCAGCCTGTAGGGAGAGATGAGAGCAGGTAGATTAGGAGGGAGACTGAAAATTGAAAAATAGGACAACACTCACATCGGAGGAAGAGAGAGCCCGGCAGAGGAAACCAGCAGTTACGCCAAACCAGGTGGAGTTGCTGGAAGGCAGGAGAAGAGCTGGGTGAGGTGTCTGACCGGGTGAAGATAGCTGCTGATGTGGTGATGGTGATGAGACAGGTGAGCGCACAACAACCCGGAGACGCACCATGAAGGAGGTAGCAACCTGAGGAGGAGAAGACAAAATATTAATGGGGTTTTCTTCAAGAGGACAATATTAAACTTACGTACTTGCTGAAACTGGTAGTATACCCAACGAGCCAACGCTGAAGCATAGAAGTGAAGGTCTATTTAAGCGCTGGCGAGGCAGAGATAACAGGTGCATCTCATCATGCAGGTGAGGATGATTGCCCACGGAGTAGGGAAAAGTTGAACAGGATGGGAGGGGGAGAGTGCGCTCACCAGAACATGACAGTTACCCCCCCGCCCAAGGGGCATCTCCTGGCGGTCCACTGGGCTTGTTGGGATGTGCCTTGTGAAAGGCCCAGACCATCCCCTTGTCATGGAAGTTCAAACCAGGGATCCATGTTCTTTCTTCTGGTCCATAGCCCTTCCAGTGGACGAGATATTGGAGCTCCCGGCCCCGACGGTGAATGTCCAGAATCCTCTGGACAGTGTAGGTACTGTAGTTTGGGTGTCGATGATCTGAGGAGGAGGAGGCAGCTTTGGGGGAGGGCAGAGAGGGCTGGTGGAGAGGGGCTTGATCTTCGAAACGTGGAAGGTGGGGTGTATCCGCATCGCTGGCGGGGGCTTCAAGTGGACCGTGACGTTGTTAATAATCCTAGAGATGGGAAACGGGACCAGAAAACGAGGAGTGAGCTTCCTCGACTATATCTTCAAAGGCACTTGGTCCGCTGACAACCACACTTGCTGCCTGATGGAATACTTAGGAGCAGGGGTACACCTGTGGTCAGCGTACTGGTGGTTGCGTTCAGCTGAACGGACGAGGGCAGCATGAGTGGCCTTCTAGAGCCAGCGACAGCGACGTGCGTGGGCCCTCACCGATGGTACTGCCACATCACTCTTCACCATAGGTTACAGAGGGGGAGTGTACCCCATAGATACCTCAAATGGGGTCAATCCAGTGGCCGTTGAGATGGCAGAGTTGTGCAAATACTCCACCCAGGTCAGATGAGTGCTCCACGAACTGGGGTTGCAGGCTGCCACACACCTAAGGGTGGCCTCCAAGGATTGTTGGCGTGCTCAGCCCACCTGTTGTTCTGTGGATTGTACCCAAAAGTGAGGCTAACAGTGGTGCCTAGAGAGCGGCAGAAGGCTTTCCAAACTTGGGAGGTAAATTGAGCGCCCCGGTAAGACACAATGTCCACAGGAATTCTGTGTAAGCGGATGACATGGTTCGTGAGGAGGTTCGCCGTCTGTCGAAGCGGAGGGTAATTTGGGAAGTGGCACCAGGTGGATCGCCTTAGAGAAGTGATCCACACAGGTAAGGATCACAGTGTTACCTTGGGAGGGGGGAAGTCCGGTAACAAAGTCCAGGGCAATGTGGGACCAGGGTCAGCAGGAGATGGGAAGTGGATGGAGGAGGCCAGAAGGGGGTGAGGAGTCCGATTTATTATGACAGCAGACTTGACAGGCGTTGACATAATCTCGGACGTTGGTCCACAGAGTGGGCCACCAGAACACCCAACGAATGAGGTTGATGGTGTGAGTGATCCCAGGATGGCAAGCAAAGAAGCTGGTGTGACATTGCTGCAGAGAGCGGCCGGGACAAACAGACGACCGTCAGGGCCCCCTTCTGGTATGGGTTCCGTGGATTGAGCTTGCCAGACCCTCCACTCAATGTCTCACGTGAGAGCTCCAAGGAAGCAACAGGGTGGGGCAATAGGTTGGGGAAGGGAATGAAGGGCAGGAGAGTCGGGGCAGAACTGGCAGGAGAGAGCATCAGGGTTAATGTTACGGGAGCCAGGCCTGTAAGTGATGGTAAGATTAAATCTAGCAAAGAATAAGGCCCAGCGGGCCTACCTGGCATTCAGCCTGCAGGCCGACCGAAGATATTCTAAATTTTTGTGGTCAGTCCGCACAGTTACGGGCTGGGCCGCTCCCTCCTGCCAGTGTCTCCACTCCTCAAGGGCCAACTTAATGGCCAACAGCTCACGGTCTCCTACGTCATAATTCCTCTCAGCAGACGTGAGCCGCCGAGAGAAATACGCATATAGATGGAGCTTCTGATCTGAGCTGAGCCCTGCAATAGGACAGTGCCCACCCCCGAATCAGAAGCATCCACCTCTAGAATAAACTAGAGCTGGAGGTTGACCTGGGCCAAGATGGGAGCTTGGGAGAACAGACCCTTTAATTTGCAAAAGGCCTGTTCAGCTGCCTCAGACCAATTAAAGGGCACCTTAACCGAGGTCAGCTGGGTCAGAGGCTGTGCTACCCTACTATAGTTTCTGATGAAACGGCAATAAAAATTTGCAAACCCCAAGAAGCGTTGAAGCTCCTTGCGGGAGTGGGGTGTATGCCAATTTAGCACAGCCTCTACCTTGACTGGGTTGGCCCTCAGCTTCCCTTCAGCTACAATAAAGCCTAGGAATGAAGTAGAGAGGGTGGAAAACTCACACTTCTTGGCTTTGATGTAGAGCTGGTTCTCCAGGAGCAGTTGCAAAATGACCCTGACGTGGACTGCATGTTCCTCTGGCGTGCAGGAAAAAATCAAAATGTCATCGAGATAAACGAAAACAAATTGATTAACCATATTGCGGAGGGTGTCATTGATCATACGTTGGCATCACCAGATATTTGAATTGCCCCAAGTGTGTTTTGAAGGCCGTCTTCCATTTGTCACCTTCACGAATGCAAACCAGATGATAAGCATTCCACAGATCCAATTTAGTAAATACTTGCGCGCGCTGAAGGAGCTCAAACGCGGAGTTTATCAGGAGCAGAGGATATTTATCCTTAACCGTTATAGCATTGAGTTCCCGATAATCAATGCATGGGCATAGCGAACCGTCCTTCTTTCCTACAAAAAAAAAGCCTTCCCCAAGAGGGGCCGATGAAGGCAGAATGAGGACGGCGTTCAGAGAATCTTTAATCTAGCTCTCCATCACCTCCCTCTCCGGCCCAGAAATACTGTAGAGCCAGCTGGGCGGCAGCCCCGCACCCGGGAGAGGGTCTGTTGTACAATCATAAGAGCAATGGGGAGGTAAAGAAAGCGCTCTTGATTTGCTAAAGACCTCTCCGAGATCATGATAGACATCGGGTACTAGGCTGAGGTCCGGCGGCTCTGCCGAAGGGGAAGAGATGAACAGCAAAGGGTAACCAAGAACCACCGGGTGACCGGATTTAGGGAGAATAAAGAACGAAATAGTCTCCCGGTGGTTACTGGAAAGAAGGACGGACACCGGCTCCGTCTTTTCGGTAATGGTGGCCACTTTTATGCCCGACAACATAGTGACATTGAGGGACATGGGCAATTTGGTCGTGGGAATGCTTACATCCTGCATGAAGCACGCAGAGATGAAGCCTGAATCAGTCCCTGAATCAATCAAAGCCATAGCTCTCCTCTCGACCCCTGGCAACTGAATGAGGGCCAAAATGGAGAAGTCACCGGGGGATGAATGGATTTACCACCCATCAGACCCCCCATGGCTACTGACGGGCCACGTCTTTTGGCTTCAGATGGCACTCCTGCAGTGTGTGCTTTAGGGAGCCACAATACATGCAGGCGCTGACTCTCCTCCGCCTCTGCCGCTCTTCCGGAGCCTATGGAGTTTGGCTGAACTCCATAGGCTCAGAGGAGGAGTCGGCTCCACCTGTGTCAGAAGCTAAAGAGGGTGTGTGTGCACTGGGCAGGTTGGAGGAGGCCTTGCGCTCCCCCGTGCGCTCGCGGTATCGGTTGTCAAGACTGACAGCCTGCTCAATTAGACCATCCAAGGAGGAGGGAACGGCATGAACCACTAGGGTCATCGCGGAACGAAACCTCATTCCATCCACAGTCTGCTGCGATGACCCCAAACTCCACAGAGTAGTCGGCGGCAGACCAGCACCCCTGACGGAGTGACATCAATCGGCTCGTGATGTTCCCTTCACTTTCTGAATGGTCAAAAGCGCGAGTGAATTTGGCCACAATATCTCTCAAAAGAATAATCGGGGCCCTCCGAGCTGTCGAGAATAGATTGGGCCCAACTGAGGGCCCTATCTCGCAGCAGGAGGGTCATAAAGTGAATTTTTGCTGTATCGTCCGGGTACTCCCCCCCCCCCCCCCCCCCCCCGCGACCTGGTCAAAATACAGCCAAACATGGCACAAAAAGCCCTTACATTTCTCCACCTCCCCCGCGTACGGGGCAGGTGAGGGAACGGAGGTGGTTTGGCGCACAGTGGAAGAAACTGGGGCAACAGGCGGAGGGGTGGAACCTGGACGGGACAAATGGGCCAAATGTTTGGCGACTGTGCCCAGCTGCTGCGTAATAGTTTGCAGCTGCTGTGTAAGCACGGCCATCTGCCTCTCTGTGGCATCCAGACGATCAAAAGAGGAGTTTTCCACTGATGCCGCTCCCGCTGAGCTTGCACTATGGCTGACTCGCTCTGTCATGATTGGTAATGACTGACAGCTCACGTGCAGGGAGTGACACCAGACAAAACACACAATGTCACAGAGAAGCAAATTTGATTTGAATTTTATTAATGCAAAAAGGAAAGCTTCACAAAAGAAAAATGCCACTCACCAGAGGAAGACCCAGCCTGTAGGGAGAGACGAGAGCAGGTAGATTAGGAGGGTGACTGAAAAGGGACAAATAGGACAACATTCACGTGGGAGCAAAAGAGAGCCCGGCAGAGGAACCCAGCACTTACGGCAAACCACGTGGAGTTGCTGGAAGGCAGGAGTAGAGCTGGGTGAAAGGGGCAAAGTTAAAACGCCACTCGCCAGAGGAAGACCCAGCCTGTAGGGAGAGATGAGAGCAGGTAGATTAGGAGGGAGACTGAAAATTGAAAAATAGGACAACACTCACATCGGAGGAAGAGAGAGCCCGGCAGAGGAAACCAGCAGTTACGCCAAACCAGGTGAAGTTGCTGGAAGGCAGCTGAAGAGCTGGGTGAGGTGTCTGACCGGGTGAAGATGGCTGCTGACATGGTGATGGTGACGAGGCAGGTGAGTCCACAACAACACGGAGACGTACCACAAAGGAGGTAGCAACCTGAGGAGAAGAAGACAAAATATTAATGGGGTTTTCTTTGAGAGGAAGAATTAAACTTTTTTGCAGAAACTGGTAGTATACCCAACAAGCCAGCGCCGAAGCATAAAAGTGAAGGTCTATTTAAGCACTGGTGAGGCAGAGGTAGCACGTGCGTCTTGTCACGCAGGTGAGGATGATTGCCAGTGGATTAGGGGAAAGTTGAACAGGACAGGAGGGGGAGAGTGCACTCACCAGAACATGACAGGAATTTCTCAGAAATGTCATTTAGATCAATGTGAGTTTGTAGTTGTTCATACACTTGCCGGTCCAACCACACCCCCTCTCTCATGACAGCCAGCTGGGTCTCCTCCCGTAATTGCCTTTCCCGCGCTTCACCCAGGTGTTCCCAATCTGTGTTGCCAGCAATGCTTGTACTTAAGCAGCTCTTTGCCAGTCAAGCATTGCTGGACTATTGTATTGTCATTGTTGTATGTGTTGCCACGGTTCACTGTGGTCTGCCCGCTGCACGTCCCCCCGCGTGAGCTGTAAGTGAACATTGTCTCCTTTTTGTATGTCAGCTTTGTGTTTTGAACTGTTTGTTTTTGTGGCCACCGTACGCTGTAGTCTGCCCGCTGCATGTCCCTTCGTGTGAGCCGTTTAGTGTACCCTGTAGCCTTTTTGTATGTCTCTATGGAACTGTTTGCCCTTTTTGTTAATAAATGTGCTTGCGGTGTAACCCTGAACTTTAATCCGTTCCTCCTTCTCACTCCTCGGTGCGCTGCGTAAAAGCGCACGAGGAGGGTCATGACACTTTTCTAAGACTTTTGAAATAAAAGGAAGTTTTGAGATGGGTCTAAAATTGGATAAAACTGTGGGGTCAAGATTATACCCCACAGATTATACCCCAAGGAGGCTCTCTCCGCACAGTCAACACTGGCTGGTCTGGGTATGCTGCCCGCAAATAGGCAAGCAAAGTCTAAGTTATAAGTGTGAACACGCTGTCTCACCTTATTTCTCCTCACTCCTCAGGTTGCTGCCACCGTGCAGGTGTGTCTCTTGGACTGCGCGCGCTCTCCTGCCACATCTCATCGTCCTCAGCTCCCTACTCCACCCAGTCAGGCACCATCAGCTCATCTTCTCCCCTTACCCTACTGGTTCGTCTATTCCTTGCTGGGTCCTGCCGGTTCTCCCTGGATTTCCCAAGTAAGTGGCAATTTGGCTCGCCCATTTCCCCTTACTCCATTCCTCTGCTCACAGCTCTCGTCTTCTTTCCTCAGGGCTATTCCTCTGGCGAGTGACTGTTTCTGCAGCTGTGCGCTTTGATATTTAATAAAACTTTCAAATGTGCTCCTATGTGTGGTTCCTCCTGTGGTTTGGCATCGTGCACGTGTGCTGTCAAGCTTTATTAATCATGACAGAACAAGCCAGCCAGGAAGATAGCGCAGCCAGTGCCTCACCACAGGAGCAGTCGGCTCTGAGCCGTCTAGCGGCGACCGAGCGCCAGATCGCTGTGTTGACGCAACAGGTATCAAACATGCTGACACTTTGGGCAAATCTTGTCTTTCCCCTTAACCCTTTTTGAAAAAAGCTTGGGAGTGATCTGAAATAATAAAACAATTCATATATGTAAAATATGCATTACATTTTTGATAAATTCTACAATCATTTATTAATCAGAAAACAAAATAGTACTTTTTCATTTTTTGCTGGACTGAGGGCTGATGTGGGAGCTGTGGGATGACACTGTCCAATTCCATGTCTTTGGACTTGAGTGCCAGGAGACTGCAGTGTGCTGTTGATTACAGTTATAAGGTTTTGTGCAGTTGCCATTATTTCCCTCATCGTGCCCTGGGACAAATGGGAACAAAGTCACTGTTGACATCTCTGCTGATCTGCAACAAACCATTATTTACTGTGAAGATTTTTGAAAGATATTTAGTGGATTTTATCATGCCCATTTGGCAT
Organism: Pholidichthys leucotaenia; assembly: GCA_020510985.1. NCBI lineage: Eukaryota > Metazoa > Chordata > Actinopteri > Cichliformes > Pholidichthyidae > Pholidichthys > Pholidichthys leucotaenia. The sequence continues at coordinate 254,724,653 of CM035849.1, read as the reverse complement.
TTCTTTCAGTTATCTATAGTAACTGGATATGGCAGTATGTAAATGAATCACAAACACACATTACACTGGCAGCAGAGTAGACTCTTGAATCTATCTAAATTTTATAAGAATACACTTTTAGCAGCCAGTACAATGACTTGTGACTTGACTGCCGATTGTTAGCTAGTTACCTTCTTTAAAATTAAGTATTTAGACACATATCACTTAATGTCTCACTAAAATAGTAATTTTAGCCAATTTAAATAATAATTAGTTAAAAAGGGCTGTCCTTGTATCACATTCATTGCGTATAAGCATCCATATTTGCTAGCTGACAGACTAAAAGCCTCACATTTTCTCCAGATGCCATGGCTCCGCGTAGTGATACACCGGTGAACCAGGACCCTCCCAGGCTAGTGATTGTTGATTGTCTATATAACATAGGGGAATTGTACCTTTGGGGTTGCCGTAGCCTGGTCTAGGCAGGGCGATGTGATGTCAGGCGGGCTGCAGCTGGGCGTATAAATAAAAGAGTTCCTGTTAATAAAAGAGAGAATGTTCCTTCCAGCTCTCTGGTTTGTGGTTATTTTAGGACGTAAAAATTGGTGACGAGGACAATAATGGTGGCGTGCATTGGGCACATGCCTGTATTTCTGGAGCGCCCAGGTTTACCGGCCGTGTCATGGCCTCAGTGGAAAACTGCTTTCGAGGTGTTTGTGACAGCGACGGGCCTGGACTCGGCCAGCAAGGAAAGGCAGAAGAGTGTTCTGCTCCATCACTTCAGCACTGGAGGGCAGAGGATCGCTTTTGGTCAGTGCCGGGATGTTCCACTGGGGGACTGCATGAGAGTGTTGGACACGACATTTGGCGGCCCCTCCACGGTCTCGGAGAACCGGTGGAATTTCTTCCAGAGACGGCAACGGAAGGGTGAGTCGCTAAGCTCTTTTCTGATGGAACTTCTTAGCCTGGCGCGTAGGAGTAAAATTGGGCCGCATGACTTTGGACTGGTTAAGGACAGATTGGCGCACGGCGCCGGAGACCCACAGTTAGCAGCTAGGTTGCTGTTAGCTGATGAGCCAACGTCATGAGGGGAAGTGCTGGAGTTGGTGAGGAAAGAGGACTCAGTGGCCCAGTTGGAGCAGAAAGCTGAGACTAGCCAAGAGTCAGCCAAGCACAGTTTCCCACCAAACGCAGAAGTTGGCGTGCTGATGGGGCGATGTAGTGAAGGCAGGAAGAAGCGGAAAAAATAGAAGAAGAAGAGGTGAGCGGAATTGCGGGTGGGAAGACCTGGAGGCCAGGCCCAGGTCCACGCGGTGAAGATGGAGAAAGGCCTGCTAAAGTGGTACGTCCTACAACTGGACGGAGTTGATGTATCGCTCATGGTGGACTCGGGGGCTGGGAGGTCCATCTTGAGCCTCCCAACCCTGTGGCATCTGTTCCCCACAAAACACATTAAGGGTGGAGCTGTGAGACTTTTTGGCCATATGGAGATCGACATGGCAGGCATGGCGGACTTCAAGGTAACCTGCGGGTCAAAAAAGGTCCCTAACTTTACGTTCCAAGCGGCACGTCAGGGGACCGACCTGCTGGGGGTTGACCTGTTGGGACGGTTAGGGTTTTCAATAACGGACCCTGAAGGCCCGCGGGTGCTGTCCGTGGGTGCGGACTGGCGCCTCCGCTGGCCGAAGCTGTTCGAGGGTTTAGGCCAAATTGACACGTTTTATCACCAGCCTCTGGTAAATGAGAGTGCCACGCCAAAGATTCAACCGTTAATGCATCTCCCACTAGCACTGCAGGCTGAGGTGTCGGCGGAGCTGAATAGACTGTTGGAGTCGGGTGTCATCGAGAAGGCAGACGCGTCCCCGTGGATCTCCAATCTCATGGTGGCGAAGAAGAAGGGGGGGTGGGGCATTAGGCCTTGCATCGACCTCAGAGCGGTGAATAAGGCGGTTGTCCCGGATAAGTACCTGCTTCCTACTATGGAGGAGCTGACGGCGACGTTCAGTGGGATGAAGGTTTTTTCAAAGCTGGATCTGCAGCAGGGCTACCTGCAGGTGCCGTTACACCCGGACAGCAGAAATCCGACCACCTTTGTGACGCACATGGGAGTGTTCTGGTACACCAGGGCTCGGCACTGAGCTGCTTCCAGAAGGTCATGGTTACCATATTGGCCGGCCTGAAGGGAGTGGTTGTGTACCTTGATGATATCGTGGTGCACGGGGCATCGAGTGAAGAACATGACAGGAGGTTGGAGAAGGTATTGGAGAGGCTGCTGGAGCATGGGGTTACGCTGAACAGCGACAAATGTGTCCTGGCGGCAGAGGCGGTGGACTTTGTGCGTTTCCAGCTTTCGGGAGACGGACTGAAGCCTTTGGTTTCAAACGTGGTGGCAGTGCTCCGCCTCGCGGACCCCTCCGCGCCAGCGGAGATCTCATCTTTCCTGAGGATGATGAACTTTTATGGGCGGTTCATCCCGAGATATTCTGAAACAATTGAGCCACTCAGGGTGCTGCTGAAGCAGGACGCGCCTTGGGTTTGGACTCCAGCCTGCTCAGCGACAGTGAGGAAGCTGAAACGGCAGCTCACCTTACCCCCAGTCTTGGCCCATTTTGACCCGGACTGCGCTACAATCGTGACCTGTGACACTTCTGGTTCCACCCTGGGGGCAGTAATGTCACAGGTGCAGGATGGTACAGAGCGTCCGGTCGCTTTTGCATCAAGATCTCTGTCAGGGGCAGAAAGAAAGTATGCTGTTGGTGAGAGGGAGGCACTGGCCTGTGTTTGGGCCTGTGAGAGGTGGCATATGTACCTCTATGGCCAGCGGTTCACATTGAGGACAGACCATCAAGCACTGACGACCCTACTGGAGACTTCGAGGTTGGGCCACAAGCAGCTGCGTATCCACAGGTGGTCCGAGAGAATCAGGGCTTACAATTTTGAGACTAAGTACACGCCGGGCAAAGACAGCATCGTAGCGGACCTTCTGTCTAGGGCCCTGATATGTGTTTTAGTGCCGGATGTGGGGATGTGGACCCAGTCGAGACGGAACTAGTCCACACCCTACATGGGACTCTCCGGGACATTCTGTCTCCTGGGAACTTAAGGAGGTTTCGGAGAACGACCAAGTAATGAAGAGACTATGCACGGCGATCAGAGAGGGCTGGCCGACAGACGAGTTAGGTGACCTGGCGCCGTTCCACCAGTTCAGAGATGAGCTCAGCTGCTGGGACAAGTGTGTGTGGCCAAGGGCCAGTGTCCGGTGATCTCAGAGGTGCTGTGAGGACGGGTGCTGGACATGTTGCATGAAGGTCACCTTGGGGTGGTAAAAGTCAAACAGCAGGGCAGGAATTCAGTTTGGTGGCCAGGGTTTGACAAAGACATTGAAACAATGGTCAGAAACTGTGCCCCGTGCCTGGAGAGCGGAAAGACTGGAAGACCCCCACCACCCTCTCTCCAGCCAATCGATTACCCTGCGGGGCCTTGGGAGCACATTGAACTGGACATTTGTGGTGAACAGCACGCAGCCCCCCCCGGACAGCAGGTTTCTGATTGTGGTGTACGACTTGTTTTCCAAATGGCCAGAAGTGCTTCCAACGGGCTCGGTCATGGCCGAGGTCATTACAGGGTTCCTGTCATCGCTGTTTGCTAGATGGGGGACCCCAGCTTCAGTGACCATGGACAATGGCCCAGTTCATTTCAAAGGCTTTTGGAGGTTTCCTGCTGGTGAGAGGGATTAAACATATCAGGATGGCGGTGTACCACCCACAGGCTAACAGGGGTGTGGAAAGGATTAATAGGATTTTGAAGAATGGGTTGAGGGTTCATCTGGCTGAGGGGTTTTCATTCGTCGACGCTCTGCAAAGCACCCTGCTCCATTATAGGGCATCGGTGCACGCCACGATAGGTCACTCCCTGGCGGCACTGATGCTAGGAAGGGAGTTGCCGCTTCCGGTGAGACGACTGGGGCTGGCTCAATAGGAGTGCAGTGAGGGTTCAAAGGTGCTGAGGCGTAGAGTCACGGAACAGCAGATGAAAGACCTATTCAACAGGAACCATCGGGTGAAAGGACATGGCCTGAACGTGGCGGATAGGGTGTGGGTCAGACACCCTGTGCGCTCCCACAAGCTTCGGCCGCTGTGGATTGGGCTGTGTTTGACTGTGAGATGGAGAGGTCCAGACACCTTCGAGCTGGATGATGGGTCCAGGTTCCATGCAAGTCAGCTGCGTAGGTCCACACCGGAGGTGGCAAGCGACCCCACATCGGATGTTTTGAATGACTCTTTGGACTGGGGAGGTCAGGCAGGTGCTGACCTTCGGGCAGAGTCATCGGTGCCGGTAGCGACGCATCCCCACGAAGGTCGCCCTGTTGGGAGCGTCAACCACCAAAGTACTTAGACGATTTCATTACTGGTAGAACTAGGAAAGGTTAAGGTTGTGGCGTTTGATTGGTTTGTTGGTGTTTAGATATGTATATAGTTGTTTCTCCATTTTGTCTGTTTGGTGTGGTTCTGGGTTCTTCCAAGGTGGGGGGAGTATAACATAGGGGAATTGTACCTTTGGGGTTGCCGTAGCCTGGTCTGGGCAGGGCGGTGTGACATCAGGCGGGCCGCGGCTGGGCGTATAAATATAACAGTTCCCGTTAATAAAAGAGAGAATGTTTCTTCCAGCTTTCCTCTGGTTTGTGGTTATTTTTGTCATGGTCCATGTGCTGACTCTGTCTGCACTCAGGTTGTGCGGTAGTTTCCCGTTCTCTTCTCTAGCGCACCTCTTGGCCTCTGGGCTTTTATTTTGATAGCGTCTCGGCAGTGTTTCCGGCTGTCAGAAGCCAAGCTACGTGGGACGGCTGGATCCCAATCAGCCGATTACTCCATCAGCTGGTCAATCTGTCAAGCCCTATTTAAGGGAGCAGCTCTGTTTGCTCGGGGCTGTGACCTCGTCGAACATTCCTTCTTCTTCCGTCCGTTCCTGTAAGTGTTTTCCTGAGAATCTGTATTCCTGTATCTGAGTTGAACCTTAGTTGTGTTTTTGCCCCCCGTGGCTTGTTATTTTGTCATTTGTCCTTTGTTAATAAATTATGCAAACTCATCGGCTGGCATTCGGCGTCTCATTGATGGCTCGTGATGGCCATCACTGACAGTAGGTCGCAACCAGAATGAGACGCCGGTCACCGTGAGTTTGCCGTGGGCTTGAGTTTTTTCCCCTTCGTTGGGGCTTGTATGGTGTTAGTATGTCCGCTCTTGAGCGTGGGTTTTGCCCTGAGTGGTTGCAGGAGATAGATGGCTACCTGGCCAAGGCCCGTCTCCTAATGCCCACCCATGCAGCACACGACTACCTGTTTCTCACCCAGAGGACTTTATTAAAGTATCACCTCACCTCTTTTCCAGAAGGAAAGAAGAGGGTGACGTGGATTGTGGCGCAACGAGAGTTGCTCAAGAGAGCACTCGAGAAGGCGGCTAAGGAACCCTCACCTTCTCCACCGAGTACGGTGTCCCCAATGAGGGTGGAGATCCACGGACTGGAGGGTAACCCCGGCAGGAGGCCGATGGAGAGGTATCCCCGCTCCTCGCCTCGGGATTCAGCTCCTGTCACCCGTCCAGCCCAGGTGTCATGTTTTCCTGGTCCCATCTTCATCTCACCATCAGCCAGTAAACGTCGTCGCCATGCTCCAAATAAGCCTCAGTGAGAACCCCGTCCGGATCCAGTGCCAGGTCGTCGGAGAGACTCCATCTTCCAGTCAGCTGATGCTCCTGCGTCCCGTCAGAGGGATATAACAGCCGCTGCCATCTCCGGGTTGTATGTGCCTTGACCCCGGTCCACCTTGACTGTTCCTTCCTCCTCCTCGACGCTCTCCCCGGCTGCTGTGAGCTCCGTGAGTCCTGCTTCGGCAGTGCCCGTCCCCGATCCTGTGCAGGTGGCTCCTCCTCGTCTTCCAGGGGGGCCTTCTGTCACCATCTGGAGGGGAAAGGGAAGAGCTCAGCCCGCTTCAGCAGGCACCATGGGTCCGCCGGAGGAAAGGCAAGTGCAATTTCATTCTTCTCCTCATCCTTGTGATTTGCCTTGTCTGACTCCTGGGGGTGGAGTTCGGGGTTCGCAGTCCCCCAAGCTCCCTCCACCTGCTGTAGCCTCTAACATTGAACCTGTTGCCTCTGTGTCTCCTTCCATTGAGCGTTCTGCGGCGCCAGGCCTACACCACCGGACGAGGAGGGAGCCTGCAGGCCTGGAGAGCCGGGTTTCAGCCCCACAGCCACGTCACAGGCAGAGGAGGAGGGCGGACCGCAGTTTGGAGCCTGCGCCGACGATGAAGCATCCCCAGGTCTCCATGGAGGAGCGGTTCGACCCAGCAGGTCGAGGATATCCTGCCACCATGCCGTGCGGGTCGTCAGCGTGGCCGTCAGCATTGGAGGGTCCTCAGACTGTGGTGATCATCATGCCGGCTGCAGAGCCCGCCGTAGCTGAGTGGGAGCCGGAGGAGGTCCTTCTTCATCCTGAGCCCGGATCGCCGAAGTCCTGGATGGCGATAGAACTCGAGATCAGGCAAGTGCTCTACTTTGTCTTTCTTCTTTCTACTCTGGAGCATTTTTGCCTGTCTCTCGGGGAGACGAGCCGGGCGCAGCCATCCGCTGCATCCGGGCTCGTCTCACCGGGTTCTGTTGCTACCGGTGATCCTGATTCCTGTTCTGTTCCCTCTCCTGAGCCTTCTCCCAGGGTCGTCAGTGATGAGTCGGTCCTGGTCTCAGCTCTGAAGATTCCAGGTTCAGGGTTGGAGGTCGTCCTTGGTGCTGTTCCGACCCAGTCGGGGTCCATTGTGGGTGCAGCCATGACCCAGTCGGGGTCCGTCATGGACGCAGCTGTGATCCGATCGGGGTCCATCGTGGGTGCAGCGCGGGCTCACCTGGGGTCCAACAGGAGGACAGCACCTGTTCTGGTGACGTTCGGAGGTGGAGCTGCAGACCCTCCGCTGAGCTTAGCTGGACTGGTTCTTCAATTCTTCTTCCGGCTTTCAGAGAGAGCAGACGCATTTCTTCCCCTCTCCTCTCCTCCTCCCTTCTCTGGTCCTAGCTTGCTGTGTCCTGTCTGTGTCTCGCTCCTCTTCTGGCTGAATCTTGATCCAAACGGAAAATTATGGATTTGGTAAGCTGGGCTTTAAATGCAATTGACACTACCTTCTCAAACAGAAAATCGGGCCCGGGGGAGCCCAACTGTCCTGCAGGCACTACAGCTGCGGGTTATGTGAGAGACACAAACAATTGGAAACTTATGTGTCTGTGCGACCTTTCGATCGAAGATGTGGAAGACATCTACCTGTTTGGCCTTATGATCTCAGGATTTCTGCTGGTTGGCTTTGGAGTTTTCCTGGTGTATCGAAAACTAAGGAAGTTGGAAAAAGCTAATCAAAATGCGGACCCGGCGAAGCTCCTTCAACAATTCGACCAGTTGGCGAGGGCACTGATGGCGCCTAATGGTGAATTGAATAGGAAGATGGGTAACATCTCGGAGTCGCTGGGTGCTCTCCAGGAAATGATTTTAAAGCCTGGAAATGTATATGGAAATGTACATGCAAATTGTGATGCACAGAATTGCATGAGAGGTGAAATTTCTATGCTCTAAGTGAACTGTGCTTATCAGGCCTTGATTCGGCGTCCTTGAGAATCATTCCTCCAGGAGAAAAGATAAGGCAGAAGGGAGTTTTGGCTTGGCTTCTCTTTAACCCAAACAATTGCTGATGTGCAACAATCTGAACTCTCCAAGGACAGCCATGTGACTAACATGGAATTTTACCATCTGGCATGAACTGAAGAGAGATGAACTCTGTTGGACATGTTATCTATGTTTTAGGACACTAAGGACATAACATCTAGCCGTTGCCTAAGAGTCGATTTTTGTTGTCCACCAGTAACTGATACTTCACACACTGCACTCACACTGATATCTCATGACTGACATACACACATTGGTCTCTCTTTTGCTCTTGCTTTGTTAATGTGTGGATCTGTATTGTCTGCTAAGTGTGCCTAGAGGGTTTTTTCTATGTGATCACAATCTTGCTCACTCGAGCCATATTTTGATAACTATGTTTTTTTCTCTCTGCCCAATGTGTCACCCCCTTCCCCCCTCCCCCTCTTTACCCCCCACTGTATGAGGCACCTGTATGGCTGCCGCATCATTAGGGAGCGCTTAACAATGAGCGCACCTTAGTGATAAGTAAAATTCCTTGTATGTGTAAGCATACTTGGCAATAAAGTTGATTCTGATTCTGGTCCCTCATTCTGTTCCCGTTTCCTCTTTCCCTCCATTGGGTGCTGCAGGGATTTCCTGTAATCGACTCGGTTCTCCCTCGTCACTCCTTGCCATTAGGAGGCCGTCTCCGAACTCTTCCCTGTGGTCCTGTTGGCCTGACGATGCGGGTTGGCCGCCTGGGAAACTTTTACGCCGGTTTGGCGTTCTGGGTCAGCCACCAGACGAACTGTACTTCCTACTGGGCGACCTGGTTCGGCCGCCGGAGGTTCCGTCTCTCTAGGACTGGGGTAGACCGCCCGAAAGAATTCTTTTCCCCCTATTGGCGATCTGGATGCTAGATGCAGGCAGACCGCCTGAACTTGTTTTTTTGTTTTTTTTTACTTCGTTATGCTTTGCCTGTTGTCATCTCTGTTTTTCCCTCCTCTGTATGATTGGGGATGCTTTGTGTTTGAGGTTTTGGACTTTTTGGAACTGTTTATCGCTGCTCCTCGATGTGTGTTATTTTTTCCACACCTCTGTAGTCTGAGGGTTGTTTTCTGTGCCCGTTATTTGGCCTATATCTCCGCTCTGTGCGTGTTTTTTTTTTTGTACTATGTATTTGGTGATGTGCCCATCTGTCCATCCTTGTTGAACTATTGTATGTCTCCGCCAGATAGCGCGGGTTTTTTTTCCTTTCCTCCTGTGTGGTATTTGTACGCTGAATTGTTGTATGTATCGCTGCTCTGTGCCATGAGATTGTTTTTTTCTCTCTCCCCCTGTTATTATGGGACATGCTGCAATTTTGTGCCTGCATTGAGTTTCTGTCTTCTGAGATTCTGCTTGTCATTTTGATTTTTTTTTCTTTTCTGTGATTAGGTTGGACTCTGGCCCTCCTTGGCCTTTTTCCCCCTCCTCCCTCCTTGGGGCGGTTCTGTGGACCTTCCAGGTGGGGGGTGCGATGTTCCACCGGGTCTAGAATCCGCGTCGTGAACGGGAGCAACTGTCATGGTCCATGTGCTGACTCTGTCTGCACTCAGGTTGTGCGGTAGTTTCCCGTTCTCTTCTCTAGTGCACCTCTTGGCCTCCGGGCTTTTATTTTGACAGCGTCTCGGCGGTGTTTCCGGCTGTTAGAAGCCAAGATCTGCAGGATGGCTGGATTCCAATCAACCAATGACTCCATCAGCTGATCAATCTGTCAAGCCCTGTTTAAGGGAGCAGCTCTGTTTGCTCGGGGCTGCAACCTCGTCGAACATTCCTTCTTCTTCCGTCCGTTCCTGTAAGTGTTTTCCTGAGAATCTGTATTCCTGTATCTGAGTCGAACCTTAGTTGTGTTTTTGCCCCCCGTGGCTCGTTATTTTGTCATTTGGCCTTTGTTAATAAATTATGCACACTCATCGGCTGGCATTCGGCATCTCATTGATGGCTCGTGATGGCCGTCGTTGACAATTTTAGGACGTAACAGTCTAGTCGAGTCTTAATCCGTGACATCATTCCCAGTAAAAGTTGAAGCAAGCGTAGGACAGTCAAAGGGGGGTCGTCAAGATGGCGGCAGAGTAGGTTATATTTCATTGGGCTCTCGTTACCCAAACTTAATAGAATGGCTTAACTACAAAGTTAATATCTTAAAACAACCCTAAAAGGTGGCTTTAACCTTTATTTTGCCAACACTCCTACTGCTCTTGCGATAATGCCCCAGCCTGCTCAAAAAAGAACCAGTGACGGCAACAAGACTGAAAAAGCTAGCTTAGCTGCTAACAGTGACCACAACTATGACGGCTCGTGGCAATGCAGCTTTCAAGCCGGTGATGATGAAGAATTCCCTCCTCTTCCTATAACATCGAGTAAGCCTCCAATTGCTAAGAAACCAACTTTAACTAACTGTTGCTCCAGTAATGCTCTAAGCTCAGACAATGCTGTTGCAACGGTTACTAACCTCATTAACTCAAGGAGTGATGCCTTAGAGAAGATGATGGAAAGCATACTTGAAGAAATTATGGGCTTTAAGAAAAAATAAACAGCATTGAGAAACGTGTTGAAATCAACAAACAAAATACCACAGCCTGTTTGAGTCGTGTAACAGAGCTGGAACGTTATGGTCGCCGCTGGAATCTGAAACTTCACGGTGTTCCTGAAACTGAAAAGCAGAATGCTCGTCAAGAAGTGATCCGTGTATGCCAGGAGATCTTACCCCAGGAGAAGAAAAAAAAAATCCCTGATCTTGTCGATGTGGCTCACCGCGTCGGGGGAAAGCAGGGTGGTGACTCCAAACCCCGAGCTAACATTTTTTGATTTATTGCCAGAAGATTAAGAGATGAAGTGTGGAGAATAGTAAAAGGCAACAGCTTCTTACAGAGAAATGGCCTGCACCTTACGGAGGATTTGTGTAAAGAAGATGGAGAGTCAAGACGGAGACTTTGGCCCGTCATCAAAAACGCACGAGAAGAAGGGAAAGCAGCCTATTTCATTGGAGGTCGAGGCTTCATTAACGGCGTGGACCTCACCGCAGACTGCGATGGAAGAGTGATTGACAGAGGTGTGAGCAAAAAAAGGAAAAATCCTAAATTCTTTCCTCTCTCTTGGAAAATGAAAAATTATTCTTATGCCATTTATGTGGGTATGTTCGGCTCATTTTTGCAGTTTGCAGGTTAGACCAAAAATGTTTTTCAAATGGGTAATGTTAATGGTGATTTCAGTGACTTAATTCTCTTCATTTAACACTTAATCCCAGGTTATTCTCATACAGCTTGTTTTTATTGTTTAATGTTATCCTTTTCTTTAACTTCTCTCAATGCCAGGGGGTTGCCCAATATGCTTAAACGCAAAGCTTTATTTTTTTTTTTGCCAAGCAATTTAGGTCTGATCTTTGTTTCTTTCAAGAATGTGACAAACTCTATTTGACTTTCTCATGGCTCAGAACATTCAGCAGGGGTAGCGATTCTAAAAAATAGGTTTAATGGTAATGTTTTATTTACTGAGTGTGATCCAGCTGGACACTTTATCTGTCAACTGATTGAATTGAATAATAAGCATTTCATGTATGCTAATATTTATGGCTACAACAACAAAACAGAAAATGATAACTTGTTTCTCTCTATTGAAAATAGTTTTGTGGTTTGGTTAAGACAATTCCAAATGCATTGATACAGCTTGGAGGGGACTTTAGTACGGTATAGGATGGTAATGCTGATAAATGGTCCCCTGGGCCACCAAATGCCTCCAGCTCCACCATTAAATCTTTTATGGAGAGGTTTAATTTAAATGATATATGGAGATTAAAATTTCCCAATGTAAAAATGTTTACATGGAAGAACAAATCTGCCTCAAAACTTTCCAGAATAGACTATCAGCTAAAATCTGATGTTATCAGTGAGGACTGTGTGGAGGTCAGAATATCACCTACACCTCTTACTGACCATAAAGCCATGCAGTTAACTTAACCTCTCCCACCATGGTCACTCCACTACATCGTCATCTTAGTGGAAAATGTGAAGTGTTGCAGTGTGAAGAAGTCAAAACAGCTATTGCTCCTTGAATTCAAAAGTTTTGGAACAAAGCTACAGAGGAAAAAAGTTTCTGTAGAAACTGGGAGCTTTTTAAATTTGAATCTGGTAAATTCTTAAGGAAATTTGGTAGCGTTAGGGCTAAATTTTACAGAGCTGAAGAGACAAAAGTCATAACCAGAATATTCAGACTCTTACCAACCCTAAACTCCTTAAATGAAACGGAACAACAAGAATTAGCTGAGTTACAAAGTAAAGGTGCATTTATTAGATCTAGGAAAAAAATGGCTAGAAGAAGGTGAACAAAACTCTCACTACTCTTTAGTCTGGATAAACATAATGCCCTCAATAACACAATTGGCAAATTGAAAATGAATGACACAATCACTGATAATTATGATTTAATTTCCCATTACTGTAGTACTTTTTATGAGAATTTATATACATAGCTCCAGCTTCTGCCAAATCTCAACAGATACCCTTTTGAACTCATTAATTGTTAAACCAGTATCCAAAACAGATCAAGAATTGTGTGATAAGCCCCTCTCAGTGCAAGAAGTCTTGGATGCAATCTCTCATCTTAAAAATAATAAATCCCCTGGGGTTGATGGTCTATTATCTGAATTTTACAAATCGTTCTCCAGAGATTTAGCCCCCTTTTTACTGGAGGTCTTTATAGAAAGAATACAAAATGGTGCTCTCCCCACAATTCTAACTCAAGGCCTTACAACACTAATCCTAAAACCAAATAAAGATCCTTTATTGATTGACAACTAGCATCCAATTTGCCTTCTCAACAATGATTACAAAATTCTTGCATTAATCCTTGCAAAAAGATTAAAAACAGTTTTGCACTCTATAATTGATGAAACACAGCCTGGCTTTATGAAAAATAGACACATTACAAATAACATTAGACTCGTGTTAGATATTCTAGACTACCCTGAATTAATTGACAATGATGGATTTATTCTTTCTGTAGATTTTTACAAGGTTTTCTAAAACATTGTCGAGCACAACTTTATATTTCAGTCTCTTGACAGATTTGGTTTGGGGAATTACTTTAATTTGGCCATCAAAACTTTGTATAAACACTATAACAGCTCCATTAGATTAAGGGATGGTACTTCTCCTAGATTTAATATCAATAGAGGAATCCGTCAAGGATGTCCGATCTTCCCATATTTGCTTTTATTAGTGGGCTAATTTCTCACATGTCGCATTAAATCTAGTCCAGTCCAAGGGATTTCAGTAGCTGGATAAACTTGATTCTGACACAACTGGCAGATGATACTACATTGTTTCTGAAAAATGAGACCCAGATTTCTTTGTCTATCACTGTAATTAACTTGTTCTCCAAAGCCTCTGGTCTTCATTTAAACATTAATAAATGTGAATTAAAGGCTATTAAGAATTGTTCTAAAGCATCTTGTGAGGGCATACCAATTAAGACTGAGGCCTTTTATTTAGGCATTCATATTACCAAAGATCAACAGAAAAGAAGCTCTGCAAACTTTATTCCAATAATTCAAATAACCAAGAAAAAAAAGTTAACCAATGGCTTTTAAGGGATCTTTCATTAAGAGGTTGAATCCTGATCACTAAGGCAGAAGGTACAGTATATCCTGGCTGACCTATACTGACTTGGCTCTTGAGCTCAGTAGCAAGATATGCAAGGAAAATAACCAACTTATTTTTAATTTTGTTTTGAAACACAAAACACATTGCATTAGGAAATCCTGTATTTTGAACTCTTACGAAAATGGTAGACTGAACCTCCTCTCTTTTTCTACTCTAAAAAATACTTTTAAGGTTAACTGGATCCAGCAATTTTATAAATCTCCTTCCTCTGTTAAGATAAGATAAGATAAGCCTTTATTAGTCCCACAACGGGGAAATTCCAGGATTGCAACAGCACAGGGATAGCAACACTCAGAGCAACAATCAGAAGGCAAGAAAAAAACAAGCAAGCAAGAGCAGCTAATATACATATGTACGTATTACTATAAAATATATATATATACACACACACACAGACACACAGTGCAGAGCATTGTAGCTGGATGGAATAAATATATGAATATATGAACACACAGTGCAGAGCATTGTAGCTAGATGGAATAAATATGTAAATATATAAACACCCACAGTACGGAGCATTGCAGCTAGGTGGAATAAATATGCAAGTATATAAACACACACAGTGCGGAGCAATGTAGCTAGATGGAATAATATGTAGATATATAAATATATAAACACACCCAGTGCTGAGCATTGTAGCTAGATGGAATAAATATGTAAATATATAAACACACTCAGTGCAGAGCATTGTTGCTAGATGGAATGAAACAGCATAACCGTCTCCTTAGTTATCCTACATGGTATGATTATGTGCCCATACATATTCTCACCCTCCATAGCGACCGGTATGTTCCTAGTTGTATGCCGGAGGGGACCATTGTGTAAGTCTATTGCATCTTTTGCATTCAAAAAACTATTAGTTTGTTACGTCTTTTTGCTATCTCTGCGAGCAGCCCTGCTTAGGTTGTACAGTCTGACAGCCGTTGGTAGGAAGGACCTACGAAACCTCTCGGTTGTGCACCTGGGATGATGTAGTCTGCTGCTAAATGAGCTCCTCAGTGCATTCAGTATGTCCTGCATAGGGTGGAACTCGGACTCCAGCAGAGATGACAGTTTAGCCACCGTCCTTCTCTCTCCTATCTCCTCCATCGGATCAAGGCGCTGCCCCAGGACAGAGCTGTTTGGAATGTTATTCCTTTATAATGTCAAAACTTGGTGGTTTAAATTTCTTTCTTGTCTGTAACTATAATGTTGATAAAATCCCTCTCAAGTTATCTGCTTTTCATGGCCAGGCCTTTCTGTCATGGTCACTCATCTACAAGCACAACTTTTCTCCTCATCATTATTTTATCTGGAATAATAAGGACATCCTTTTTAAAAATAAATCTCTATTCTTTGACTCTTGGTTTCATAGTAACATTATTTTGGTTGATCAGCTATTTAACTCTGAGGGCTGTCTTTTCACTTATAAGGATTTTTTACTACAGTATAATATACCTGTTACACCTGGGGATTATGCAGAAGTTTTTGGTGCCATTTCCTCTGGAGTCTGCATGTTGTTTAACCAGAGACTTAGACTTAATTACTCCCAGCCTCCTGCTCTAACTCCTATACACTCTCCTGTTGGCAAAGTATGTTTTAATCTACGTTCTCACACTAATAAGGAAATTACAGCCCTTTTTCAAAAAGATGATGTTGCTATACCATGTGCTATTGCACACTGGAGTCATTTTTGTAGATGATGTGTCATGGAGGAAGGTCTGGCTTCTACCTAATCAGTACCTCATCTCCAATAAAGTAAAATAAGTGTCCTTTAAGCTTTTACACAGATTTTACACTGCCAAGAACGATCTAAAAAAAATTTAAGCCAGGTATTGATACAAACTGTTGTTTTTGTGAGCTCTCTGCTGAAACGGTCGTTCATTTGTTCTGGTCTTGTTCTTATACCAAATGATTTTGGCAGCATATCTCTGCTTACATTCAAGAATAAATATCCACCCACTTTAAGCTACTTTGAAAACATGTGCTCTTTGGTGACAATCCTAAAAAAAAAAAAAATTCTTCTAAATTCCTGATTAATTTGATAATCATTCTGGCTAAATTTCATATTCACAAAGGCAAACTTTCTAACAGAAAACCAAATTTCTTGATTTTTATGATGGAACTAAAGAAATACATAAATTCTATTCACTTTTCCACAAATTTTAACCTCTTGCACTCCGTTGTACCGCAGCCGGGCAAGTCTCTGCGTCCCAGAGCGCACGAGGGCGCTCTCGTGCGTCCTCGAGCGCACGAGGGCACACGATGGAGCTGCGGGACCTGCATATCCGTTCTTCCACTGCAGACACAGCCGCGAACAGATTAGATAATCTGATTGACCTCTAATTCGACTAATAAGAGCCTTGAGTTGGGTTTCTGAAAACCTTGAAGAACCAATGACTGAAAACCTAGCAAGAAGGGCCCGCCTACCAAAGCTGTGAATGCAGTGAGCCAATTGAAGCAGAGAAGTTCGCGAGCTGTTTTTTTTAAGGCTGGGTGAAGACAGACTGCTGCTGCAGAGAAAAAAAGGACCCGCAGGAAGAACCCCACAGACCCAGCAGCACGGAGACCATCCACAAGTGCAACCTCTGTGACAGCGACTGACATTCGCGCATCGGCATGTTCGGCCAGGCGGTGCTTGTTTTGTTTTTGTCCCAGCAGAATAGACATTAGGATTGCCTTCTATGGTCATCAAAGACCGACGGAGGCCGAAGATGAAGGCTGAGTGACACACACGCGTTTGCCAGTCTATTTTTAATTACTACTGTTATTTGTTTTGAAAAATCGTTCGCCAAAAACCGCAATCATGGAAGCACAAAACCGCAATAATGGAATTATTGAATTATTATTATTGAATTATTGAATTATTATTGAATGTTTTGATCGGGTCGCGAGACCAGAACCACGAGCGGACTAGCGTCGCGTTCGTCTGACAATGAGGAAGAGAAGTTCGCCAGGACACTGCTGCTGTGAAGAGGTAAGGTGTTATAAGCTAAATTATTCTTTATCCCTGAAAATTGTAATCCAAAATGACTTTTGACCGATTGGTAAATTACAACTGTGCGGCGCACAAAGTCTGAAGTTTGTGCGCCGCGGTACAAGGGGTCGTTCGTCGCGTCCAGACCGTGAACCCCCCCCCCCTCGCTACAGAAGAATAGCGGGGGGGGGGAAGCTGCGGTGACTGCGCTGCTGTCCCACATCGCCACATGAGGCTAATCCGTCATGTAGCGATGGCCAATGTCCATCCTCTGTAGCGAGGGGGGGGACAACCCCCCCCCACACACACACACAGAGACACAGCCCTGAGTGTGACCTTTCATTAGAGCCCAAAATGAAGCTTCTACATTGAAGCATTCAAAAGTTACAGACGTTTTTCCAAACTGTGCCATTTGGCACAATTTGGCACAGTTCAAAAACGCCTCGGAACTACCTGAGGAAAAAGCTGTGTAATATATTCATTTTTTGTGGTATTGTTACAAAATTTGGACCTCAGCTGGATAACACTTGGTTCTACATTTCTGTTGCATTTTCCAGCCCGGATCTGAAGCTGTGTGTTATTTGCAAGCATTTGTATCCAAAAAACACCCAGGCCAAATTTATTTTCTTCAAGTTCACTATGTGTAGATGACTGTAACTCAGTGGCCGGAGCACTTAGAGAGATTATGACTGTTTTGCCAAAAAATTCAAAGTGTTTTCTTTTAAATGAGACCAACCCCATGAAGATGCTGCAAAGGGTTGAAGAACAGCTTTGGATTTAATTTGGGCACATTAATTTTTGGCATTTTTAGGGAAATTGACCGGAGTGCAAGGGGTTAATGCAGTGAAAACTGTGTCAACTTGTTCCTCTTTCAATTATTTGATGTCTGATATTAATTTGCTTACACCTTAGTATCTTTAGTTATCTTTGTATTTTCCTATCCCCCTGGCTTTTCCTTTTTTTTTTTTTTTTACATTTAATTATATTTTATATTCTCTTGTATATATTTACTGATGTTTCCTGATTGTATCTTTGCTGCTTCGGCTCTTATAGTTGTACTTTGTTTTGTTCTCAATAAAGTTTAAATAAAAGCATAGGACAGTCAAGAATCGAGAAGGAGGAGAACATACAGTAGAAGCCAAAGCAAGGAGAACAGAAGTGAGCGTGGAAATCAGAAAGTGAGAGGTGATTTTGCAAAAGTGAGAGAGCATTTTAATTGTGTGCCCCCTCTCACAATTTTTATTTGTGCACAATAATAATTTTACTCCCTACAATATTATGTTTACCGCTTCAGTTTCAGTTTTTATGCTTGTTTCTATGTAATTTGTGCCCTAATATTTTTGAAAGTAAAATCACTCCATTATTGAGGGTTGTTTTTCATTTTACACAACATCCCAACTTCACCGGAATTGGGATTGTAAAAGTGAAATCAGGTGTTCAACCTGTCAAACATAAACTATGTAGCAGATAGGTAAACATGATGATGATCATAAATTCCAACCATTTTGACATCACAATGTACCTGTAATTAATGTTTTATTATTTATTTATGTTTTATTTATTATTCCCTGACACACGCCACCGTCTTCCCTGACGCACGCCACCATCCCCTCCTGCCTCAAGGCCTCCACCATTATCCCATCCCCAAAAATGTCACAACTGACAACCTGAATGACTACAGACCCGTAGCACTCACATCTGTAGTCATGAAATGTTTTGAGCGACTGATGTCCCAGCACATCAGGGACTGGCTTCCCCCCTCCTTCGACCCTCATCAGTTCGCGTAGAGGAAGAACCAGTCTATGGAAGACGCCATCTCCACCACTCTCCACGGAGTGCTGAGCCACCTAGAGAACCCAAGGAGCTATGTGAGGATGCTCTTTGTGGACTACAACTCAGCTTTTAACACCATTATCCCAGACATCCTGATCAACAAACTGCACCTCCTCCAGATCCCCCCTTGCCCACACACCTGCTCCTGGATAAAGAACTTTCTCATCAACCACCCACAAACAGTCAGACTTGGCCCCCACCACTCCTCCACACTGTCCCCCAGTACTGGCTCCCCAGTAAGGCTGCGTGCTAAGCCCTCTACTGTACTCCCTGCACACCTTTGACTGTATTCCAACCCACCCAACCACCGTCATTGTGAAATACGCGGATGACACCATCTTGGTTGGGCTCATCACCAACAACAAGAAGGCATACAGGGCGGAGGTAGAGAATCTGCTGCTGTGGTGCTGTTAGAATAATTGTGAGCATAAATTATTCAAAGTCAAAAATCAGGCGGAATATTGGATTTAGGTACATTTATTATAAAAATAAATAAAAGAAATGAAAAGAAAAGAAAAGAAAAGTTACAGTTCAAATTAAACCTCAAATGGCCATTTTTAAGGGAGAGATTACAGAGCATGGCCTTCAGCACACATACCGAATCTCTGGAGCATACATTCTCTAGTCTTGGTATTTATGGGTAGCAGAGAAGGCAGGGGTAAGAGGAGAAAGGGGGAGAGCAGAGACATCTCAGAGACAGTTCAAATACCTATCACAGTCCTGATGTCTTAGCAGGTCAGTATGACATGAGAGCTTATCCTGGGTGGTGAACAAAGGAAGCAACGTCACAGACATCCTGGAGACAGGGTGCCTAATCTACACGAACTAGGAGTTTCAGTGCATTCCTGGGACACAAAGTAAAGCAGGGAATGTCAAAGAGATTATCAATGTAGCTTAGATCATCCTTTACGCTTGTACTGACCCTCAGTCAGTGCTTGCACACATCCTCTGAAAGTCAATAATTGCTCACAGAAACATGCCAAGAATATATCAGACATATTATATGAAATATAACATGAAAGAATAATATAAGGGAATATATGAACTTATCCTACATGGAATGCATATATAAATATTAAACATGGCATAGGAAAGGCATGATACATCTTAAGTATAATAATACATTATCAATAACAATAATAATGTGGATAATATGGAATTTTTCTATAATACCCCCCTTGATGCTTAATAAAGCATCATAACTAAAAGAAAAATAAAGTGGCTGTAAAATAAAGTGAATGAAATAATATAAAGATACATGTGTAAGAATTTACATGTTCTATTATGAGGTGGTTTAAAACGTGTGTAGAATATGGCATTAAGAGTGAATATGTGTAATATGATCAAAATTAACCTTAATCTGTGCTAAACTAGGACGTAGAAAATGATATGGAGATACTCAAAACAGACTTAAATTATATTGCAACCTTCATACTCCTCAGGTTAGTATTACCCCTTTCACCATCCTCATCATCTGTAGCAGCTGTATGAAGACATATCGCTAAGTTTACAATAACCAGCCTCATCATCATATTAAGGACTCACACAAGAAAAGGCTGAAGTTATCACTATAAAAATCATTACCAAGTTCATGATGAGAGTTCTCCATGAAAAAAAACACTAACTTAATCAGTTTTTTCTGGGAGCGGTCAATCCCAGGAAGGCCACTGGACCTGACAGTGTCTCCGGGCGTGTGTTGAAGGACTGTGCGTACCAGCTGACTGGAATCTTTACTAGGATTTTTAACTGGTCCCTGTCACAGTCCACTGTCCCACACTGTTTAAAATCCTCCACCATAATTCCTATACTCAAAAAACATAATGTTACCAGTCTTAATGATTACCGGCCAGTGGCTCTGACTCCAGTGGTGATGAAATGTTTTGAGAAGCTTGTCAGAGCCCACATCATATCACTTCTCCCACAGTGTTTGGACCCCCATCAGTTCGCTTATAGGGCCAACAGATCCACTGAGGATGCTGTTGCCACGGCCCTCCACGCTGGCCTGTTCCACCTGGAGCAGCCGGTGAGCTATGTGCAGATGCTATTTGTGGACTACAGCTCCGCCTTTAACACCATCCTTCCCGGCAGACTGGTGCCCAAACTTAGGGAACTAGGACTTCCATATTCCACTTGTACTTGGAGCCAAAGCTTCCTCTCGGATCGCAGCCAGAGGGTCAAAGTGGGACCTCACATGTCCACCACCATCAGCCTCAGCACCGGCTCCCCACAAGGCTGTGTGCTGAGCCCCCTACTGTACAGCCTTTACACCTATGACTGCACCCCCATACACCACAGCAACAGCATCATCAAGTCTGCCGATGACACCACAGTGGTGGGGCTCATCTCGGGGGGAGATGAGACCGGTTATAGGGGCGAGGTGCAGCAGTTGATAGAGTGGTGTGGAGACAACAACCTTCTTCTAAATGTCACAAAAACAAAGGAGGTCATCATAGACTTCAGAAGAAATAAAACAGACATTCAACCTCTGGCTATTAGTGGCACGGGCACGGGCGGGAGAGGGTCGAGGATTTCCGCTTCCTGGGGGTCCACATTCAGGAGGACATGACATGGGGGGTGAACACAACTGAGCTGCTGAAAAAGGCCCAGCAGAGACTACATTTCCTCAGGGTGCTGAGAGGAAACAACATCTATCAGAGACTGCTGTTGTCTTTTTATCGTTGCTCTATTGAGAGCATTTTAACTTATTGTATTTGGTTCAGCAGCTGCACGGTAGCTCAGAAGAAAGCTCTTCAGACTGTCATCAACACAGCCCAAAAAATTATTGGTTGCCCTCTCCTCAGCCTTGAAGAACTGCACCATGCCCGCTGCCTTAAAAAGGCACAAAAAATCCTGAAGGACCCCTTCCATCCCGGTCACTCTCTCTTCCAACTACTACCATCAGAAAGGCAGTTTAGAGCAATCAAAACAAGGACAAACAGATTCAAAAACAGTTTTTATCCGACCGCAATTACCTTTCTGAATTCTAGTAGAACATGAGGTTTGAAACTGTGAAATTGAGTGTGTGTGATATTTAAAATTAGTAATTTATGTAATTTTAAGTTTCTTTTAAGTTTCTTTTTACTCCTCATTCACTGACTGGTTTGCATTTTAATTTTGTTGTACTTGTTATAATGACAAATAAAGTCTATTCTATTCTATTCTATTCTATTCTAATTGTTATCATTGCCTGCAAAGCAATGAAGCTATTTGTATCCGAAGTATTAATATGACCATTTACTTTATTTTCAGTACTTTAGGAGTCAAGAATTGACGAGACTGGGTGTCTTTCCAGTATCTGCTTTAATTCTCTCACATCCTACGTTCTCTCTCTCGATCGGAGTAATAAGAGAGAGAACGAAGTCACTCTCATACATTTATATTCACACCTCCAATAATACATCACATATCAAGTCACACAATCAAGTCACACAATTCAGTTACATCCTTCCATTTGCATCATAAAACTCCAGAGTCCTTCTGTTCTCCTGTCTGACCCCAGATGGTCAGACGCGGGCGATCCTCTCCTTTCTTCCAAGCCATAGGTGGTCCAGACGTATTGTCCTCTTGAGGTGTGATGTCAGTCCACATTGCCAGCTTAAAGTCTCTCTAGGCTGAATTCAAGCATGCATCTACATCTGTATGTGAGTCACATAAAGTTACAATTATGGACGCCACATCACTCCCCCTCCCACGCGAAAGACTGGACATACACCTACAGTATCGTAATGGTCATATAGCATACGTCCTCCCCCCCCCCCCGCAGAATCTTACAGCACAATCTAACAGTCTGATCAAAAACCACATCACTCTGCCTGTAGTCTAGGCTTCAATCTTCTCCCGAATCTGCTGTACGCAGGTCTCACAGCCTGTGCCGGGCCGTCCTGCTGTGAATCTGTGGAATGAGGGGGAGAAGGGTTATTTGCCCCTTGTGGGGGGTCCGAGGGCCGTCCCCTGGGAGGCCTGCCGCCTCGAGGCGCGCCTGCCGGCCGTACAGACTCGTTATGCAACACAAAAGCAGGTTTTAATCTATCGATACTGATCGTCTCCCTCCTGCCCCCCAAATCTAGCACAAAATATTTCTCCCCGGTCTCCAGCACTCGAAATGGACCGTCGTAAGGTGGGCGGAGGCTGTGACGCTGAGCGTCGTGCCTGACAAAAACAAACTCTGCGTTTTGTAAAGCTTTGGGCACGAACACACGCGGAAAAGTGTGATGAGCGGGGCCCGGGAGCATTTCTGCTCCCGTGTTACTCAGAGGTCCCCGGACCGGGGGGGGCCCTGGTGGCGTATGGTCTGGCAAGAACTCGCCGGGCAGCCTGAGAGGTTGCGCCAAAACCAATTCTGCTGGTGAGGCATCTAGGTCCTCTTTGGATGCCGAACGCAACCCCAATAAAACCCATGGTAGTTTGTTTAAGATAAGATAAGATAAGATAAGCCTTTATTAGTCCCACAACGGGGAAATTCCAGGATTGCAACAGCACAGGGATAGCAACACTCAGAGCAACAATCAGAAGGCAAGAAAAAACAAGCAAGCAAGAGCAGCTAATATACATATGTACATATTACTATAAAATATATATATACACACACACACACACACAGACACACAGTGCAGAGTGTTACCCAATCTGTGTCCGTTAGCAACGCTCTGAGGGCTGCCTTCAAAGACCTGTGAAAACGTTCGCATAAACCGTTGGCCTGGGGATGATAAGCGGTAGTGCGGTGTACTGCCGCTCCTAAGCCGCTGGCCACTGCTGACCACAGTTCCGACGCAAATTGAGGTCCCCTATCGGACGTAATATCTGACGGAACCCTGAACCGCGCTACTCAGGCTGTTAAAAAGGCGCGAGCCACTTCTGCCGCTGTGGTCAATGTTAACGGGACCACTTCCGGCCAACGTGTGGTCCGGTCCACCATCGTCAAGAGATGTGTGAACCCTTGTGATGGCGGTAGGGGGCCCACGAGGTCCATGTGCACATGATCAAACCTCTTAGCCGGAATGTGAAACGGTTCTAAGGGTGCTTTGGTGTGCCTGTGGATTTTGGCCCACTGGCAAGCCATGCAGGCTTTAGCCCACTCCTTCACGTGCTTGCACAGGCTCGGCCAAACAAATTTCTCCACTACCATTTTCACCGAAGCGCGTACTCCCGGGTGCGCTAGGGAGTGCACGACATCAAAAACGCGACGGCGCCACGTGACCGGTAAACTCAATGTGGTGGCAGACTGTCTGTCATGCACGGTAACAGCACCCGTCCGCGTGGAGCAGGAGGGCGCGGCCGCATACCCAGAGCGCGGTAACAGCGCGGACGCGCACGTGGCTCCGGTCCACGTGGGAATAGATTATGCAGCCATGGCAGCGGAGCAGAGCGAGGACGCGGACGTGCGCGTGCTCCTGTCTGGACCAACAGGGTCAAGGCTGGAGCGCAAAACTTTACAAACTGGTTCACCCCCTCTAATCTGCACCGGCCCCCCTCCGGGTCGGGCAGTCACCCCCAATTTCGCGGGCCCCGTCTCACCGGCCCCCCTCCAGGTCGGGCGGTCACCCCCGTCGCCGGGCGCGGTCGCCCGGTGGATACATCGCAGATTAGAGGGGGTGAACCAGTTTGTAAAGTTTTGCGCTCCAGCCTTAACCCTGTTGGTCCAGACAGGAGCGCGCGCACGTCCGCGTCCTCGCTCTGCTCCGCTGCCATGGCTGCATAATCTATTCCCACGTGGACCGGAGCCGCGTGCGCGTCCGCGCTGTTACCGCGCTCTGGGTATGCGGCCGCGCACTCCTGCTCTGCGCGGACGGGTGCTGTTACCGCGCGTGACAGACAGTCTGCCACCACATTGAGTTTACCGGTCACGTGCTGAATATCGGTGGTAAATTCCGAAATTGCAGCCAGCTGTCTCTGCTGCCGCCCTGACCACAGTTCTGAAGTTTTGGACATTGCAAAAGTGAACGGTTTGTGGTCGACAAACGCGGTGAAACACCGCCCTTCCAGCCAGAACTGGAAATGGCGAATGGCCAAGTGGAGCGCCAGGAGTTCCCTGTCAAATGCACTGTATTTCCGCTCGGCCTCGTGCAAGGACCTGCTGAAAAAGGCGAGAGGTTGCCAAACTCCGGCGACCTGCTGCTCTACCACGGCCCCTATTGCTACCTCTGACGCGTCTGTGGTTAGCGCTGTGCGAGCTGCCGGGTCTGGGTGCGCCAGCAGTGCTGCGTCAGCGAGTGCTTTTTTTACCTCTGTGAACGCGCGCTCCCGCTCCGGGGACCATTCCATCACATTGGCGGGCTTCTGCTTTTTAAGCGCGGTGTATAACGGCTGCATGAGTTGCGCTGCGCGGGGTATGAAGCGGTTATAAAAATTTACCATCCCCAAAAATTCCTGCAACGCTTTCACCGTCCGTGGCTGGGGAAACTCAGCCACTGCGTGCACTTTAGCCGGCAGAGGGACTGCTCCCTCTGGTGAGACACGGTGCCCCAGAAAATCAATTTGTGCTGCGCCATACTGGCACTTAGCCGGGTTGATTATCAACCCGTGTGCTTCCAACTTTTGAAAAACTGTAGTGAGGTGTTTTTTGTGTTCCTCCTCGGAGGCGCTGGCTACTAAAATATCGTCCAAGTAGACAAAAACAAACGGAAGGTCGCGCAGCACTGCGTCCATCATCCGTTGAAAGGTTTTCGCGGCGCCTTAAAGGCCAAAAGGCATGCGTAAAAACTCAAAAAGTCCGAACGGGGTTATTACCACTGTTTTGAGAATGTCCTCTGGTCGGACCGGTACCTGATGATAACCGCGGACCGGGTCTATTTTAGAAAAAATGCGCGCTTTTGCTAGGTGCACTGAAAAATCCTGGATATGCGGAATTGGGTAGCGGTCCTGTGCTGTGGCATTGTTCAACCTGCGGTAATCACCACAAGGTCTCCACGAGCCGTCAGCTTTAGGTACCATGTGCAGGGGGGAAGCCCAGGTGCTCTTCGAGCGGCGGACTATGCCCAACCTTTCCAGGTTGGCGAACTCCTCCTGTGCCACGGAGAGCTTAGCTGCATCCAGCCGCCGAGCTTTAGCAAAAACTGGTGGGCCACTCGTGGTTATGAAGTGCTCCACCCCGTGTTTCGCCACCTTAGCTGAAAAAGTGGGAACTGTGAGTGCTGGAAACTGGTGTAGGAGAGTGTGGAACTTACCACCTGCTGCGGCGACGTGGGTCTATACTGGCGGCGGGGACACCCGAGCTGCACAAGGGATAGAACAGAAAGAGAGTGCATTTACTAGGCGTCTGTTGGCCAGATCAACTAACAAACCATGTGAACACAGAAAATCAGCACCTAACATATTGAAGCTCACTGCCGCTACGATGAAGTTCCACTCATAAGCGCGGCCGTGGAAGGACAGAGACAAGGTTCTCTCTCCGTATGTCTTGATGCTGGAGCCGTTGGCCGCTGTTGCTCCGTCTACGCGGGGTCCAGCCACACGATCTGCATAAGTCGCAGTGATGAAGCTCCTCTGGGCTCCGGTGTCCACGAGGAATTGCCACCCGGAGCCCGCGTCTGTCAGATAAAGCAGCTTGTGCCATTCGCCGAGAGTGGAAGCTGCTAACGACTCCCGGCCCAGTCGTTTCCCCGCTTTTTGAAACTGCACGGCGGGATGCGTCTGTGCGCCTTCCCAGCAAAGCGTTGATGGTAATAGCAGAGGCTGTCATCTCCCCTGCCTCGGGATCTCGCCGCCGCCGTCGTCGCTGGGGTGGCTTCTGCTGCCTCTGGCTCCACACTGCCCCCGGCCACCGCTCCAAGGTCTGCCGCTGCCACGGAAGTCTCTTACTCGTCGCAGGCGTTGAGGAGCCGCTCCGCCTCCTGGGCCAGCTCGCGGAAGTCCTGCTGGTTCACACATCGTCTGCTGGACAGGGGACCTCTCGTGTGCGCTGGGAGGGTCCTCAGGAAGATGTGCTTGAAGAGGAATGCGTCGTTGTCTGTCCCGATCATCTGTAGCATGTCCTCCATGAGGACAGTCGGCCTGCGTCCACCTCTGTCGCGCAGGTCCAGTAGCTGCCTGGCCCTTGCCTCGGGCGATGGCACGAAGTTCCTGATGAGGGTGGCTTTCAGCACGTCGTATTTGCCAGCAGCGGGTGGCTGCTGCACCAGGCTCCGCACACACCGAGCTGTGCGGCTGTCGAGTCTCGCGATGACATTATGCAACTTAATGTCGTCCGCTGATACACCTCCGAGTAGGAAACGCGACTCCACGTGCTGGAACCATGAGTGCGGGTCGTCTTGCCAAAACTCGGGGAGTTTAATCAGGCTTGTGCCCCTGCAGGCATGTCCCGGTGAATCCGGGTCTGAGCGGCTGTCTCCCAGCTCTTCCATGTCGATCAAGAAGCTGTCTTCCAGCCTCGGCGTGCTCAGATTCATGTGTAGGTCACCAGTGTAGGAGTCAAGAATTGACGAGACTGGGTGTCTTTCCAGTATCTGCTTTAATTCTCTCACATCCTACGTTCTCTCTCTCGATCGGAGTGATAAGAGAGAGAACGAAGTCACTCTCATACATTTATACTCACACCTCCAATAATACATCACATATCAAGTCACACAATCAAGTCACACAATTCAGTTACATCCTTCCATTTGCATCATAAAACTCCAGAGTCCTTCTGTTCTCCTGTCTGACCCCAGATGGTCAGACGCGGGCGATCCTCTCCTTTCTTCCCAGCCATAGGTGGTCCAGACGTATTGTCCTCTTGAGGTGTGATGTCAATCCACATTGCCAGCTTAAAGTCTCTCTAGGCTGAATTCAAGCATGCATCTATGTGAGTCACATAAAGTTACAATTATGGACGCCACATCACTCCCCCTCCCACTGACCCCAGATGGTCAGACGCAGGCGATCCTCTCCTTTCTTCCAAGCCATAGGTGGTCCAGACGTATTGTCCTCTTGAGGTGTGATGTCAATCCACATTGCCAGCTTAAAGTCTCTCTAGGCTGAATTCAAGCATGCATCTATGTCACATAAAGTTACAATTATGGACGCCACAGTACAATAATTACCTCCTATAAAAGGGCACACACCCCTACGGGTGGCAATTAGTTAACCAAGAACCATTCTATTCTATGTTATAATTTTATAAATAATTGTAGCCTATAACTAAGTGTTTTAATCCCTAAGGTGTTCATATCCACTCTCACTCAAAGAAACAGTGAACAAAAAAAAACCTCACTCCTGTATTTTCCACCTGAAATGGCATCTATGCCCCAAAATGGCATCATGTGGTAGACAAGCATCTCTCTTCACCCTGCCCACCTGCCCTGAGGGTACGGTCAGTCACCAAAATGGGGTATACAAACCCGCCCAGTGTCCTGGCCAGGTGTGAATACGCCCAATGATTCAATGACCTTTAACACCGTAGATCCTTAGTATAACACTTGCTCGCTTCGTTGGTCAAGCAGGGTAGCAGTACAGGGGAGAGACGCACTGTAAGCCATTGCACACTTAGAGAGTGTTAAGCTGCTGGAAAGGGACATCACCACTTCAAAAAAGGAGTTTCCTGATTAAATTAACCTTGCATTTGCAGAGTAGGGAGTGTCAAAGTAAAGTTTGCTATGTTATTTCTGTATATGGCAGATAATTCGTCCAACTGTTAGTGTCATTAAGGAACAAACATAACAATTCTCTACAGTGTATAGGCAATAGAACAACTTAATAATAACCAACACTATTACTAGGAGGATGATGAGGTTGATAAGGTAACAACACTAACCGCACTTTTCTTTCCCTTGTATTTTTGTCTTGTCATGATAAACAAACAGCCTGTTTTTCTATAGCAAAGGTCGTTGTGGATGCCAGCACCATCAGCTGACACTTGCATAGAAAAACAGTTAAACAGTCATTTGTTGTTTTTTCTTTTTTTTAATAAATATGCAATGTATATATGCATGTATATTAAACAGTCTCTTGCTGAGGGTTTCAAGTAAGGTAAAACGTTAGATGCACCCAAGTGCCACGTCCTTCATTTTCCGTGGCTGTTTAGGTCGGCAGGATAACCTTTGTGCTGTCCTTGCCAGGGAATTCCGGTCCAGTTTCCTTTGACAATCAGATCCCCTGGTTCGGCCAAAAAATGGGTGCACCTCCCATGGTTCCTTCATCACATGGTCCCTCCTGGGAAGGACAGTATGGATAATATCTCTATCAGTTGTCATTCTTTTCATGTAATCACCCAGAAACCCTTCCTCATCACCTAAGTTAAATGGCTTTAATAGTAGGGTTTGCCATTCACAATTTCCCTATTTTTCTTATTTGTGTACTATGCTAATCCTGTAGAATGTTGATGGTAGGCTAAATGGTTTCCTAGGTAAATGTTTGGTACTAATAATTTAGGAACTGTACTTAAATGTGACATGATTTGATTTACAGACTGTATTCCATTAAATGTTTTCCATTATCTAAGTAAATCATTTCAGCTCTTTTAAATCTCGATATTGTTTCAGTTAAGGGTTTCAGTGTCACCATAGCAGTATTCAGATTAGTGCAGGGGAAAGCCTTTGTATATTCAATAAGTACGGTATATCAATAATTCTAAACAACATTTTTACCTTCACTCTTTTTGAACTCAATGAGATCCATGCAAAGGTTTTGAAAAGACTAAATTTATGCAGGGAAGGTCAAATTATTTTGCTTTGAGGTCCCTAAAGCATTGTTCTCTTCTTACATTATTGAGTAATTAGTAGATTCTAAATTGAGTCCCACAGTAAATTCAGCATAAATTGGACTTTCCTTATAGGCCGTGAGCAGCTCCCTCAAAATGTGGCTAGAAAATTATTTTCGTGGCACCCAACTGGGAACTACGGGATCTTTGATGATTTCTATGTAAAAAAAAAAAAACCTGCTGAATCCGAAAATCGATGTTCTCACTGTCAAAGGTGTGGA
The DNA here is from genome assembly GCA_020510985.1 of Pholidichthys leucotaenia. NCBI lineage: Eukaryota > Metazoa > Chordata > Actinopteri > Cichliformes > Pholidichthyidae > Pholidichthys > Pholidichthys leucotaenia. The sequence goes on along the minus strand of CM035849.1, from coordinate 254,695,634 downwards.
TAGCTATGTCAACGCTCTTTACTCTCACAATTCTCCAAAATACTTGAAAAAATCTTCACTAAGAGACTGGATGATTTCACTGAAAAACACAACCTCCTTACAGATAGCCAGTATGGTTTTAGAGCAGATAAATCTACATCTTTGGCACTGATCGAACTTATAGAAGAAATTACTAGTTGTATAGATTAAAAAAAAAAGGTTGCTGTAGGAGTATTTATAGATTTAAAGAAAGCTTTTGACACCATTGACCACAGAATACTACTAAGGAAACTGGAAAGGTATGGGATAAGAGGGGTAGGACTGAGTTGGGTGGAAAGTTATTTAAGTAACAGACAACAGTTTGTACAAATTGGACAGCACAAATCACCCTTCATGGACATCACTTGTGGTGTGCCCCAGGGGTCAGTTTTGGGACCCAAACTCTTTATTTTGTATATAAATGACATATGCCAGGTATCAAAAATTCTGAAATTTATTTTGTTTGCGGATGACACAAATATCCTTTGCACTGGTGAGAATTTGCAGCAGGTTTAAGAGGTGGTCACAACTGAAATGGAAAAATTAACGCAGTGGTTCAACAAAAATAAATTATCTCTAAATCTAAAAAAAAAACAAAGATTATGGTGTTTGGAAATTATAAAATAAATCATGAAATAATGGTAACAATAGATGATACCAGAATAGAAACAGTACAGGAAAATAAGTTTCTGGGGGTGACGCTAGACAATAAAATCTGCTGGAAACCTCACATCAGTCACATCCGGGCTAAATTAGCAAAATGTATAGGCATACTGGGGAAGACAAGACACATCTTGGACTATAAATCATTGGTCTTATTGTACAATTCACTGTTTTTACCTTATCTTAACTACTGTGTAGAAGTCTGGGGAAACACCTACAAGTCCAGCCTACAGGCAATATGCACATCACAAAAAAGAGCTATAAGGATAATAAACAATGCAGGATATAGAGACCATACCAATTCGTTGTTCTTAAAGTCACATGTCATAAAGTTCATCGATTTAGTTAAATTTAAGACAGCACAAGTAATGTACAGGGCAATTAACAATCAACTCCCAACTAATATACAAATAATATTTAAAAAAAAGAGACAATGATCATAATTTGAGAGGAGACTTAAACTTTACAAAACCCAGGATACGTACAACCAAGAAAAGTATGTGCATATCTGTCTGTGGGGTGGATTTGTGGAACAGTCTGGAGCCGGAACTGAAACTATGTACAAACAGAAATCAATTCAAAAAGAGGTATAAGCACCATTTGCTGATATATGTTAGAAGGGTAGTATTTATATGTACGATTCATTATGTTCACTCTGGGACATTATGGGACACTATGGAATGGTGGGTGGGACAGCACTGTGTATGTCTGTGTATATCTGTGTTGTTTGAGACTGGTTTTTGGATGTATGGACTTCATTGTATGTTAGAATGGATGGGTGTTAATGTTGATTTGTAAAAAACACAGTAAATTGTTTACTTGGGGTCTTAAAGGTGGTAATTTGTATAAAATACTGGATGCACTGAGGAGCTCATTTAGCAGCAGACTACATCATCCCAGGTGCACAACCGAGAGGTTTCGTAGGTCCTTCCTACCAACGGCTGTCAGACTGTACAACCTAAGCAGGGCTGCTCGCAGAGATAGCAAAAAGACGTAACAAACTTAATAGTTTTTTTTTTTTTTTTTTTTTTTTTGAATGCAAAAGATGCAATAGACTTACACAATGGTCCTCTCCGGCATACAACTAGGAACATACCGGTCGCTATGGAGGGTGAGAATATGTATGGGCACATAATCATACCATGTAGGATAACTAAATAGACGGTTATGCTGTTTCATCCCACCTAGCAACAATGCTCTGCACTGTGTGTGTTTATATATTTACATATTTATTCCATCTAGCTACAATGCTCTGCACTGGGTGTGTTTATATTTATATATCTATATATTTATTCCATCTAGCTACAATGCTCAGCACTGGGTGTGTTTATATTTATATATCTATATATTTATTCCATCTAGCTACAATGCTCCGCACTGTGTTTTTATATATCTACATATTATTCCATCTAGCTACATTGCTCCGCACTGTGTGTGTTTATATACTTGCATATTTATTCCACCTAGCTGCAATGCTCCGTACTGTGGGTGTTTATATATTTACATATTTATTCCATCTAGCTACAATGCTCTGCACTGTGTGTTCATATATTCATATATTTATTCCATCCAGCTACAATGCTCTGCACTGTGTGTCTGTGTGTGTGTGTGTGTATATATATATTTTATAGTAATATGTACATATGTATATTAGCTGCTCTTGCTTGCTTGTTTTTGTTTTGTTTTTTTGTTTTTTTTCCTTGCCTTCTGATTGTTGCTCTGAGTGTTGCTATCCCTGTGCTGTTGCAATCCTGGAATTTCCCCGTTGTGGGACTAATAAAGGCTTATCTTATCTTATCTTATCTTAAAATTCACATGGGTGTATCTATGGAAAAGAGGAGTTGGAATTAATAAGTGTTCACTTCTTCCTTCTCCCTTTCGAACAGTGTATACTGTAACTTTATTGCATTTGCCATTTGCTTGTTTTTTGTTATATTTTTGTGTTCGAAATAAACTATCTATCTATCTATCTATCTAAATTTGCATAAATCCAAGATTGCTGCCACGACTAACCAAGGGAATGAATGGCCTAACATTTCAACCAGTCTACCTAGAAACACGTTTGAGGCCTCTTTTTCGGATAATGTTGAGCCGAGGAATCGATTTCTGAGGTCGACTGTGTGATTGAGGGTCAAAGAACCACGCTAATTTGCATAAATCCAAGATGGCTGCCATGGATGGACTAACTTTTTAGCCATTCTACCTAGAATCACGTTGGAGACGTCCTTTTCGGCTAATGTTAACCCGAGGAATCGATTTCCGAGGTCATTAGTGTGACTGAGGGTCAAAGAACCCCGCTAATTTGCAAAAATCCAAGATGGCCACCACAGGCATGGATAGTCAAACTTCTTAATCATTCTACCTAGAATCACGTTTGAGACGTCTTTTCTGCATAATGTTGACCCGAGGAATCGATTTCTGAGGTCAAATATGTGATTGAGGGTCAAAGAACTCCGCTTATTTGCATAAATCAAAAATGGCCGTCATGGATGGATGAACTTTTTTAATCAGTCCACCTAGAATCACGTTTGAGACATCATTTTTGGATAATGTTATGCCCAGGAATCGATTTCTGAGGTCACTTGTGTGATTGAGGGTCAAAGAACTCCACTCATTTAAATAAATCCAAGATGGCCGTCATAGGCATGGATAGCCTAACTTCTTAACCACTCTACCTAGAATCACGTTTGATATATCTTTTCCAAATAACGTTGACCCGAGAAATCGATTCCTGGTCAGTTATGTGATTGAGTGTCAAAGAACTCTGCTAATTTACATAAATCGAACATGTATAACTGTGCCCTTCAGAGGTAAAGTGGGCTATCCCACAAAACCATTATTTTGAGAAAATGAGCTCTAAAGTTGAAATATTCTCAAAAAATCAGTGTGCCTATATCATTAAAAAGTTACCCCCTATAAATACCTTCAAGGTTTATGCAGAGCTAGGCAGTTTAAGAAAATGATAGACCCTTAACAATTAGTGTAGTACAATTAACTCATTTTTGACCTACATGTGGGATAGCCCACTTTACCTCTGAAGGGCACAACTGTCATATCCTGATACAACCTGTATTCAACCTCCACCTTATTCATCACCAGAATCATCTCCCTCCTTTTCTTCCTCCTCTGCTTCCACAGATCTTTCAGATTCTGTAAGAACACGATTCACGCAATCGATGCAGGCGCATAGATCAGTGCAGCTGAGATCCAATGCCTTGCATGTACATCTGCTGGCCTCGCACCTACTCCGCTTGCATGAACAGTGCACATAGTTCAAGATCTCTTCAGGCGCCGGACCAGTTGCCATCCAGTCTACAGCCAGTTCTTCCTGCAACAAAATCCAGCCATGGCCCACTGGACTGGGGGCAGATATTGTTTGCTGAACGGCATGGCGATGAATGGCTGCTTGATAATTTGACCTCTCCACATGTTTTCGAAGAGCATCCTGGTTGGGTGGTAATGCATCATCGCAGGAGGCATTGATGCAGAACAGACGGTAGCAAGCCTCATTCACATCATTTGTATTTTGACTGTACAGATCACATACAAACTTTTCGAGTGAAGACTGAAGAGAAGAAGCCACATCAAAGTCTCTCCCAAGCTGTGTGAATACCTCCTGGTATTCAGTGTTTTTCAGGACAAGGTCCAGTGGACCTTATATAGATATAAAACATATATAGATTGCAGATAATTTTCACATTAACAGTGAGCTTATAATAGAGACCTTGTGCAACCTAGTCACTGCTCAATGTAAACTTGCAAAATGGCAAGCACAGACCGTGTGCCCATATTTATTGAGAGCATAAAGTATACAGGCGACTGCTGCTGCCATGAGTTTAACCTTTCTTGGGTGACACATCACAAACATATGGGCTTTCCTTAACAGGCCATTTTCCATCCGCCTAAGGCTTGATAGTATGGGTGTGACTATGTGCAAACTATATAAATGTATGCCCAAACTTGTTCCTCCCTCACCTACTAGTACACTGCACCCCTTGGGCTTGGGCTGAGAAGTACATCCAACCCTCAGACTCAGAGTTAAGCTCATTGGGATTGCTACCCTTTTCCCATTTGAGCTACTTTGTGGTAGTGGTATATTTTGACTATAATTCAGGCCCAGGGTGGGTTGCACGGTGGCGCAGTGGTTAGCACTGCGGCAGCACAGTTTACCCTTGGCCGGGGGATTGTGGGAATCGTGGGATCGTGGGTTCGATCCCAGCCCCCGACCAACAGTGATCTGTGTGGAGTTTGCATGTTCTCCCCGTGTTGCGTGGGTTTACTCCGGGATTTCTCCGGTTTCCTCCCACATGCCAAAAACATGCATGTTAGGTTAATTGGCTGTTCTAAATTGTCCCTAGATATTTGTTTCCTATAGGCCCTTAGAATAGAGGGTTAGTATTAATGAAAGCGCTTTGAGTGGTCTTTGTGACTAGAAAAGCGCTATATAAGTGCAGGTTAGTTAGTTAGTTAGTTAGTTCTGGGGATAGATGCATCATCAGAGTGAGTCGATCTGCATCATCTAGATCTATACTAGGACTATGTTACCTGGCACCCAGAGTCCCTTGGTTATTAGCCTCCACACCCCCAGATCGGCCTACTTGGAGTCTTAGACCAGGACTAGGTCACCTTGTGAGCAGCTGACAAAGGTTTTAGACATCTAGGGTTCCATTTTAGTTCATATTTAGAGTTACAAATGATCGGAGCCAAACGACAGGGCACACGCAGTACAACCATAAACAATGGCTGCCACTCACCTTTCTCGAACAAGTCGCGACGTTGTTCTGCTACTTTCTGTTGGGGTCCGTCAAGTACAAGCCATTTTTGGGCACACTCACGTACTTTTGCCCACGATGCTTCAGTAAAACGAGTGATACTACCCGAAAGCTTATCGGAAATGTGAATAACACAGGAGAGGCTTTTAGCGCACGCTACCCCTGTGGGCGCTGCCATTTTGTTGTCACATGACCAAAGGGACGACGCTGATTGGTTAAAACGTCCCGGACTGGGCCATGTTTAAGGTAGCCAGACAATTATTACCGACTGACTTCAATTGCATTTTTCATACAGCTATCCACACTTTTGGAAGTGGGAACATCGATAGTTTGTCTTACAATAATGTAATCTTAATTTAGAAACACTAAAATTTTAGTTCCCCGTTGGGTGCCACGAAACTGAACGAAAAGTGGCAGCTGCTCACGGCCTATTAGACATCTGGAACTTTTCTCATAAATTTACATGGTTTTCTTCTTCCTTATCAGTTTACCTTGTTTCTTATAAACAGGATATTTCTTTTTACAATAATCTGTAAATAATTTTATTAAATATCTGAAAATCTATTAATGTAAATTTTAACTTCTCCTATTGAATGTTGATTTCATTACCAAGCTGTTTCATCTATATTTTTCTCTACATTATTGATCATTTATTGATATTTTTTATGTATTAACTATTTTTCTGAGAAATTTGCTAATTATTTTTTGCTAATTAATTTCTGTGCCCCCCCCCCCCCCCCGATGCATGGAGACGCACATGCATCAAAGTTACAGCGTAATGGCTTGGTGGGTAGTGTCCTTTTTACTAGAAGGAAACGTGTTACCACTTTTTATGTGTTACACACAATTAATTTAGATGAAAATTTGTGAGTAGGGTAGCTACTTCAGAATGAGGTTTCAATAGTCATGGCTTCTTTTGTGCGTGTTGTCTCTTGACCTAGTTTACAAATTCCATTTAGGAAAAAGTAATATAGCTGTCTGTGCAGATTTGATGTGATTTAGCATGTATAGCAACCATTCTGAGTTAGACCTAAGTGTCTGTCCAGTTGAATACAGACAGGTTGAGTTTGTGTAAGTGTTTCTTTGTGAAAGGTTGTGTCACACTCCTTCAGTCAGTGGAAAGGTGGACATATTGCCTAATTAGAATTTGGCTTAATTTTGTGCAAGGAATGCCTCATTGCATATATTCCTTGGTAAATAATAGCATGGACTGTAGTCCTGAGGCCCGGCTCGGCCGAGGCCAAGCACCGGGAGCACAGGCCAGGTCTTTAGCACATCATCGTCATACAACACAAGTATTCCTTATTACTGTCACATTTCTGAAATGTGATACTGTCATACCATTATGCGGTGATAGGCATCATTGCAAGGTGTGAGATTGCAATGTGTCAGATGTGTCTTGCAATGCCAAGTCATGTAAACACCACATTTATAAAGTCAAAGTCATTTAAATTGATATGTTTAATGTCATTTTCAATGTCATTTGTTCTACTTAGCTTCAGCAATGCTTGTCAACTGTGAGGTCCTCCGTGAGGTCCTTCCCCCCGTCACGCCGCCACTGCGCCCCAGCCAATGAGCCTGATGACCATGTTGATGCCTGCCACACACTGCCCAACTCTCTCCCGTGTCTCACAAAGGTGAAATCTTGGTGCGACCCTGTAAAAAGAAATTGGGGAAACCTTTGGCCTACCCCCTTCTGCACATCAGGATTTATATCAACAGGAGTGCAAATTTTATCACCCCATAAATTGATTTTGCTAGTGTTCCAGTTATAATCATTCGTTTTTGTCCCTTAAATTTTTCACATTGTTTATCCCACTGTTTATTATAGCATTTAATGTTAAGAAACACAAATGAATTGCTTATTTTATTATTGTGTTACATACTGCATATGGTCACCAAGGATTTATTAAATTGAAAGGTAATGGTGATGTTATGATTCCTATCTTTTCACCTTGTTGATTTGGCAAATCAAAATCCTGGTGAAAGCTAAAGATTTTGTGAATGCTTTCCTTTTCCTGTTGAAAAACAAAAACATGAACTAGAATGGAGAACAACACAAAAAGAGTTTAAATTAAATTACACCTAAAGGTTCCACAATTTGAATAATGTGATTTTCTATTTACAACAAGTTTTTGCTAAATATTCAGTGAATCACTAAATGTTTTACCAATTTGCATGAGTCAGCATTACTTTAAGATCACTTTTTGATAAAACAGTGTCATATATTAGAAGCCTTAAATCAATGCAGCATTTACAATTAGCAATTGTTGCTTGTAACTTGAAAGATTAAAATGTGTAGTTACACCGCACGAGTCGGCTGCCTTTTGCAACAGCGGCTCAATTCTGAGTCTTTTTTTTCCTTCCTCTCTCTTTTTGATCCATTTTTTTCACTCCATTTATATCACGGACACACAGATCGTTCCAAATGTCTCCCGAGCCGGTGGACGGAGCCACTGTTTATAGCAGGAGACGGTACAGCAGGGAAGAGCTGCTAGCACTCAACCGCCACCCGGTGCTAACGGAAAAACTCGACATACCGGGAGAACTGAGGCGAAAACGCCATGGTTGCCGGGCTGGAGTAAGGCGGAAGACAAGAAATATAAGGTACAGACCCTCCCTTCCATCTGTTGTCATGGGGAATGTACGGTCATTACTGGGAAAGGTAGATGAGCTAGCGGCTATCTCCCGCTACGATAGCATATACCGGGAATGCTCTCTCCTTTTGTTTACGGAGACGTGGCTATCTGAACTAGCAGCAGATGCTAACATTGAGCTGGAAGGTTTCCACGCGATACGGGCAGACCGAACACCAGACAGTGGCAAAGCAAGGGGCGGTGGAGTGATAATGTATGTTAACAACAACTGGTGCAGACAGGGACATATCACTGTTAAACAACGACACTGCAGCAAAGACATTGAGTTGCTAGCTGTTAGCATGCGGCCTACATATCTCCCGAGGAAAAACTCACACGTGATCTGCATTGTTGTTTATGCAAATCCGACGGTGAACGCTGGGACAGCGCGTGACATCATCCATTCAGTAACCGGCAGGCTGCAGACAGAACACCCAGATGCTCTTCTCCTCATCTCAGGCGATTTCAACCTTTTTTCACTGTCTCCCATTGTACCCACGTTTACCCAGTATGTCACATGCCACACTAGAGACAATAAAACACTGGACTTAGTCTACACAAACACTAAGGAGGCGTACATCTCATTACAACTCCCCCCACTCGGGAGATCGGATCACAACTTGGTTCATCTCCGGCCGGTGTACAAACCCCTAGTGCACAGACAACCTACGGCCATGCGCACAGTGAAGTTATGGTCTGAGGAGGCAATGGACACTCTAAAGGGCTGTTTTGAAACCACCGCGTGGGAGCAGCTCTGCGATCCACATGGTGAGGACATCGATGGCCTCACTCACACCATCACGGGCTAGATCAGCTTCTGTGTGGACAACACCGTTCCCACCAAGACCATACGGTGTTGCTCAAACAACAAACTCTGGATCAGCCCTGAGATAAAAACACTTCTGAGAGAGAAGAAGAGGATCTTCAGGTCGGGGAACAGGGAGATGCTGAAGTCCGTACAGAGGGAGCTGAGGAGAAAGATCAGAGAAGGCAAGGACAGCTTCAGGAAGAAGATGGAGGACAAGCTGCAACAGAGCGACATCAGCGGGGTCTGGAGAAACCTTAAAACCATCTCTGGGCTCCAGAATACCTCCCCCAAGGCCACGGGAGGCAGGGAGTGGGCGAACAATCTGAATCTGTTTTTCAATAGGTTTGACCAACCGCCCTCCCCACTGACTGCACAACAACCACTGCTGCCTCTAAAGACATCAAGTCCTGCTGCCCACTCCCCACTCCACCAACACCCCCCCTGTCATGTCTTTGGGTAAAAGACATTGATAAATTTATAAAGTTAATAAATTGGTTAAAAGGAATAAATAAGTTAAAATGAGTGATAAAATTGTCAAAAAACCTGTGTTTAAAAAGTTATCGAAGTGAGACATCTTTTGCTTAAAGGATCGTTTTTTGTTACTGCAGAGTGTGTGCTCTTCCGTATATAGATGATCTTTGAGGTGTTTTTCCCACGGCTACAGTCAGCTAGCCACACAGAAACAAAGTTAAAAGTTCATTTGAGTATGCTGTGTTGTTCTTCTTCGTTTGAGTCTTGGGAAACCTTTGTCTTTGTGAGTATTTTTATGTGCAAGCACTTGATAGAGAGCACTGATGTTCTAAAGTGTTACATGAATGAGTTTTGTTGAGCGACGATGTTTCTGTTAGTTATTTACGTGTATTAGTTCTTTGTGTTAGCATACCGCATGTTAATATGTAGTGATTGCATTGTTCTGTATGTTTCAGTTACCGCGCGCGCGTCATGCTACACACGCATGCAAGAAAACTTTATAAAGACAAGAAAAGTAAGCCTTGTGTGCAAAGTTTTCTTCAATGGTTCGCTGGCTGTCTAGCAGCACAGAGAAACGTACTGTGAGGGCAGCACAGTAAAAAGACATTAAAGACGTCCGGGGCGGGACGTTTTCTCGGCGGATTCAAGCAACACAGAGCAACATTAAGCAGACATGAGCTTACGTTCAGAAAAAAACTATTTGAAAAACTATGAGCTGCGAAACAAAGCAGAGCAACGACCAGACGTGGACGTGGAGAAGCCAGACGCCTCAGACCAAACGTCGGACATGCAGCCACCATCACCGCCATTCGACACCAGGTCCAGGGTTACCAGCAGGCAGTCTCACACATCATCTACAAGGTCTTCAGCCATAAAGGCCTACGCCAGGGCGCAAGCGGCTAAAGCTCAACTAGCCTTTGCTGAAAAAGAGGCTAATATGATGAAACAAAAGGCTGACTTAGATGCTAGCCTCCACATTCTAAAATGTCATAAAATTATAGCAGCAGCTGAAGCAGAAGTTGCAGCCTACGAAGAAGCAGAGAATCAGAGCGGGGAGAGAAGCATAGGGCCCTCTACTGAAACTGAGCCTCTTGATACAGTACGGCGCACCAGCGAATATGTTGCACAACAATATGAGTTACTCTCTTCAGAAGCTTCCAAGAGGCCACAGCAGCCCCTTGAAATGAGAGACAATGCAGTAGAAGTGCAAGCCACCAATCAGTCAGTTGATCAGCTAACAACTACAACCCAGTATGTACCTCCTCCAATGAATACAGGCATAAAACAAGAGCAAAAGGTAACCAAGGGTCTGACAAACACTCACCTGTTAAACCCTCTAGCTCACACCTTTCAACCTCTTAACAGTAACTCGGCTGAGTTTAATGGAGGACAAGATTTTGCAAAATATCTCATCCACAAAGAACTAGTCAGTACTGGTTTACTGCATTTCGATGACGAGCCTGAAAACTATTGGGCATGGAAAGCCTCATTTGTTAGTGCAACTAAAGACTTAAATCTGTCAGCAAGAGAGGAACTAGACTTGCTCACAAAGTGGTTAGGGCCAAAATCCTCCGAGCAGGCCAAAAGGATCCGTGCAGTAAATGTCCTTAATGCCTCTGCAGGTTTGATAATGGTCTGGCAGCGCCTTGAGGAGTGTTATGGCTCCTCAGAGGCCATCGAAGACGCACTCTTAAAAAAGGTAGAGGACTTTCCAAGGCTAACAAACAAAGACAATGCCAGGTTAAGAGAACTCGGTGACCTCCTTTTAGAGTTACAGTGTGCCAAAGTAGATGGTGCACTACCAGGGCTAGCATACCTAGACACAGCTAGAGGGGTAAGACAAATAGTTGAAAAACTTCCCTTCAACCTACAGGAAAGGTGGACGACTGTGGGAACGAAATACAAAGAGACTCATAGTATGTCATTTCCCCCTTTCTTCGTTTTTGTGCAGTTTGTTCAGCAACAAGCTAAAATGAGAAATGATCCAAGCTTTGCTACATCTAGCTGTAACAGTCAAGCTTCCATGCGCTCAGAAAAGCCCACTCCATACAATCGCAAAGCCACTGTGTCAGTACACAAAACAGATGTTGCAGAGAAAAGTGGTTCTGAGACTAAGAAAGTAGAAGAACTAGATCGGCAGTGCCCGATTCACAAGAAGCCACACCCACTCAAAAAATGTAAGCTGTTCAGAGATAAACCTATAGAAGAACGTCAAGCTTTTCTCAAAGAGCATCGCATTTGTTATAGGTGTTGTGGTTCAGTTCAGCACATCGCAAAAGATTGTAAAGTGGCAGTCATGTGTAGTGAGTGCAACAGTCCCAAGCACATATCAGCACTTCATCCAGGTCCTGCTCCTGTCTTGAAAAGTGCCACATCAGGAAGTGATGAACAAAACAAAGGTGAAGAGCAAACGGAGAGCTCTCCTTCAGTCATCTCCAAGTGCACAGAGGTGTGTGGTCAAAGTAATAGCCCACGCTCTTGCTCTAAGATTTGCTTAGTGAAAGCCTATCCAGAAGGTCAGAAAGACAGAGCAATGAACATGTATGCAGTAATTGACGAACAAAGTAATAAGTCCCTGGCTAAGACAGAGTTCTTCAGCCTGTTTGACATTAAAGCTACACCTGCACCGTACACATTAAAAACCTGCTCTGGCAAAGCTCAAACTGCAGGCAGGAGAGCTGTGAACTTCTTCATACAATCCATGGATGGAAAAACAGATATCCGGCTGCCTCCCTTGATCGAATGTGATGCAGTGCCGGACGACAGAACTGAAATACCCTCACCTGAGATTGCTCAGCACCATCCCCATCTGCTCCCTATCGCAAACAAAATCCAACCTGTCGACCACCATGCTCCAATCCTCTTACTCCTGGGAAGGGACATCCTCAGGGTACATAAGGTACGCGAGCAGATTAATGGTCCAAACAACGCTCCTTATGCACAAAGACTGGACTTGGGTTGGGTTATTGTAGGAGAAGTGTGTGTAGGAAAGACTCATAGCGCATCAGAGGTGAATGTTTACAAGACACACACATTAGACAGTGGTCGCACATCTTATTTTGAGCCATGCCCAAACATCATTACAGTTAAAGAGAACTATGGCATTCTGTCAGAGCAAAACACTCAGTCAGTCATAAGGTGTAAAGACACAATTGACTTTGCTCACAACACAGACAAGCTAGGTCACTCTGTGTTTGACAGATCTGAATCAGATGATAAAGTTGCACTGTCCATAGATGACAAAACTTTCGTAACTCTTATGGACAATACAGTTAGCCAGAACAAAGAGAACAGTTGGGTTGCTCCTCTGCCCTTCCACTTCCCAAGAAGGAGACTCCCAAGCAATAGAGAACAAGCCCTGAAATGCCTGTACTCACTCAAAAAGACTCTGGAAAGGAAACCAGAAATGAAGAGTCACTACATCCAATTCATGCAGAAAATGTTAAATAATGATCAAGCTGAAATTGCACCACCCCTACCAAAAGGTAAAGAACACTGGTACCTGCCTACATTTGGTGTATACCACCCGCAGAAACCAGATCAAATATGAGTTGTTTTTGATTCTAGTGCAGAGTATGACGGCATATCGCTAAATCAAGTGCTCCTTAGTGGACCTGATCTCAACAACTCTTTGATAGGGGTGCTATTGAGGTTTAGAAAAGAGCCCGTAGCCCTGACAGCAGACGTACAGCAAATGTTTTATTGCTTTGAGGTGTGCGAAGAACACAGAGACTATCTTCGCTATCTGTGGTTTGAGGATAATGACATCACTAAGGGTGTAGTTGAATATAGAATGAAAGTTCATGTTTTTGGTAACAGCCCGTCACCCGCTGTAGCCATTTACTGTATGAGACGGGCAGCACAAGAGGGTGAGAAAGAACATGGCACTGACGCAAGACAGTTTGTTGAGAAACAGTTCTATGTCGATGATGGACTCACGTCAGTTGCCACACCAGAGAATGCTGTTGATCTGTTAACAAGAACCAAAAACATGTTAGCTGAATCTAATGTGAGACTTCACAAGGTTGCATTCAACTATAGCCTAGTTATGGAAGCGTTTCCTGTGGAGGACCGTGCAAAGGATTTAAAAGATTTGGACCTTGGAGTAGATCCTCTCCCAGTTCAGAGGAGTCTGGGACTTTGTTGGAATCTACAGACAGACAGCTTCACTTACCTCGTAACCAATGAGACCAAACCATTCACACGCAGGGGAGTGCTGTCAACAGTCAATAGCCTGTATGACCCTTTGGGCTTTGTTGCTCCCATAATCATGCAGGGCAAAGCGCTACTCAGAGAACTGTCATCTGAAGAGAGGGACTGGGACGCTCCACTTCCTCCAGAAAAGGAGGAGATGTGGGTCACATGGAAAGACTCTTTAAAAGCCCTTGAAGATCTGCAAATCAAAAGGTGCTACAGTCCAGGTTCATTAAGTACTATGAAAAGTAATGAACTGTATATCTTCTCTGATGCGTCTACTGTAGCAATAGGAGCTGTAGCTTACTTGCGCTCTTTAGACAGTGACGGTCAGTACCATGTGGGTTTCGTGATGGGAAAGTCTAAACTTGCTCCTCGTCCCGCACACACTGTACCACGGCTCGAACTTTGTGCTGCTGTACTTGCGGTTGAGATGTATGAGCTAATCACAGGCGAGTTAGACATAAAAATAGACAATGTGAAGTTTTTCACTGACAGTCGTATCGTGTTGGGGTACATACACAATACCTCCAAAAGATTCTACATGTATGTAGTCAACCGTGTCGCACGCATTAGGCTATCCACACAACCTGACCAATGGCATTATGTTGCAACTGAGCTAAATCCAGCTGACCAGGCAACTAGACCTGTTGCAGCCGCTGAACTCAAAAACAGTAAATGGTTCACAGGCCCAAACCTTTTGCATACAGACTATCCTGATAAGTCACACAAAGACAATCTGTATGCACTAGTGGAACCTGAAGAGGACAAAGAAATACGTCCAGAAGTAAAAACACTGTTAACAGCAGTATCAGTGTCACAGTTGAGCTCTGAGCGGTTTAAAAGATTTTCAAGCTGGACTACGCTATGCAGGGCAGTAGCCAAACTTATTCATGTTACTGCATCTTTCAAACAAAAGTCCAGTGGACAGAAAGGATGGAAAAGTCTCAAAGAATGTACAAGCATGAAAGAACTCACTCAAGCCGAGAACGTCATCATTCACTCAGTTCAGCAGGAAGCATACAAAGAGACATTCGAAAAGATAAAAGAAGGAAAACAGGTAAACTCCAAAAATGAAACACTCAAGAAGCTCAATCCAATTGTGGACAAAGATGGACTACTACGAGTCGGTGGACGTCTCTCCTCTGCCGATCTCACAGACAACGAAAAGCACCCTCTGATCATCCCTTCTGCCAGCCATGTTGCCACACTTTTGGTAAGACACTTCCATGAATGCGCAGCTCATCAGGGACGACACATTACTGAAGGAGCTGTCCGTGGTGCTGGTTTCTGGATAGTTGGAGGTAAACGACTTGTGTCTTCTATCATATATAATTGTGTTACTTGCCGTAAACTCCGAGGCAAACTGCAAGCCCAGAAAATGGCAGACTTGCCTGCAGACCGTGTTAATCCTGAACCTCCCTTTACTACTGTGGGCTTGGATGTGTTTGGGCCATGGACTGTTGTTACGCGTCGTACTAGAGGGGGTAGTGCTCAGAGCAAAAGATGGGCTGTCCTCTTTACATGCATGTCAACTAGGGCTGTACACATCGAAATGATTGAAACCATGTCCACAGATAGTTTTATAAATGCATTAAGAAGGTTTTTCTCTGTTCGTGGCCCAGCTAAGCTCTTGCGCTCAGACAGAGGCACTAATTTTGTAGGAGCTTGTAAGGAACTGGGTTTAGACACTGACGACACAGCAGTGGGAAAGTACCTCCAGGACAAGAGGTGCTCATGGACATTTAACCCTCCGCACGCATCACATATGGGAGGGTCCTGGGAACGTCTCATAGGGGTGGCAAGGCGTATCCTAGATGCAATGTTGTTAAAAAACACTCAGACATGTCTCACTCACGAGGTTTTAAGCACATTCATGGCCGAGGTAATGGCTATTATAAACGCAAGGCCTCTTGTTCCAATATCTGCTGACCCAGACTGTCCAGCAATACTCACTCCAGCGATGTTACTCACGCAGAAGTCAAGCACGGTTTCTGCCCCTTCCGGAAACTTCTCCTCAGGACAGTTGTTTGGAAAACAGTGGAAACAAGTACAGCATCTTGCAGATACGTTTTGGAAGAGGTGGAAAGGAGAATATTTGTCTACCTTGCAGAAACGCACAAAATGGAATGACAGCAAACCAAACGTCAAAGAAGGAGACATTGTTCTGTTGAAGGACATACAAGTAAACAGAAATGAATGGTCCATGGGACTTGTTGTAAAAACTTTGCCCAGCAGTGACAAAATGGTCCGCAAAGTGGAAGTGCGGATCGTAAAAGAAGGGACTGCAAAAGTATTCCTGAGACCCATCTCAGAGGTTATAGTCTTACTTTCAAAGACTGAGTGATACTGTATTTTTGATGTCATGTAACACTGGAAATGTTTTGTTGTGTTTGATATTTGTGATGATATAATGTGATTATATCAAGTGGGGAGTGTCATGTCTTTGGGTAAAAGACACTGATAAATTTATAAAGTTAATAAATTGGTTAAAAGGAATAAATAAGTTAAAATGAGTGATAAAATTGTCAAAAAACCTGTGTTTAAAAAGTTATCGAAGTGAGACATCTTTTCCTTAAAGGATCGTTTTTTGTTACTGCAGAGTGTGTGCTCTTCCATATATAGATGATCTTTGAGGTGTTTTTCCCGCGGCTACAGTCAGCTAGCCACACAGAAACGAAGTTAAAAGTTCATTTGAGTATGCTGTGTTGTTCTTCTTCGTTTGAGTCTTGCGAAACCTTTGTCTTTGTGAGTATTTTTATGTACAAGCACTTGATAGAGAGCACTGATGTTCTAAAGTGTTACATGAATGAGTTTTGTTGAGCGACGATGTTTCTGTTAGTTATTTACGTGTATTAGTTCTTTGTGTTAGCATATCGCATGTTAATATGTAGATAGTGATTGCATTGTTCTGTATGTTTCAGTTACCGCGCGCGCGTCATGCTACACACGCATGCAAGAAAACTTTATAAAGACAAGAAAAGTAAGCCTTGTGTGCGAAGTTTTCTTCAATGGTTCGCTGGCTGTCTAACAGCACAGAGAAACGTGCTGTGAGGGCAGCACACCCCCACTCCCAACACACAGCCCCCCAACCTGACCCTGACTAAGACCCAGGTGAGGACAGAGCTGAGGAAGATCAAGGCGAGGAAGGCGTCGGGACTGGACGGCATCAGCGCAAAGCTCCTCAAGTCCTGTGCAGACCAGCTGTGTGGGATTGTGGAATACATCTTCAATCTGAGCCTGAAGCTGGGGAGGGTACCACAGCTGTGGAAAACATCTTGTGTGGTACCTGTACCAAAGACTTCCCACCCCAAAGATCTGAACAGCTACAGACCAGTGGCCTTGACGTCCCACATGATGAAGACCCTGGAGAGACTGCTCCTTGCTCACCTCCGCCCCCTGGTTGGACCAGCGATGGATCCACTCCAGTTCACCTACCAGCATGGCATTGGGGTGGAGGATGCGGTGATCTTCCTCCTTCACCGTTCTCTGTCCCACCTGGAGAAGCCCGGGAATGCGGTGAGGATAATGTTCTTTGACTTCTCCAGTGCTTTCAACACCATCCAACCGATGATCCTGAAGGACAAGCTGCTGTGCGCAGGGGTGGACCAGCACCTGTCATCATGGATCCTGGACTACCTCACTAACCGGCCTCAGTTTGTGAGAACCCGGGACTGTGTGTCCAACACGATCATCGGTAGCACGGGGGCCCCCCAGGGAACGGTTTTGGCTCCCTTCCTGTTCACCCTTTATACTGCGGACTTCTCATACAACACAACACACTGCCATCTACAGAAGTTCTCTGATGACTCTGCGATCGTTGGCCTCATCGCCAATGGAGATGAAGCTGAGTACAGAGGGCTTATCCAGGACTTCGTGGACTGGTGCCATCGGAACTGCCTCCAGATCAACGCGAGGAAAACTAAGGAGCTGGTGGTGGACTGCCACAGGCAAGGACAACCCCTCACAGCACCAGTAAATATACAGGGAACAGACATCGAGATGGTGACATCCTATAAGTACCTGAGTGTTCATCTGAACAATAAACTAGACTGGTCACACAATACTGACGCACTCTACAAGAAGGGACAGTGCAGGCTGTTCGTACTGAGGAGACTCAGGTCTTTTGGTGTACAAGGGGCGCTGCTGAAGACATTCTATGACACGGTGGTGGCATCAGCCATCACTTTTGGAGTGGTCTGCTGGGGCAGTGGCATTACGGCAGCCGATAGGAAGAGACTGAACAAACTGATCAAGAAAGCTAGCTCTGTCCTGGGGCAGTGCCTTGACCCAGAGGAGGAGATAGGAGAGAGAAGGACGGTGGCTAAACTGTCATCTCTGCTGGAGTCCGAGTTCCACCCTATGAAGGACATACTGAATGCACTGAGGAGCTCATTTAGCAGCAGACTACATCATCCTAGGTGCAAAACCGAGAGGTTTCGCTGGTCCTTCCTACCTACAGCTGTCAGACTGTACAACCTAAGCAGGGCTGCTCGCAGAGATAGCAAAAAGACGTGACAACCTAATAGTTTTGAATGCAAAAGATGCAATAGACTTATACAATGGTCCCCTCCGACATACAACTAGGAAAATACCGGTCGCTATGGAGGGTGAGAATATGTAAGGGTACATAATCATACCATGTAGGATAACTAAGTAGACGGTTGTGCTGTTTCATTCCATCTAGCTACAATGCTCCGCACTGTGTGTTTATATATTTACATATTTATTCCATCTAGCTACAATGCTCCACACTGTGTGTTTATATATTCATATATCTATTCCATCTAGCTACAATGCTCCGCACTGTGTGTTTATATATCTACATATATTTATTCCATCTAGCTACAATGCTCCGTACTGTGTGTGTTTATATATGTACATATTTATTCCATCTAGCTACAATGCTCCGCACTGTGTGTCTATATATATATATATATATATATATATATTTATATGTACATATGTATACTTGCTGCTCTTTTTTTTTCTCTTGCCTTCTGATTGTTGCTCTGAGTGTTGCTATCCCTGTGCTGTTGCAATCCTGGAATTTCCCCATTGTGGGACTAATAAAGGTTTATCTTATCTTATCTTATCTTATCTTATCTTACACACGTGAGTAACTGCAAAGTGCAGGCCTAGTCTCTTTCCTGAGTGGCAGAGGTCATAGACCAGCACTCTGTGTTCAGGATTTTATTGCACAGGAAAAAAAAAATGACATTCTGAGCCTGGACCTGATTGCAAGGTCAGGATGGTTGATACTTGATAGAAAAATTCCATATTATCTATACTACTATTGATATTAATAATGTATTATTATATTTGAGAAGTATCATACCTTTCATATGCCATGTTTAATGTTTATATATGTATTCCATATAGGATAAGTTTATATATTCTTGGCCTGTTTCTGTGAGCAATTTCAGAGAGTTCAAACTGAGGATCAGTACATGCGTAAGGAATGATCTAAGCCGTTTATTATAATCTCTTTGACATAACCTGTTTTGGGTCACAGGAATGCACAGGAGCTCCTCTGCCTGTGCAGATCGGTGGTAGATGGACATTCTGTTAGTTTTATGGATCTCATGTCTTCATGACCCATGTCTCCAGAGTGTCTGACGTCCGCCTGGATAAGCTTAGTTATCAGGACTGTCCCGTTCTGTCCCTTCCCTTATCCTCATCCTCCCTCTCCTTTCTCCTACCTACAGTATATATACAGTATCAGACTTGGAAGAATGGATCCTTTAGAGATTCTAGGTGTGTCTGAATGTCATGCCTTGTAATCTCTCCCCCAAGGTGGCCAATGGGTGACTCCTTATATTTTTGTAATAAATGTACATAAATTCAAGTTTCCGCCTGATTATTTGACTTTGAATAATTTAAGCTCAAAATTATTCTAACAATACTCCAATCTGTTGGGGGTTTTTTCCCCCAAAATCCTGCAATCCTTCAGACCTTGTGCCTTCTTCTTCTTTTTTTTTTTTTACATGGACAGTGAAAGGATCAAAATGTAAATGAGCACATAGTCATTTATTAAAAAATTAGTTTAGTATTATTGAAACAAAACCACAATATGACACAGAAGTACCAAGACCTCTGTTTGACAGTCATTAGTCTCTGGTAAATCATATGCACAAACACAGTAATTATCAACCTCTTCTGTGCTGTGAATCATGTAGTGTAAAGTGTATATAAAGCCTTCAATGACTGGGCATTATTAAGTGACAGCATTATATTGTAATGTTCAGTTAATTTTATCATTGTCATGCTGGTAGCATTGATTAATATGCATGCAACTGTACTTAACTTAGTGGCTTAGCCATCTTTGTTGTCGACGAGAGGAGCGCGGACAGTGGCGAGGCGACGTTGTTTTGCTGGGTCCCAGAGGCTGGTTTTTGGTGAGAGCAGGGAACAGAGGGAAGGAAAGGATGCCTGTGAGACTGTTAGTTCTGCATCCTTTTTTCCTGTAAAGTTCACTGTTATGCTTCAGTCAGAGAGATAATGCAACTGAGTCAATAAAAATCACTGTTATGTCAAAAAATTGAATAAAATAGCTCAATGTTTTTCATTTTCCAAAGAAAAACTGGAGGAAACGAAAATACTTGCTTTAAAAATATGTAAATAGTTTACCACATACTCAACGTTAGATTGAAAACCTGTAAAATTAGATTGAACAAGAAAAATCAACAAAAGGAAACTATAAAAACCCCAAGGCTTTGCAAAAATACCCATATATAGTGTTTTTCTATCTCAGTCCTCTTTCACACACTGGAGCAACTGCACTTTTTTTTTCAAGCAGTCGCACACACACACAAACAAAGATAGACAGGGCCCACACAGATATGCTCCTCTGTCTGTTATCCAGACAAGGTCACAGCTAGACAAAACACATAGCCACAATAAAAAGCTTCAAATGTATATCTATCCACAGAGCAGCGTGAAAATTACTTCAATTAATCCCCAAAACTGGCAACTTCAGTGGAGAACGCGCACATCAGGCAACCACACATTCTCACTGCAGCATGCAGGTCCTTCTATATGTTTTTTCACACTGTTGTGAAAACACAACACAAGTCAACTTCTCCTACTCAAAAGTATTATTGTCAAACACCCATAATTTTAATCATTTCTCAAGAGGATAACAATTAATTAACCACAAATA